>JAMXBB010000008.1:68147531-69347531 GCA_024138015.1 Lumnitzera littorea
GGGGAGGGGGGGTGGTAGTTTAAGTGCCTCCATAAGTGGTGGTGCCTTTGTTGTTGTTTGAAGGAGGTTGGTCGACAATAACGATGCATCGTACCTTGCAAACTACAATAGTTGCTGGAGAGGAAGTGGGGGTCAAGTCTTAGGTTTTAGAACACCACAAGTCTAGCCGTAGAGTTAGTTTAGCCTAGGGAACATTAGTTTAAGGGTTTCACAAAGGTGGAGCGGTGGTTAGGGTATAGAGTTTTTGGTAGTAGATTGGTTAGGCGGTTATCAAAGGTACAACAGTAAGCAAGAGGTGCATCCTTGGTAGCTAGGTGTTTAGGAAACACCACAATGGTAGTGGGCATATCCAAAAGTGGTTAGAGAGAGAGAGAATGTTTGCGAGTTGAAGAGAGTGTTCATGAGAGAGAATTGATGATCGAACGAGGATGGAGAAGTCGAACTTATACAGATCAAAGCTCAAATCACAATGGAAAGTGGTCAAAACACCATTGAATGGGATTGAATGAATGAGGAGGATCCACAATTTGTTCTCTAAAATGGGCACGAATTGAAGTATAAAACTGGTCAAAACTGTATGGAAGATGTTTACATTTGCCAAATCTAATGGATAGACACTTTGAATTAGATTAACAAGCTTGAATCATGGAAGTTGGCTTCAGATAGAAAATGGACTTTTTTTCAAATTTCAAATGGATTTTTATCCTCATTAATGTTTGAATCTAAACTATTTATTGATATGTATACAAATTATTTCAAGTGTAATTCACAATTTCACCATTGATTTAGCAAAATCGAGAAGAAAAATGGAGCTAAAGTGAGCACACCAAGTGGTTTTTCACAAGGAAGAGCTAGGGAAAAAGAAGGAAAGCGAAAGAAAGAGAGAGAAAAGAGTGTTAACATGGTGCTACGTCAACCATGCGATCTAGTAACGTCGTGTCACATGTCTTTGATGAAATACATAGCTAATCACATACGAGTGTTGACATGGCACCACGTCAACTGCTGCAGAATAAAATAGTGCTACGTGTCCACAATGGACACATGACCCAATGCTATCCTGACATGTGGCAATATTCTTTATGGAAAAAAATAAAAACCACTTTATGCCTTTGGTGAGATTCGAACCTAAGATCTCTAAGCTACATACAAGTGTATGTCGGAGCGTAGAACCATCAGGCCGTCGACCTATGCCTTGTCCATATACACATTCAAATTGCATATATAGACTAGGTGGCCTGAGTAGATTAGTTTCCAAGCTTGGGTAGAGGCCCAATATCCCTTTCCTCTTTTTTATTATCTTATGCCCTAAAAAAAAAACTAAGGCTTAATTAAAAAATCTTATTCTATTTAAACTATCTAAAAATTTCTTCTTTTTTATTATTATTATTTTTTATTTTGTGATTTTTCCTAAATTTTCTATTTTTTTGTAATTTTCTAAATTTTCAACAAGGAGAACTTGTATGATTACTTCTCAACAAGGAAACATTTCCCAACAAGAGGAAAAACAAACTCTCACCTCAAGCTAAAGAAGACCTTTTGGAGTACTTTAAAAAATCAACAACATTGCCTATAAGCTTGAGCTCCCTTAAGGTTACAAAGTTTCTTATGCCTTTAACATTACCATTCTAAGCCCATATATATCTAAGGAAGACATCCCAACAAAGTATTCTGGGGATTTGATCCCAAATCTCTTTTGTGTACATTGCTAGATTTAGTACTTACCTTTTTTTAGTAATTTTATGTAAAGGAATGTAACCCTAGGATCCAATATATACATACCTTATTATAGCATGTGTTGTAATTAGATATTCCTCCTTATTGAATGAAATTTCTTTGAGTTTTTCCTCTCTTCTCCATGTGTTAAGAACCTTATCCCAACTCATAGCAACCCTTAAGTAAAGTTGTATGGCAAGCAACCCATTGCCTCAGACTAGTGAGTTACATCCAGTAAGACACTAATTGTGAATGCTTGAATGGTGCATCACATCCACAAGTAACTTATGAGTTTGTTCATTTCCACCTTAACCCATTTCCCTATTTCTTCAATAACTTCAAATGACCCATTCATGCTACGGTAAGACCTATTCCAAGGTTCACACTCCCATTTATTATCAACTATTGAGCTTATTTTAATTCTATATAATAAACATTTTAAGAAACATATAATAGTTGAAAATTGAGTTATAAAACTTTTAGTGGTTCATGGAATGTATACTTTGTATGTTAAAGGTTGTAAGTGAATTAAAAGAGGAAAGCCCAATAGCAAGGGCTACCAATCAATTAATGGGTGGATTACTGATTGATTGGTAAGCTAAATTTCAGCTAGTAAAGTTTCATGTTACTAATTGATTGCCATGGATTGGTAATGAAGAAGTGGTGTACCCAGGAGCTCAATTATCACTAAGACTTATTGAAGCGGAATTGTACTAAATGGGTTCTTCGAGATATTAAAGAAAGTTAGAGGGAAAGGATCTACAACTGAACAATATTAGCTTATGTGAAGCTGCTCACAACACGACTTGAGACCACACTTGATATAATGCACAAGTTGATGTCAAGGTCCACCCGCCGCTAATCCTGAGCTACTCGGTAAAATTAGATAAGAGTGTAGGAGATATGGACTTAGAGAAAGTTGTCTCATAAGAACAGAATATTTAGTGTAAAATGTTTAGTTCTCTGCAGCTTACAAGAGAAAAGGACTATTTATAGTAAGTCCCTAGCGTAGCATTACAAATAAAGAAAAGACAAGAAAGTATATATAAAAACGGAATTCCTAGTACATACCAAAAAGGGTAAAAAGGATAAAAAACCAAAACGGAAAAGTAGTATAATGTTAGATGAGGTGAACAAGTGGCAATGCAACATTGGTCCCATACAAATATTCTCTAAGCACAATAGGCGAGAGGGGTCAAAATGTTGTGGCATTAAAGGGTCGGGAAGAAAGAGATGGCGGCATGCTAAGAGAAAAAATATTCGGCCGTTTAAGTAAGTCTCTCATCACTCCATAGGGACTTCTTTACAATGTTAATGGGATTACTTGATACAGGGTCCTCCGCAAGGGAATGGTCGGCATCACCACTACCGAGTATACAGATCAACGTACGACAATTAAGGGACCTCAAGAAGTTCGACTACATTCCTTCAGCGTAAACTTTCTTGTCATCAATAGGTTGTCAAGAGAGAATTCTCTGTGTAAGAGATTGGAGACTTAGGAGCTGTGCGAGAGTAATGAGGCCATTGGTTGGCAGTTCATCAATTCCCTGAGGTTGTTAAAGATTTACCCTCAAATCTTGGTCTTTGTCATCTTCAAGCACATATGGAGTTAAGTTAACAATGTTGAATGTGGTAGACACGTCGAGACCTTTGGGTAGCTCAATCTCGTAGGTATTATCATTAATGCGCTTGAGGATCCTGTAGGGGCCATTCACTCTGGGAGATAGTTTGCTCGTCCTCTTGCTAGGGAAGCACTCCTTACTAAGATGGATCCAAACAAGGTCCCCAAGGGCATAAACGATTCATTTCCTTCCGCAGCTTCCCAATTCCTTCTGTTGGGCCACGGTTTTGGCCAGTTGCTCAACAATTCTTTGATGCAACCTATGAAATTCCTCAGTAGGTTGCAAGCCAAATTGACTCCCCCCTTGTATAGTTGGACTGCTAAGTCTAAGGGTAAGTTCGAGTTAAGTCCATAAACAACCTCAAATGGTGATGTTCTAATGGAGTGATTGTAGGCAAATTCAATGATAGGCAGGTATAAATCCCAGTTACAAAAGTTCTTTCCAACAGTAGCGCACAGGAGATTATTGACGATTATGTTAACTACTTCGGTTTAGCCGTCTATCTAAAGGTGGCAAGAGGTACTGAACAGGAGCTTAATGCCGAGTTTCCTCCATAAAGTCCTCCAAAAGAAGCTCATGAATTTGGAATCATGGTCAGACACAATACTCTTTAGCACTCCATGCAATCACATAATTTCCTACAAAAAGAGGTTAGCGATGAATAAAGCATCATTAGTTCTGTGGTAGGGGATGAAGTGGCACATCTTGCTGAATTGATTGACTACCACCATGATCGAATCGTGTCTTCTCTGTGTATAGGGAAAGCTGAGCATGAAATCCTTGCTTAGATCGATCAACGGCCACTTAAGAATTGGTAGGGGTATATATTCTCCATAGGGTTCTCTCCTCCCTTTTGCATACTTACACACCTTGCACCCCTCATGTATTCGATGCATATCCCTCATCATCCTAAGCCAGTAAAAGTGTTCTCTCAATATCTTAATCGTCCTCTTTTCCCCAAAATGGCCAGCCAGACCCCTAACATGAGCTTCTCGAACCAGTAGTTCCCTTACAGAACCATTCAATACGCAAATCTGCTTTCCATTCATTAAGAACCCCTCATTCAAGTAGAATCCATCTACAGCTCCTCTATTACGACACTTGGCTACTAAAGGCCCAAAATGTAGGTCATGCTCATATCGATCAGGTAAAGTTCCAAATGCAAGCACTTTAGCTTGCAACGTCATAATCAAGGTAGGACGGCAAGAAAGTGCGTTAACCACTATGTTGGTGATTCCCCTCTTATACCTGATGACATAGCAAAAGGTCACCAAGAACTCAACCCACTTAACGTGACGCCGAGAAAGCTTCTGCTACCTATGAAGATGCTTGAGAGATTCATAATCTGAATATATGATGAATTCTCTCAGCAACAAATAATGTTGCTAGTTCTAAATTGTATGGACAAGGGCATAGAACTCCTTGTTGTAGGCTGAGTAATTTAAGGCAATACCTCGGAGTTTTTAGCTGAAGTAAGCAATGGGTCGATGCTTCTACATAAGGACGATACCAATGCTGACACCAGACACATCACATTCAACCTCAAAAACTTTCTCAAAATCTGGTAAAGCAAGTACTAGAGCAAACGCTAACTTACACTTCACATCTTCAAAACTCCTCTAAGCCTTTTCTGTCCATTTAAATTTAACGTTCTTCTTAGTCAATTCAGTTAACAGTGCAATTATGGAGCTGAAGTTCCAGATAAATCTTCGATAGAACAAAGCTAAGCCATGGAAGCTCATGACTTTGACTGCACTTATTGGCATAGGTCACTCATTAATAGCCTTGACCTTTTCCTCATTAACTCGAACTCCGCTCCCTGAAACGACATATCTAAGGAATACAACCTTACTTTGATAGAAAGCACATTTCTTGAGGTTGCTGAATAATTTCTTAGTGTAAAGTATGTTAAACACCAATCTCAAATGTTCGACATGAATGAGAAGGTTGACATTGTAAACTAGAATATCATCAAAATAAACCACAATACATTTGCCGATCAATGTTCTAAGTACATGATTCATGAGTCTCATGAAAGTACTCGACGCGTTACTTAAACTAAATAGCATAACCATTTACTCAAATAGACCATCCCGAGTCTTAAAAGCTGTTTTCCATTCATCTCCCGGTCTCATTTGTATTTGATGGTACCCACTCTTAAGGTCTATCTTCGAAAAGATATGTACACCACGCAACTCATCAAGCATGTCATCCAACCACAAGATCAGGTATCGGTACTTAACAGTAATCTTATTGATGGTACGACTATCAATGCATATCTTCCATGATCCATCTTTCTTTGGTACTAGCACAGCTGGGATGGCACATGAGCTTATGCTCTCATGGACATATCCGCAATCTACCAACTCATTAACTTGCTTTTTCAACTCGACTGCCTATTCAAGATTGAGTCTATAAGCAGGTCGATTCGACAGGCCTACTTTAGGTTCAAGATCGATGCAATGCTCAATCCCTCTCAAAGGAGGTAATCCTTTCGACATCTCAATAGAGAAGAGGTCAACAAATTCCTGGAGTAGCTGCTGCACTTCGATAGGCAAGTTCTCAGCCTCTTTAACCTCTAAGAGTCTCCTGACCAAGAGAAGTACATAGCCTTCAACCTTAACTTCTCGTGCAAACTAAGCTTGGGAAATTACCAACAACTTCTACTGCAATGATCTAGCAACCTTTTCCTAGGCTTCTTGCACTTCCTTGGGACTCATAAGTGTCAATATAACTTTCTTCCCATCCTTTTGAAACATGTAGGTGTTTCTATACCTATCGTGTAATACTCTCAAGTCAAATAGCCACGGTCGGCCAAGTAATATGTGAGATGCACACATAGGAAGGACATCATACATCACTTCGTCTATGTACCTATTACCCATAGTAATTGGCACTTTAACTTGCTCAGAAACGTGTAATCCTCCTTTCTCATTTAGCTAGTGAATCTTATAGAGCTTAGGGTATGGGAGAGTCGGCAATTTCATGGCCTTTACTACCCCTTATACAATGACGTTGGTACAACTCCCTCTATCAATGATCATGGCACATAGCTTGCCATTCACCTAGCAATTCGTATGAAAGAGGTTCTCTCTTTGCTCATTTTCATTACCTACAAAAGTACTAAGAGAATGTCAAATGACAAAGCAATATTCAGCTCCGCCCTTAGGGGCTATCTCGGCCTCTTGATCTTCATCAAATTCTTCCAGCATCCATTCAGTTGCCACTTCTTCCTCTCCTTCACTCGCACTTTCTACTTGAAACTAGGGCTTGTCTCCCTTTATCATCATGACTCGGTGATTCGAACATTAATTAGCCACGTGTCCATAGCTAAGGCATTTAAAACATTTAATTTCTCGAGTTTTCCTCCCTAAACTCTAACCCTGGTCACTTCAAATCTCAAGCTCCTTAGTCTTACTCTTACCTGGGCCTTCATCTCATCGGCTCAACACATGACCTCGACATTCCATCTCGGGAATGTTTGATGCCCTGTCATTCCCTGGTCTACTCAGTAGGCCAGTCCTATTTAGTACCATTGTTCGATTACTCGGCATTCAGCTAACTTGGCTCCGCCATTGCCTTTCAACTCTCTGGGTTACTTGAATGGTTTCATCTAAAGTTAGGAGGCTTTGCAATTCTACGACATGACTAATCTCAGCTTAAAGTCCTAAGATGAACCATACTATAGTTCGGGTCTCAGGCTCGTCAACATCACATCATATCATGAGCAACTGAAACTTTCGGACATAGTCGTCTATGAACTTGTTACCTTACCTTAAGTTTTGGAGTAGTTGGAAAGTGTTTTGTTCGTAGTGCTCGGGAACAAACCTATTCCTTAGAACTCTCTTAATCTCATTCCATGTTCGGACCTCACATCAGGTCTTCAGGCAAACATTTTGTAGCTTCTTCCACCACATTACCGCATATCTAGAAAATCCTAATGGAGCTACCCTAATATGGACAACATCTTCATAATCATAAAAGTCAAATATCTTTTCGATCTTCTCTTCCCAGTCCAGGTAGTCATCAGTACTACCAGACCCATTGAAGTTCAAAATCTATACCTTAAGATGTTCAGCACCCTGCTCTGAACTCTCGCTCATCAATCCCAATATCCTGGTCTTGTATTTCTTCGTACTCTTCCACTTCGTCCAACTCTAACCTTCTCCTTACGACTCTATCGGCACATCGCGGTAGTGCATGGTTCACTAGAAAGGCTTTAGGAGCTTGCTCGTTCATCTGCCTTCTCGGCTTATCTCTCATTTCTCAACCTTGCTCAGCAACTCTCTCACATGATCCATTCTCTAAGATACTGTTTACTGAGATAGCTAAATTGGCCACAATTGTAGTAAGATTTTGTATCTACTTATCAAGAGTACGTGGTGTTTGTTGGGTAACTTGACCACGACCATGAGCATTACTCTTGACATCGTGAATCTCTCCCTATACACTAAGGTTCGACATTCCTATCACAAGATTTCAATAACTACACTTCACTCGAATGGCTACAATCATACGCAGTATCTCGAACAGTAGATTAACTATTACTATACAACTTTAGGTCTTAACCTTAACTTCAACCTCAACCTCAAGCTCTAATATCAAGAATATATGATGCACCTAGGAGCTTAGTTATCACTAAGACTTACCGAGGCGAAATTAAACCAAATCGGTCCTTCAAGATATCGAAGAAAGTTAAAGGGAAAGGATCCACAACTGAACAAGATTAACTGATGTGAAGCTACTTGGAGCATGTAACTCACCAATGAACACAATACGACTTAAGACCACACTTGATATGATGCACAAGTTGATGTTAAGGTCCACCCGGCATTAATCTTGAGCTATTTGGTAAGATTAGATAAGAGTATAGGAAATATGAACTTAGAGAAAGTTGTCTCATAAGAACAGAATATTCAATATAAAATGTTTAGTTCTCTGCAGCTTATAAGAGAAAATGACTATTTATAGTAAGTCTTTAGGGTAGCATTACAAATAATGAAAAGACAAGAAAGTATATACAAAAAGAGAATTCCTAGTACATACCAAAAATGGTAAAAAGGATAAAAAACCAAAACGAAAAAGTAGTACAATGTTAAACGAGGTAGACAGGTGGCAGTGCAACATTGGCCCCATACGAATATTCTCTAAGCACAACAGACAAAAGGAGTCAAAATGTTATGGCATTAAAGGGCCGGGAAGAAAGAGATGGCAACATGCTGAGAGAAAAACTATTTAGCCATTTAAGTGAGTCTTTCGTCACTCAGTAGGGACTTCTTGGTAGTATCAATAGGATTACTTAGTATAGGGTCCTCCGCAAGGGAATAGTCAGCATCACCACTACCGAGTGTACAAATCAATGTACGACAATTAAGACACCTTAAGGAGTTCGACCACATTCCTTCGACGTAAACTTTCTCCTCATTAGTAGGTTGCCAAGAGAGAATTCGCCGTATGAGGGATTGGAGACCTAGGAGCCGTGTGCAAGTAATGTGACCTGGGAGCCATGCGTAAGTAATGAGATTGTTAGTCGACAGTTCATCAATAAGGTAATCGATCGGCAACCAAACAACCTTATTGGAGCATTCTATAAAGGCGTCCACTCAAGTGATCAATCAATACTTAAGAGAATGCTAAGTATTTTGTACTATCGATCGATTGGTAGTTTGTCTACTGATCAATCAATAAGGCAAAACTAGCCGTTGGATTACATTTGATGCACCATAACAGAAGAAATTAAGGAAGCCTACTTATACTTCAACAATCTATCCAAGAAGAATTAAGAGCTGATATTGCACTGCCAATCCAAAACATTCTCTTTCATCCTCTTGTTATTTTGTGCTCTTTGTCTCTTATACACAAATTAGAAATTATTTAGAGAGATTTTTAAGTTTAGTGCTTTTGAGCAAATTATTAGAAATATTAAGTATTGAAGAGCACTACATTAGTGATTCTTAAAAGAGTTATTTGTGTTTTTATGATTATGAGAATTATGTAAATGGAAGTATGTAGCTCTTAGAGCATTACTTGATGATTAATGAAGTGGTGAGTGATTCCTTAATTAGAGGCATTATATGTCCATAAAGACTAGGAGACAGTCTAAACTTCACGTTGATTTTAGGCTTAATTTTCTCTATTCTTTACTCTTTTATTTTTCACATTATATTATTGTTGTTGAATTACTTTAAGTATTCATTCATTACCTTACATTGGTTAAAATTGAAAAGAAATTAAAATTTGTCATTTAAACTTAATTTAACCCCTCCTCCCCCCTTCCCTTGAGTTTAAACCTAGTATTTCCTAGCAAATCCTTGCTATGTTCTATTAACTTACCTTAAGATCCATTCCAACTTAACCTTAATTTTAGAAGTAGAACCCAAATCTGACTCCAACCCCCTCTTAACCCAACTAACTTGCCTTACTACTGCCTGAATCACTTCATCCTAGCTAGGCTTGATGTTCTACACCCTCTATACCGATTCTATGTGAAAGCATGGCACTAATGATCCCCCCACCACATATTCACTTTTCTAACACGTGTACTATTATTCGTTTTGTATTTTTGTCTTTTATACCCTTTTAGTATGTTTTAAGTAAGGAGATTTATGATTACCCTATTGTAAATTCCCCTCCCTTTGTTGCCCTAAGAGGTTTTATATAAACATCCTCTTATATTGTAGCCAAAATCAAGTTATGACCTTATGAATATTCTGTTGCCATGTGAAAATCCTCTCTAAGTTATACCCAACACTCTTATTTAACTCAATAGTAGTTAGGGCTAGTGCCAAATGGACCTTAGCTTAAGCATGCGTGCTATATCAAGCATAAGCTAAGTTGTGTTGAGCACTTTAGTAAATCACATCCATAGGATAGTTTCACAAAGCTACCATTACATTCACTCTCCTTACCATTTCTTCGTTAGTGAAGGACTCACCTCCCTTATGGTAAATCTTAGTGATTACTTAACTCTTAGGCAGGCCATGCTCTTATGAACTAAAAGATACTAATATGATTAATTTTGAATAATTGTATAATAAAATAAATATTTTTATAATATTACAAAACATATTGTCTATGGGGATATTTTCGAAACTTGAACTTGACTTTATGAATATAATTTATTTCTATTTACCATGAATGATATATAATAATTAATCTTTGGTATGTTACTAAAGATGTTTTATGTTGTACATTAAGTCTCTTATATACATGCATATTATAGCTCGATAATATGTGCATATTTGGAGCATGTGCCAAATAATTATATATGTATGTATGTATAAATATATGTATATAAAATCTATATCAAATAAACCATCCATCAAATGTTAATCTCAAGTAGAGGTAAACAATCGCCTTTTCTTAACCTTAAGTCCAAATTAATTATTTAGGGAGTAGGTCGTGTCTAATAAGGCCTCAAGAAGAATAAGTCTCCACTGTACAAGCTTAGATTTGATTAGTAGCTACTTGCAGGTCAGTAATCTAGCTCCTCAACTCAAACTAAATAGCGATTATTTTCTCTAGCCTTACAATGGACCAGACAATGTTGTGCAGATGGCACTTGTTTTGTTGCATTACACTTAAATCAATTGTTTGAAAACCTTATTTACAGTTATTGGTATGATATAGAATCTTTTGTAGGAGATTACTCCTACGTTTGTGACGATGTGAAGATTGTGATATGTAGGCTTTTAAATTAAGTAAGGGCTATACTAAACTAGGATAAAGACAAGCTTTTATTTTGTTTTCTTTTTGTTTCAACAACTAGGGTTACTCTTTAGGAAGTCCTGCAATGGTCATGGTTATATAATGTAAAAAGTTCTATATAACTACTTTCTTTATCTTATAAGAATAAATCTTTTTTTTTTTTAAGTAATCTACTTATACTTCTATTGATTGATAGGTCTTAAGTAGTTTTATCATAGAGCCTTATGTACAACAAGTCTATCATAGCATCTTAACAATTAACTTCTATTGTAGAGTTATATACACGATGGAATGTTACAATAAAACTTTGCTTGGTGTAATGTGAATGATAAGCTTTAAGGGAAAATACACAGAACCCCCACAAACTTTGACTTTAGTGTGAATTGGCCTCCTGAATTTTTAAAATATAGTTTTTAATCCCCTAAAGTTTGATAAATTGGCAAAAATACCCATAAGTTGAGAGTAACCCTCTTAAAATTTGATTTTAATGTGCAAATACTCTTTAAACTAATCAAAATATGCTTTAAGACCCGTAAATTTTGACCATAATTTGACCTTTTTAACTAAAAAGGAAATATCTTAGTGTTGTCAATTCATCACAGTTTAAAGAGTAAAAAACCATATTTCAAAAGTTTAGGGAGTCAGTTTGCACCTAAGTAAAAGTTAATGGACGTTATTTGCAATTTCCCTTAAACTTTATTCAAATGGCGTAGAATAGTTACTGAAATCAATTTTCTTCCTTTAATTGTTCAACAATCATTTTCTTAGGTAGCCTCTCTTCTTATTGATGCATGCCTCATCTGGTGAGTTAATTGACTCTTTGCATATAGTATTGAACTCTATTTCAGTTTTTCTTAATTTAACTTATATTAAGCTTAACCTACTTAATATAAATTACTTGACATTAAATTAAGAAAAAGCATTTTTCTTGAAAAAAATATTTAAAAAGATTAGAGTAACCAACTAGTTAAACTGGTAAAAGGTGAAATTGCTACTAGTCTATAAATATTCTAAAAGGTATTATTTTTTAGAAAATTAAACCAAAAAATCTAAGTTCAAGAACTAACCTATTAAAACTAAACTATAATCAAAAGATTAAAAAAAAAACTAATAGCTTTTATTTTTATAATTTTTTAAAAAATGCTAATATATGTATAGATATGCCAAAGTGTGATCAAGATGAATTTTTTATAATTTTTATTACGAATTTTCAAAAAAAGAAAAAAAAAATTTATGGTTGCCCCGGAGATGTTTACGTATTCACTAATCGAGATCAAACCAATATAGTTCTATTTTTTTAAAAAAGATTTAGTGGGTTGATTTAAAAAAAATTAAACTAAATTTACGTTAGTTATCAATTTATTATTTAAAAAAAAAAACCTAAAAAGATCTAACTTTACAAATCTATTTTTTAAAAAAAAAAACCCTAACTAACTAAATCTTTTAAAAACTCCAATTAAGATTTTTTATTTAGAAAAAAAAAACTACTACATGTCAAAAATTGATTTTTCTAAATCCTAAATACAATATTTACTAAGATTTATTAAGATATGCAATTTAAACACATATCTTTTCCCAAAGATATAAATCTCAAAGAAGAATACATAACTTTTTTAAAAAAATCATCTAAAAAGTTGAAATTTATACAATTTATCTACAAGTTTATCTAAAAAATTTACATGACATATAATTTATATTAAAATTATTAAATAACTTATACTAAAAAAAAACTTAGTAAAACTATTAATTAAAAATAAATAAATAAATAACTAAAATAATTTATCCAATTATCTAAGTGAGTCAAATCTTATATGTGATTAGACTACACTGCGTGAACTCGGACCGGACTGCCTAAACTCAGACTGAACTGTTCTATTCGTATCGTGATCGTGAGTGGTCAGACTACTACTGGATGTGCAGCGTGCTGGAGCGTATGAGGGCTATTGTGTGTTTACGATCGTGACCGGACATGTCTATGTTGTGCTAACATCATCTATGCAGGACTGTACGTGTCTGAGTTGTCGTGAGTGAAGAATTGGACACGTATGTATGTTGTACGGACAGACGTAAGTGACAGTGATCATGTGTGTGTTATGTTCGGACTGCTGACGTGCAGCTGTCGTGCTATTCAGTGCCGGCCGTGCGATTGTATAGTGAAGTGTAGTACTGATTGTGTGAGGGTGGACTACGGCGATCGGAAGTGTAGTGTATGGACGTGTGTACAGTGGTCAAAACAGTAGACGGTGGAGTATGTGAAAAAAAAAAAAAACTGTCATCGGCGTGGACAGTGCAGCGTATCAGTGAATGTATGTGGAGTCGTGAACCGTTCGTGTGTGTAAGATGGCGGAGTAGCTGTGTAGTATGTGATCCATTTATGTTGAATGTGTTGGATGTGCAGGGCATTAGATGGTGGCATGTAATGAATTCGTGAGTGGGGTCTAAACTTTGAAAACATGTAGGAGATGTATGTAGTTTTGTGAGTGAAAAAAAAAAAACTTTTAGTCAAAACTACTATTTATAAATCATTAATCTAAATCTTTTTAGATCTTTTTATTGTGAAAATTCGATTTTAACAAATCTCATATTCGTAAGATACGATGCTATCCAATTTGAATTAATTAAATTCATTCAATATTTAATCAAGTTTCTAGCAACTTCACATTTATTTGAGCTTTCTATCTTGAACTCAATCCAATCCATGTTAATTTAACTCAATATGCACGCTAACCTATTTAATAAATCTTAAGTCTATTTAGCCCAATATAAATTAGATAAAATCAATCTTATATTGGACTAAAAAATATTTTTTAATGAAACCCAACTATTCAACAACTCGAAATTTATTAAATTGAATGCACATCTTTAATCATTATCCAATCTAACTTGACTTGACTTTACACCTTTATTATTTTATTTTATTTTTAGTTTTTTAATTTTTTTTTCTTTTTGCATTAGATTTTCATTTTTATTTTTTTAATTTTTAAGTTCTCTTCAAAATAATAACAATTTTGTTAAATCTGACCCAATAAGTCAAAAAGAATCTTAAGGATGGCAAAAATAAGATGCCTACATATAAGTTTTTATTAGTGTATGGTTTCAAATACTATATGTGTAACACACTACACATGGCTTAAACGAAATGCAATGGATAGCATATGAGGGATTATTTAGGAAAGAAGTGATTTAAAGGAAAAGTAGGTAATCTCAATTGGCTCTAACACATGATGTGATAAGTAGAGAAGTAATAAAGCATTAAACTCAACTATTGATAGTAAACGGTGACATGTTCTTCAAGTGATTAAGTGTCTGATCTTTTAAGTAATGAATCCAATAGCATGACAATGTTTGTGTAAGATTCTCTATATCTGAATGAGAAAGAACCATAGGTATATATAGAAGTTGTTCATCGATGTAATATGTTGGATTGCAATGACTATCGATTGCTAAGATTAATTCCTTCTTTAATGGACCCCAAATAGGCTCCCTATTTTGGATTCAGGTCCAATAAATGCCTTATTAGTGTATTAGCCAAGTTGAGAAAGATTGATATTAGACAGATTGATCCAACGGGCCCTACTACAAGCTTACCATGCAAAATCTCTCTTGATTATCTCAAAGGTCATGAGCTTGACTCTTTAGGCCTATCACCTTAGTTTAAAAAGTTAAATCAAGTTTAACATTAAGCTTAAAGCCCAATATTGGATTTAGCCTTCTTAATCTTTTTTTTTTTTTCTAACAATGTGGATGTAATCAAATTTTAAATTATTATTTTGACATGAGTGTCATTATTCAAGTGTCTCCCTTGCAACTCACTTACTTGCTTTAGGTGGTGAACCAATGGTTCAATGGGTAATTCTTCTATATTCAACATCACCTTAGCTTCTCTAGCATGGAGCATGCTGACAGTAAGTCCATGGTGATTTGGTAAGGGATTGCTATTAACATTAGGCCTTAGGACCTTGAAGAACTCGAGCAAGATTAACTTCATTTTTATAAGATCTTAGACATTGTTTTGCTTATATCTGAACATAAGTACATCAAAGGTCAACATTTTCTTATCTATGAGTCAACTAAAGATTTGGAACATAAGTTTAGGGATCTTAGTGAATTACTTCATTCATATATAATGAGGCTTCCTATTCTAATCATGATTCCGATTGGCGTTTGAGTTCTAGGAATCCTATATGATAGAGTAAGGTGTTAGAAGTATCTAACTGCCATTGCTTACTATACTAATGTTGGGTTCTTTCCCTTTATTTAGAGATTTTGAGGGTGTAAGCCCTTATCAAAGTAACTCATATCTAGGAGCCTTCCCATTCCAATTACATTTTTTATCCTCTTCCAATTGCAACTACGTTAACAAAGCTGGCAACTATATGTTTGTACGATGATTGAAATAGGGTTCACTTAACGTATTGATAAACATAGAAGTGAAATCATTCTTGAGAAGGGGTAGAAGACCCTAGCAGATATGCCTCTCTACATCCAACAACTCCTTGAAGGTTCATTCTCTTTCTTGTTCATCCTATGTGAGTCAACTAATAAGGAAACCATCTCTATATTGAACTTCTATCGGTTATAGAAAGCTTGTATATGCTTGTTTTAGGAGTTAATTTCAGCTAAGTCCAATTAGGCATACTACATTAAGACTAGCTTAATGAGGTTATCTTAGAAACTCTAAAGCATGAATTTGTCATAGTTTATAAATCGATCCATTTTGTAGATGTAAAGCATAGTATGTAGAATGGGACACTTGTTGTCGTTGCTTTTTCCTTAAGCATCACAAACTTCTCTAGAAATTTCATATCTCTAAAAGTCTAAATGTTGACTCGCCTTATCTTTTCTAAACTATTGAGGCCCTTTAGATTTTACCCTTTTTAGTGAGCTTCTAGAAAATTTTTCTTTCCATATCTTTCTATGTCTCCTCTAATTCCATGACTAATTTTGATTATAATATCTAAATTCATGCTTTGTCGTTTTATGGGTTGAACTAGCTGCACATTTTTGAGTTAAATGTCCTCTTAATAGGTTCAAGGGGATCTACTAGTAAATATCTTGTTGATAGCTTGAGTAAGATTATAAAGATAACCAGTGCATAGCTTAGGGTCCACCAATGTGTGTGGTCCTATATATTTTTATATTATTTACTTATTTTTTATTAAATTATTTCATTTATATAATCACATAGACTAACAAAATGTTGCCACCTATCATTTTAATTTATGTAGCTTACTTTATTTTTTCTATTTTCTGTTTTTTAATTTTTTTTATATTTTCTAATAACTTACTTAAAAATATGTATTCTTGTGTTATTTAATCAAATTAATTATTTGGGCTAACTAGAAGCTACTACATGTCGAAGTGTTTGAACTAGATACTTACAGCATTTCGAAGTGTGGACGGGAATACTTGACATACAATTGCATCACTTAAGTTGTAGAGTTTTAGCTAGAGCACAATAATACTTTGGATGATCTCTTAGGTCATTTGTTCTATCATACATTTCGAATTATGGTAATTTAATGCATCATGGAATAATGTCCTCCAATGTTTCCTATATGAATGAACTTTTCTTTAGGACAAACTAGTGTCCAATCTAAGCAAGATCATTGACATGGAAGGGATATGCATACTATGCTTGTTGAGGTGCTTTCCCTTTATCAATTCTAATCTACTGAGCAAGAGCACAAGCATCCAATGTTACTCATACTTGCTAATTATTAATGTTCCTTTCTCCTCCAAAATGAACAAAATTATCTACTTCTTCAATGCCCTTATTGTTATCGTTATCCTTAGGTTGTACCACTTGATTGAATGCTAGCTAACAACTCTTCCTTGTTTAAGCTATTTTTTTTTGTTTTGTCTCACTAACTCAACACAAAATTTCTATAACATAGCAAGAAGATAATCATTTAGTTGGTGTTATTAATTATCCCTTTGGAGTGATTAGGAAGTAGTGGCCCCAAAGCACTCTTTATCATTCGAGCTTAGGTTACCATAGCGGGGATTCGAGCATAGATGGTGCCAAAATGTTGTTGGTAGAATTTAGGTAAGTGTTTAAGCTTACAAAACTGAACACATTAGGCTTTGAGGGTATCGAGGTTAATTGGCAGCTACTTCAATGCCTAAGTTAGTTAAATGTTTATGAAGGAGGAAGGTAAGTGAAGTGATGGAAGTGAGAGTATATAGAGGGTATGTAGAGAGCTTTATCATACATAGCCTTTAGAGCATGGAGATAACTATTGTAGAAAGGCAAGTGGAGCCAGTTCAACTACCTTAGACATGTAGTGCTTTATCAATTAAAGAATATGATAAATGTGAGGATAGGAGGTAGTTAAGTGGTTAGTTCATCTAGCAATCGCAAAACTATTCGTACCTTTGTCTTATAATTTAAATGTTCAAACTCATTAGCTGGGCCATAGATACTTAAGCTTAAGAATCTAAATCATGGGATAGAATGCCGAGTTGTCTCTAGCTCTGCCAATAAGTCACATGTCTAAATGTCAACCTATTGCTATTACTAGGTCATGACTTGTAAGAGCAGCTAGATTTGACCATAGTTGGTCACTATGAGGTAAAATAAGCCAACTTTAGCCCAAAGTAAGCCATATCCATACTAGCAATACCTTAGAGCAAATCTACTATCAATAGTAACCATCATAGTCTTAATGTTCCAAGACTTTGAGTAATGTAAACTTCACAAAAGCACACACACACACATACATATATATATA
Organism: Lumnitzera littorea; assembly: GCA_024138015.1. NCBI lineage: Eukaryota > Viridiplantae > Streptophyta > Magnoliopsida > Myrtales > Combretaceae > Lumnitzera > Lumnitzera littorea. The sequence goes on from JAMXBB010000008.1 coordinate 68,165,311, forward strand.
TATATATATGTATGTATGTATGTATGTATAGATGGTAATTAATACCTCATAGCCATCTCATTCTACGTACACCAATAATATCACCCATTAAAGCAATTGGTCCATAGTAACCATTTACGAGGACATGCCATTTCACATTACAACCTAGTTATTACTTCTTTTAAGAGATTTAGCCCATATCACCATGACTAGCCATTCTATAACTTGCAAGCAGTAGAAGTGCTTAATTGAAATGTTATATGATCTCAGGTTGTTGCCTCTATATGATGCTTTAGCAGCTAGTCCATTACTATCACTTTTGGTACCCATACTCTCAACATAAGTGTACAAATATAGTTAAATAATTTATTAATCTAATAATGTTAAGTTTATTTTCAATTACTAGCCTACATACACAAGGAGTAGACAACAATTACTATGTCCTTCCAATTCACTTATAACTTTGAAAGTAATTAAGAGGAAATTTCATCCCAAAAGCATATATCCATGTTGTTGACATCTTTAATATACTATATGATCAAAATTCTTACATTACTTTATTTCTCACCTAACTAGTTGATTAAGACCTATAATAGTTCAATTAAAATACCCAAGAAGAGAGATCTCTCGTTATACAAGGTTATGAAGCCAACCAAAGGGCATAGGTGGCCTTGGTACTAATTTGAGCTTGCTCCTTCTTTTATTACTTGAGAGGCAGACATGTGCTTGATTGCATGGTCCTTTAGGTTGACTACCCTTGCCAAAAACTCCACAAATCAAACTCGTAATCCACTTTTGCATTTTAATATACTATATCTATTACTACCTTAAAGACTCATGATCCAAATATTTAATCTTAAATCTTACACTTGTTTACAACCATCATGCACAAATCCACAACTATAATTCATCAAACTTTATCCATCTAACATTATTTATTTGTTGATCAATAAAATTCTTACCACTACTAATTAAAACCTAATTCATAATCTACTTTTTTAAAATATGATAAAAACATGAGGGGCAAACAATTTTCAAAACAAAGTGTAATGGGAAAAAATATGAAGGGAAAAAGAAAACCTTAAGCATGCTTAATTCACTAACGATATCAACATAACCTTAGAAACTACCGTTCCTCATCATTATGTTGCTCCTTCGCCACCCCTTGTGCATAGGTTCAAGTTATACCAAAATTCCAACTTTGATAGTAAAAGGAGTACTTGTTGGAGGTTTTTTTTTTTTCCTTCTTTTTCCCAGGCTAAACACATATTGAAAGTTTAACAAGTAAATCTTGCAAAACTTCATAAAGAACTAATGCTTAAGGAGCCTTAGAGACCAAGTGAAGAACCTTAAATAGCCTTTGTTGAAACTCTAAATCAATGGGTAGATTTGGAAAATAATTGAGAATTTACCTTTGAAGGCTTTAGCACACAGGAAACTAAGGTTTAAGAGATGATAGGACCAAGGAGGTGCTAACACAAAAATGAGAAAAGGAAAGTTTAGAATTACAGTTTGGAGTCAACGGTATAAAATTACCTTCTTACCTTTGGCTCCAAGAGAATTCTTAAGTGTTTCATAATTTATGACTATGCACTTATTATATATGAGTTGGACAACCTTTCCTTAATTAGTGAGAATGAACCGACTTTATTTATATTAAAAGTCTATACATTTATGTTCTTTCTAAACATATTTCAAACTATAAATCATTTTAGATAATCAACTGTTCATGAATTCTTAATAAGAATTATCTTGCTATTAATTTTGAATTCCCTCTAATTATTATGAATTTTATTCTATAAGTCCAAAAAAATGCACATATAGAAAATATAAATACTTGCCTTTTCATTATTAGAATGTTTTTTCAAATTTAAAAATATTACACAATAGAACTTGACACATTATCCACATTATTCATTTCAAAATTATAACTTATTTATCAAACAATTTATCCATCGAATTCATCAATATTTGTATTTAATCGATTCTAAGTTTCATCTTTGATAAAGAAAAAATTTACAATGCTTCTAACACATCTATGTTTGTTAAATTTCATATCTATTATCTCTACGCTTCTATTATCTATAGTTATCATTTAAATTCTTATGATGTTTATTTCCCCCTTAGCCAAAGTCTTTCATTCCTACATTTAGAGTGATACATAATTTATGAAATAATATATTTCATATTAGTAATAGCTTATAACTTCTAGCATTTTTTTTTTAATCCTATACCTCTGCATTTTTCAATTATTCCTCCAGTAATTTATATGGACAAATTTTGGTTTATTTTCTTTGTCTTAATTTTTCCATATGTACAAGTTATTAAATAATCTTAAGAATAATTTAGACACTTTGTGTTAATTCGATCAAATAATTATATTACCATTTGTTATGGTGTGATCATCTTTTTCATTTTTTACATTTCTTGTAGTATATTTTTCTTTTGTAAACTTTCAATATTATAATTAATATCTTTATATAATTACTTAAATTCCTTCTCATTTAGATTTTTAACAAATGTGAGGCTGTTTTCTTACCTTTATTCTATTACTTTCATTTCATTCTACCAAATGAAATTTTAACTAGCTCATACATTGGATTATGACTTATATAGAATAATTAAACTTGATAATTAACTCTTAAATGAGTTCTTAAATATTCATTATTCATGATGAATTTAAACTTGTAAACCAATATGTTTATATCTCCCTTAATAACTATTTATCCCATTTCAAAGAATTTTGTCCTCTCAAATTAGTTCAGACATTATATCTTAAGTTTTGTTTAGATTTTCCTAGAATGAGTCATGTTAATAACTACATTAGGAGAGTCTAGATAAACAAAAAAAAAAAAAAATCATCATTTCAAAGGTTATGTATGTATGCATATGTGAGCATATATTGTAATGTTGTATTAATGATCATAAGAGAACTTTGAGAAACATCAGGACTCAATCGTATGGAAAACGTACTCTTTATTCATTCTCTTTACTTGTTATTATATGTTTTGTTTATTTGTGATCAAATTCCAATTAGTCTAATTATTGAGTATTGATATACTTTCTGGATCAATTAATATTTAAGCTTAGGATTGATGAGAAAACTAGAGATTTAGCATTACAATCCACATACTAAAGAGATGATGACATAGTGTGGTGATGAGAAATTTTATGGATACACAAACCATTTAAGCTTGAAGAAGTCATTAGGTTAGTTATTGAAATCTATGAGGATGACAAGTGGTTGGATCTTAATCTGAAGTATCTAATGGTAATTTAGCTAAGTTTGATGGATAGCATTTTGTAGGGTATATTAGTAGAGAAGGTGACTACAAAATTATGAAAGAACTTGGAATTGCTATAAATGATCAAGTCTTTGCAAACTAATTGGAGTAGAGTGGAGGTTATATTTGCTTTGTATGAGTAAAGGGTCATTTGTAAGATAATATATTTATGATATATGTTTTTTATTTACCGATTTGAAAAATATAGATGTGAAGATTGTCATTGAGAACCATATATGCCTTCTTAGTTTTGTAGGTTCAAAGAGATCATGATCAAACAATTTTACAAAAAGCAATAAAAGTAACATATTGATTAATGATCAACCAAATTGTAAGATGAGGTTAGCATTGATAAGTTGCTAAAGATTAATGGATATTTAATGATGGTGGCAATTTTAAAGGTATGTAGAAACAAGGAAGTGATATGCTTTCAATAAAATCATAAGGTCTATGTTTAGGTAAAGTGCCCAGATTGGTTAAATAAGGCCATAATATGAATGATAAGGGTAAGCAATGGTAGATGCCATTGATGGTAAAATGAAATAACGTGTAGCATCATAAACTTACAATATAAAAAAAAAAATAAACTTGCATTACTACAAAAACTATTGTAGACACTTAATTTTTGCCCTTCTGTAGTCCTAATTTTTATTTTTATAAAAAGGGTCCTAATTCAAAAATAAAATAAAATTAATTAATTAAAGATAAAAATAACAAAAAAATTTTAACGAATAATGAAAATACCAAAAAAAATAAGAAAAGAAAATTTTAAAAAGACTTTTTAAAATTTTTTAAGAAGTAATTCATATTAGGAACAAATAGTTTTAATTTTAGTTTAGTTAAAAAATTTTATTTTAGGGAATCGGATAGTTTAAGTATAATTTAATTATACTAAATGTCAAAGCGCAGACCAACGGCCTAACAGATAAGTATCGAAATATTTAGGAGTGGATTTAGGGCTCGAGTCTCAACAGGCATCTATGTCTTTATTTTTCTATCTCTGCAGAAGCGAGATGAAAATAGGTCATATTTAATTAAATCATATGAATTTAGTTAAATCGAATTTGAATTCATTTAAATCTAGTTTAATTACTGAATCAGATATGATAAGATGTGATATGATTTAGACTCTATAAACACACACACGGAGTCAGAAAAAAGGGGCAGCCTAATCTCCAAATACGCATACAACCAACAAAAATAGCCCCATCCTCCGATGCTCTAGTGAAAAACCCCCACAAACAGCAGCAGCGCCATACACAGTAAACATCTCATCTACGCCTCTATCTGCCACCGACTTCGTACCGAAGTCCCATCTTCATCAATGTCCACACGACAGTCCAGCTGCCCAATGGATTACACGACCTGCACTGACCCTTTACTGATCAGACCTTGCCCAACTCCATAGCACACCAACTGACTGCCTCATCCTCACACGCACGACAATAACTCCATCTATGTCTATCCCCACATGCAACTCACTCCTACATACAAGCACATCGACAAACAGCCTATACACAACAATACAGCCGATAGACAACAACTACATGCAACAGCACAACAGTATGAACAGCAATATTAGTGACCACGTTAGTAGCAACTTTCACACTCCTTCATTGCCAATAGCACAATGGTCAGAACTCCAACACCTCTATACATTACAACACTTGCATGACAGAAATCAGCCCCCTTTGCACATAGCACACTATCCTCCGCGCTCGAACACATTGCTACCGACCTGACTTGCATGATCGAACCCTACCGTCTATGGTAATCTGCTACAGCACGATTCAAGTTAGCCTTTGCTTCCTAGCTTCGGTCAATTTTATTTATTTATTTATTTATTTTTATTTGTTTAGTGGTTGTTGTAAAATATGTAAAAGGAAAAAACATATCTTAGCTTAGGAAATTTTTTTTAGAATCAGTTTTTTTTTTTTTTTGGAATTTCTCAATTAGAAAAATTACTTTTTTATAAATAAGAAAATAATAACAAACCTTTTTTTTCAAAACTAGGACGTTTTATAGAGTTTTCTATAAAATAATTTAAGAATTAGGTCCCTTTTTGAATTTTTCTTGAATAAACTAATTAGATTAAAAATTTAAACTTGGTCGATTTTCAAAATTAAAACAAATCGACACACTAAAGTTTTAGAAAAGAACTACGATTGTCTGATCCCAGCTAGCGGGTACATAGGCACCTTTGGGGCGACGATAAAATATGTTAAACTTAAGTTCTTTTTCTTTTGATTTTTTTTTGTTTATTTATCTATTTATTTTTTAAATATTATAATTAGAAAAATAATCCTAATTTCGGTAAATATATAGTGGTACCTGTTAGGGTTTAATAGGTTAGCCCCCAAACTTAGAACCCTCTGGTTCTTTATTCAAATTGAAATAAAAAACCGGTAGCTAAATCGTAATTAATCCACCCAATTGGTTACGGTTTCTTTTTCTTTTCCTAACTTTGGTTAGGTGGCGACTCAAAAAATAATTTTCAATAAAAAAAACTAGCATTTTCTAATTTCTTTAGTCGAAGATTAATATTAAATGGGTTAGGGTTTAGTATTAATCGAGAAATGGGAAATTAATTTTAAATAAAAGAAATCGAAAAATCAGGCTCGACAGTTTGGCGACTCCACTGGAGACCGCTAGAGGGCTAGCCACTAGAAGTTGGCAAAAATAGGATTATTTTTCAAAAAAAAAGATGAAATAATAAAAAACTTAGGTATGTTATGTTATGTTATTTGTTTACTTTATTTATTTATTTTTTACTAACTTTTTTTGTTGTTGTAGTTTATTTAAGGGGGTAATTTTGGGGGGTTTACTTTTATTTTGTTTTTCTGCATCATAAATACATAGTAGATACAGTCAAAACCAAGCCATCTTAGGACCTTAGGAGGGGGGCCATTGTGTAAGCTTAGGATGTTGTGGGGTAACCACCTTCCGAGGCCGATCAGGCTACTCCACTCAAGGTCAAATGCGACCATAGAATTGTTGCTTTAAAAAACGTAGTGGTTGCAGAACTTGAGAACCTTTAGAACCCACCCTTTGCATTACACGAAAACTTTTCTTTCAAAAAAAAATTTACAAGAACCTATGATGTGGTGAACCTAAATGGTCAAGGGCAGTTGTGAAATTGTAGTTGTAATATTTCTCCGTAAATAATTTGTAATAATTATATGTAAAGTTTGGAATAGGTGATGATTGTAATTTTGATTTTTTTTTACATAACTATGACTAGATTGAGTTAAGGGGCTTCTAAACAGATCCACGTCTACCCACTTCTTTGGCCTTAAAAGATACTCTAGATATGGATCTAACTTTTTAGCCTAAATAAGTAAAAATTCATTAGGAACAAGATTGGGCTCATCTTGCTTCTATAGAAGAGCCCTATAAATATTACCTTAGTGCAGGCCTTCGTACATCTATGGGAGCCCAAATCTGTCATTTTAGAGGCTACATCAGTTAAGCCCAACCTTCGCAGAGTAAATAAATAAAAATAATAAAAACAAAAAAAAAAGAAACAAAACAAAAAGAATCAAACCTATAAAATAATTTCAAATAGTTATCATTTTGTCTAGTATTCTACCAACCAGAAATATTTATTCTTTTGGATAGATTAACTCCTTAGCCTTTATCATTCGGCATAAATATGATTAGATTTTTATTTTTATTTTTATTTAGTCTTTTTCCTTTAGAATTCCTCATTTGTAAATAAACCTTCAGTAATGTTGTTTTAGGTTTGTATATAGAATTCTAGTAAAGCAACCCTTCATTTACAATTCCATCACTCGGTCTTTATAACATAAAAGCCCTAACTTTTCCTCTCTCTCTTTAAAAAAAAAAAAAACAAAGAAAGGAAGAGAAAAGAAAGAAAAAAGAAGGAAAGGAAAGAAAAGAAAAGAAAAAGAAAGAAATTTGCTAATGGTTACAAATCCTTATAGGGTTTGGGACAAACACAATTACTTGGCCCATTAAGGCAGATAACTTAAACAAACCTGCTTGGCCCAAGAAAATAGCCAACTAAACTTGAGCCCTAGCCCATCAAGATAGTTGAACAAACTCAAAACTTGAGCCATCAAGTCTAACCATAAACTGAGTTAAAACACAAAGTCATGAAACACTATCCTAAGCTTGATCCCCGGTACAAACAAAGAGGGCAATTCATTAGTCCCTTCCACTTTAAAAGTTGTCAATTCCAGCCTATTTGAACTCTAAAGAACCTAACCCAAAATCAGATATGGAAGCTTAAGGGCGTTAAGACCTATAAGTCTGAGGCATGGGCATTTAGTCTTTGAAATTTCACAACCGAGGCATGTTTTAAGGAATTGGGGAGTAAGGTTTGTCATCACTTTAAGGTCAATCCATTCTTATGTAAGGACTTGGAAAATCACTTTTAAAAAGTTTTAAATGAAAAGAGGTGAGCTATATCCTAAACACTAACCCTTAAACACTTGAAGAGTTAAGAGACATCATGGTGAGGATATTTTGGACTCATTCCTTAAAGGAGGTCCATTTTGAATTTGATACGTAGACCGGAATGAAGTTAGGCATTCATTTTCAAATCCCAAACATAATTATCCTTTGATAACCCTGTTGGACTGATCTAGAGTCATTTCAAATGTAAACCCTGTCAAGGACCACCCTATAGTGGGGCAATTCGGAGGGTAGGGTCATTAATTAAGAGAGAAGGATAACACTGATTTGTACTTACCCCAGTAATAGCAATTCAAGGATAATTTTTTTTTTTTTTTGATAAATTGTTCCCTTTGAAGAAGAGCTAACATTTTTTCCAAATACCCTAAAGGCTACACATACCTTACCCAAGCCAATGCACTCTGAACCTATGGATTTAGGGCCTTAATTTATCTAAAGACAAAAACTTGACAAAAGAGATAGTTATTTTTTGGGAAAGAAAAGAACGAAACGAAATAAAAAAAAAGAAAAAAGAAAAAAAAAAGAAGAAAAAGAAAAAGAAAATGAAAGAAACTAGGAAAAAGGAAAATGAAGAAATACCCAAATATTGGGCTTGAGAAAATCCCCAATTAAGAAAGGCCCAAGTTGCTCTAAAAACAAAAGGCCTTGAATCGCATTCCTAACCAAAAACACAAAACCTCATATTCATTCAGAGTCATGTTTTCAACCACAAACCAAAAACTCCATATTCAGTTCAAAATCATACTCTAAATCATGAACATAAATCCTTTCTATCCACTCGATTCTCAAACACAAGACCTTCCCACCCATATTACCTCCCACTCAAAGCTCTTCCAATTTTGAAGAATAATTTATCTAAGATAAAAAATTATTTTGGAAATTGAGGCAAGCACACATTTAGTTCATTCCTAAAGGTTCTTGACTTGTACCTTCCGAGTTGGACGAAAGCACTTCTTTCAAAATAGGCCCTCTCAATTAACTTCTTTTAAAACCATTTGACCAAAATCCCAATTTACAATACTAAATCCAAAAAGACCTAACAGATTGATCAAAGCGTATCACTTACAAACTGGATTATAATTTCTAAAATAGTAATCAAGAGTGAAATCCAGACCGAGAGTACGTAAGGAAGTCCTCTTCAACTAAACTAATCGTGAGTTACCTTTTCCTTACGAAATGAATGTCTAAGGCTTATCCAAGAAGCTCATTGTCTAGGTTACAAACTAGGGTGGATATGAGATACCCTATATGATTGTAGCGTTTGCCTTTTAAATAGGAATTTGTATCCGTTAGCAAACTTTCAAGGAAAAAGAAGAAAAAAAAAAAGACATGAAAAGGAGAGAGAGAAAGTAGAGGCTTGTTACAAGTTTTTCCATTCATTTTCCAGTCGATCTCATCCATAGTAGCCAAATTTTTAAATTCATGTTATAAACAATTTTCACCAAATTCCTTGTTTGTAAATTTCTCAAATCAAGAGTTTTTTTTTAGTTGGCTATGTTCCTTAGTTTACTTTCAACTCTTAATAGAGCTTAAGCGAGTCTGAAGGGTGCTTACCCTTTATCTATTTTCTCAAGGATATAGCTAACTCATAGTGCACTGTTCCTATCCATATTTTCTTTAGCGCTTCAGTCAGCTTATGGAGCGCTATCTAGGTTCATATTTTCATTTAGGGATCTAGCCAGCTCATAGAATGCAGTCCCAATCTAAAGTTTCTTAAGCTTCCGGCTGGCTCCCAAAACACAGTCCCAATTTATAATTTCTTAAGGAGCTAGCCAGCTCGTGAGTGTAGTCCCAATCCAGAGTTTCGTAGGCTCCTAGTCGCCCAACACACAGAATATTGCCCAACTTATAATCTTTTAGGGATTTAGCAAGCTCATGGAGCGCTTTCCCAATTCAAAGTTTTCATTCATTCTTCAGGTCTTAGCCAGCTCAAAGGGCGCTTTGACCGCCTTGGTTAGTCAGCTCATCAGGGCACTACTAAGTTTTTCATATTTTCAGGTCTTAACCAACTCAAAGGGTGCTTTGATTGCCTTGGTTAGTCAGCTCATCAAGGCACTACCAAGTTTTTCATAATCTTTAGGTCTTAGCCAGCTCAAAGGGTGCTTTGACCGCCTTGGTTGGTCAGCTCATCAGGGCACCACCAAGTTTTACATATTTTCAAGTCTTAACTAGCTCAAAGGGCGCTTTGACCACCTTGGTTAGTCAGCTCATCATGACACCAAGCTTTTCATATTTTTAGGTCTTAACCAGCTTAAAGGACGCTTTGACTACCTTGGTTAGTTAACTCATCAGGGCACGACTAAGTTTCTTCATTCTTTAGGTCTTAGCTAACTCAAAGGGCGCTTTGACCACCTTGGTTAGTCAGCTCACTAGGGCACGACCATGTTTTCTTCATTCTTTAGGTCTTAGCCAGCTCAAAGGGCGCTTTGACCGCCTTGGTTAGTCAGCTCATTAGGGCACAACCAAGTTTTCCTTATCTTTAGGTTTTAGCCAGCTCAAAGGGCGCTTTGACCACCTTGGTTAGTCAACTCATTAGGACATGACCAAGTTTCTTCATTCTTTAGGTCTTAGCCAGCTTAAAGGGCGCTTTGACCGCCTTGGTTAGTCAGCTCATCAGGGCACAACCAAGTTTTTTCTTGTTTTAAAGTCTTGGCCAGCTCAAAGGGCGCTTTGAGCACCTTGGTTAGTCAGCTCATTAGGGCACGATCAAGTTTCCTCATTTTTAGGTCTTAGCTAACTCGAAGGGCGCTTTGATCACCTTGGTTAGTTAGCTCATCAAGGCACTACCAAGTTTTCTCTGTCTTTAGGTCTTAGCCAACTCAAAGAGCGCTTTGACCGCCTTGGTTAGTCAGCTCATTAGGGCACGACCATGTTTTCTTCATTCTTTAGGTCTTAGCCAGCTCAAAGGGCGCTTTGACCGCCTTGGTTAGTCAACTCATTAGGGCACAACCAAGTTTTCCTTATCTTTAGGTCTTAGCCAGCTCAAAGGGCGCTTTGACTGCCTTGGTTAGTCAGCTCATTAGGACATGACCAAGTTTCTTCATTCTTTAGGTCTTAGCCAGCTCAAAGGGCGCTTTAACCGCCTTGGTTAGTCAGCTCATCAGGGCACAACCAAGTTTTTTCTTGTTTTTAAGTCTTAACCAGCTCAAAGGGCACTTTGAGCACCTTAGTTAGTCAGCTCATTAGGGCACGACCAAGTTTCCTCATTTTTAGGTCTTAGCCAACTCGAAGGGCGCTTTGATCACCTTGGTTAGTTAGCTCATCAAGGCACTACCAAGTTTTCTCTGTCTTTGGGTCTTAGCCAACTCAAAGGGCGCTTTGACCACCTTGGTTAGTCAGCTCATTAGGGCATGACTAAGTTTCTTCATTCTTTAGGTCATAGCCAGCTCAAAGGGCGCTTTGACTGCCTTGGTTAGTCAGATCATCAGGATATGACCAAGTTTTCCTTGTCTTTAGGTCTTAGCTAGCTTAAAGGGTGCTTTGACCACCTTGGTTAGTTAGCTCATCAGGGCACAACCAAGTTTTTTCTTGTTTTTAGGTCTTAGCCAGCTCAAAAAGCACTTTGACTGCCTTGGTTAGTCAACTCATTAAGGCACGACCAAGTTTCCTTGTTTTTAGGTCTTAGCCAGCTCAAAGGGTGCTTCAACCGCCTTAGTTAGTCAACTCATTAGGGTACGACCAAGTTTTCTTCATTCTTCAAGTCTTAGCCAGCTCAAAGGGCGCTTTGACCGCCTTGGTTAGTCAACTCATCAAGGCACTACTAAGTTTTCCTTGTTTTAGGTCTTAACTAGCTCAAAGGGCGCTTTGACTGCCTTGGTTAGTCAGCTCATTAGGGCACGACCACGTTCCTTCATTCTTTAGGTCTTAACCAGCTCAAAGGGCGCTTCGACCGCCTTAGTTAGTCAGCTCATTAGGGCACGACCAAGTTTTTTTCATTCTTCAAGTCTTAGCCAACTCAAAGGGCACTTTGACCGCCTTGGATAGTCAGCTCATCAGGACACTACCAAGTTTTCTTCGTTTTTAGGTCCTAGCCAATTCAAAGGGCGCTTTGATCGCCTTGGTTAGTCATCTCATTAGGGTACGACCAAGTTTTCATTCATTCTTCAAGTCTTATCCAGCTTAAATGGCGCTTTGACCGCCTTGGTTAGACAGCTCATCAGGGCATTACCAAGTTTTCCTTGTTTTAGGTCTTAACTAACTCAAAGGACACTTTGATCGCCTTGGTTAGTCAGCTCATTAGGGTACGACCAAGTTCCTTCATTCTTCAAGTCTTAGCTAGCTCAAAGGGCGCTTTGACCGCCTTGGTTAGTCGGCTCATTAGGGTATGACCAAGTTTTCCTTCATTCTTCAGGTCTTAGCTAGCTCAAAGGGCGCTTTGACCACCTTGGTTAGTCAGCTCATCAGGGCACTACCAAGTTTTCTTCATTTTTAGGTCCTAGCCAACTCAAAGGGCGCTTTAATCACCTTGGTTAGTCAGCTCGTTAGGGCACGACCAAGTTTTCATTCATTCTTCAGGTCTTATCCAGCTCAAATGGTGCTTTAATCGCCTTGGTTAATCAGCTCATCAAGACACTACCAAGTTTTCCTTGTTTTAGGTCTTAGCTAGCTCAAAGGGCGCTTTGACTGCCTTGGTTAGTCAGCCCATTAGGGCACAACCAAGTTCCTTCATTCTTCAAGTCTTAGCCAGCTCAAAAGGCGCTTTGACCGCCTTGGTTAGTCGGCTCATTAAGGCACGACTAAGTTTTCCTTCATTCTTTAGGTCCTAGCCAGCTCAAAGTGCGCTTTGACCACCTTGGTTAGTCAGCTCATCAAGGCACGACCAAGTTTTTCATATTTTCAAGTCTTAGCCAGCTCAAAGGGCGCTTTGGCCGCCTTAGTTAGTCAGCTCATTAGGGCATGACTAAGTTTTCTTCGTTTTCAAGTCTTAACCAACTCAAAAGGCATTTTAGCTGCCTTGGTTAGCCAGCTCATTAGGGCACTACCAAGTTTTTTGTATTTTTTTTATCTTAGCCAGCTTAAAGGCGCTTTGATCGCCTTAGTTAGTCAACTCATTAGGGCACTACCAAGTTTTCCTTCATTCTTCAGGTCTTAGCTAACTCAAAAGGCGCTTTGACCACCTTGGTTAGTCAACTCATCAGAGCACAACCAAGTTCTCGTTATTCTTTTTAAGGATTTTTGCCAACTCACAAAGACGCTACCCTTCGCTATTTTAACCCTTGTCAAGTGACTTAACATTCCTTAGGATGGAGTCGTCCTAAGGCAAAAAATTATGTCTCTTTTGTCTTTATGGTAAAGTTTTACTCAAATTTCACTACAAAGAGAGGTAACTGTAGACACCTAATTTTTGCCCCTCTGTAGTCCTAATTTTTATTTTTACAAAAAGGGTCTTAGTTCAAAAAATAAATAAAATTAATTAATTATTTAATTAAAGATAAAAATAACAAAAAAAAAATCATAAATAATGAAAATACAAAAAAAATAAGAAAAGAAAAATTTAAAAAGACTTTTTAAAATTTTTTAAGAAGTAACTCATATTAGGAACAAATAGTTTTAGTTTTAGTTTTAGTTTAGTTAAAAAATTTTATTTTAGGGAATTGGATAATTTAAGTATAGTTTAATTGTACTAAATGTCAAGGCGCAGGCCAACGGCTTAACGGATAAGTATCGAAGTATTTAGGAGTGGATTTAGTTTGAGGTCTTAGGTTCGAGTCTTAACAGGCATTTATGTCTTTATTTTTCTATCTCTGCAGAAGCGAGATGAAAATAGGTCATATCTAATTAAATCATATGAATTTAGTTAAATCAGATTTGAATTCATTTGAATCTAGTTTAATTACTGAATCAGATATGATAAGATGTGATATGATTTAGAATCTATAAACACACACACGGAGTCAGAAAAAAGGGGCAGCTTAATCTCCAAATATGCACACAACCAACAAAAACAGCCTCATCCTCCGATGCTCCACTGCAAAATCCCCACAAACAGCAGCAACGGACAGTCCGATTGCCCAACTCGCCCAACTCCATAGCACGGCAACTGACTGCCTCGTCCTCACACGTACGACAATAACTCCAGCTACGTCTATCCCCACATGCAACTCACTCCTATACACAAGCACATCGACGAACAGCCCATACACAACAATACAATCGATAGACAACAACTACACGCAACAGCACAATAGCACGAACAGCAATATTAGTGACCACATTAGTAGCAACTTTCACGCTCCTTCATCGCCAATAGCACAATGGTCAGAACTCTAACACCTTTACACGTTACAACACTTGCATGACGGAAATCAGCCCCCTTCGCACATAGCACACTATCCCCCACGGTCAAACACACTGCTACCGACCTGACTTCCATGACCAAACCCCACCGTTTATGGTAATTTGCTACAGCACGATTCAAGTTAGCCTTTGCTTCCTAGCTTCGGTCAATTTTATTTATTTTTATTTGTTTAGTGGTTGTTATAAGTAAAAGGAAAAAACATATCTTAGCTTAGGAAATTTTTTTTAGCATCAGTTTTTTTTTTTTTTTGGAATTTCTCAATTAGAAAAATTAATTTTTTATAAATAAGAAAATAATAACAAACCCTTTTTTTTTTTTCAAAACTAGGACGTTTTATAAAGTTTTCTATAAAATTATTTAAGAATTAGGTCCCTTTTTGATTTTTTCTTGAATAAACTAATTAGATTAAAAATTTAAACTCGGTCGATTTTCTAAATTAAAACAAATTGACACACTAAAGTTTTAGAAAAGAACTACGATTGTCTAATCCCGGCTAGCGGGTACATAGATTCTTTCGGGGCGACGATAAAATATGTTAAACTTAGGTTCTTTTTCTTTTGATTTTTTTTTTGTTTATTTATCTGTTCATTTTTTAAATATTATAATTAGAAAAATAATCCTAATTTCGGTAAATAGATAGTGGTATCCGTTAAGGTTTAATAGGTTAACCCCCGAACTCAAAACCCTTTGGTTCTTTATTCAAATTGAAATAAAAAACCAGTAGCTAAATCGTAATCAATCCACCCAATTGGTTACGGTTTCTTTTTCTTTTCCCGACTTCGATTGGGTGGCGACTCCAAAAATAATTTTCAATAAAAAAACCGGAATTTCCTAATTTATTTAGTCAATGATTAATATTAAATGAGTTAGGGTTTAGTATTAATTGAGAAATGAGAAATTAATTTTAAATAAAAAAAATCGAAAAATCAGGCTCGACAATTATCAATACAATCGTTTCATAATATTTATAATCTTATAACCCTAGAATAAACAAGGATTTTGAATAAAATCTAGATCTCAATAAATTAAGAAAGAAAATAAAACAAGCTAAACTTTCCAAAACCAAAGAAATCTTCATTAGCATGATATCTTACTAGAACCTGTAAATTTAACTTCCCAAATAATGCCAAACAACAAGGTAGTTTAGTTCAATTAAAGTAAACTCAAATTAGCTTTTATTGACATATTATGGATTTCATGACTCTTCATATGCGAAAAATTAGGACATGTGAAAGTTGACTAATATAAATTGGAAAAGGTAAAGATAAGCTTCTAAACTCATAGCTTCTGCTCAACTTTTGATGTTTTTGGCTTCTAACTAAGGAATCTTTTGAGTATTCTAGAGTTGCTAACTTTTGGCTTCTTCTTTCCCTTCTTCTATCGATTCAAATAGTCCATGACTTGTAACCCTAGCTCGATTGCGACAATCTCCTCCACTCAGGAAAAAACTTAATCTCGAGTTTAGATATAAATAAATATCATAATCATGGAACAAAGGCGAATCTACAACATTGAATTTTTTGGAAATATCCATACTTTTAGGAAGATCAATAATGTAGGCATTGTCAAATTCATTTTCCATAGTATTATGTGAGGACCATACTTCTTCTACCGCAACTTACTATAAGTACCCATTGGAAACCTCTCTTTCTAAAGATACACCATAACTTGATCTCTTATATTAAATGTCTTAAGTCTTATATGTTTATTAGTAGCTATCTTATACTTTTGATTTGTAGATTCAAACTTCTACTTCACCTCCTTATGTACTTCCACAATCTACTTAGCTATATTCTTAACTTAAATATTCTTATCCTTGCCCTTAGATAGTTGAATCAACTGCCCTTGGAGTTCTAGGCAAACCCTACAAAAAATCTATGGAAAAGTTCTTCCAAATATTCTCTAGCACTGGTAAAGGCATGTACATGTTAGTATTCTTTGACTATCCCTTAGGCTTTTGACACGCAGTGCGTCTTTCAACAAACTTATACACATCTCTTCGCAAATGTGGCAAATAAATCTCTACTTTATAGCAATAAGTATCTTATCCCTTCCTAAATGACTTGTTGATCCTCTACTATGCAATTCTCGAATCACTTCCTCTTCAAATAAAGTTCTGGGTAAGCATAACTAATTTTCATGCATAAAAAATCCATCATATATAAAATCCATCAAAATATTCATTCTAAGTGACTTTCTTCCAAATATCAACAAAATCATCATCCTTCTCACACTCTCTATTGATTTGATCAAATCTAATGATTTCATTGCTCAAAGTAAGCAACAAGGAAGCTCTTATGCTCAAAGCATTAGTAACCTAATTTTCTAAACACCAAATTTATGCATTGACCTAAAGGAAATTTCTATAGAAACTGACACCACCCGACAATGCATATCAGTTACTTTTGACTACTTAGATACTTTAGAGCTTCATGGTTAAAATGTAACACAAATTCTTTAATTATTAGATATTCCTAAGTCATAAGGGTACGCACTACTGAATAAAGCTTCTTATTGTAAGTACTCCTCTTCTAATTTGCATCACTCAATTTCTCATCAAAAAATACTACCGGTGTTCTCTCTTGAGAAATTATAGCTCCTATTCTTACTCTACTTACATTACAGTAAACTTAAAACAACTTGTTAAAGTTTGGCAAAGTCAAAAATGGTGTAGTATAGCTTCTCCTTCAAGATTTCATAGCTATTAATTGTCTCTTCTCCCTGATGAAACTTCCCATTCTTCAAATATTAAGTCATAGGTAAAGCAATACTGCTAAAATTTCTAATCAAACACCTATAAAATATAGCAAATCCTTGAAAACTTCGTAATTCAAAAACATTCTTTAGCATAGGCCAATCTTTGATTACTCTAACCTTCAAGTTATCAACATGTACGCCTTTTGTTGATGCAACAAAACCTATAGAAAGAAGGTTATTTGTCATGAAATACACTTCTTATGATTTATGTACAACTTATTCTCTTATAAAACTATCAAAAGTTGTCTCAAGTGCATCAAATGCTCTTCTTTCAAACAACTATAGATGAAGATATCATCAAAATAAATGACTATAGATTAGGTTTTAGTACCTAATTCATCAACTCATAAAGGTACTAGGAGCATTGGACAACCCAAACGGCATCACTAATTATTCATATAGCCTTTCCTTGGTCTTAAAAGTTGTCTTCCATTTATCCCTTAGGAATATTCAGATCTTAGTGGTATCCATTCTTTAAATTAATCTTAAAAAACCATCTAGCACCATGTAAACTATCCAACATGTCATGTCTTGGAACTAGAAAGTTGTACACTACTGTAATTCTATTGATGACCCTACTATTAATGTACATTCTTCAACTCCAATCTTTCTTTGGAGTTAGAATAGCAGGAACATTATAAGGACTTGTATTTTCTTATGTAAGACTTATTTGAAGCAACTCTTATACCTTCTCTTTTAGAATTTCACTCTTTTTAGGATTCATCCTATAGTGAGATAAATTCAATGAACTTACCCTAAGAATAAGATCAATTTGATGCTAAATATCTCTCGTGTCAGGTAATCCATCAAAATTATCTTCTATCATTAACTCCTTAAACTCCTATAGTAAAGGATGCACTGCTTACAAGTGCTCCCCCACCTCATACCCTGCTCCTCTTATAATTCAACCCATTCATTATCACATACTTAACCAGTAACACATGAATCTCCCTTGTCTCTTTAATTTCAAATTTGGCAATGGTCAAGAAAGTTTCCTTCTCTGGAGCTTTTAACTTGGCCTTTAATGGCAACAAAGTGTACTTAACTTGTGCTTATTACTTTTACCTAAATGTTAAGCATCAACATAAACAGCCAAGGTCTTCCTAATAATATATGAGAGACATCCATATCGACAACATCATAATGAACTTCATCATGATACTTACCAATTGAGAATGGTACTTTGCATCTCTCTAACACTTCTACATTACTTATTACAGCTTTAACCCATCATAATGTATAAGGGTTAGGATATTTCTCTACAATTAACTTCGACTTCTTCACAACATCTTGACCAATAATATTCTCATAACTACTACCGTCAATGATGACACCAAACACCCTATCGCTGATGGTGCTTCTAGTTCCAAACAACTGATGACATTGGATATGATCTTTTTGCTTTAGAGATAAATCAATCTCCTAAGTATATAAGTTTGTTCCTCATCGTCATACTCCTCCTCTTCATCTTCGTCTGCTTTAAAATAAATTTCCTCATTTTCTTCTTTCTCCGTGATATTCACTATCTTCCTCATGGGACATTTATTCGACTTATTCCTTGGTTAATTGCATTTGAAGAACTATAGTAGACTTAGCTTTAAGATTTCCAACCTTCTTCTCCACTCTTCCTTCAACTTCTAACATATGGCGTTTGCTAGCTACCTTATCTTTTGGTATGCTTCTATTACTACTACTCCTTATAGTTGCTTAAATCCAATAACCCTATAAATGTCATAGTTCTTTCTACTATGCTCTTATTGCATCAGTTTGGCTTTCAAGGCCATGTTTTTAGCTTCTAACAAGGTTTTAATAACCCCCAATTTTATCCCTTAAGGTTGGTCTTAATCCTTCCAAGTATCTAATAACATACTGTCCTTTTGATTCATGAAGGTTGTTCTCTCTACTAACCACATGAATTCTGTTGTATACTTATACACAAATCTATTTCCCTAGCGATAATGTTGGTATTGTTGGAATAAGATCTACTCCTAATCTAGGGGTAGGAATTCCCTCATCAACAAATACTTTATCCTATACCATATGCATACAGGACCTTTCTTTTCTCGCTCTCTACTTACTTAATTTGTTCCCATCAATCCAACTCTACATAATCAAAGAACTTGTTAATCTCTACAATCTAATCTAAAAACTTCCTTATTTTTAAACTTCCATTGAAGTAAGAATCATCTACCTTTAACCTAAAATATCTCTAAAATCCCTATCATCACCAACATAAGCATCTTTCCTCCTATTATCTTGATAAGGTTGTTGCTAGCCATATAGAGGTAATTCATAATCATTTGAATCTTTTGAGTCATCTTCATTGTGATAGGCATAATGCCTATGAACTAGAGCAGGCTTGTCAATAGGGTCACCACAAGCTATGTTTACCCCTAATCTTCTATTGTCATGCTACCTCTTACAAGTATCAATTCTTAGACCATTGAGACAATCTGCAATCTTCTCAAGGCGATCATCGAAACACTAGAATCTACAATCCATTAGTTACTCTAAATGTTGCACTTGTCACAACACAATTTCTATTTCACCCCTTAAATCAAGACTCGAACCTCTTGAACACAGTCGCGAGGACTACTATTATTGTCACTAGTCGACATTGTCTCTCTAATACTAACTAATGCAACGTATAGCGTAATAAACTTACAACATAGAAGAATAAACTTACATTATTGTAAAGACTGCAAATGCAACTATTTTATAGGATATTTATAGTCTTATAGCCCTAGAACAAATAAGGAAATTGAATAAAATCTAGATCCTTGGAAAGAAAATAAAACAAGATAAAATTTCTTAAACCACTAAGGAAATCTTCATTGACATGATATTATTAAAACTTGCAAATTTGACTTCCTAAATAACCTCAAATGGCAAAGAGGTTTAGTCCAGGCTAAAGTAGACTTAAATAAGTTTTTATTTACGTATTAGGGACTCCATAACTCTCCATATGCGAAAAATTAAGACCCATCAAAGTTGACTGAATTGAAAATTTAGAGCTAAGCTTCTAAACTTATGGCTTCCACTTAACTTCTGACATCTTTGACTTTTGACAAAAAATACTTCTAAGCATTTTTAAGTTGGATTCTATACAAGGAAAACCAATTTTTTACTTCTTCTTTCCCTTCTTCTATTAATCTAAATGGTCCATGACTTGTAACCTTAGCTCAACCACATCATAAAGCTAGAGGATGATGTGGTCTCATTGGTTTATAATAAATAGGGGAAATGCTTAGATTAGGTCTTTTATTCCAATAATACATTTGACATTTATGAAAAGGATATTAGATCTTGATTTATAAGTTTATGTAGATTGGTTTATGCAAATGAGCAATAGATAGAATGAAGATGATTAATCTAGATGGACTCAGATTTTGACTATATGATGGTCGAATGTACATTATCTTATATGTAAGGTATGTGCCTAGATCATCCTATAATATATTATCCTTTGGAGTTCTAAATACTATTAGTTATTACAGTATAATGAAATCAATTGCATAGAGGTTTCTTATAGGGTTTAGAGGTTCTAAGAAGTCAAGTTTGAGTCTAGTAACTTAATATGATGCAAGGGACTACGTCTCTTAATTTATTTTTGTTGCCAGTTCTAGAATAAAGGATGTTCTTATTAGCATTATTAGCTATGGTAGAGAGGTAAAATTAACTATGTAGTTGAGATCTTTGTTTTACTTCATCTAAGTATTATATAGAGTCCTAAAGAGAGTTTAGAGAAACATAAAGCTTGGAGATCTAAAGAGTATTTGGTAAATTAAGGTAAGCTAACAAATGTGAATGAGATTTTGTATAACGCCCTAGAACCGAAGATGTCATAGTCTGTTACGTATTCCTATTATCTATTAACAAGTTAGACGTAAACATTTACTAGAATCACCAAAATTACCTATTGAAATATCCAAATAATTCTAATAAAATTTAATTCTTCAAAGAATTTTGAATAAATGCATAGTAAATTTTACAAATTTTAAATAAGAAATTACTAATTGTACAATAAATTCAAGCTATCCTAACTTAAAATTTATTTCTTACAAAGAAAGTTCTAACTGCTACTCCCCATCATGGTAATCTTATAAACACCAAATTTTCACTCCTTCGTAGTTTTAATTTTTTTTTTTTTTGTCCTAATTCAGAAAATAACAAAAAATTGAAAAATGATAAAAAGACAAAAAAAAAACAGAAAATTTTTAGGAAAAGAAAAAATTCAAAAAAGATTAAATGGATTGGGTTGTTATAAAATCTTAACTAAATAGTTGTTGAAAAAAGCAAATATGATACAATGATGTTAAATCTAATAAAATCAAGATTTGTAAGATTCAAATCTATTTTAGATCTTTATCAATTTAGATTTGATTTGATCTAAAAGATTTGTTTCCAAGTCTTATAAATAGGGGTTGTATGGTGCGAGCTAGGAATTCAATTACACACTTGCTACAAACTCATCTACACTAACTCTTACCTTAACTGCTAGCCCTAACTTAGCATCCTTCATGACCGTGCTCTACCTTCGACCAACAAGTGCACACCCTGTCTCTTGGTAATCCCTCAACAATTTCAGCATCTCACAACACACACATAAATCAATCCCATTTACGCCCTACCATCCTCAATTCCCTTCTACCATCCTACTCTCTCCTTCGACTACTCCATTGCAAGGCACAACAACACGTAACCTAAACCCTCTTGACGCTCCTAATTTGATGACCACTTAATTACCTTCAACCAAACAAAAGCTCGACCACACGCTACTATTGAACATAAACCACGCCACCATCTTTGAACAGTTCCACCAAATCATCCTTACCTCGACGCTTTACTACAGAAGCCATACAAACAACACCAACAACAATCCTCTTTCCCCCATGCATTACACATCCCACACTCAACCCTCTATCAGCTACTTTATCATCTAACAACCCCGACTCCCAAATCAACCCTCACTTGATATTGTCACTACCTTCCACTATCCAACACCAAACATGACTGCATACAGTAGACCACTCCTTTTCAATTACTGGACCACAACAGTGCATTCGCATACATCTACAAAATGTAAACTCTACTGCAGCACATACGTGAGAAACCACCCAGTCTATAGCAACAAATCTATCACTTAATCCATCCTCCATAGGCTACTTCATCGACTAAACATTGACCAATCTTCTCTTTAGCAAGTAAGCAACAATCCTTATCCATCACTATCCATAATGCCCTATACTAGCAGTACTGTCCATTGCCAGCCATGACCCCATCCACGCAAGCGACCACCAACACTATAGCCTAATGCCTAATCTTCAACCAACCATTAGCAAACATACATAGGCTACAGTGCAAGCATCAAGCACAACCACACGTGATCAAGTGAGTTTTGTTGTTTATTTATTTACTTTTTTGTTGCTTTATCCTTTTATGTTATATATATATATATATATATATTTGTTTATCTTTTCTTCCTTTTGATTTATTTATAAGGTTATTTGGAAAAATATTTTAGGACCAAACTTTATTAGGTCTTTAAAATGTTTCCACCTAGAAAAAATTGTTTTCCAAAAATAATAAAATCAATAAATCTTTTTCCAACTAAGGCTTTCCTTTAGAGAATTTTCCGTACAGGACTTCAAATTAGGACTCTTTAAGGGTTTTTTCAAAACAAAAAAAAAAAAGAAAATTAAAACATAAACTTAGCCTATTTTCAAAATTATAAGAATCAATACACTAAAGTTTTTTAAAAAAGTACTATGGACATCTAATCTCGACTAGTAAGTACGTAGGCATCTCCGAAGCAACGTAAAATCTATAAAAATTTATTTTTTTTAAATATTTAAAAAAGGATAATTTTGAAAAATAAAATCTAATTTCGAAAAATTGATAATAGTACCATTAGGGTTTAATAAGTAGCCTCTAAATTCGAAAATCTCTGACTTTTTTATCTTATCAATTTAAAATTAAAAACCAGTAGCTAGATTATAATCAATCCACCTAATTGATTACAATTTATCTCTTTTTCCTGGCTCTAGTCAAGTGACAACTAAAAAACTTTCAATTTAAAATTAAAAAAGAAACTAAAAATTTTCTTTTTCTCTAGTCGGAGATTAATATCAAATGAATTAGAGTTTAATATTAGTCAAAAAATGAAAAATAAAATTGAAATAAAAGACCAAAAAATTCAAGCTCAACAAATCTTACTTATAATTTCCAAATCAACAAACTCTATAAATTATACTCAATACCTACACCAAAAAAATATTACAGTGTAAGCTGAAGCCCAATACGGAATGTAAAAACCATACGCACATAATACACACCATCAATAGGTCACATGTATAATTAGTAATAACAAATGCATTAAGCACCATTTAAGTATTCTCATTATTAGCTTGCAAACAGCACAATCTTAGCATCTTAAGATTTAGGGTAACTCATGTCCTTTAGCTAAACAGGTTTATAATTATTATCTAAGTATTAGCATAGGTCTTACTCATCACCCAAATAATCATTCCTAATATCTAGCTGAGACATCTCAATATGAAACTTACATAAGGCTAGTCAAAAACAATTACTAAATGCCTCACCAACCCAATTGGACCCTACCAAAAGGAGGTCAAAGCCAAGTACAAGTAGCACAAGATTTATCAAGTCTAAGTTTCAAATTAGATTGGTTAAACAACTATTCTAAATAGACACAAAAAACAAACATATATCCCGTATCTAGTCTCAATTATCCAAATTCACCACTTCCTTTATCTCACCAAAACTTGAATTAGAAAATAATTTTGAATTACAAATCCACACTTAGTTGTAACTAAGATCAACTCCAATAGATAAGTCACAATTAAATACCTATTGGTTTTAGTTAAAAGGAAGAGGTAATCCCATAGCTAAAAAATATATAATTTGTCTTGTATTATATCCTTCACTATAAATTTACAATTATCTACCCATGGAATAGCTTACCTATTTTTATCCTAACTATTCTAAATTACAATTTACTAACAATTTCTAACTATTAACTAAGCAAATAATATGTTTAGCTTATTACATACTAACTTATCATAACTCCTTGTCACAACATATTCTATATTTTTATCACTAACTAATTTACCAATCAAATATAAATGCTAAGTTTTCCATAACTTTTAAAATTAATTTAATTAAAACCTACTAACTAAATTAATTATAAGTCAATAACTTTTGTCGATCAACTTTCATTGACTTATATTAGGTTAAATAGTGTCATTAACCGTCTTTTTATTATTATTGATTGGGTTAATTAAGTATCATTTATTTCCTCAATTAAGTTATTAGGTCATTGATTAGACAAATTAATAGAGTCAATATATTAAATTAATATTTAAAATTCAAAACTTAATTAAGTTTTCATAGGAGTGAGTCTCAATTATTATTATCATCAATTACTTTTATTCATTAACACCCTAATAACACATTAGCTTATTTCTAAAAATCAATTATCTACAAACTTCTTAGTATCATCATTGTTGTTATTATTATGTAGATATATGATTTTTGTTACCTATGAAAACATGCGTACACTTATATATATATATATAAACTTGTGAAATAAAATGATTAATAATATCAACCTATAACTCATTTACATATTAAAATATCATATAATAAACTCAATAAACTTAATTTACTTTAGAATACAACATTTTTTAACTAAACACATGTATATTAATAGTTCACTAAATTATACAATACAATTAATCTATATGAAATGCAACAAAATTATTTATTATTAAATATTAATAATAGGAAGGTAATTTATTAATAAATGGAGAAGTGTCTTTTTTTTTTTTCTTCTTCCTTAATTCCAACAAAAATCCATCCCTAAGTTCATGTTGAAAATTCTTACACCAAATATCTAGCATTCTGATAAGCTTGGTTAACCAATGACACCATTGATCAATACCCTCTCTTAAATGTGTGATTTCAAAACCAACACATACTTGAAAACCTTACTTCTCTCCTATTGCAAGATCCAATCTTTTAACCAAACTAGATTGATAATACAAATTGATCACAAATAATATACTTTAACCTATGACAACATGTGGATTTAATACCCTCTTCTCAACAAATTTTCATGCATAGGTCATTTCTCAACAATGTTACAATATTATGAGAGAAATATAATGAAAAAGATCAATATTTGAGAATAAGTTCATATTTATGAAACGTTTATCTCTTATTTGAATTTTACGAAATATTGATCTCTTATTTAAATTACTTTATGAAATATTGATCCTATATTCAAAACTATTCAAAACGTTCATCCCCTGTTTGAACTTATCCCGAAACATGGTTCCTCTCTATTGTAATTTTCCTACAACATTAATAACCTATACCACTTTATTGGGAAAAATTGTCTATTAAGTTTAAAATTTACAATTAAACTATAGCTATATCACAAATCTTGAATATAAGGCGAATAATGTTTACCTCAATCAATTACTCTATGCGACAATCACCTATGATTTAATTTGTTAGCTTCCCTTAATTAGTAGATACAAAGTATTAGAAATCACATATCCCATCAAAAATTAAACATTGAAGAAAAGAGATTAAGGTATCATTTGGTTGTGTAAAATTTATGAAAATAAATTGGACAAACTATCTTGTCCAATATTTGGTTTATAATTTAAGCTTGGTTGCTAGATAAAAAAAGATCTAAAGGACTGAATAAAATATTCAAAATTTATTCCATCTAAAATATAATATAAAAGTTAACTTCATTAAATAAAAATACAAGTATTGAAGATATAAATATAATCAAATAAATATTAAATAATGTTTAAAACTTTTACTTTTTAAATAATATAAAAATATTATTAAATAAATATTAAAGTATAAATGCTTAAAAACAATATTAAATTTAGCACTTGTGCATGCCAAATAAGAAAGCAATCACCAAATCAGGAAGCAATACTAATAATGAGGTTATTAATAATATTATTACTTTAAAGGAGAAATTACTAAAGTACCCTACACTTAAAATTATGTACATTTATATATTTTTTTGGGAGGTATTTCACTTGGATTTGAGAATTTGGTAAAAAAAAAAAAACAGGGAAGACGCATGTGAAAAGACCATGTTTGATCATTCAAAGGGTCTTTAACTGACGAAGGGCCCACATGATCGAATTTGGCTAGCATTTTGCCAAAGATGTTGTAAAGAACAAGCAAATTTCATGATTTTTCGTTTTGCATTGTCCAAATTATTTCCCTGTATAGTATATTATGGCTTTAGTTTTTCATCTCTCACTACATCTATCAATCTATCTATCTATAATATATACATCTAACGTTGAATTCCTAAGTGCAAAAGAGCTACGAAAAATTCAAATAACTTAGATTGTGGAAATTAGCATGTTCTAATTCATCACATGCCTAAATATATATAAAAATTAATATATAATTATTCTACCTATTAATATGTGCATGTGATTGGCGAAAACATGTTTAAGATAGAAAAATGGGAATAGTAAATATTTATCCGTAGAAATACAATCTCACTTACCCTCCAGAGCAAACAAGGAGATTGTCTTTTATTACCGATATAAAACATTGAGTGCAAAGCAAATATACCTATTTCTAGAAATTTTTAATCTCTATCTTCTCTTCCTCTCCAAATAAACCAAAAAATTTATATCTTCTCTTCCTCTCCAAATAAACCATCGATAGATGTAAACCTAGACTTGTGTACAATAAAAGGGTTCTACTTAGAGCCCTTTTGTAGTTCATGACTGAAAGTACTTAATTGTTTATATGTGTTTGGGATTTATCCCTTATGTAGATTTAAAGTCAAACCTAAATCAGGCTGAGATCACTAGTTCATGATTTAATATTTTGTTTTACTATAACTAACCCATCTAGAGCCTCTTTTGAGCTATTTCATGAGGCCTGTCGATTTACAAACTAGCTTTTAAGCTCGTGAACCGGATTTGTAATATTTTTTTTTTGTTTTTATGTTTGTAAATATATATATATATCTATGTAAAACATGCATATCATATGCATATATTATATTACATATTTTAATATGTATAATATATAAGTTAATATATAGATTACATAATAATATGTATAAATATATATATGTAAATTGCAAAAAAAAAAAAGGGTTTAAGCTTACCAATTCAAGTGGATCAATGGCTTGAACCTACTAGACTAGCATGACTTAGCAAGTCTTTAGCTAGTTTAAACTCATAATAGGTAGGCTAATTCTGGTTCATTGTATCACTCGATTGGTTTTATACCAATTCATGATTCGGAATCGATCATTCCTCAAGTCTACCCTTGTGAAAAGCACGTTTTAGAAAATGTTACTATTTCTTCAAGTCCTCGTATGAACAATTGAAAAGTTCAAATTTTGAAATGGCTCAAATATTTCTAGAAGGTCGGACTCTTGCAGTATAAATGTGTCATCATATTAATATAATTGGAGTGACATCAAAAAGAAACAAAAAAAAAAAGACAGAGAGACTGAGTAGTGTCATCCTGCACTTAAAATTTAAAGTTATTCAACTAAAACTGTATTCGTTCAAATTTTACATTTAAAGTTTGAAGTTATTAGACATTATACATCATTAAACTTTTACTTGTAAAAGTCATTAGCCCATCATCTTAAAAAAGATTATTTGATTAATACTCATAGGACAAAATGTACAATTATAAACAATAAGTGGTATTATAAATTTGATAATTACAAGTTTAATTGCATATAAAATTAAGCAACTTTAAACAATAAGTAGGAAATTAAATGATACAAAAAACTCAGATAGTGATTTTACATGTGTTCCCATACTACTTTTTACTTTTTTATGTTTTTTGGCAAGTCCCGATACTATTTAATTATGGAACTTTTATGCTTTTTCCTTCATTTCTTACAAATGAAACGTTACCCAACCCCGACAAACGTTAAAAGTGGTAAGCTCAATTAAGTTTGATCTATTATTTTATAAGGAGACAGAGATGAATGTTTGCTAGGATATCTCGACCAGCACGGTAAATAATATTCTCTTCATTTCGATATTGTCGATCTATGGGTGGGATTAATCTGAAAGTTGTGAAGGTTTTGTGGTTATGTTCAAATAACCCATCATCTATTTAAGCTGAGTTTAATAAATGATCAACGTAGGAATCATACTTCAAATAACATCATATTTAATGTAAAGAAACTTGATTTGGGTTTCTACATACCGCATTAATATTTTAGATTCACTTTTTCAAAAAACTCATTAGTTTTTACAAAAGTACCTTAATATTTTTTTACAGTTTTTAGATTCCAATAACAAGATCAGCTTTTCAAAGTTCCTTATAAAAGGAGCTGTCTCTAGTCAAGATAACTGCCTTAATGTACAAGGAACTCATGTAGCCTTTATTCACCTTAGAAAAATGAGCCAAGAAACCTTGTATAAACCTAGTGGATAACATCTTCATATGAGTATCTTTATCCTATAGGAACTCGTTTCGGATTTTTAGATTTAACATCAATAACTTAAGAAACTCTTTTTTTTTTTTATTAAGAAATTTACCACTTTATCCCAAGTTCCTTCAAAATAATTTCTTAACATTTTCTTCTTAATTTTTATGGGTCCAAAAATTACATCCAACCAATGAAAATTAATAATAATAATAATTACTATAAGAGACGTGCCTCAATGAAGGCACATTCCTAAATCAAGGCACCTACTTTATTACTTAAGAGACGGCACTTATGTTCCTTCAACAATGAAAAGTGAGTATAGGAATGAGTGATAAAGTCGCTCTAAGAGCATCCATATTGCTCATGCCTTGATGAGCTTCTCTAGAACCAAGCAACGTGGTTGGTGTTCTTTTAGCATTAGTTAATGTTTCTTACGCAGCGAATGTTCCTCGTTAGATGAATTTTTCTAGATAGGTTTTTCTTTCTTATTTTTGATTGGTCGAAGTGTATTTTTTATACCTACAAAAACTTTTTTTTCTTTTTGGCCAATAGCAAAAGTCCATTAGAAAGAGGAAAAGAATTACATAGAAAAGTTCAATGGTCTAAAGCCACAATCCAAGAATCAAAGAAAAGCCAAAGGAGATGGGGATAATAATCTTGAAAATTCCTACATATCCCTTTTTTTTGCTTGGGTTACAACTCAATCCACACAATGTTAACATCTCGATTAACAAAATGGAAATAACAAATAGAAAAATTGTTTTTCAAAGAGAAAATGTTATTAAGGACCAACTAAATAGTTGACTTCTTACTTAATCAATTGTACACCAAAAGTTTATTAGTCTCAACTTGCACCTTCGACCAACTAATTGCAAACGATTTCGAACCATCCCTAATAGCTTCTACTTCAGCAAATTCAACATCTAAAGGGAAAGACGGCTTTATTACTACTACTAAAAGTGATTTGTTGCTATCTCGAGCTTCTATACCCAAACTTGCCTTCCCCCTTTTAAGATCTACAGCAACATCAAAAGTTAATTTAACATGATCATGTATAAGGGGACTCCACTTGGGCTAATCCAATTTTGCAGTTGCAATTGAGAAGTGAAGACCCAAATCTACATAATAGTTAGCTAACATATCAGCTTCACACATAGATTCACCAATCTACTTAATCACAACCATACATGAGGGAGATTTGTTGCCAAAAATGCATTTGCATCTATGCTTCCAAACATGCTAGGCAATAAAGAACACATGTTGAGAGGTAATTCTCCAATTTACAATCATATGTTGAAAAGACATGAGAATAAAAAACAACCAAGAGGCGAAATTATTGGAGCTAGTATTATCCATTCTAAGTCTAAGCTCCTGGAAGCATACACTTTATACCTAACCACAACCTACAATGATATGTTCAATAAACTCTTCTTCTATGCAAAAACAACATAAAGCATTGAGTTTACATTTTTGTTTAAATAAATTCTAATTAGAGGCTAAGGCATTCTTGCAACACTTCTAAACAAAGTGCTTAATTTTTGGAGGAACTTTGCTCTGCCAAATAATCCTCCATAAAAATAGATTAGGAACAGATCCAAAACTACTAAGATTTATCAATTATTAATACCTACTTTGGAGCCAATTCCTATGATAGCCCAACTTAACTGAGCAGCGCCTATCCCTTTCAAAAGGCAATATCAGTTTATCTTCAGTTTCTACCTAAGATAGAGGAATAAATCTATCTGGTAGGGTTATTATAGCTAACTGATTACGTACAATGAGTATACCGTCAACTTAGGAGATGTTTTGAGCCGATAACACATGGAAGGATGTCGTTAGGAAGAGGCATAGGAGAAAGAATGGGTAAACTCAATATTTCTAATGTGCACGTGTGACAGTGGATCAAACTTGGTGTTCTTGATCATTCTTGATCAAATTGCTTGTTTAATCCTCTTTGTAGTGATTTTAGTAAAGTTATGGTGTTTGTCTTAATCTTGCCAATATTATAAATCCATTAAATGAGAAGAGATGCCTCTTATTTATAGAATTTAGAGATTAATCTTATCTACCGAACAGTTTTAAGATAGATGGCTAAGATTGAGTTCTTTTGTTAAAGCTTATCCTTTCCTTTAGTCTTCATGAGCTTAGATATGGGCCTAAGTACACTTAAGGCTTTTATCAACTAAAGAAGGCCCATTAGCATTATTGTGAAGTTTAAAGACCAATTGAGCCTCTTTAAGGCTCAATAAGACCAAATGAAACTGACATAAAGCCTAAATAAGCTTTAAAAGAATTGCTTCCAAGTCTACTTTTTGTGTGCAAAATAACCAAGCAAGATTAAGAGCAAAATATCCAGTTCTGCAATCCCCATTTTGAGCCTACTAAGCTAGATCTCCTTAAAACCTCCCTAATCGAGCTGATTTCGTAGTTTGTCACTAGTCTAAGATATCAGCCCATGGCATTAAATTAGGTTAAAAGTCTAATTACCAAAATAACCTTCTACGGAATCTAATTTCATAAGCTCTTCATTTGAATCAGCATTTTCTATAGGTTGAAGCTCCCATTTATTTTCCTCTTTATTAATCAACTCCACAACTTTTACAATCCTATTCACATTAGATCTTTGCAAAGGATGGAGTCTAAGATCATAATTACCTAGTAACCATGTATTATCCCAAACCAAAACTCTATTCCTACTACCATTTCTCGAACAACAATTTTGCAAAATTAAATATTTACCCTCTTAGATACTATGCTAATACTAAGAGATACGTCTACCAACTCTTGAATTGAAAAAATCCTCCCCTGGGAAATATATGCCCTTCAAGATTCTTGCCCACAACGCATTTGACTCCCCAATAATCCTCCAAGTTACTTTGGTGAGCATTACATCATTAAATATTTCTAAATTCCTAAAACCTTGGCTACTTATGCTTTTAGGAATGATAATTCATTCCAAGCTTTCCAATGAATTTTTCAAGTATCTGAGTCACCACCCTACCAAAATTTTGTAATAATCTCATGAACTTCTTGACACAATTTCCTTGGAAATTTAAAGACACTCATAGCATGGTTGGAAGTAGCATACCCAATAGCTTTAAAAACATTAAAAGAATTACTAACATTAACGTAGTGAGTTTATTGAAAAGAAAGTTTTTTAAAATATTAATATGATAACTGTGAATGCAAAACGGTTCTTTAAGCATAAAAATCATTTAATGTCAATTAAAGATTTACTATAAAAAAAATATTTGTGTGTTCAAGAAGTAAATATATATGCCAAATCGCTATCATTTATTAAAGCACACACTAAAATATTAGTCTATAATTTAACTGAACTCCAAAAGTTAACCACATTAGAGTAAGAATAGTTTAGTTGATTTATTTAGAATATTAATGACTTAATTGAAATATCCAGACTTTCCAGAATATCTATTGATGAATCGGCAATTTTAGCCCGTTGACTATTTTGAATAAGTGCTTATACTCCAAAGATTCTTGGCATCTTAAATTTTACTTTGCTCATTGTAAATTAAAAACTTATTTGACTCGTTCAAACTATTTTCTGTTCTCAACGTCTTCCATCATCGTTTGGTGAAGCATCCAAGTGGAAGGGAACATGAGAAGCGTCCAGTCCACGAGTTTTATCAATTTTTTCTCTTTTTTTTCTTCAGCTAATAAGTTTTTCAAATGTTGTTTTTACCATATCTTGATGTATATCCTCTATTTTATATGACTTTTTGGCCGCTGAATGATATTGGTTTTCACGACCCACACATAATAATTTATAAACATTGCTTCTTACCCTATTGGTTCGTGATAATATTTTTAGTAATTTTATTGTCTTCACTTATATAAGTACATGCTTTAAGTCGATATTTGTGCTTAGCGTGGTTTTTTTTTTTTTTTTAACCGACTATAGTAAATTTTCTTTATACATATGTTTATACTGGTGAATAATACACTTGCGATGCATGTGTTAAAAAAAATTAAATTATTCTCCTTTAAAATTTTTCATTTTTTTTCCATTAGATTATAAAATTTTCAATTTCAATAATCAATTTTTAGAAAATTTTGAAATTTATTGATTATATAAAGCGTTTTCATTTAAATCGGTTATTTTTTTAGAACTCAAATGTTACTTTGATTAAGGAAAAAATTGCATAGTCCATATATCAACACAATTGTTGATTTAGTAGTCTTGTGAATATATTTTTGTAATTTACATTAGAAAAACTAAAAGTTTTCATCATATAATTTCATTTTGCAAATACAAATGCAATAAAATAATTAATATATGATTATATTATTAACAATATTGAGAATATTCACTTTCACAGATTTCTTAAACTAAAATATTTATCTAGATTACTTATAATAAATAATGTATTTTAGGGAAAAAAATATGTGATTATATTATTATCTCATTATGCATTGAAAAAATGAAATAAAAAATTATTAATTTTATATTACATATAATGCATTTTAGGGAAAACGTAAATACATCATTATGTTATTATAGGTATTGAAAACATTTACTTTCATAGATTTTTTTTTAAAAATAAAATATCAATCTACATTGTTTATAACATATGTATTTTAGGGAAAATGAAAATATATGATTATATTATTATCATATTGTGTATTGAAGAAATGAAAAATTAATAATCATAAAATAAATTGATATATATTAAAACCAAAGAATACATGATTTTAGAAAAGTTATTTTAGTAATGTCATTTTTTCTTTAATAAGGCATTTAGCCTAAATAGGCTATGAATAAATATTCGTTGTTAAAATTGTAAATTACATATAATTATATATGATGCATTTGTAGGAAAGATAAATATATGATTATATTATTATCGATATCGAGAACATTCACTTTTACAAATTTTTTATACTAAAATTTTAATCTAAATTACTTATAACATATAATGTATTTTAAGGAAAAAATAAACATAACAAATTTTTTTTATTGTTTTTTTTAATATTTTTGTTATTTTATCAAATAAGATATAAAACAAAAATAAAAATGTGAAATCTATAAGATATATAAAAATAAAGAAAAGTTACTCATTATCTCTTTTGAAATGTGTAAGTTATGGAGAGAGATGTTATTGAGATATGTAAGATGCTGAAGAGAAAGTAAGAGAGAGATGTGGAGTACATTTAATAAGAGAGAGTGGGAAAGTGCTAAAAAAATTGATAAGGTAAGAAAAAGATGAGTAAATAGGTAAATTTACTTATTATTTATAATGTTAATAGTTTATTTTGTTGTTATTTTTTTATTAAATAATATTAAATATAGAGTTAATAGGTAAATACAATACTAACGATTACTTAAGTCTTAAAGAGTTTTAATAATATAAATATGTCTAGTTTTTGAACGGATGAAACAATTCTATCCATTCTCTTCCACTAATAATCAAACAATCAAAATTTGATTCTTGCACCATCCTAGCACAATTTGAATAATATGGAAATGGATTTTCTAAAGTTATAAATTAGTAGTTGTTATTATCTAAATTTTTTAAATATCCGGTGATATCATCGTAATGTCATCCTTTTTAAAAAATCAAAATAATATTAACTACTAATTTGTAAATTTAGAGACTTTATTTAAAAAAACAGTAATTTTAAAGGATTCAAATCTAAATAATACCAACTAGCTAAGCTTTAATTGGATAGTCAATGACAAAACACAAAAAAAAAAAAAAAAAAACTTATAATTTTTTCCCCAGTTACAAATTTCAACACATTAGTTTTACATCATTTTTTTTTTTTAGGGTCAACACATTAGTTTTACATCTTTGAAGCATATTGCAAACATGGATAGGAAAAACATTAAAGTACTTCATTAAACTATTTTTTGTACTATGTTGGTTATTGGTTCTTTTTAAGTTTTTTCTAGTTACTGGTTGCAATAATCTTTTTCCAAAGCCCGTTTAATGTCTTTATATTTATTTCCCAAAATGAATGCCTTCAATCATGCTTCGCTTTAAATTAAACTCGAAATTTCGAAGTTTAAAAAGTGAACGCATCATACATCAAGTGGCATATACGTTTCCGTTTCCACCAAATGCCATTATTTATTTAATCGGTTAGCTTCAAAGAGGCATCCTCACGGATGAAATTCTTTATTTGTTCTATGATTAGCTTGGTATTTAATCATGTTTCGAAATTATTAAGGCAATACACCAACATAATCATAAAAATTTGAGACTAACGTTTGTTGTCTCTAAAATACTATCTTAATAGTGTTTCCACCGATTATAATCAAATACGTAAATATACAGTACAAATTGTAACACTTACTTATTATTTCTATCAGATGTATATTTAATTGTGATTAGTTCAAACACTATTTGAATGAGATTTTAGAGGTAAAAATTATCGATTTCGTTATGGATTGCTATAAGGATACTTATAAAAAAGTTTAAAAAAGAAAACTTCCACACTTTTCTAGACCATGCAATTTTCGGGAAAAAAAATGAATATATTGAAAGATAAAAATTCTTTTTAGTTACGTTTTTCATAACTTTTCTAAAATTTGGAAAAAAAAAATTATCATCACTGTTCTAAAATACCCGTTAAACTTTTGTCCTAAACTGCTCTAGTACTGATTGCCTCAGATTCATTCCCCTTAACCCGGGTATAATCGAGGAGCACGAGTAAAGCAACGATGTTTTACAGATCAGACAAAATGAGTTATCCAATCCCGTGGCATTAAAATCCAATAAAGTGAAAATTGTTTTTATACGTACCAAATGATATTCAATGTCCCACACGGTTTCATGTCGGTTTGCGTAGTGTCTGGACCGCACTCTTCTTTGGACAAATGGCGTGGGCTTTTTCCTATCGCACGCTTACTCCTCCTCGTCTCCATACCACTGAGAATATATTTTATAAATTTACATAAATTGTAGCATTTGATTTTTATTTTTATTTAGAAAAAGCCTACTCCTGAAACCCAACATGATCAACAATCCAAATATACATACAACCACATCAAGCTCAAGTATAGATGACACAAATTTAAAATGTGTGTGTGTCTCCCAACATATATATAACTCAAATGTAGGCAATAAAAGTTATGGATATATTTATGTACATTTGTACGAATAGAATTGGGGCTTTAGGTGTCTTTATGTATTTAAAAATGTCAATAAGCATCCATTTAGTTGTAAAGGCCCATTTGTTAATTGGGTTTAGCTCAATTTAATACCATAAACTGAATTTTTGGATTAATTCCAATACTTAAGAGTCAAGCTCATTTATGTAGAGTGTCTTAAAGAGATCTGACTTAGTAGATTCAATATGAGATTTGCCAAACCAAATCAACCACTATTGGTCTTTCTTGATTGGCTTGCTTGATTAGTAGACCTTTCTATAGGGTTATTCATAAAATTATTAAGCTTGGATTATATTAGGCCTAAGAAAGGATTGATTATACATTAAAGCCCAAAAGAACGAGTTAAAAATGTGAATGTTAATCATTAAAACAATCTAACTAATGTTATTGAAGGTTCATCTCATCTTTTAACTTCTAGAGTCATTTGATAAATGAGAATGAATACCAAAAACTATATAAAGGTACTTCCATATCCTCATTCAATATACTCAAAAGATTAAAAAAACACCATGGCATTGCTACAATTCGCATTAGAAGATTAAACCTACAATTTGATGAAAAGTGATCAAGAACTTCTAAGAACCATTACGTATATGCATAAGCTACCAAGATCTCTTGTTCGTCCTCCTACACCTCTCTCAAATCACATTCTCCCATATATCATCAAATCAAGACTTCTATATAATCATCGAAAGCGTGACATCATACTATGTTCATGTAATTAACTATTTTTAATACCATCTCCACACATTATTTAGCAACTCCGTTAGGGAGAGAAGACTTAATTAGATGGTACTTACAAGAAAGAAGGCTAGATAAGAGCAAAGCTCCTAAGAGCCAAAGGCTCAACTCAATATTATCGAGCAAGTTCTTTGAGTAACTAAGGACAGCATTGCACATGTGACAATACATGATAACTCTACTAGAGTTTTGTTCATGGTGTAAACTATGCAAGAGAACACTTGTGTTCTCAACCAATTCTTGAGCATGTTTGTGCAACTCCTATAGGGGACAATTCCTATTGATACTACTACGTATCATGTTCTTTCCTTATTAGCTCCTAGCTTACCAACGTCTAGATTAGTACCTATGATTATTGTACCATGGGTGTTCATTGGGGTTAAACCAAACAAATACCTATGGAAGATGAAGATTCACTATGGAAATCGATGTACAAGCACCCTTAATGTTGGCTTTAGGTCATTTAGCACCACTTGTTAAAGATGTAAGAACTCACCTTTAAGAGTATTTGTCTTCTTGTTGCAATCAACAAAGGCCATTTGGTTACGAGTGTACCTTGTAACACTACACCTGCATTTTAGATAGGACCTAATTCCAAACCTACTAGATTGTGATATATGACGAAGGATGACTTAGAGAAATATTTGAAGTAGCCATGAACAATAACTTCAATTGGTGTCATGAATCTTAAGCTTCCATAATTGTAAAGGATAGTAATGAAGCCTTATTTTAAGGAGCATATGTATGCTAAATTCATGAAGTTCAATGATAAGTAAAGAAGTATCAAGGATCATCTCTTCAGGTTTATTGAGACACTTGAATTATATAAGCTTAATGATGACCTCAAGGTAAAAGAATTCTTGAAGTCACTCATAAAAATGCTATATACCTAGTATGTCGATATAAGTCTAAAGAAGACCATATGTCCTACTTATAACATAGTAATATGTAAACGTATGTACATTAGTTCTATCTATACAATATTCATATACCAATAAGAAAAAAAAAATGGAAGAAAGAGAAGAAAACTATGTAAATTGCCTTAATTAAGGAAGTTAAGTACACAACCCTCATATTAGGCATCAAGTTGGCTAAAGAGATAAGAGTAAAAAGACTCAAATTCTTCTTTGACTCCTAACTCATCATCTAACAAGTCAAAGGAGAGTATATGGTCAAAGACAAGGCAATAGATAATTATATCGTAGTAGTCAGGACCTTACACTCAAACTTCCATCCTAGACCAT
The DNA here is from genome assembly GCA_024138015.1 of Lumnitzera littorea. Taxonomy (NCBI): domain Eukaryota; kingdom Viridiplantae; phylum Streptophyta; class Magnoliopsida; order Myrtales; family Combretaceae; genus Lumnitzera; species Lumnitzera littorea. The sequence continues at coordinate 68,202,665 of JAMXBB010000008.1, forward strand.
TACGTAAATCTCCTACGTCAAAAATTTGGAGCTAAATAGCCTCTCCAAAGTTAACCTCGACCTACCTCTCTAGCCTAGATAAGAAGGTGTTCGTCGAATACTTGCTTGACAAGAGCATGGTTAGAACACACCAAGAGTGCCTAGCTAATGAGCACTCAATGCCGAATGCGCCTAACTAAATGGACCCAATTATTTCTTACCTGAAAGATGGAACACTACCATTGAATCGTAAGGAAGCTCAAGACTTAATGCGATAAGCAGCCCAATACGTAATCATCAATGGTCATCTCTATAGATTAAGCCTTAGTTTGAACTACCTCAAATGTCTATACTCTCAAGAATCTAATTGGGTGTTATAGGAAGTATAAGTCAGTGAAGGCAATGACCACATAAATAGACACTACCTATCAACTAAATTTCTCTATCTCAACTGCTTCCGACCGATCTTAAAGAAGGATGTTGAGAAGTTAGTTCAAAGTTGGAGATATGATAAAAGTATGCCCCCTGTAGACACTACATTTTTGCCCTCCCCAATTCCATGTTTAGTTTAGAAACCCTTATTTATTTATTTTTTTTTGGGAAAAGTCTAAGATATTGACAAATACCAAAAAAAATTTTACAAAGTGAAAAAAAAATGAAAATGTGAAAAATAAAAAATTTAAAAATGTGAAAGGATGAAAAATTGAAAAATGAAAATACCAAAAAAGTTGAAAAATGAGAAAAACCAAAAATTCAAAAACAAAAGAGAGAGAGAGAGAGAGAGAGAACCCAACAATTAAAAATAAAAAAAATTACAAAAAGTGTTAAACAATGGTCCATTTAGGTCAATTAGGGTTGAAATAATTTTCTGATGTCAAAAATAGTTTCTAAAGTCAAAATACACTTATATGATTCAATCAAATTAAGAGTTTCGAGCGAAAAATAGACATTCATTGAAAATTAATTTTTCTAGCCTAGTTTGATTAGCTTATTTCAAAATATTTTGATAGTTTACGTTTTCAAGAGATTAAGGCCTTAAACCTTGTTTCAATCTTATGGTAATTTGAAATTTTGAATAAAAACCGAACATGGGTAGAAACTAGATTCTTAATCTAGTCAAATTGGATAAATTTTGAATTTGAACATATGTTTATTAGGAGATATAGGTGTGTCTACTCCTTTGGGCCAAACTATTTCCTAAAAAAGGGTCACATGCAAAATATTTTGGCAAATACGGTTCTTAAATTGCATTTTAAGAATACATTTTACCTTTTTCACCATACAAGGACACATAGTAGGATTATTTAAAGAAATCACATGTTTGTGTTGTGATTATAAAATCGCATTTCAATATTGCTACTTCTAAATCGCATTACGAAATTGCAGTTAATTGTTGGACTCATCCTCAACATTTAAAGTTTTAGGCTTAGGAAATCATAATACGAAGATACGATTTTCCTTGAAATTTTTCTACTTAACTGTCCTTTCTGCTTTCCTACATTTGCAATAGTTTCTCTCATTAAGAAAAAGATAAGTGCCTTCCTCTCTCTTTTACTCTTCCTCTCTCTTTGGCTATTGCAAATTGTTGTGGTTTGTGTTGTATGCATAAGGAGGCTACTAGATTTTATGTTGTAGGGGTTGGGAACAAAGAAATCATAGGTTCATCAAATCACATTTTCGTTATGTGGTTTTTAAATCGCATCATACACATACAATTTCCTTATTATTTCTTCTTTCCTACATGCCATGAGGCTGGATACGATGATAAAACAAAATCAAATTTAGAAAATGCGATTTAAGAATCGTATTTGCTAAAATATTTTGCATGCAACCCCTTTTTAGGAAATAGTTTGTCTCAAATGGGAAACACACCTATATCTCTATTTATTAGACTCCATATTTGCTTTAACGGGAAGTATGATTTTTTAGAATTTAGATAGTTGATTCGGTGGCAAGCATATTCTTCCTTGTACCAACATCTTTTGATCCTAATTTGGATGAGTTTTCTTATATGAAAAATCAAATGAAAATCATAAAATGAAAGATTGCATGGCATATTTTTAAGATAATCTCAAATTTTAGTCTTTTAATGAAGGAAACTTGTATACAAAAAATAGAAAAACTAGGTAAAATATAAAAAACACATCTTTGATACTTATTTTTTAATTTGGTAAATAGAAGCATATCCTTGCTATTATACTCAAAGATACTCATAAAAAAACGTGGAAGGACATCTTTTAGTGTACCAATATACATTCAATTTTCCCAAATTCCAAAAGCTGAATCAAATTAGAGCAAAAATAAAAATAAAAACCCATATTATTTCCATGATAGAAAAAATGCAACATTTGTTAAATATTGACGTTTCTTGGGCATCACTCGCAACTTAGAGTTATAAATAGAGGCCTTCTCTACACATTCAAACCACTCTTAAGCATTGCAAATCTCTCCATTGCATGCAATATTCGCTTTCCCACTTTCAGGGTGTAAAGCTCTAGAAGCACACACTTTCTTGGATTTTTCTCTACATATAGTAAGTTAAAGAGAGGCAAAGGTCGTGGGAGATTCCTTGATCTTTATAGATCAAAGCCTAGTTGATGGATTAGTTCAATTTGAGGTTGAGTTGGAGTAATTCATGTTGAAGATGGGAGTGCAATTCTAGGGTTTATTCGTACTAAGCTTCGAGTTTTTGGAGAAATTAGGAATCGAGTTGTTAAGATTTCCAAAAATTGAAGTAGGATCTTGAAGATTAGCCTCTTAAGAGTTTATAACCACTAGCTTTACCTGAAAAGCCAATCGAAAACCCCTTGAATTGATTGCTAGTTCATTGCTCACTATAGGTAGGTTCTTGATCCTTATTTAAGATATATTGTCTTGTTTGAGAAAAAAATAAAAGAAGAAACGAAAATTAAAAAAAAAAAAGCATTATGATCTTATCATGATTTTACTTGAATAATGTGTTTTTATATGATATTTAGTTTTTGCACAATAATTAATTTTAATATGCTTTATATCATGTTTGTTGATTTTTAGTTAATATGCTTAGGTTTTAATAAAATAACTAGCATGTTGGCATTGACAAAATAATTGGTATCTTCGGGTCTTGTCTACCATGTTGATTAAACAAACCTATTGAATTAAATGAGTAGTAAACTTGTTTTTGCATCATGGCATTGCTTGGAAAAAATAGAAAAAAATATATAATGGATTGGTATGCTTGGTTCTTGTTAGTGATTTGGCACATCTAATTAATAATTTGCTTGTTATTATTACATCATTATATTTGCATATGATAGTTTAAATTCCATGATTTATTCTAATAAATTGTATTGTACGATATATTAGGCTTGCATGATTAGGAGAAATTTTTCTTTATGAATTATTTGGCTTATTATATGTTTCTTTTGCATGTCATAGCTTATTGAATGTTGTCTTTGCATGGATAATCAGTTCTTTCCAAAATAAAAGGGCTATTTATTTTCTTTTTTCAATAAAGGTTTTTCTTATGCACCCAAAAAAGCTATTTTCCATTTACAAAAAAAAAAAAAAAACTTAGCTCTTTTCCAAAATCAAGGACTTCTTTAGATTTTTTCAAATGTGGACCAAAAATCCATCCTTTTTCAAAATTGACAAAATTTAAGCAACTTAAAGTGAAATAGTTTTTCATAAAATAAAGTAACCAATAAACTAAAATTTTGGTCTTTACCCTTACACAAGTGAATAAGATGATAAGCCTATTGGTGGGATCTATGTCTAGTCTTCGCTTTCCTATGAGTAAACGAGACGCTTAACCTATTGATGGGCTTTACATTTGGTCTCTATCCTCCCATAGGTAAATGAGACACTTAACCCAATGATAAACCACTAACAACCACCCTCCTTATTACAAGTGAGAGGTTCCTTACCTTTAGAGATGAACTGGATGCCTTCCACCCTTTGGTAGGTGAATGAGGAAAGAACCCTTTTAAATTGGACATGAACTTTGAGAAGCGCTTTACCAACTAAGCTTGTTTTCCTAAATCGAGAAAGTGGGAAGTTCGGATCACATACTACTGTCTAATAATAGATGATTCCCAACATAGATAGGTTCTTTGAATCGTGAATTGAATGTATGAATATCCTAAGCGAGGATCATGCATTTAAGCACTTGGTCTCCAAGATGCAACCATAACAATTCAATAAATATTAGTATAATACCTTGCTCGAACTACTAAAGCTATACAAAGAAGTACATTGCAACAATATATTAAGAAAAAGCAATATAATAAAGGGAAAAGAAAATATAAATAGAGATGTACAAGTACACATAAATAGAGATCAACAAGATATTTCCATTATTTAGAAGGCTTACCATCACTTACAAACACAAAGGCCCTTGTATTTGCCCAGTCATTACAAAGAAGCAATTATGACTACAAAATTTAAATCAATATCAAATATAGCTACTTAGCTTACAAGATCGTCCTCATATTGGTCTCCAAACATGGGAAAAGGTTAGAGGCCCTACTACATGACTGTTTTTAACATGGCAACAAAAGAGGGGCGAAGTAGTTACGCGTCTCTAGCCTGATGACCCCTTATCCCTATGCCCACATCCTAAAGGGGGATATTAACCCTACCCTTCGAGGCAACATTGTGTACAGGGAATGGAAGGATAGACACTATATACCCTGATCATACATTACCAACTCGGATGTACACATTCCTCTATCTGTATCTCTTATGAGTGTTAATATTGAAGGTTTCCCTTTCTCTAAGGGCCTTTTCACTAACTTAAGCATCTAAATATATCCATCGAAGCCACATTCGATGCAGTCTTAGGTCACATGTTCTATTTTGCAAACATGACATCCAACCCAACTAAATGGACTATGCTTGCAGCAACTTTCATCCATTAACAATAGGGATGTCACAGGCATTGCCCTAAGATTTTGTGTACTCCCTACTTTTTAGGCATTTGGGCCCCCCATTTGTGGGCTGAGCTGGTTCTTGGGCTTAAGAGAAAAATGACTATTAATTAAAACTTAATATGTGTAATTTTTGTAATAATGGAGTATTGTCTTTGAATTATCATTTCATGGATGATTGTTGGTGGGAGTTAAAGATGACAACAAATGTTTTCTAAAGTAAAAAAATAAGATGCATAAAAAACACATGTAGCCCAATCTTTGTAATGGTTCATAAAGCACCCGTAATTTGAACTTCTAATTTATTTTATACATGGAAATTTTTGTTGTGCCATAGAGTACATAATGATTATTCCAAATATAGAACAATAAAGACCTCTTAGATTGACGACAAAGAAATGTAGGCCTTAATTCCTATTTTGCTTATAAGTAGAGTTTGAAATATCCTCATAATTCAACTAAGCTTACTATTGGTGAAAACCTAAATGATCTAAATAATAATAGAGTTAGACTAATCAAAGACATAATTTTTTAAAAATTGGATGAATATTTATTCCATTATTATACTTTGGATTTTCGAATATATTAATGGTATTCCATTTTACTTCTTATAGCCTTCTACATCATAGCACAATATTGCTTTATCGTAATTTTTCTAGTTTTGATATTGGCATATTTGTTGCTACACAAAATTGTTGCTAATAATGAAACCGTATTAGAAAATTTTTTTAATATACAGCAAAGACATTATGATTCATTGTAAATCGCAATTTTAGTCTCTATTTTTGTAGTTTCTTTTGGCAATATGTTTGCTAGAATCTAATCAATCATTGTCTTTTGATACATAGATTAAGCACATAACATTATACCAAAAGTTATTTTTGGTAATGAGTTCAATTAGTTTCATGTCTTTCACTAGATAGCTATATAGGTTATGCGATTAATATTTGCTTTGATACTGTTTCACCATTTGCAAACTAAATAGCTAAGGGAATGTCATGCGTTTGACGAAGCTTAATATTCTATTCTATCATTGAGGGCCTTGTTATAGATCTTAAGATTGCATTTAAGATACCGTGAAGCTTAAGATTGGGGTGAGGTAATGGCTTGGTGGGGGAGGAGTTTTTAGGGGAGTTAATACCTTAGACTTTATATTAGTTACCAAAAGATTCCATATGATGTTTGCATAGTATATAGTTATTTATGCATATAAATATAGTTAACAAGTTTCTTGAATTTACTGTTTATGTAATAATGAAAATGCTTACATCTCCCATTGCATCGAGTTGTAGTTTAGCTCACCTCATATAGAATTATTCCCCTTACAAGACCTTTTATCCATAGCATAAGCAAGAGAACACCATTATAAGTTCTAGAGACTTTTTTGAACTAGGGTTTTAGTAATGGAAAGAGGGAAGTAAAAAGATACAGCATCCTCCTCAATAATTGTATATTTGTATTTTGAACTTATGTAAATATACTATTGTACCTTTTATTTCTTGTAAAATTTCTTTATGAACTAGCACCCTTTTATACCATTGTAGACCTTCTACCATCAATGTAAAAGGTTACTATTACCTTCTCTTTTAAGTAAGGTTTATATACAATTGTAATAGATTCTTTACTTATGATTAACAAGTTATGAAGCATTTATGGCAATTTGTCACAACCATTACCTAATGAGGCATGATAGGTTAGATCCTTTAGCTTCAACTAAATACATGCAATGCTTAAGTTAATGTTTGGATATTCTTAGGTTCATTGTGTAAGTGTCTTAGGATCAAACATAGAAGAGTACCAATTGATAGCCCTATCATTGTTGGAATGAAACATGGAATAAGCAAAGTAAATGGAAAGTTTAGTAAAACTCGCAAGCTACCTAGTTTATATGATGCATTGATAAGTCTTATACGGCCTAACTAAGTGTTTGATATGACACCTAAGCACTCAACTAGGATTATTTGACATTACCCTTGCTAAAAAGAGTTAATAAGAGTCAATAAGCTCAAGAAGGTTTCTTAAGAGAGTATACTGTAGTCAATATTGATAATGAAGATGGTAATGTTTGCATACAACTTTGAAAACAATTTATAATTGGTTTCCTTAGGATTACATACAAAATGAAATTATAAAAAGGGTAAGAATTCAAGTAAAGAAATAATTTACATCATAAATTATTCTACAAATGGTAGAAACAAGATGAGATAAAAAGGAATTTGTTAGAAAGGTATCATCCTTGGGATTAACACAGGGGATAGATGTTGAATTCGAACAGGCTTTTCTAACAAAAGGTAAAAAAGGGGCATATTCATGCTATCTTAGGTAGAGAATGGTCAATGATGCTTCAAATAGGTTGGCGACCCATACGAATAGCTCGAACTGGGTGAGAACAGGTGGGTGGTTAGGTCGATCAGTCCAAGTCAAGTTGATTGGGTTACGGGAAACTGCTCATGATACATTGGGGAGGGCTCGAAGGGGTTACAACCAAGTTGGGGATTATCCTTGCTTAGAATAATGTCAAATAATCCAACTCTTAGAAGTCATTGAAGCTTTGAACAAAATAATGTACCTCATTTAGAACTGGTTGATAAGCTAGAATATGTCGAGCTAAGCTTTGGAGGCCTTAAACTCGACTGCTGTGATTAGTTTGTTGAATCGATCCCTATCATTTTGTTATCTAATTTAACACATGTGCAATAAACAAGGTAACTGTGTACCTTGAGTTGCACTTGTCAACCTCAAAAATAATGGATTAAACAAGCATTAACCAATATGACATGTATCATGATAAATGAAACTGCTATTTGTATTGGTGTAAGCTTTGATTTTCTACCTTCTTAGCTCCAAAATTCATTTTTTTACCCTAATTTAATCTTAAATCCAATTTAAGCCATTTCCTTATTCCAATTCATGTTTTAGATCACTTTCTACCTTGAAGTCTTTGTTTCTGATCATCTTTTAATGAGATAGCAACTAAACTCATAATATAGACTAAATCCTACTTTGTTTTCTATTTTCCACTTATGATTCAAGTTTGATAGGTTTATAGTATTGATATCCCTATTCATTTATGGCACTTCTAAAGCTTTTTGGTATGTTAATTATTAAAAATTTCTTGTCTTTTATGTTTTATTCTTTGATCATATTAATTGTTGTCATGATTTTTACATTAACGAACTACCAGATTCAGGATTGGGGACTTACATGACATGGCGTACCTCCTAACTACTTTTGATTTTCTTGTTAAACTTAACTATAAGAGACGACTTATAGTCTTACGTATACAGATCGAGTAGGAATTTGGACAAGTCTATCTTAGAAAAGATTTCGGATTTGTATTTTTATTATATTATCTCTCTATTTTATATTATGTAAAGATTCCCATTAAATGCAAATTTAGAGTCTCCTTCGTATAAGCATATATTATTAATTTTTATATATTCTTAGTTATTTATTTATTATTATATTGTTTCATTTGAATTCTTGATTGCGCAGTGTTTCAAATGAACACCTATGAATCAACTCTACCTAATGGTCCCCTTACGAATCCAAAGATCCCTTTATATAATACCCAATAATTGTTCATTCTCTGTACCAATAGGAACTCTAACCACTTTTAATTGAGTACATTTTCATAAAATGTTACATCATCTCTATCGACGATACCTCCATATGCATAACAAAGTACGCTAGTGTGATAAGACATTTTCACATATTGATGATCAACAGAAATTGCGCTTAAATCAATTTCAATTTGCACATAAATATTAAGCAATTGTAAAACACCAAAAAACATTAGCTTATAAAAGAGTACTGCTGTTGTCTACATAAAAGTACCAAAACTTTTATAGAAAGGACATAATTTGAAAAAATTAAAAAATCCAAATCAAACAGAAAACATAAATTGGAAAGGAAAGAAATTAATTAAGACCAGTAACATTAAATTATAGAAAAATAAGCACTATCTTTTATAAAAAATCTGTATAAATTTAAAAATTTACTAAATTCAGAAAAATTAAAAAAACACCTTGCAATTACGATCTACTATCTTTTACACATAAACATTTTAAGAATACCATATTAGTGAAAAAGTGAAAATAGAAGTTACCTTTCTCGCATGTCCAAGTGAGTGATTGTATACAAAAAGCAATGAAAACGATGAAACAAAACTCTTAACCAATAAAAAAAATTAAGGGTGAGCCAATACATGGTGTGTAAGATATGAATATTTATTTGAACTTTATCTTATAAGTACAAGTTTTCAAGTTTTGCTACAATATCCTATCTTATGATGCTCTGGAAACATCCTGTTTATCCTTGTAAATTGTATAGGATACATGATACCTCGTAAAGCCCATAAATCATTTTTTAAAAAATAAATTTCAATATTACTAATTTCTATTTATTTTCCTTTACTTCCAATTTCTTTCATTTATTTGTCTTTTTGATCATTTTCTTCACCAATTATTATTATACAAACATATTCATTTTAGTGAAATTTTGATCTTGAATTTAAATATTAAATAAATAATTGTAATGTTGACTTATTTGGGAGTTGACTTATTTTGATAATAAAAATATTCATAAATTACAAATTGTAATATCTCAATTTATACACGGCATCCATAATGATCCTTCATGAATCTTGATTACTAAATCTCAACTTATTAACTAAATATTTTTCAAACTTAGTATAAAACCTACTATAGGATAAAGGAAAATGGTATAAACACTAATCTCAATTAAATATTGACTTGACGACGTTATATAAATTTATTTCAAGAGATTTTTCAAATCTATTACAAAGAAGTTATTGCATCAAAAGAAATAAGTTAATAACATATTTTGTTAAGTAGTTTCATGTAGATTCTTTCTTTCTTTTTAATCTTAGTAGAATTAGACTTAGTAAATAAGGAAAAGAGAATGAAAAGAAAATGCAATAAACAAAAGATTAAAGAGGAAAATAGTTGACATGAAGACATCAAGTTTAGTCTAGCGTTTCTAATTAATTGTGTTTTGTTATTTTTTTAAACTCGTACAAATGAAATGGTGTTCTTTTTTATTTATTAATTTTATTTAATTATTATTACAAGATAACTACATAGAACTATGGATCTTATACTCTATATATTTCACAATATATGTTTTAGGATGAATATATAATACCTTAATTTTATATTTGTATTCTATCTTATAGATATAAGTTTTAGAAAATTATTATTTTAAATCTATTCTGTAACTTTAAATACTTATTGGGATTTACTTATTATAAGATTTGGATGAGTATCTATAAGATAGAATCACTTGCTTACCGTTAGAAAAAATAACGTTAAAATTGAGCTACAACAAGTAGGGACAATGGCTTTGTTAGTAGAGAGAAAGTTCGCCCAATGAGGAGGTACTTAGTATTTACTTATATGTGGACAAAATCAAGACGCTATTTTTGTCCTGATGGGATGGTATATTTGAAACATGATTTTAGCGCACAATCAATGAAATTATGTTTCGAGACATGATTTTAAATCCAAATGATTATTTATTTTATTAGTTTTGCCCACAATGTATTTTAAGATTTTTTCTATAAACAATATTTTTACCCTAGTCCTGGCTACTTATAAAATTATCCTTAAAAAATTTTACAGATATCAAATCCAGCTCGAATTTTATAAAATTCATCCGCTAGAGCAAACCTGTTCCTACTACAATTCCTATCGGTTTCGGTCACAATTTAATTATTTTTTTCCCGGTCCCGGAATCCAGAGCCCAATGACGAACAAGCTTGTTCCATAACCCCGGCTAACGCAATTTACTGACAAGTTACAGTTGACCCAAACGAACAACCAAAAAACAAAAGCAAGCAAAACATACACGGTGCACACACATTTGGAGTTTGACCACATTATAAAATGAATATCTCCTTGCTCATTTCATGGCCATTGATTATTAAGCTTACGCCCCTTTATTCATATCGCTCACTCCCTATACTCTCACTCTAACTATATACTAAGCACTTCTCCGAACTTGTGTGGATCCGAGACTTTCGAGAGAATGTGGAATCATCGGATCAGAGCATCATCGTCTCTAATCGAACGCCTTAGACAGACACTGTACCAGAAGCGATGTTTCACTTCAGCAGAAAATCACCGCCTAACCATAGTGCACAAGCGCAGTCTTGATATCCTCCATGATCCTTGGTTCAACAAGGTTCGTTTCTTGTCATTTTACTTGATTGAATTGTGTAATTTGGCTTGATTTATTTGAATTTGATCACCACTTGTTTTGATGATCTGATTATATTGTGTATAGATTCTCATTTACACCGTAGATTGAAACAATCAGTAGTATCCGAGTCATAGATTCAATATGATGAGTAATTTTATACTGTATGTTAGGACTGTAAGTTTGCGACGAGGATTTGCTGATTTTTGTGAGTTATTTGATGTTGATCGTACTTTTAGTAGTGTGGTTAATAGTTTTTGAGATGATTTGAGCATGAAGCTGACATCTCATTAGGGTTCGTATATCATCCTTCTAGCGGTTTCAGCAAATGCAAGGAATGGAACCAGATCTCTTTTATTAGTAGATATTTCCAGTTGCCTAAAAAGAGTTCTATTTCAGGTTTATTGTGACGTGTGGAGAAAAGTGTTATTTACTCTTAGGTTAATCGAGTGTAACTGGAGGAGCATAAATGTTCCTCTTTTGTTAAGTTGAAGTGCTTTTTGGATCAACTTGTTTGTAATTTGAATCCATGCATCAATGATTTATGAATACACTATTTCTCCATATTAGTGGAGTAGATTCTTCAGTTGTGGAAGTGCTGATTATTTAATCCAATTTCCATTTTTATCTTGAATGTGTGAGCTAAAGTGTGATTAGTGATGGTTACTTGATATGTTCTGAAATTCATAGTAAATGTAGCAATCAGATTAATAGAAATGTCTGGAGTATGATTGCTTTTTTTCTTAATTATGTTTCTTTTTGGTTTTCATTTTATCACAATCTATTCAGGTTTCTTCTTTTATTTAACAGGGAACGGCATTTTCAATGACAGAACGGGATCGTCTAGATCTCCGGGGTCTTCTGCCTCCCAACATTATGTCCTCTGAACAACAAATTGAACGTTTTAGTATGTACATAACTTCCTCTTGCATTTTGTATGGGTAGGTTGTTGTATCTTGTTTACTTTTGATTTAGACATCATCCTGAAAATTGTTTAAACTAGAAATGCTGGTGTGGCACATGAATGAGGTTGTTGCAATAGGGGCCATTAAGATCTAGCTCAGTTCAAAATGTCCATTGCTTATATTATCATTTGACATGTTATGCTTTGGGATGCTAAGCTCTAATTGATCCTCTAATTTGATTTCATCATGAAGGGAGCCCAAGCATAAAAGTGATAGGTTGCTAGAGTTAGTCTCATCTAAAGAGTCTTCATCTTGTGAGTTACTCTGCAATAAGATAAGAAAATGGCTTTAATTTTTTCAGTTATGTAAGTAATCAGAAGATGTTCTTACTCAAAAAATAGAAAGAAAAGTAATAAGGAGATGTTCATGAGATGAGGGAGTTGAATTAAATTACAGTTAACCTACAGGTGACTCCTACTTATGAATTCTTTGAAATCAAGATTGTATATGAAAGGAGGGGGATTAGTTCACATTACAAAACTTGCATCTCATTGTAGTAGACAGTTGGTCCAGCCATCTAATGAGTTATGAGTATGATTTCATCTTTTGGTTTTGCCTACCAAGAATAATGCTGTTACAAATATCCGAGTTTATGTGAGTTATTGCTGTCACCCTTAGTATCAATTGATTATAGCATCAGGCAAACTCAGTTAGTAGGCATGTGGTATTTCATAATGGAGAATCAAATTCTCCAGCAATGTCATTTTTCAAATTTGTATGATCAAACTACGTCGTGACTGTGGACATCTCATTTTTTCTCCTTCAAGAGCTAAGCAACTTAAGAAATCTAATTGTTTACATACTTACAGAAAGGGAAAACAACCTTAAATGATCTAATGAACTCTTTAAAGTTAATTTCTTATAATGATCTAAGAATGCTGCACTTTCTATGAAGGGGCAGTGAAATTATGAAGAAGGCCTGCTTTAACGCAGCCATGGGATATTACTGTGGGTAATCTAACTAAATGATGCCTCTCTAGATTGTGGGTTTGCTCATTAGCCTTCTTTAGGATGTGCAGCAAAGAGAGAACTGAAAAATTGATATATAAATCAGTAAAAAGATTGAGAATTCGTCAATTATCAATTTCAACCTCCAACAATTATTCACAAAAATCTTGAGAATTGTATACCTCACAATTAAAAGAACTTCCAAGTGTAACTAAATTACCTAAAAAATAGAATCTACAGATAGGAATATCCTGCTCAATCTTTTCATTCTTCATTAATGATTCTTCTTATATGGATTTCAGAAAATGGAAAATTAATGAATAAGAGTTTGATAAAACAACCTTTTGGAAACAGTGAGCAAAACTCACACTTTTATCATTTTTGCAAACTCACTTTAAACTATTTTGATACAGCACATGGACTTATGAGGGTGTAATTTACAAGATAGGTATGGTTAAAGCAATTTATTCTACTTGTTATGATGGAATTTGATCTTGCAATTTCTTGTTGAATGAACAATCAAAGATACATGTATGCATAGTAGTTAAAATAGTGAGTCAAATGTACGATTCTATGAGTTTATGATTTTATAATGTTTTTCTTAGTTAAAACAAATGTAAAATTATTTTTTATTTTATGAGTTTATGATTTTATGATATTTTTCTTAGTTAAAATAAATTTAAAATTATTTAGGTACAACTTTTAGTAAAATTATGAATTTTGATATATGATTTTATAAGTTTATAATTTTACTAATTTTATACGATTTTATACAATTTCACTAATTATATATGTTTAAAGTAATAGTGGAATTGCAGTTTTAACAACCATGCATATATGGTGCTCAAAGTGTTTTTCTAAAAGAGGAGAGCTGAAGGTATAGTTAGACAAACTCTAGAGAATATGTGCAAGGTTGAAGAAACAGATTATCATAGCATATTGAAGCTAGGAAGGAACATTTTGACATTGCCAATATACCTCAGGAGAGATCTCTGTCTATTGCCTGATTGTAAATCCTCAATAAGGAATACATCTACCATATTGGTTTTGTTCAATGCTTAGAAGCTTTAGATATTTTTGAAGAAAAATTTTTGTGTTTTCTAACCCTTTAGCATCAAGATTAATGACATTGTCTTTTGTTATTCAACAGTGACTGATTTGAAAAGGCTTGAAGAGAAAGCAAGAGATGGACCATCTGACCCAAATGCTTTAGCTAAATGGCGTATTTTAAACCGGTTGCATGACAGAAATGAGACAATGTATTATAAGGTAATATGGGATATAACATATTTGATTACAAGTGTAAGTACACATTAATTGCCTAGATTTAGTTAGGGAATGATGAGCGAAATACTTTTCACTTAGTATTCTGGGTATACAACAAGAATGTTGTAACCTTTGATACTTTTATTAGATGAAAAGATTGGTACCATGTGCTTGTTCTGAAATATTCTGCATCTAGGATAGGACAACAGTAGGTGGCACATTGATCAAAAGTTATTTCCCATGTGAAGCTTTTAATTCCGTGCTTTTAAAGTGTTTCTTCCAAATTTTATCTGACAGAAGGAAGGAGGGCAGATCACTGTTTGCGTGAAATCTTTTAATGAATAAACTGAAATTCTTTGCTTACAGTGTCAGATCTTTGGAGTGTAAAATAGTTTAGTCTAGATTATGTATTGAGCTTTGTGACCAATTTTTTCAACCTATTTTATACAGCTTGTTTGCGATGTCAATATATTCCTTCCTCCTTGCAGATATTCTCCTAAGTGTGATTCTAATGAGTGGGGTCATCCTTGTGTTTTTTTGGGTCAAAGCAAGAAAGCTTGCTGTATATTATACTTATTGATCGGTGAAGCCATTTTAATTTTTAAAGCTGAGTCAATCTTGAATTTTTCTTTCTGGAATTAGAGAGACATATTGCACCTCTGTGATGTGAACTTACTGAGATGGTTTTTATGTTTCACCTCTGTGATGGAATTGTGAGCAATGCCTCATCAACTTTTCAACTGAAGAGTTCATTTGGTACCTAATGATTTTGAAGATTGATTTGACAGGTTTTAATTGCCAACATCAAGGAATATGCTCCTATAGTCTATACTCCCACTGTGGGGCTTGTATGTCAGAACTACAGTGGCTTGTTTAGAAGGCCAAGAGGAATGTATTTTAGTGCTGAAGATCGTGGTGAAATGCTGTCCATGGTGTACAACTGGCCAGCAGAGCAGGTATTGATTTTCACTAACCATGCTTCTTTCTTGTGTGCCATTGTTTGTATCACTACTGAATTGCCACATTCAAGTTTGCCATGGTAATATATTTGCATATCATGGTCAGGAATGTTTCATTCTCTGCATAATTGGACTGAATTCTTTCTGCAATGTGGTACTTGGCACGATCCTCATTTATAGAGACCTTTTTGCTGTTTTAAATTATATTAACATGTATCTTTGAGTAGCTATTGGACTGATAAGAAGCCTTTTTTTTTGCTTGAGCTGCAGTAGACTTCTTTGGAAAGTTTGTGTTGCATTTGATTCTGCCAAGGGCTTGCACCCTTTTGGTGCATCATTTTAACTGTATGTTTATCCCTTGTAAAGAGTAAATATCATTATAAGTTATATATATATAAATATATAGATATTATATTGCATTTGGTGAGTTTTTACTGTCCTTTTATGAGCTGCCCTTCTTTTCAGTTTGAGTCAGCTAATGTAGTCTGTCAAAATCTAACTTCCCTAAAACCACTTATAATCCATTGTTTCATTGGTTGTGGTTTCTAGAGTAATAAATTTCTTACTCTTATATTATTTATTACATTTCCAACAGTTGTAGGAATGTAAGTAAATTTTCTGCTTCTTGACTCGTATTCTTTATTTGATATGAAATCTAATTGCTTGTACTGATTATATGAGATCAAGCAAGCTTCAAGCAAAATATTAGTATACTGATGGTCCATTATGCAGGTTGACATGATTGTCGTGACAGATGGAAGCAGAATTTTGGGTCTTGGGGATCTTGGAGTTCAGGGAATTGGCATTGCAATTGGGAAGTTGGACCTGTATGTTGCTGCTGCTGGAATAAATCCTCAAAGGGTAATTTCTTGGTTTATGTGGGTTACATTTCATTCCGCCTCCAGAAGCTCTTAATGAATATCTCTTCTGGTTTGCAATCTCTTATTTTGCTTCTGGCTTGTAGTGCAGAGAATCCTTGAGCTATGCGCTTTTTTGGATTCCTAGTGCAATTACTGGTGCTTGAGTTGCTAGACTCTATATAGTCCACCTTTTTGTTATATGCAGTGGACTATACAATTTTCTTTTCAGCTGTTATTGAAAGATAGAAATTTAGCAAGAAATGGAAAAATTTTATGATGTTCGAATTAAAAGGAAAACATGCTTTATCTCTGCAAACAGTTGAAGCACTTGGTCATCCCACTTCCTCCCAGGATAAAAATGTGGGGCTCCATTGTCACTAAAATTAAGCTGGCAAAGTATGTCCCTTTTCTGTTTCTTGTCATGGAATGTTTTTCAACAGACAGGCATTAGGAAAGTACAGATTATGGTGCTTAAACTGATTGCTCACTATTGGCCCCGCCCAAAAAAAAAACACAAAAAATGATATTTCACTAATCAAAAACTCCCTGTATGCACAATCGTAAGGGTGTGCTGACCAAGTTAACCTTAGGTAATTGTGAGGTTGCTCCTTTTCTATATGCAAGTGCTTCTTCCTTAACTATTGAAGATAACTGATTTTTTAGGCTCCATTGTCAACGATTTAGCAGACTATACCTTTTCTTTCTCTTGACTTTTTGTGAGCATGTTTCTTTCATCTCATTGCATAGATTTATTTTCTCCATCAACAAAATTAACTAAATCATGTTGTTTTTTACATTAGTTCTTTGCAATGCACTATTTTCTGCACTTCTATCACTGCATAGATTTTTTTTTTTTGGGGGGGGGGCGGGTTTGGGGTTGGGGGTGGGTGGGATCACTACATTTTTGGATTGTTTTTTGAATAAAATATTTTTTGAATTTCTAAGTAGAAAATATGTGATCAATGGAATACACCCCAATACAATGAAAATATTCTTCTGCGAATCAGGAAATGGATTTCTTTTTCAAAAATTGGAAATCATTTTCCTCTATTATTTATTTACTACCTTTAATGTGCATCAACTTATGCCATGAGTCACCAGCTCACTAGCTGCCTCTAGGTTATCACTAAACTTGATAAATACTGTTGTACCAAACATTGGGGAAAAAGAAGGAAAACATGCTGCCATTGATAATTTTAAGTTACCACAATGTCATCCTGTTGTAGGCATGACAAACACAAAGTACATGTGCATATTTTCACTACATGTGGAGTTAGTTTATTAACTTTTAGATATTCTTGACATTTAACTTCTTTTATACAGGTTCTTCCTGTAATGATTGATGTTGGAACTAATAATGAGAAGCTGCTGAAAGACCCTTTATGTAAGTTTGCCTTTTCTTTCTGCTTTTTGTTAGTCTTAGAGAAGGTCATGTTACTTTTTTTGCTTTGCTGCATAAGCATTTATCAGAAGGGTGGGATCAGTATTTATCAATCCATTAAATTGCTGGAAGTTTAGTAAAACAGGATATCTACTTTGATTATCAATTCTTTTGTCCTATAGAGATGTTTTCCTTGATATCTGTTGATCCTGCTATATTCTTGCCTAACTTTTTTAGGTTGTGTTTTATATCTTTAATATTATTTGGAGGTACTATACTTTGGATAGATGCTTATAAAACATCAGATTTGGTGTAGTGTACTCGTAATCTATTATCTTTTCAATTTCTTTTCGTGTACACTGTTTTATTCATAGACTTGGGGTTGCAACAACATCGTCTTGATGGGGATGAATATGTTGCGGTTATTGATGAATTTATGGAAGCTGTTTTCACTCGCTGGCCCAATGTTATTGTGCAGGTATTAAGTTTATGTTCAATCAGTGATGTAATGAATTAATTAGTCTTTTTAGTGTGGAAAATATTAACAGAACCACTTTCTGCAGTTTGAAGATTTCCAAAGTAAGTGGGCCTTCAAGTTGTTGCAGCGATATAGAAATACATATAGAATGTTCAATGATGATGTCCAGGTAATATGCTGCTTGAAGCGCCTTTTAAAAAGAAAGCAATAGTTGAGTATTAAGAAACATTCTCCTCATCGTAAAATATAATTCTGCTGATTGAAAACTATAATCTCCTATTTTCATGACAATTATACTAGGGTTCCTATGATGGCTTGGAAGGTGCAGTTAGATCAAAACTATTTTATATTAGATTGCTCTGATAGGAAGCTTTTGCTTTGAAGCATCATTTTTTTCCTCCTCCTCCTTCCTTCCATCCCCACCTTCACCCCACCAACCCACCTTTCCTTACTATGGCCTTAAGATTGTAGCAATGGGTCCTCTGACAAATAAATGCTGATCATTATCCTGATAATAAATTTGTGCATCAGATGATGAGCAGAATAACTCTGAATAATTAGCAACTGTAACATTCTTACATTGTGTCATGTTGAATGTAATTGAGTGTAAATAGAAAATCGTGCTTGTATTTCTAACTTTAGCATGTGTGTCAGGCGGTTTTGATTCCAATGAAAAACTTACAAAGTACTAGAGCAAAAGATCCTAAATTAAAATTTTCATATCATCATTTTACTCTTTATCAAATTACTTCCATGTGATAATGCACATGTGGATGTGTTGAAATTTAATTTTATAATGACACATATATACTGATCTAAACTTTTTAGTAATTCTACTAGTGGCACAGTAATGATTTTATGCATTTGAAGCCCTCTTCACTACGTGGGTAATATCTACTTAGATGATTACTCCGCCGTCCCAAAATTATGGTCTATTAACTTTGTGGGAGTTGACGATTTCATCCATAATTAGAGATATGCATTATAGATTCTTGTGTAGTCCTAAGCTTCATGGCTAGATAAGGATACAAAACAGCAAATAGATAAGGGCAACTAACTTATAGTGATACAAGGAGATGTGGATAGATATACAAGATACACCTAAGATACAAACTATCAACAAGATTTAACATACTAGCATACAGACAGACACATCATGGACACATCAACACCGTTAACTTCTACAGATACAAGGAGATATGGATAGATATACAAGATACACCTAAGACATGAACTATTAACAAGATTTAACACGCCAAGCACACGCACAGACACATCACAGACATGTCAGCACCATGACTTCAAACTCTCTCCATCATGCTAGTGAATAAGCATCCAATATTAGTTATGGCAATCGTTAGAAAGAATACCATAGGTTGTTAGTAAGTTAGATTTAGTTTAATTTGACTCTATTCTGTATCTTTGAGATGAGGATCCACTGTAACTAGTTAGTTTCTTATTGACACAACTAGAATATGCAGGCTGATTGTGGCATATCTAGGTTATTCAAGCTTATCCTATGTTCTTTACTTATGTA
Source organism: Lumnitzera littorea (assembly GCA_024138015.1). Lineage (NCBI taxonomy): Eukaryota > Viridiplantae > Streptophyta > Magnoliopsida > Myrtales > Combretaceae > Lumnitzera > Lumnitzera littorea. The sequence goes on from JAMXBB010000008.1 coordinate 68,222,164, forward strand.
TTTATAAAGAATAATTGTGGAAATAAGGGTTATGACTTTTGTCCCATTATTACTCTATGTATCAATGTAGCTAGTGAAAAAGGCTCATGGCAGGTGATTGCAGAACTATAAGTCTCCCGAGGGTCATCCGAAATTTGGAAATGGATCAAAGCTTTGCTTTGGTTCACTTGAGATCTCTCAAGCTGTCCAAACATTAATTACTCTCAATTGTCAACTGGAGACCAATATTCCCTACAAATACTAAACACAAGCTAAATGGAGTTGATTTTAGGGAATGATTCCAATCCATAAAATTCTTAATTGGAGGCTGGAAGAAACTAAGTTACCTAACTGGAGCATTTTGGCTCCTTAACCTGGTGATGAACGATATGGAAAGAGGGAGGCTGAGAACCTTAACATTATGGTTTGGTTAATTATTCAGTACCAAATGGAAGAACCTGCCTTTTCTGTGAAACAACCAAGAGAATTGGGAAATGGTACTAGAAATGTACTTTAATCTAGAAAACGTCTCTCAATGCTTTAAGACCCACTGCAAGACTCATGTTACAAACTCAGGGTAACATGAATATAATGGATTGCTATGACTAGGAACATCATACAAGGGAAATGTGCTGAACATTACATGGCAAACCAGCAAATTGGAAATCCAAAAAATTGAAGTGTCGAGGACAAAATTAAGTTGCACAAGTGATAGAAACTGAGCATGGAAAGGCTTCCAACTTAAATCTCTCAGCTGAACAGATAGAAATGTTGCAGCAGTTGCTCAATCAAACTTGAACTCCACAAGTAGGAGCATCAGAAAGTGTCTAGTTCAACAGATGGTTGCTCATCTAGTCTAGGTAACTCTGCATGCTCCTTTCTAACTATTGTTAGTGATGGATGGATTGTTGATACAGGAGTATTGAATCATATAACCAACTGTTTGAAGTGTTTTAAGAGCTATGAGGATTGTGATAATGGTAGTGATGGCCTTACTTGATCAGGATAATGGTAGTGTATCCATGGCACAAGGGCAAGGGTTGATGTGTGTTTCATAGTTAAAATTGAAAGGAACATTTTACGTACCTCAATTGAATTACATTATGCTATCAGCTAGTGAATTAATAAAAGATACAAATTGCAAAGTATCTTTTTTCCCTACCAACATGAATTTCAAGATCTAGGAATGGCGAAGATGCATAGCAATGGTGACTCCTTTCCTAGTGGAAGGTGGCCTTGGAATCCCCACACTTGAAGCTTGGGATAAAGCAGATCAATTAAAACATATTTGGCACCTTTGTAGTGGAGGAATGAGAGGAGTTTGGGTGGATTGGGTGCACATAGTTTTCCCAAAAGGCAAAAGTTTATGGTCAGTTGGAAATGGCATTTTAATTTCTCTTTACGCTGACTTTTGGCTTCCATAGGCCCCCCTTTGATGCCAAGCTTACTGAGCACCTTGTCTCTCCCTTGAAGCTTAAAATATGTGTCCTTTGCGTGGCGAGACTTCTTTTACCATTTGTGCACCATAAATTCTCATGAGGATGTTGTCTTTCACTTATCCTTTCCTCCATTTCCATGATCAAGTTGGCTTCATTGTCATGGCTAAACTTTCCTTACCATTGTGCTTCAAGCATGACACTCCTTTGACTGTTGTTCTTGTGAAGATTTGAATAAACCTCTCCTTGCAATGTTCTTTCTTAGTAATTCGATTTCTTTCTCATCAATCCTAGTAATGATTATATTATTAACATACACAATAAGAGTAGATTTTAAATTATTTGCCTCTAGTTTTATAAACAAACAGTGTTTAGCCTGACTTTGTTTATATTCTAGCCGTGCCAAAGTATTACTAAATTTTTTTAAAACACGCTCTAAAAGACTATTTTAATCCATATAAAGACTTATTTAACTTACATACCTTTCCGGCTTCACTTTCTAAGGTAAATCCTAGTGATATTTGCATGTAAATCTCTTTTTTGAGATCACCGTTCAAGAATGCATTTTTAGTATCTAGTTGGTATAATGGCCAATCTAGATTTGTTGCAAGGGATAAAATTACTTTGATGGAGTTCAACTTGGCAATTAGAGCAAAAGTTTCTTCATAATCTATTCCATAAGTTTGTATATAAACTTGAGCCACCAACTAAGTCTTATATCGCTCAACACTACCATCTGATTTATGTTTAATGCTAAATACCCATTTGCTTCCTACTGGTGTCTTCCCTTCAAGCGGATCTACAATCTCTCATGTATTATTTTGATACATGGCTCTCATTTCCTTTAAAACAACTTCTTTCCACTTAGGTATCCCAAGAGCTTCTTGAATACATGTAGGAATTTTCTCCTCATCCAATTTAGCTAGAGAAGCCCTATACTTTGGAGATAGATTTTCATAAGTAACATAGTTGACAATTGGATACTTTACACGTGCCCTTTTTTCCTTTCTCAAAGCAATAGGAAGATCTAATGAACTGTCCTTTAGCTCTTCAGAATTCTGAATGATTCCTTGATATGGATGGACCACAGACTCTAGTAGAGGTGACTAGCTAGGCAAGGGAAGTTTTAACTGTTTAGTATATACTTTAACAATGGATTTTTCTGGAGAGTCATCTAAGTTTTGAGTATTTTTTGGTGTTGGTAAGTTTGTATGATCACTTGGTTGTTTTGAACTAAGTGGAGGTACCTTACTAGTTGGCAATTTTAAGGGACTTTCTTGTGGGCAAGAACTTGGATTAGGTGGTTTAGAATTGTTTGAAGATCATGTTTCGAACAAAGGAAAAATTGCAAATTCCAGAAGAGTGTGTATAAGCTAGCTTAGAATGTGTATGGGCTGCATGTTGATGATAGGTGTGTTATTATCCTCGTAATGGAATGATTCCAATTCCCCCTTAGCAAATGACACAAAGTAGGGTTGATTTTCAAGAAATACAAGGTCAATAGTGACATATACACGTTTTTTCAAAGGATGGTAACATTTGTATCTCTTTTGTGAAGCAAAATAACCAATAAATAAACATTTAATAGCCTTGGACTCAAGTTTGTGTTTGTTTGGTGGAAGGGAGTTTAGTAACCTTATGTGAGGATATAAGTCAAGAAACACACTAATAGGTGTGCAGAAGTTAGGAACCTTTGATGGGACACAATTAATAAGATATGTGGTAGTTAAAACTACCTCTCCCCAGAAACCATTTGGAAGGTAGGATATAAACATTATGGATCTAGCAACGTTTTGCTGAGGAGTGTAAGAATAGGAACTTTGATGAACAATTCCATTATTGATTAAATATTGTCTTAACTAATTCGAAAAATATTCTTTCTCATTATTAGTGTGAAAGATTTGAATATTTTCTTGGAATACATTTGAGCAAACTTATGAAATTTTTGGAATATGTGGCAAATGTTTGATTTTTCTTTGAGGAGAAAAACCCAACAAACTGGAGAATGATCATCGATGAAAGTAGCAAACCATTTATGCCCAAAGTAAGTTAGAGTTCAAGCTAGACCTTAAATATCATTGTGTATTAATTGAAATGGTTTTGGAAGATTTGTATGGCTGGATTTGATAGGAACTTTTAGATAATTTTGCTATAATGTAATGTTCATACTTAAAATCACCATACCTTTTGTTTTTGAACAAATGTGGATACAAACAGTTATGTATGAAAAATTAGGATGGTTAAGACGTTTATGCCATAGTATAACGTCGGACTTACTGAAGATTGACACAAAGGATTTAGATACGGACTTTTCCTTAGATTTATTTCTCACTCCAAAGATATAGTAGAGGCCGCTTATTCCCTTAGCATTACCAATCATCCTTCTCAAAGACTAGTCCTAAAAGACACAATATATTGGAGAGAATTATTTTACAGTTCATATCTTTTGTTAACTTGCTTATAGACAACAACTTGTACTTAAGTCGAAGAAAAAATAAGGTATTAACAATGTTAAATTTTTTAGGTAAATTTTTTCTTAGGCCACCATATTATCTCTATTAGCAACTAGAATCTTCCCCGAATTGCCACGCTTAGTAAAAGTATCCAATAGTTGCATTGTGTATGATTTGTTGCTCCCATGTCAATTATACAATTTTTATACTTAGGATCGTAAGGAAGAGTTAAATATGTACCCGTTTAGGCAATGGCTATAGTAGATGGTTCATTTGACTTACTTCCATTGGACATAAGTTTGGTTTGATCTAAGAGTTGTTGAAGGATACTCATTTGATCTAGAGTGAAGCTTACTACCAAAGTTGACCTTGAGATGACTTGGGAATTGTTGCTGATAGTGTCTTGAGTACACACTAATTTGATTTTTGGTTTCAAGATTTGTTTGTGTTTTTGTAGGTAAATTACTTCTATAAAATTTATTCTAGCCCATAAGAATCGTTTGAAGCTTTGATACCATAATGAAATTTGATGGAAACATAAGAAAGGATAATTTTTTAATACTACCATAGAAAAGCATAAGAGGAGGTCCAATATATAGGCACCTCAAAAGATATGGTAAAAGGTGGAAGGTAGCATTAGTCTCACCATTTATTCACCTAATGTAATAATTTATTACTATCTAGAAAACATAATTAATACTTCTAGAAAAACATATGTTATTTCATATTAAAAGTAAATTAAAATTAATATTCAAACAAGATACATAAGATACAAATTAATTACAAGGTTAAGCAAACTAAATACACAAACAGACACATCATGGACGCATCAGCACAATGTCTTCAAACAATCTCTCACGCATGCAATTTAAGGTAGAATTCTGACCCTTATCTTTGCTGTTACTTTCCTGTTGTACTCTTTTGCATCATGAAGTCTTCCATATTTAGGAAGTTGGAACATTGTCTTTTGTGGTAAAGTAGGAACATTAAGTACAAACCACAGTATCCTCAGAGTAATGAACAATGATATTCGAACTAATATTTGGGAAAGGGGGACCAATGAATGGGGAATGGGGGGAGTATAAAATTTTGTTAAACTGAAAAGGAACTTCATACATATTAATATGCTTGGCCTTACTTTCTTGAATTTTAGCTTTAAATCAATTCATAATCCCAATTAGATGATAATGACGAAAGAAATAGAGTATACTCCTAATCTCATAGTATATTCCTTTCTAGCTTTCTTTCATCATTTTCTTATTTTTTCTTTTGAACTTATCAAGGGGACAGCTGGAGTTGCAATTGCTGGCCTTTTAGGAGCAGTAAGAGCCCAAGGAAGGCCGATGATAGACTTTCCCAAACAAAAAATTGTTGTTGCTGGTGCTGGCAGGTTATTTTTACTCACCCTTCCACTTCATGTTCATAAATGAAGAGCTCCTTAAAGGAAAAAACATGAATCCATTCTATTATTTAAGCTTTTAGATGATGGGCCTGTCTTAGTCAAAGTCTTGGTTCATACTTGATTGTAGTGTGCAATGTTGAATGTAAAAACCAACATGTCTATAACTTTTAAGATTTCTAAATTAGTGTATTTGGGTACTAAACTCAATATGGAAGCAGAGCAGGAGTATCTCAGTTTGAATCCTCATGTCTTTGTTTCACATCTATGTAATAAAGTCATCCACTTGATAAGTTTCAATAAAGTCAGCGTAAATAAGTGAAGGGGAGTGTAAAGTAATAATCCCAAAACTCATATCATATATGTTACCTTAAGATTTCTGTTAAAAGAAAAAAAAAGGAGATTGTAATTACAAGAAGATAATATTTCAACTTATCATGAAGGGTATAGAGGAGAACCAATTTATAGACACTTCTCATAAGATTAGATGTGCTAGGCAATACCAACCCACCATTTATTACATCAATTGCTTGCTATCTATTGCATCTAGAAACAGTTATAAAATATTCCTAAATAAACCTGAATACAAAAAAAATAAAAGAATAATAAATTAACTATAAATCCTACAATTATTTCCTGCATGTCCCCTCAAGTTAAGAAATAAACATGTATCATTCTTAGCTTGGATAGAAAGTCCAACAAAGGTTGTTTTGCCAAAGACTTGATTAGAACATCAGCTTCTTGCCACTTCTAGGAATATTTTCAAGCTTGAATTTTCCATCTTCAACTTCTGTTTTTATGAAGTTTTGATCAATTTGAACATGCTTCATTCTGTAATGTTGAATTAGATTTTTTTACCACATTTATGGCTGAATTACTATCACTATATAGTATCGTGGAGTTCCATTTAACTCTCAAGTCATCTAGAAGCCGATGTAGCCATAATAGTTTACACAATGCTTGAGCAATATTACGATATTCAGTGTCGGCATCACTTCTTGCAACTACATATTGCTTCTTAGTCCTCTAAGCTGCCAAATTTCCCCACATTTAGTATAATAACTTATTGTGGGTTTACAATCTGATCTGTTACCTCCCCAATTTGCATCCACATAAGCCTCCATGTTTCGATAATTAGACTTATTCAAAAATACTTTTAGATATCTCAAAAAATGATGAACAACATCTAGGTAATGCTTAGTAGGAGCATGCATTGCTTGGCTCTTCACACGTATTATAAAAGCTAAGTTTGGTTGGGTTAAGGGTAGATTGATTAAACATCTCACAAGCCTTTGATATTGCTTTCAGTTAACAAACGCATCATCCTCTTTAAATCATTTCTCTAGTTGGGTGGCAAAGGGGTATTAGTAGGCTCGTAGCCTAGCTCACCAGTTTCCTATAGAAGATCCAAGATATATTTTTGTTGGCTGATGAAAATTCCTCTCTTTGCTCATATAACCTCCATTCCAAGAAAGAACTTTAGATCACTTAGTTCTTTAGTCTTGAACTTAGCTTTGATGTTTTCCTTTTTAACTCAATTATTTCTTGAGTATCATCCCCTATGATAATTGTGTAGGCTTAATTTCAAATCATTCTTACCTAGCCCAACAAAGAGTGTTCATTTTACTTGACTCGATTGATATTTTATTTCTTTTAGTCTCACTAAACTTTTTGAACCATGCCCAAGGACATGGTTTCAACTCATATAGATATAGTGACTTGTACAACTTACACACTTGTCCGTTGCTACCCTTTGATTCAAAGTGTAGTGGTAATTCAATGTAAATTTCCTTATCTAATTCTCTATTAAGTAAAGCGTTCTTCACATCTAGTTTATAAAGTGACCAATCAAAATTAGCTGCTATAGAAAGTATAACTTCGATGGAATTCAATTTTGCTATTGGTGCAAACGTATCTTCATCATCAAGGCCATATGTTTTAGTGTAGCCTTGAGCCATTGGAGGAGCCTTGTATCTTTTCTACATTTCCACTAGCATTATGTTTCGCACTAAATACCTATTTGCTCCCTACTTGCTTTTTTCCACTTGGTGGATCATACTTCTCAGGTATTGTTGTGATGTGTTGGAAGATCTTAAGTTCGTAATTAATGATAGAATAACATTATTGGTAGGTAAGGGTAGTCCATTAATAATTGTTGCCACCAACCTTGTTTGTAGCATCCATAAATAAGCTCTCTCATGTAAATTGGATGTATGACAAAATAATTCTTCATGGTATGATAGCTTGGTTATTCTTCAACGAGCTAAGTATAGATTATCACAATTGGTGATAATCAAGTCCAAATATCTAGAATTTCTTGTGAAAACCCTCATTAGCAACTGGAGCTTATAAAGGTAAGCTTATTATCTTGTTTGACTATTGATGGTGATAGCTAGATTATAGACATAGGTGCCTTTAATCACATGATTGATTTTATGAAGAATTTCACGACATTTGAGCCATGTGAGAATGTTACTGGAATTTGGGTAGCTAATAGTAGTGCTTCGTATGTTAAAGGACAAGGTTTAGTGCATCTCACAAACTTGATATTGAATTCTACCTTGTAGGTGCCTAAAGTTGAAATATGATCTTTTGTTTGTAAGTAAATTTTGTCAAGATGTCAAAAAATGGAAGAGAGAGAAAATCCTCTTCCTTCTCTCTAGATTTCCCTCTCCCTCCTCACCCCTTTAGAAAACCACTTTTTCTAAGGCTTATACCCAACCACTTTTTCTAGGGCTTATACCTAAACACTTTTAACCTTATGAAACCCATTCCCCCTTTTGCTACCCCCTTCTTTTTTCAGTGTATGTTAGTTTCTTTTGGTTGTGATTCTCAGGTGGTTTACATTTTTGTGTTGTTGGAGGTGCTTTTAAGTTTGTTTATTATGAGGACTTTTGTCCATCAGAACAAGTTCTCCTTTGGAGTTGCAGCAGCCACTACCATGGCTTTTAGATCAACTGCTATGGCCAGTCAAGATAAGCAAGGGAAGTAGAAGAAGAAGTCTTCTTGATGGAGTAGTTTCTGCTGAGAAAGGGAAGAAGACTAAGGTGGTTTCTAGCACAGATAACAGGGTTATAGAGAGACCTTGTCGAGTTTCTTCTGAAAAGATAGATGATAAGGTAGAAAAAGCTCTGCCCTTATCAGTAGGATATGCAGTGCCTTTTTCCCCTCCTAGTCATGAACCAAGCTCCAAGGAAAAAAAAGCAAGTTGGAGATGTTTCCATTATTTGCTAATGTCAAAGCTCTATTAGCGACTCTACAATAAGAGTTATGACAAACGTAGCAGAGGTCATAGAAAAGTCCTTCGGTCAGAGCAAAAAGGAACCTGACAAGAGAGGTAAACCGGATTCAAGAAAATTGCTTTCTTTTGCTCAAGTGGTAAACTAGAAACCTGATCCTTCGGATTCTCCTTTAGTGGATGTGTCCTTAGATTTCTATCCTCCCTCTAAGAACGGTGACCTCATTTGTGTAGAACCCCCTTCTTTGGTCTCCCAATTTGGGGAGAAAATGTGGAGAAACACTATTGTCAGGTGCTTTCTCGGTTGGGGACTATCCTTTCTCTCAATCCAAAAGATTGCTTGGAACTGGTGGAAGGAAGAGGGTTTGGTAGAGGTCTTCGCTAATGGGTGCGGTTTTTTCTTCTTTAAGTTCAAAGAAGAAAGCTCCCTTACTAAGATTTTAGGACAACCTTGGATTTTTGCAAACCAACCTATCATTTTGGAAAGGTGATCTTTGAAGGCTGACTATTATAAAGTTACCTCTAGGAGGCTATTTGTTTGGATTAAGCTTTGGTGAGTCTCAATGGAATTTTTACATAAAGATGGCATTGGTTATGTGGCAAGTGCCATAGGTCGCACCCTTTAAGTAGATTTAGTCATTGCGAGAAACGGGTGAATTAGATTCGTGAGGGCATCTTTTGAGATAGAAGCTAATGCCAAACTTCCTTTCTTGTTTGTGGTAAAGAGAGCCAATGGTAAGTTGGCCATGGTCAACATGGAATATCAACATGTTGCACCTCGTTGATCACTTTGTAAGGTGTTTGGATATGCGACTTACTAGGGTAGTTGCAAAAAGGAATGCGACTAGGTGAAGTCGGATAACCCCATAGAGGCTAATAGTGAAAGATTGAAAGAGCCAGTGGTTTCGAAGCAAGGGCATAAGGAGGAAGGGGCTACGAACTTGTCCAGAGGTATTGTCATAAAGGATGGGGAACATTTTTAGGCTCAGAAACTGGCGACCCTTAACATGAAAAAAGATAAACATGCCACCATTGATAGCTCATCTTCTGACTGTCCAGTAGAGGTAGGGGACTGATCTCATATGGTCCTTTTGAATGTAAGCGTGGATTCCATTGGGAAGAAAGAGGCACCTCACAATGACTCGTCTCCTATAGATTCTTCTAAGCCTATGGTCCTTGAAACCTATGACAACCAAGTGGAGTTGCAACCTAATGCCTATTCATTGTGGATCATTATCAAGGAAAAGAAGACTAAGAAGAAGAGAGGAGGAAAGGTCGGAAATAACTCTGGTAACTGTCTTACGTGGTTCGGGCTTGCCCTTAGTTTCCCCTTTTTTCTTTTTCCTGTTCTTATGTTAGCTATGTGGAACATTAGGGGCCTTAACGACCCCTAAAAGGCAAAGGCAGTGAAACATTTTTGTGAATCGAATAACATTTCCTTATTGAGTTTAGTAGAGACTAAGGTAAAATCAAATAAAGCTCCAGTAGTGTGGTCAAGAGTTTCTCCGTCTTGGAAATTAGAAAGCCATCTAAGTGGTAAAGTGTGGGTTGCTTGGAATCCCTTAATATGGCAAGTAATCGTCACTTCATCTTTTAGGCAATACATACATTACCATTGTCGACAAGTGGGTGGGGAAGTTTCTTTTTGGTTCACTTGTGTCCATGAGCAAACATAGCTACATGGGTGGATCTGCTGTAGGTCAAGTCTTCTTGCCAAGGACTATGGTTACTTGGGGGAGACTTTAACGAATGTTGTTGCATTGAAGAAATGTTAGGAGGGAATGAGGTAATAACCTCCGGGATGGAACATTTCAATAAGCTTTGCTTTGAGGCCAAGCTCAAAGATGCCCGTACCTGTGGTCCTCTCCACATGCAGACCAACAAATGCTTTAACAACTGCCTTAGGAGGAGATTAGACAAAATTCTGGTCAATTTAGAGTAGATAGACTATTTCTTGAGTTTCGAAGTTATCGTGGGCCCTCTTGGTGTCTCGGATCATAGTCCCCTTATTCTTGATCTTCATCTTCAAGCACTTAAAAGAAATATCTTGTTCAAGTTCTATGACTTCTAGATCAAAGACCCTTGTTTCTTTCCTATAGTGGAATAGATTCGAAACAAGAGGATAGAGGGTTCTGCTTGGATGTCAACCTTAGTCTTAATTTACTGGAGTGTACGCAACTTGCAAACAGAGTTGATCCCTCAAATGCAAATTGGGAGTTAGAAAAATGGAAATTCAAAGATTATTACTACGGTTGAGGAGGCGTTTTTAAGATAAAAATCCAAACAAACTTAGTTAAAACTTGGGGATAGAAACTTCGCTTATTTCCACTGGTCTCTGAAATAGAAGCATTCATGTGATGGCATCCATTCAATTGTGCTAGAAGATGGCTCCAGAATCTTCGATAGGAAGCAGTTACATCAAGAGGCTGTTGCTTTCTTTAAGAGCCTATTGTCAGCACCTCCATCACCTCTGAGGTTAGATAGTCTTTCATCGTTTATGGAAAAGAAAGTCAAGCTAAAGGATTGGTGGCTCCTCACAAAACAAGTGGATAGTAATGAAATTAAGGACACTTTTTGGTCTCTTGTAAAGGACAAAGCTCCGAGCTTGGATGGTTATGGTTGAGGTGGGTCAATAGTGAAATCCTTAAAGGAAAGAACTTTTGGGCCATTTTGAATTCTCGTCAAAGCTCTTAGTTATCGCGTAAGATACTCCAAGTAAGGTTTTGGGCAAGACCTTTATTTGCATGGTGTATAGGGGAAGGGAACAACATCTCTCTATGGTATGACATATGGCACCCTAATAGTCCAATTGTTAATTTGATAGGGGAGAGATCCATCTATGACATGGGCTAGTTCAAGGAGGCAAAGTTGGGCGACATCATCGAGGGAGATGAATGGCGATGGCCAAGAGGGGAACATTAGAATACCATTAAATCATTGTTACCGGCCAATATAGTTCCCAAAAGAGGAGTTGAAGACTCTTTTGTTTGGTTAGGTGAGCCTACAAATGGTTTCTCTATCAAATCAGCGTACGATCTCTTAAGATTGAAACATCCTTCCATTCTGTGCCATGACATCATTTAGAACAAAAATAACCTTCCACGGCATTTCTTCATTTTGTGGTTGGTAACTAAGCAAAAATTTCTAACCCAAGATAAATTAATTTAATGGGGTATCATATCCCACGATTGTTGTATCCTTTGTTCTACAGAGGAAGAGAATTACAATCACTTATTTTTAACATGTTAGTTTACTAGATCTATTTAGGGGGAGATCTTAAGGTGCTGCATTCCATCTCATAGGCTGTTTTCTACTTCAATGTCCTTGTCATCCTTGGTGAAGAATTTTAAGAGATATAGGGTCCAAAAGTGGAGGACGAGTCCATTAATAGTGATTTATCATATATAGAAAGAGAGGAACTTTAGATGCATGAGAGCTCAATCATCCACAGCTCTCACATTAGTTGGGACTATTTTGTCATTTTTAGACGTATAGTTTTATACTATTTGAGCTACCAAGTTTGTCATCTACAACCTTTTGTGATTATGGTTATAGATAATCAACTGGGTTTTTTTTATACATTCTAGTTGTTTCTATTCATACATATAATTACTAATCTTACCCAAAAAAAATTTTGTCAAGATATGAATTGTGGTGTGATCTTTCTTACTTATTGTATCTTTAAGGACATTTCTTTAGGGAAGATGATTAGTAGTGCAAAAGCATTTAATTGACTCTACCACTTATTAAGATGCTTCAAATTAACTTAATCTTAATTAAAGTCGTATTAATGAGCTAACTCCATCCAAGTCCATTTTTTTGGTATGTCTAATTTCAACGTTATGCTTTGGCATAAACGTTTAGGTCATTCCAACTTTTCCTACTTATGTCAATTATATCCTCATTTGTTTATCAACAAAGAAAAAGAGATGTTTTATCGTGAACATTGCATTATGGCTAAGTGATCCAAGAATTATTATCATACACACTCCTATAAACGCTCGCAACTCTTTAATGCAATTCATAGTGATATGTAGGGACTTGGTTTTGTTCATAGTTCATCCAGGGCAAGGTGGTTCATTACTTTTATTGATGATCACGTACGTGTTTATTGTATTTATCTAATGAAAGAAAAGTCTTATGCTTGTGAAATCTTCAAAAGTTTCCATAAATACATTGGAAATGTTTTCCAAGCACCTATTCATATTCTTCGTTTAGATAATGGGAAATAATATTATCAAAAGATTTGACAATTTATTTGAGCAATAATGGTATATTTTATCGAAATTCATGTGCTTATACTTCACAACAAAACAGTGTCTGAGAGGGAAATTTGTCATCTCTTAGAAGTTGCTCATTCATTAATGTTTTCAAGTTCCATCCTCAATTCTTTTTGGGGGAAGCTGTCTTAATTGCAGCTTATCTTATAAATCGCTTACCCCTTAAGACACTAAATTTCCACTCTCCTATTAGTGTTCTATTAAAACATTATCCATAAGTTTGTTTTCTCATTTCTCTCTCTCTCTCTAAGGGTATTTGGTTACACGCTTTATGTTTTAGATCAAAAGCAAAATCTGAGTAAACTGGATGTTAAGGCTCTTAAATGTGTTTTCATGGGATTCTCTCCTAGTCAAAAGGGATATAAGTGTTGTCACCCTTCATAAAAAAGGTTCTTTATATCTTATGATGTCTACTTTCTTGAAAGTGAAAATTTTTTATGAAAACTTTCTCTATAGGGAAAATCAAAATGGTGAGAGTGCAGATCACTTACCATTGTTGTTAGTTCACTTGTCATCACAGTGCTTACCATTTCAACCACCATCTTCCTTATCTTAGACCTTTCCTCACTCAAGCCAATCTTCTCCTATGTCCTTTGAATTCCCTTGTCAGCATGAAACACATCAAAATTCTCCAAATCTATAGCCAAAGTTAACCTATGGATCTGATTTGGAACCATTCAACCAGGTGTATATAAAAGAACAAAATGATTATATAACCAATCATCACCTGAAAAGAATGTGCACGAACCAATTTATAGTAAGATTCAGGATATTTTTGAACCAGTCAATAGTGAGATTTAAGAGGCGGTTGTGAAGAATTCTTTTGATGAAAAAGCTGAACATGTTGCAAATGAAAGGAGTCAGGGTGTTCCCATAATGGAGGATAATGGAGACATACCAATTGCCTTATAAAAAGGGAAAGAGGCCATGTGTAAAGTATCCTACCTCGAGTTGCTTAACATACAACAAATTGTCATCAAGATACCAAAGGTGAGTATTTCGAAAAATATTTATGAAGCATTGAAGGTACCTAAATGACAAGAAGCTGTTATGGAAGAAATGGGAGCCTTACACAAAAATAGTACTTGGGAATTAACTAATTTGCCTTGTGGAAAAGAGGTTGTGGTTAGTTGATGGGTATATAGTATCAAGCATACATCAGATGACAGTATAGAGAGGTGCAAGGCTTGTATAGAGGCACAATGTTATACTCAAACTTATGGGATAGATTATGAAGAAACTTTTGCTCCGGTTGCAAAGTACAACACTATTTGAATATTATTGTCCTTGGCAGCAAATTTAGATAGGTCACTTCATCAACTTGATGTGAAAAATGCCTTTCTCAATGGATATGAAGATTACTTTAGGGTTTGAAGTCGAAGTTGAAGAATGAGTCAATTTGGCTATGTTCAATCACAGGCTGGCTATTCTTTGTTCATAAAGCTTACTAAAGGAGGTAAAAGAGCATTTCTCATTGTTTATGTTGATGATATGACTACCATTAGAAATGATGATGGAGAAATTGAACAGTTAAAAGGAAAGAGCAAATTTGAATTTGAAGTGAAGGAATTATGAGAATTGAAATTTTTTCCTCGGAGTGGAGGTAACTCAAAGTCAAAAGGGGATTTTTGTCTCCCAAAGAAAATATGTTCTAGATCTCTTAAAAGAAACAAAAAAGCTAAGATGTAAACTAGCGGCAACACCCCTTGAACAAAATTGGAATGGTGAATTTATAAAGTTAGACACATCCATTGTGAGCAATACTAGAGGTTAGTGGGACGTTTAATTTATCTCTCACTAATAAGGCTTGATATTGCTTATGCTGTTAGTGTTGTTAGTTAAGCAATGCATGCTTCTACTAAACAGCATGTAGATGCCTTACACCAAATACTTGAATACTTTAAGAGGACACTAGGGAAAGGCATATGGTTTTGCAAGTCCACATATAGGGAGATTGTAAGCTTTGTTGATGCTAATTGGGCTGGTGACAAATCTGACTGCAAATCTACATTAGGCTATTGCATAAAGGATTGGGGAAATTTGGTAACATGGTGAAGTAAAAAGCAAACAATGGTAGTGCAGAAATAGAATTTAGAGCCACTTCACATGAAATTTTTGAAATAATTTGGCTTCAGAGACTGCTAGATGATCTAAGGAGTCCTTGTCCCAAGAATACTCAAGTTTATAGAGATAGTCAATTTGCTATTCACATCATGAAGAATTTGATTAAACATCATAGAATGAAACATGTGCATATTGATTGAAATTTTATTAAGTCAGAGATTGAGAATGGAGGGATTAATCTAGCATATCTTCCTTCTCAAAATTAAGAAGTGGATAAATATCTACCTAAGGCGTCATTTAAAGCTATCCTAAGCAAGCTAGGAACGATGGATATTCAGTCTTGAACTTGAGGGGGAGTATTGGAAGATCTTAAGTTTGTAATTAATGATAGAATAACATTGTTGGTAGGTGGGGTTGGTACTGTTGGTAGGTGGGCATTAATAATTGTTGCCACCAACCATGTTTATACCATCTATAAATAGACTCTTTCATGTATAATTGGATGTATGACTTAAAGATAATTTTACAGTATATTTCTTCATGATGTAAAGCTCTCATTTCTTCAAGATCCGCTTCTCTCCACTTATGATTTGACATAACCTCTTGAATATTTTTTGGTAAAACTTCTTCATTTATCTTGGCTAGAAAAGTCTTGAGTTTTGGGGATAGACGATCATATGATAGATAATTGGATATGAGATACCTCGCATATGATCTTTGCACTTTCTAGAGTGCAATAAGAACATTTTGATCTTTCCTGTCCTCTGGAAGAAGGTCAGAGGAATTTCCACCTGTATTCATACTTGTACAATCTGGTCCACTGGCAGTCTTTCTTTGGAATGTTTCCTTTGGATAAGATAATTGATTTCCCTAAGGACCTTTAAGTCGCTTGGTGTATACCTACATTTCAGGTACAAGTTTGGAAGTAGATGCATCTTGAGATAAATCATTGGTCTTAAGTTCAGTTTCACTGGTTGAAGTTCCCATCTCTATGTTGTGTCATGGAGGAGTGCCACATGACCCTGGAATTTGGTGACATATGTCAAGGACAAGAGGAAGACACAAATTTTCACTGGAATTTCCAGACTCTTGTTGATATAGGGTGTTGTAGTATGGCTCTTTCTCAGAGGATGTCACATTGGATGCCACAAGCTTCGGTTTGGATGGTGGAAGATAACACTTATAGCCCTTTTAATGAGGAGAATGGCTGACAAAAATACATTTAATAGTTTTCCCTTTTAGTTTGTGTTTATTTGGTGTATTATCCAAAGTATAGACGATATATCCAAGGACCTTTGGTGGCAATGAATTAAATGAGTGTTCTTCAGGAAATGAAGTATGTAGAACAATTAGAGGAGTTTGAAAGTTTAGGATTTTGGATGGGATTCTACTTATGAGATAAGCAACTGTTGTGGAGTGTATACGTAAGAACTTTGATGGACAATCCCATGTTTGTTAAGATAATTCACAAATTTCTTAGAAAAGTATTCCCTGCCATTTTTAGAATGAAGAATTTGAATGAGTATAGAATACATTTGTCACAAATTGTGAAATCATTGAAAGACAGGATATAATTCTAATTCTTCCTTTAATAGGAAGACCCAACAGGTTTTGAAATGATCATTTGTGAAGGTTATAAACTATTTATATCCCCATAAATCTATAACTGGAGATGGCCTTCAAATGGCTTAGATGGCTTATATGATGGACCATAATAAGTGTTTCCAGTGAACTTGGCAATAACACAATGTTTGCAATTAAAGTTACTGACATCTTTGTTCATGAAAAGTCTTGGGTACAATTGATACATAGAAAATTAGAATGACCTAGATGCTGATGCCACAACATAATGTCACCATTATTATTACTCAAAAGATAAGACTTAGACTCACATTGACTTCCTAGATAGTAGAGCCCTTTTTTTACCTCAGCACGCCAATCCTCCTCTCTGAAGATTGGTCATGGCAAATACAGTGAGAAGTGGAAAAAATTACTTTACATGCCATATCCTTTGTCAATCTACTAACAGAGGGTAGATTATATTGCGGCTCAAGTATGAATAGTGTTTCATTCAAACACAAGTTTCCAACTTGAACCAAACCCTTTCCCTTTAGCCGAAACATACTGTCCATTAGCAACCGATACTCTATATTCACTAGCATTATAAGTTTTGAGATGTGATAAGGAGTTGTACATGTAATTAGTTGCACCAGTGTCTATAATCCAAGGCTATTTCTAGTTTAATCAGGAGCAGGTTTAGTACCTTCATGAGCCGTTGCAACATATGGGGGTGCATCATTAACCTTTTCACCTTCATTTTTTATCCAAGTATTATTTAGAATTTGTTGAATCATAGCTATCTGGTTAAAAGTTTATATTCTTACCAGAATATCATGGATACTGGTTTCATCAACTTGTGCACTCTTTGAATATCCTCTCTGTCATTTCTGCTTGAGATGACCAAGTTTCCCATGGATTTTCCTGCAACTCTCTTGGGAGTGATTTCTTGTATGACAAACATCATCCCATAGTTTTTCATGGGTATGTATTGTGTCATGCCTTGTGGCAAGAGCTGAGTTATTCGAGCTCTATTCCTGTGGCATTGTCATCATGAGTCGCCTTCTACTTTGTTCCCTATGAACTTCTGCTAATGCCTCTTTTAGGCTAGGCAAAGGTTTTTGTCAGAGTAACTTTCCACGTACTTTGTTAAGTTTAGAATTGAGCCCTTGCAAGATATCATATACCCTATTTTTTTCCTGCATCTTATTGAACATGTCATTGTCTTCAGTACACAACCAGTCAATATCATAAAACGTATCTATTTCTTGCTAAAGTTCCATCAAAATATTGTAGTAGTTAGCGACATTAAGGTTACCTTGAGTTGTTAGATATAATGCTGATTGGATCTCAAAGCAGTGGGAAGTGTTGTCCATGTTGGAGTAGATTTCTTGCACCATTTCCTAGTTTTCTTTGGCTTTGTTGCAATACATCCTAATACAACCTTCCTATCTTTGGCTCCATTAAATTAGTTAACCATGCCATGACCGTTGCATTCTTTGCCTCCCATATGTTGTAGGTGCTTGAGTCACTAGGAAGAGCTTATCTTGCACTGTTAAGTAAACCTGCTTTCCTCTTCAATGCATAACTAGTTTTATGTACCACTCTTGAAAGTTTTCTCCATTTAGTTTGTGTTGGATAAATTTAAGAGATAGGTCACTTATTTGACAAACTCAACATGGTTGGTGTAGAATTGGAAGGGGTCAGGTCATTCTCATTCAAAGTGCCAAACATCAGCTTCTTGTTGGGTGATTTTGTGAGGGTCGGAGTGGGCTCACTCATTTTCTAGTTGAGTGATGCAAGTCAACTAGGATCAACTGCAGCTTTGATACCATGTGAATACAGCAAGAAAATGTTTCAACTTATCTCAAATGTACGTAGGAGAACCAATTTATAGGCACCTCTAATAAGGTAAGATGTTGTAAGTAATACCAATCCACCATCTATTACATCAATTACTTGCTATCTACTGCATCTAGAAACAGCAGCAAACTATTCCTAAATAAAGCTGAATAAAAAAGTTTAAAGGACTAGTAAATTAACTAGAAATCCACATTGGAGGATTCAATCTTAACATAAATCAACATGCTGTAATATCAAAAAGGAAAAAAACAAAAAAAGAAAAAGAAAAAAGAATGAAATTAAATAAAGTAGCAAAAGAGGAACCAAGAGTTCAAACATATGTACTTTACCTACAAGTATTCTATTGGGTGGGCTTTATTCCATGTCTCGGCCACAAATGAAGGTATTACTAAATAATGAAAACAAGCCTCCAATGTCTGTGGTGTTAAAATTTCAGAGAATTAGTTGCAGTATAAAATTTTACAAAGCTGTTAGTAATAGAATAATGAGAAATGGATGTTTTAACATGGAATGGTGGAATTTTTATTTGTAATCTAGTTTGGTTATCAATTATATGGTAAGTGATCATAATCACTATAAGAATCTTTCAGCTGCTTTTCCTTTGATTTTATCATATTAGTTTTGTTGAGCACATTCATTCATTGAGTGAACAAGTTCAGGTGACATTACAATCCCTGTATCATAGAAAAATTACTCTCTCATCCATAAGAAGATGTGTGCAAAGATCTATGCCTGGAATGTTTTCATTACCATCTCAAAATTAAATCTCCAATCAGAATATGGAGAATGCCCACTATCTTTAGTTTGCACTAGTACGACCACTTTTCTGTAAAATCAGACATTAGGGAGTCCAAAAATTTGTTTACTGTAATAGTGTGAGAATGAGAATCAATATAGCTGTGTTCTAAAAACAAAGGACTAATAAGAGTGTCATATAAGATTGCCCTTATCCATGGAATTAATGGCATAGAAATTGATGAAATTTATCCTCTTTTTTTTTTTGTGAGTATTTCATCAATGACAAGTCAAACAACCGAGTAAAATGTAATTGAATGACTTCAAAGTAAAGCCAATCTGTTGGAAAAAAATAAATAAATAAATAAAGGAGTGAGGAAGTTGGATTGGCGTTGATGCTTCTTGTGCATTGTTTGTATGTTGTTTTCTATGAGCTAAGCTCAAATTAGTTTTCAATAATGGGAGTATTGACCAACTTATCATCAGTTCTTAGCTACTCTGGTGCCATGAAACTCTTCTCAGTTAGTAGTTTGAATTCTTATTATCTTTTCATGGTCTTAGAGTTCTACAGTGAGTGCAAATGCCAGATTTATATTTATGCTTATCAGAATTTCTAGCTAAGTACAGGGTTTCAAGCCTTTTTAATAAACCTTTTATGCTCCTGCAGTGCTGGAATAGGTGTCCTGAATGCTGCAAGGAAAACAATGGCAAGGATGTTGGGGAAAAGTGAAACTGCTTTTGACAGTGCAAGTAGTCAGTTTTGGGTTGTTGATGCAAAGGTTAGAGATGTTAGTTATTATCTGGATGATACCTTTGCCATCTATTGACAGTATCTGTCTATCCTCATTTGCCGGAGAAGTTATACAACGTTTTTGTGTATACATAGGGTCTCATTACAGATGAACGTGAAAATATTGACCCAGAGGCTCGCCCATTTGCTAGGAAAGCTAAACAAGCTAATCGTCAAGGACTAAGAGAAGGCGCAAGTCTTGTGGAAGTGGTGTGTGCATAAACATCTGCTGATTGTTGCATAAATTATGTTCACATGTACATTGATCTCTTCTTCAGAGGAAATTTTTTGAAAAGATTAGTCCACTGCTTTAGAGAGACTTTAAAAGATTAGGTTATAAGTAGTATTCTGCATTTCAGCATACTGACTATTAGTATAAGTCTTTTTAAACAGTCTAGATCTTTTGAAGTTTATTAATAAATAACCCTTATGGATCTTAATGAACTTGATTGTCTTTCTCTACTCTCATTGTGAGAAACTTGACAAAGGTTATGATAGAAAATATATTGCTTCTAATCAGATGGTCCACTCTATTTCAATTTTCAATAATTGATTTGTGTTTTTGAGATGAGAAGACCTTGCATTGACCATGCCATTTTTATGTATAATTTAACAGGATTGCTGTTGGTCATACGGAAATTACAAGAGAGAATTTCTTTTCAACTAGATCATGCTTTGCTTCCATATGTGCTGCTTTGCTTCCTAACCATTTAAAGTTTTTGAAAGAACTTGCTGTATTTCTCTTTCTTTGTCTTTCTTTGTTATTTATTTATTCTTTTTTCCGGTGGCTGGGTTTGTGTATATACTGATGTTCATTCAAATGGTTGTTGTACACATTGCAAGAGTTCAAATTGCATGGATTCCACTGTTTCTAATCAACAGATACTTTATCTCACCCTGCTCCTTTGCTGATTCACCTATCAATGGCGATTGATATTTGCTAAATGGCTGAAGCCCTTCCATTTTGATAATTTCTTATGTGTCTTCACTGTTGCCATAAAATGTTAGTAAGAAGCAATTTGAAGTTTGTGAAAGGGTGTCTCACTTATCATCCATGGTTTTCTAGGTGCGTGAAGTAAAGCCTGATGTGCTTCTTGGGTTATCTGCTGTTGGGGGATTATTTTCAAAAGAGGTATATGTTTTACAAGATTTAAGTTAAACCTTCTGTATAGATTCAGAAACTATCTGTTTGTTGTAAAGCTCAGAAATCTATAAATAATTTAATCACTGCAGTTGCATGAGGTTATTCTATACAAAGATATAAGCTCTTTGTGTGAAGCTGTTATGTTCCTGTATGCATGTGCAAGAGGTAGAAGGGGACCATTGTATCAATATGTTGGGTGTTTTAGTTTGCAGTTAGTTAAATGTCGGTTATCTGTAGCTTGTTAGTCGTTGGATGTAGAGTTAGTTATTAGTTCTATAATAGGGGTCTTATACTAGTTAGATATTAGGAGAAAAAGGTGTGTTTGCCCCTTCAGGACAAATTATTTCTTAAAAAGTGATCTTGAGTAAAAAAATTTGTGAAATATGGTTGCTATATTGCATTTTTAATATGTGATTTGCTTTTTATCCATAAATGGTGACAGGCAATGCATGTATAGTGCTATTTTGAAATTGCATAAAAAATACACTACTTTTGGAATCGTATATGGGTTGTGAGATTTCTAAAATTGCATTACTCAACTGCAATTTCCTCCACCATGCAATATGCTATCTTGTCTCTTAGCATGTTATGTGATTAACCTTGCATTGTGCTATATGCTGTTAGTCTTGTCTCTTGGCATGTTTAGCACCTATACGGCAAGGGTGGAGAATGGAGATAACTTGATGCAGGTAAATTGCATAATCATGCTGCAACTTGTAGTAGCATCCTTAACATGCGATTTTTTGGTGTTTTTACACTGTTTTTTGGCAATTTGTTGGATGCATTTTGTAAATTACATTTTTAAAATGCGATTTGTGTATAAATTTCATCAATTTGCTTTAAGTTGTCAACCAATAAACAAGAAAAACAAAATCGCATCTACAAAATGTGATTTTACTACCCTATTTTAGTAATTAGTTTGGCCACAACCCTTTTTGAAGAAATAGTTTGCCTATAAAGGGAAAACTTACCTTTTTCTCTGGATATTGGATCAGATTTTTACACTATGTATTTGATAAAATAGCTCCTGAGCTCGTGTACTAATGTGAGGAGCTTCTAAGGTCTTGTGAGCCTTCATATTGAAGGTTATGTAATTGTTTCTCTTTCCAATTCAATAAAATACCTAATTTGCCTCTACGAGCCTAACAGAAGCTGTTTAGAAGTTTTGGGTTTCTAGAGAGAACACTAATGGAAATAAGAGTTGAATGATAAACATTTGAGTAAGACATAGTAAACTTGATGGCAACATGAATTCTCTTTTACTAGCAGCCATCTTGCACGCATTGCATGAATGTACTTGAAACATTTCCATCCTCTGAAACTGCTCTGAATAAACATGATTATTTTTAGAGATTGCCATACAATATCCCTGTGTTTTATTTTAACATTATTATTTTTAGAGATTGCCATACATCCCTGTACTTTATTTTAAGAAATGTGCATTTAGGTACTTCTTAATAACTTCCATAAGTAGGAGCTTAAACTACTCGCTTAAAAATAAAAGTAGCTTTTACATTCTCTATAGTATTAGATTAATTTTATTTATTAATATTAGAGTTTCTTCTTTATCTGCGAAACAAATAATGAGATAGGTGCCCTCCCTTTTAAGAAAAATAGCCAAGAATACAGGGACAACATTATTGCTTAAGGGTGGATGTATCTTCATCAATGCCATGAAATGATACCAGAAAGTAATTTTCAAATTTACGAACATGTATTCTGCTGAAGACCTAAGCTGTAGGCATCCTATTTGCTTGGAGAGTTTAACCCACGAAAGTTCCTTGATCTCTCTCTTCATGATGGTCTTCTGGATACTGGATCGATTAGATTGCATACATTTTGTTATATATAAGTATGAATTGGTGGTTTGTTTATGCTGAAGTCTTTTCTCTATTTGGAATATACTGTCTAAGAGCTTGCTGTTAAAAATTAAAGATATCTGGTAGTTTCCTTTTCTTTATGTAATTTATAAAGGGAGAAATTGCAACATTGGAGAACTGCATTAGGTCAAATGCAATGTTCAGAGAGTTAGCCTTAGAAGCTATAAATCTGTGTCAATATTTGTTTTATCTCATGTTTAAACAATTATGGATCATGTTCTTTTCAGTGCATATAGTTTCTCCATGACCAAACTGAGATAGTTTGAAATCTTAAATTTAGGAATATTTCCATGCAGTGCTAAAATTAAAACAAAATAAAAGAAAGCCTCTAGTTTTATGCGAAGAAAAGAAGATATCAATCACATTAGTTGACAAGTGTCATCTCTTAACCTATTAGGTTTTAGAGGCTATGAAAGGTTCAACTTCAACGAGACCAGCAATCTTTGCAATGTCAAATCCTACAAAAAATGGTATACCATTTGTCCACCATCTTTGTTTTGGTATAAGAATTGAGTTATTCATATCCATAATGTAATTTGCTTCATCTGTTTTTGTTCTCACAGCTGAATGTACCCCAGAAGAAGCATTCACCGTTGTTGGTGAGAATATTATATTTGCAAGTGGAAGCCCATTCAAAGATGTAGATCTTGGTAAGTATAGAATTAAGATTGTTGTATTATTATATATTTTATATGTTTGTATATTTTATTTATACAAGGTTATTTTAATCTTTCTCCCTTGTGTTATTAGGTTTTTTGTTATCCTATAAATACCCCTGCAGCAATTTTTGTAATAACACTTTCTATAATGCATATTCTGTTGATTGTACATGTCATCAAAGGACCTAGCAAATAAAAAATCCTAATCACAAATTAATTATTTTTTAATGTTTGCCTTCATCATGTGATGTCACCGGTTTTCATCTTCATCATCTCCATTAGTCTTCATCATTGTTACCGGTGATCCTCATTGAGAGTGCTCAACACATCAACACCATCACTTCTGCCCATCATCGCAACCTTTTGTCACGCCTACACCTCTAGCGCCCATTGTGATAAACCCCTTCACCGACACTGGCCATCAACCACATAAGCACAACTATGCGTGCCCCTTCCTCAACCATATTTCAACCACCACTACTGAAACCTGACATCCTCTTCTCTCCTAATCTATTCCATTACTAGGTTCATTGACTCACACTTTCAT
This sequence comes from Lumnitzera littorea, assembly GCA_024138015.1. Lineage (NCBI taxonomy): Eukaryota > Viridiplantae > Streptophyta > Magnoliopsida > Myrtales > Combretaceae > Lumnitzera > Lumnitzera littorea. Next base: position 68,246,188 of record JAMXBB010000008.1, read on the forward strand.
GAACCCCATCACATATTATGGCAAAGTGTTTTACTAACTCTCACGTGCATTACTAACTCTCACGTGTAAGACTTAAACTCTCTAAGCACTCTATAGAGAAGTTAAGTCAGCTTTCTTACCAAACACTAAAGAACTCATACGAGAGAGATTTAGAGAGAGAAACTTTACATGAGTATGTGAAAATGCTCAAGTGTATTGAATGGAATACATATGAGGGGACCACCCCTTTAAATATAAGAAGTCTCTATCAATAGACGGCTAAGATTATTCCAATTGAATGGCTACTATATAATCCTAACTAACCTAGTCCAACTACCTCACCTATCAAGGTTTGATGTATCTAGAAGAGTGGACCATGCTTTAGTCATAGGCTTTACTTTTAATGAACCTCTATATCTAAGTACAAAAATTGAAAAATGCACTTAGAGAAATAGCTCATGACACACACATCTCTGTAGCTCACCCTACAATATCTACATTGGTTTTTCTTGATCATTGCTCAATCTTATGCTTGATTTGTGCATACTTTCAGATTGAGGTGACTTATTTTTATATATCTTACATATTTGTATAGTTTATTTATATGGGGTTATTTTGGCCTTCTTCCCTTGTGTCATTAGGGTCTTGTGCTATCCTTGTGACATTCTTTGTAATTAACACTTTCAATAGTACATATTCTATTCAACTATACATGTTGGTGTAGAAAATGAGAGTTCTAAAGATAATTTAACTCTGTAAAATTTTATTATGAAGAATGTATGTACAATATATACACAAAGGAATGACCATGATGAAACTCCATGTCTCCAACTCTCGCTAAGGAATAAATATTAATCATTCCTAACTTAGACAACATTTCTTGAAATAGTTAACTTTGACAGGGACTTGGTCAATATGTCTGCCTCCTAGTTTCTTGTTGGAATGTACTCCAATTTGATGCATTAAGTGTCAATTTCTGCTTTGATAAAATTTCTATTAATGTGACCATGCTTCATTCTCTCATGTTGTATTGGATTTCTCACCACGCTTATAGCTGACTTGTTGTCATTATAGATCACAGCTGCATTCCATTTCAAATTTAAATCAAATAGTAGCATTTGTAGCCAAATAATCTCACACAGTTCTTGTGCAATAGCCCGATATTCAGTCTTAGTACTACTTCTTACAACCACTTGCTACTTCTTATTCCTCCAAGTAACTAAATCACCCCAAACTTTGATGCAAAAGCTTGTAGTTGACTTTGAATCAAGTTGATTGCCTCCCCAGTTTCTACATAAGTCACCACGTCACTGCATTTAGATTTTTTAATAAACATGCCTCTTCCTGGAGTCCCCTATAGATATCTTAGGATATGCATGACAGCCTCTAAGAGATGTTTAGTGGGTGAGTGCATAGATTGACTCTATGCTAATTGCAAATGCTAAGTCAGGTCGTGATAAAGACAAGTAGGTGAGCTAGCCTGCTATCCTATGATATTGCTCCCTATCAACCGGTGAGCTATTATTTTCTTACTAGTTTTTCCAATTCGGTGGCAATGGTGTGTCCATGGGTTTAAACCTAAGTTTCCAGGTTTCTCTAAGCAAGTTTATGACATACTTATGCTGATTAATAAAAATTCCTTTGCTTGTACAAGCTATTTCTATCCCTAAGAAATACTTGAGGCCTCCTAGATCTTTGGTCTCAAAATTTTCCTTAATCTTCTTTTTCAATTCTACAATTTCATGCGAGTCACCTCCTGTAATAATAATGTTATCTACATATATGATGAGAATTGACTTCATCCTCCGTTTTCCCATCTTGACAAAAAAGAGTATTCTCTACTTGACTTTGATGATATCCAAACCTTAACAATGTCTCACTAAACTTTGTGAACCACGTTTTAGAAGATTGCTTTATTCCATACAATGACTTCTTTAATCTACACACTTTTCAAGTATATTTCTTTATCAAGGTTGTTTAGGAAGGTATTCTTCACATCCATTTGGTAAAGAGGGCAATCTAAATTAACTCTTGTAGAGTTTAGCTTTACAACAGGTGTGAAAGTCTCCTCATAGTCTAATCTACATGTTTGTGTGTAGCCTTGAGCGACCAATTGGGCTTTGTATCTTTCAACAGTTCCATCTGACTTGTACTTTATATTGAAGACCCACTTACTTCCAACTGCTTTCTTGCCACTTGGTAAGTTGCAGATTTCCCAAGTGTTATTTTGGTACAAAGCTTGCATCTCTTCTAACACCACTTTCTTCCACTTCTCATTTGCCAAGGCTTCTCCGATATTCTTAGGAACACTTTCTTCATCAATTCAAGACACATAGGCTCTGAAATTAGGAGACAATTTCAAATACGTTAGATAACTAGAAATAGGTACCTGACACATGTTCTCTTCCCCTTTCGCATAGTTACAGGCATATCCAGCATTCCAGCTGTTTGCCATTGTTTGAGTCGTTAATACTGCTTGGTCTTGGTTCAACTGAAACATCCTGATAATCAGAAACATTGTGGACATAACAGGCAGAGACATTCTAATCTGTACAAGTAGGAACCTTCTGATCACCACAAGCTGAAACATTCTGGTCATGACCTTTCCTCTGTTCATCATGCTCAACTCAAGAAAATTCATTATTCATGTCGTCTGGTACTGTTTGTGATTGTCCTGATGCATCCATATTCTCATCAGCATGCTGGGACCTTTCTTCTTGGTTGGATGATTGATCAATGTGAGGTACTTTGAGCCATCTAGTATATACCTTGAGTTCATGTTTTTCTTTTTCAGTTCCTTGGATTTATAAGGACTTTGATCTGGTTCAGGTTTATGAGAACTGACATTAACATCCAAGAAAAAATGTAAGCAGACAGTAGAGTTCTCACTTTCTCCCTGACCTGAGGATAGATAATATGGATTTTGTTAGAAGAATACTGCATCAGCTGTCACAAAGACCCTTTTTGAAGGAGGGTGATAACATTTATAACCCTTTTGAAAGGGTGAGTACCCCAAAAATATACATTTGAGAGCTTTTCCTTTGAATGTGTTGAAAGAGTGATTTGAAACATAGACTACACATCCAAATACTTTGGGGGTAGTGAATTGAATACATGTGTCTATGGAAAGTGTGTTCTAAGGACACTGAGAGGAGTTCAAAATTTAAGGACTTTTGAAGGAATTTTATTTATAAGAGAGACTACTGTCAAAATTGCTTCTCCCCAATAATAAAAAAAGCACAGAATTGGCAATCGTAAGAGATCTAGCTGTTTCAAGCAGCGGTTGATTTTTCTGCTTAGCTAACAGTTACAAGAACTTTGATGAATTATTTCATATTTATCAAGGTAATTTTCAAATTCCTTAGAGAAGAATTCTTTCCCATTATTAGATTTTAGAATTTGAATTTTTGTCTAAAACACATTGGATATTAGTCTATGAAATTTTAAAAAATAGAACGAGCTTCAAATTTCTCTTTCAGCAAATAAACCCAATAGGCTTCAGAGTGGTCACCAATGAAAGTAATAAACCACTTATATTTAGATACAGTGGAGACCCTAGATGGACCTCAAATATCATTGTAAACTAGATGGAATGGTTTTAAGGATTTGTATGGTCATGGTGAATATGACTTTCAAGTGAATTTGGAGATCACACATTGCTCATACTTTAAGTTACTAAAATCTTTATTTGTGAATAACTTTGGGTACAAGTGACATATATACTCAAAGTTTGGATGCCCTAATCTTTGATGCCACAACATGACATCATTTTTTTTACAGGAGAAACTAAAGACTTAGACTCAAGGAACTTACTATCTAGATAGTAAAGCCCATTTGCCTCCTCAGCATTGCCAATCATCCTTCCCAAAGTTGGGTCCTGAAACACACAATGGGACTGAGTAAAAACCATATTACAAACCTCATCTTTTGCAGGCTTACTAACAGATAACAAGGTATATTGTAATTCTGAGATAAATAATGTTTGATACAAGAATAAGTTTCCCAGCTTAATCAACCTTTTTCCTTTAATAGTAAAACATTCTCCATGTGCAACCATTACCTTGTTTTCACAGGGATTGAAATTCTTAAAATTGGACAAGAAGTTGCACATATGATCAGTTACTCCTGGATCAATGATCCATCTACTATTGATGCTGTCCTTAGGGAAAGTATGTTGTTTGCCTTTGTGAACTGTTGCAGCAAAAGGCATAGTTGTACCATCATTCTCCTCCACACAGTTGTCATCAACCTACAGAGTATTAAGAATCTTTTTAATCATTGCAACCTGTTCAGGGGTTAGTTTCATACCGGATTCTTCAGTAGTCTCAACTACATGAGCTACTTTAGGGAAAAAACATCCCTTTTGTCCTTCCCTGTTTGTTGGTTCGAAGTTTCGCATGAAGGTTCCAACAAGTCTCCTTAGTGTAATATGGTTTCTAGCAATGTTCACACCATACCTTATCTCGTGATGTATCCTTCTTGGATACCAAACCTGAACCAGGTGCAGTCTGTTCAAGGACATTCACAGCCATACTCATCACCTTTCTCCGTGTCTCTTCCCTTCAAACTTCAGCAAACACTTCTTTAGGGATGGAAGTGGCTTGTCACCCAAAAGTTTGGCTTTGACTTCGTTAGGTCTGAATCTCTCTCTTGCATTTTGCTAAATTTCATGCTATCTTCAGTATATGACCAATCAAAGTGATAAAATACATCTAACTCCTACCATAATCCCATCAACAGGTTATAATATTCAGTTACACTTAGATTACCTTGAGTAGCAAGTCAAAGCTTAGCCTGCAACTCAAAACATTGTAAAGGATTCTCTAGATCCGAATACATTTTCTGCACTATGTCCCAAACTTATTTGGTTGTATTGCAGAACAAATATAACCTATCCATCTTAGGCTCCAAAGAATTCACAAGTTACGCCATAACTACCACATTCTCTACCTTCCATGTGGTGAACTCAGTTGAATCCCTAGAATGAGCCTGACGTGTACCGGTAAGGTATCCTAACTTGCCTCTTTCACGAATCACCAGCTTAACTGATTGGTACCACTCTTTAAAGTTGTTTTTTGTGTTGTGTAATTTGAATGGAGTGATTGGTCATAGGTGTATTCATCGTAGTTGGAGTCAAACTCAAGGAAGTTTGTTTAGGATCAGTCAAAGTTCCAAACTTGAACTTAGAACCGGGTGACTTGGTTTGATCTGGTGGTGTTTCACCCATCTTATTGAGTAAGGTTGATCAACCTTGCTCTGATACCATGTAGAAAATGAGAGTTCTAAAGATGATACTCTCTCATATTTTATTATGGAGAATGGATGTAAAATTACGATATATACACAAAGGAATGACCATGATGATAACTCCATGTCTCCTAGAGATAAACTTAAGAAAGATAAAAATCCTAACAGACATCCTTATCTAATACTACTACATGGATAAGGTAAAATAAAAATAAATACATCAGAAAAATATGTAACTAAATAAATAACTAGATTTCCTACAGTTCAACTATGTGATATTCCAATTTTGATTTTTGTCACTTCAGAATTTTGTCACAGCACTTATCTGAGCAGTAAGATCTCTGCTTATGTATCGATTCTGCATTCATTTGCATCAACATATTTCTAGAAGTCTTATGAGTGTTGAAGGTTATTCTGAATCCACCCTTCCACTTACATGGGCAATTGTTCATAACTCTTCATGTATTAACAATTCAATAAATAGGTCATGTTTTGAACATGTCAGACAGACTTAATAACCAGCCTAATATTTTAGAGGAATAAACACTACTTTTTTTCTAGAGATCCACCTTTTTATGTTTTATAGAGTACATTTTCCTGTGGCCATCATTCAATATCTTTAGTTGGCTGGTGGAGCACCGGTGGTTTTCACATTATTCTGAAGATGTAAAAAGAAGTTACTGAACCATGAAAATTTCTTCAGGTGGTTCTTTGTTCATGGATTTTTTTAACTGAGTTTTTGCATTCCCCAGGGAATGGTCATATAGGACACTGCAATCAGGGCAACAATATGTATCTGTTTCCAGGGTCAGTATGAAGTTATTTTCATTTGAGGTTTGTTTATGCATTACTAAAACTCAGTTAAATTTTGTGTGTTTTCTCTACATGTTTATTGTTTCAGAATTGGGCTTGGCACTCTTCTTTCTGGATCAAGGATCATCTCTGATGGAATGCTACAAGCAGCAGCAGAGCGGTATTTCTAATATTATCTCAACCTATCTTTTATTGCATTGGTCTGCCAAATCCATGATACAGAAGTTATTATGGCCCTTGAATTTAGAACTTTAAAAAATGAGGCACAATATCAACCTTTAATGATGTACCTATCTACTATATGCTATGTTGTGGCCATCTGTAGGCAACAGGATCCAGATTGAGAGGCATTTGGCTATCAGGACAATAAGATGTCTACTTATGTATAATGGATAATTTGCATGGACAAAGAGCTAGTCCTTTGCCATAATTTCTATTCAATTATATGTTAGTGCTTATCACTGTTGGAATAGTATGTGCACAGGATTGTCCCTTACAAGATGTGGAATTCGAGTTTTTGAGATTTAATATGCTTGCCCCCTTCCTATCATATGAGAAAAATGTAATTCTTCTAATATTTGAGCACGTTTCAAATTTTATGCTTAGGTACCCTTTTTTTTCTGGACTTGCATTCTGGCAAAGTTGCTAGCCAATAACAAATGCTATTTTCTGTATCCTATCACTAAAGTTCAAATACCATACTTGACTGGTGTAAAATTTTCTTCTTGTACATGGAAGAGTTGCTGCATGCCATATGGATAGTAAGATGCTTCTTGTGTACAATATGGCCTAATAATACTCACTGTTGCTCAACTGTTGGTGCAGCTTGGCTTCCTACATGAGCGAGGAGGAGGTTCTTAATGGTATCATGTATCCATCTGTATCTAGGTACTTGTTCAACCTTAGCCCCACCCCTTTTATGTGGACAGCCAAATCTATGTTGGTTTCATGGCGCCACTTCAAATTTTGATGGTTGACATGATCCCCTCAATGCAGCATTAGGGATATCACAAAGGAGGTAGCTGCAGCCGTAGTAAAGGAAGCTATAGAAGAGGATCTAGCAGAAGGATACCGTAACATGGATGCTCGAGAGCTTAAAAAACTCAATGGGGCATGTTTAATCTATCCTTTATCTACAAACCTACATCAAAATTATGCTTATGAACTTGCATCTTGTTTAGAATGTGATTGGGACAAGAAGTTGTTTGCAATTTTGCAGGAGCAGATAACAGAATTTGTGAAGAAGAACATGTGGAATCCAGAATACCCAGCATTAGTTTACAAGAATGATTGATTGTCCTCACTCCATAATAAGTAGAGAATCAAAATGCCAGCCGATGAAAGAAGTATGCACACTGCAGTGCTTCTACGGACAGGAGCAAAAACTGTTTACTGCATTATTCCTGCATACTACATTAGTAATTCCAGAACTATTGTTCTCTTTTATGCAAAGCATGTACAGCTGCTTCGTTTGTTGAAGGAGCAAATTTTTAGCACTCGGTCTAGTGTGCTCTAGGATGGGCATTTTGTATTTTTACCATTATTTAGAGAAAAAGGTTATAGGTGCCTTGCTTGTACTTATTATAGGTTGACATGTGTTCTACTTAAATAAAATACAATAAAGACGAGAAATTTCCATGTTTACTATTAAAATTAATAAGTATTACACAAATTCAAATTAGATAAAAAAACATATTACTAAAATACTGTGCTTATCTTGCATTTGGAAGATGTGATTTTGTTTTTTATAAGAAAGTCACGTTTTGAATATGTGACTTCTATTGTGACATAAACATGGATATGTTGCATTCCCAATGTGCAACATTCATGTAAACTAAAACTTGAATGTTCAACATGCCATTTTGGCATGATATAATTTTCTTCAAGCCTCATCTTGAATATGTAAATTTTTTTTTTTTGTAAATTTTAAAATTTTATCTTGAAAATACGATATAGGAACAATATTTATATAATTCATTGTTATGTAATCTTTTTTTATAAGATGGATAGACATGTTGGACCCCAATAAAGACTATTAAACTTGCTAAATTATTTGTTAATCTTTGTCCAAATTTTAATATTTAGAAATTGTAGGAAAAATATTTTACTAAAAAATATATATAGATGATATTGTAAAAATCTATAAATGTTCAAGATATATGAAATCCATATACAATATTTCATTATCTATAATAGAGGAACACATACGGTAGGTTCCTAAAAAAAAATTCTTAAAAAGGAGCTTAGGGTTATGGGGGGTGTTTTGTGGTGGTAAGTGGGTTTAGGGGTAGTTGTAGAGCAAAAAAGGTATTTTTTTAAAAAGTGTTTTTTTCTTTTGTATAATTAAAGAAGTAGATGTATTTCTTAAGATTGTCTTTTTCATAATTTACTGAAGAAAAAATAGGTGCTCTTTTAAAAGAAGTCTTCTTCTTTAATTATATTTTTGAATAAGGTGCCTTTTCCATGCATGCTTTCACTATCCTAATAATATAAGTCTCTTCCCATGATCATTTTTTAGATGCACACACTCAAAAACACCACTCTTCTTTAATTATATTTTAGAAATGATGAGCATAGTGAAATTTATGGTTTATGCTCATGGAATTATTGTAAGGGAAAATTCAAAATTGAAGTACGATTGAGATTTGGTAAAGATGTTGAAAGTAAGAATAAATACGAACTTCTCTAACTTGTTGCTAAGGGTTTGCTAAGGCATTGGGATTGATGCAAGTGCTGGTGGGATTAAGATTTTGTACTGACATCCAGCATCCGAACTTATATGTGAAGATTAAAGAAGCGAAAGGAGCAACCCCCACAACAAAATCCCCCCTAACCCCCCCCCCCCCCCCCCCCCCCCCTTAAGGTGTAGGTGATACATGTGCCTCCAATTGAGTTCAATGAGTTAGCTGCATGAGTACGAGCTACTGCCAATGTTTGCCTCTATGTAAGATGATGATAATGCAGTTGACGATGTAGTTGCACTAGTATTTCAGAAGGAAGTTTCACGTGACCATGTGATTTAATGTATGGAAGGGTTAGATGATAAAGAAGTCGATGATGATGATAACGATTATGAGCCGGATGGAGATAAAGAGGATGATGATGATAATAGTGATGGGGATATTAAAATCAAGATCCCTCATGCACGTTTCATTGTTCCTGAGATGGGTATTGGCCATTCTTATATTTTAAAAATGTTATCTGCATATTCTTATGCCTTAGGCTCAAGCTCAATAAAGCCTACACCAACGTAAAGTCATCCTTTGTAGGTTTAGACGATTGGATTAGTTGTTAGGGATGTGATATTGTTCTTCAACAGGGGTGGAAATGATGGCTATGTACAATTCGAGAGGAGTGTTAACGAGGGGTTCTGTAACTTGTATGCTGGTGAAGTCCTTTACATATGTATGAGATTTAATAATAAGGATGAACTTATAAGAGTTGTGAAGCATTACCACATCAAGCATCATGTGAACTTTAGATAAGTGGAATTCAAAAAGTGCAAGTATTTAGTTATGTGTACTAGGCACGGGGGTAGATCCAGGTAGAGATTGAGGGCATGTAAGAGGAAGTTAGAGGGCGTGTTTGTCATAACAAGGTTAGTGGGACCTCATACATGTGTAAATCTAATCATAACTTAAGATCACCCACAATTAGATTCTAATACGTTGGCAAGGGAGTTTCTGAATCTCATTAGAAAATACCTCGATACAAAAATTTCTCAATTACATAATATTATTATCAATAAACAATTCAAATATATGGTTACTAACAGAAGGTTGTGGATTGATAAGATAAAGGTTATTGAAGCCGTTTATGGTAATTAGGAGAGATCATATGATAATCTTCTAAGACTCAACGCCATACAACTCAATAATCTCAAGATGAAGGTTAAGTAGATATAAAGTAAATCGAGGGAGTTGAGGGTAATAAAGCTATAATGGGTTTGGTGGTCTTATAGCCCATGCATATAGGCACGAAAGTTCTACAAGCCCATAGTTAGTATCGATGGGACATTTCTATATGGAAAATACTGTTACAAGTTACTTATTGCTACTAGCATGGATGATGTGAACCATATAGTCCCTTTAGCCTTTACATTAGTGGATGATGAGACAGTAGAGATGTAGGGTTGGTTTTTTAAGGCAATATGTGATAGGAATCAAGGATCGATAACAAGATCCCAAGCTCGAGAACTCGCTGCCTTAGTCCGCCATACTTCCCAAAGGACTTAACTTTAGAAGAAGAAGGGTTCCCTTGAGCCAACCTAGTATATCTCTTGAGCTTACCTAACCAGTATACCATCTCGTGAGTAGAAGAAGATTCCACTAATGTTGTCAACCCCTACCTAAGCTGAATATTGAGCTAATATGACTCCAAATTAACGGACGTTTAAGCTCAAACCAACCTAATGCCAAGCTAACTTATCAATTTTGAGCTCTTAATATTCGACTTTGAAAATCAACTATCTATTTGGACCATAGAATTGAGTGGCTAACATGTGTCTCCTCTTTGACAATCATATTGTCATTGTGGAGAATATTCCTTTTCGTTTGTTTTACTGATTTGCTCGTATAATATGAACTTTTACTTTTCTGGTAGGTATCACTTTTAGTAATTTGTAGTAACCTGGAACTTACCCTACTTAAGATGTATAAATATCCCCATTTGTATTAGTCACAACAATCAATAATAGTGAATATACAAAATTTTCTTTTAGAGTTAAGTGTTTTCTTGCTTGCTCTTTTTCCCTACTCTTATCTAAACCATTTGAGCGTAGACTAGTGGCAAGTAACTCGTAACTCGTAACTCATAATTGCACTTATACATCATATCAAGTGTGGCTTAAGCTTATGTAAAGCATTAGTACATCATATCCTATACTGGAGCATAAGAACCTCTTGCTTAATCGTTGACTTCTATTTGTTCTTTCGAACCATCTTGCATTCAGATCTACCCATTTTGGTTACGTGTGATACCGATGCCATGCGTTCATGCATGGTTCCCCTATGATCTTGGTATTAGAGCTTAGTTACGTTCAAGTAAGTTTATGGTATCTTATGTTCTTGAGTGTTCATGTTATAGAAACATTGTGTGAAGTAGAATGTACTAAGGAATAGGCTTTTGAGGCTATACGTAGTGGGCATTAGCATAATGTTTTAAATTTGGTGAAGCAAGTATAAGTGATAGGACACTATGTTTTTCCTTATTTTAGTACTCACAAAACGGAGTGCTTGGTTATTGTTGGTATACAAATGTATTGAGTAATATTAGAATTAATGTAGTTGATGCGAACTATGACCAAGAATAAATGAGGCCGGTTGCTAAATGGGTCCAAACTTGCTGAAAGCTTAAAAAGGAAACGATAGAGAATGTGTGAAAAGACAAAAGCGAATGAAAAGTAAGTGAAAACCCATGAATAACTCTAATGGATATGATGCACCAATATAACTTCCAAGAACTCATGACACAACTTGATATGACGCACGAGATGGTCCGGTGAGGTTACTTGCCACTTAGCCTTGCTTAAGGGTTATGATAAAAGTGAGATGAATGTAAACAAAGTAGTGTTAATGAGAGGAAAATGTTAAGTGTATTAATGTTCAATATGATGTTTACAATTAAAAATACAAGGGATATTTATACTTAAGAATTTAGGGCAATATGCCTAAAAAGGAAGTTCCATTTATGGTGCAATGATTACGGTAGTAGATTCTACAAGTGATCCCGGACACATGGCAGCAATGCATTGGTGGTATTGTTGGAGGAAGTAGACAAAGCAGTATGGCTTGGTTAGGTGGCAAAGCAGGAGTTCCAAGCAATCATGGGTTCATTCAAGCATAAGTGGTTGAAGATTCGTGCAGGGTAGGGCTCTCATCCTCTCGGCAATAATGATCCCAAGCAAGTGATCAAGTCAGACAAGTTCGAGTTGGTGTATGGAGTGTGGCTATTGTTAAGGCATTCTACTATATGGCACATAATTTTTAAGAGATGGGTAGTCATTCGGCTTGGCATGTAGAGTTGATTGGTAGAGAGATACTCAGCCTTTACAGGAGTTGGTTCGAGTAGGAGGATTGCGTTGCCAATCCCTTTAGTCCTCGAACTCAGCTGCGAGTCAATAGTCCAGTAATCTAATTCCCATAATTCTTTCTGAGTTGATTTGGATTTAGGATCAAATCCGAATAGTTTTTTATCAGCCCTTCGTTAAGGTAATATGGACTAAAGTCGGCAATGTTAAAGGTGTCAAAAACCCCATAATTCATGAGCAACTCCAATCTGCGTTATCATTAATCTTCTGGACAATTTTGAAAGGTCCTTCAACCCTAAGGGATAGTTTGTTCCCCCTCTGGCTTGGAAACCTCTCTTTGCTTAGGTACAGCTACACCAAGTCTCCTAGTTGAAAATGTTTGGCCGTCTTGCCTTTGGTCTTCTCTCGCATACGTCTAGCAGTTTGATTAATGTGCCAAGTGACTTTGTCGTAGATGTATTGAAGGGATTGTGCTCTAACTCTTGCATTAGGATCCTCTTGCGTAGGCATAGGTACAAGGGTGTGATCAAAGGGCAACTTAAGATTAAAATTATAGACCACTTTGAAGGGGGTCTTCTTAGTGGTGTCATGCATTGTTTAGTTGTAAGCAAACTCGACCATTGGCAAGCAGACATCCTAGTCAGCTAAGTTTTTACCTACTGCAGCTTGGAGTGGTGATCCCAAAGTGCGATTAACCACCTTTATTTGACATTTGGTTTAGGAGTGACAGGAAATACTAAATAGTAGCGTAGTCCCCATCCAACACCACAAAGTTTTATAGAAATGGCTTAAGAACTTCGGATCCCTGTCGGAGACTACACTTCTTTACACACTGTGTAACCATAGAATCTCATACAAAAAAGGAGAAGCAATAACCGAAGCGTTGTTACTTTTGGAATAGGGCACGAAGTGTGCCATCTTACTGAACCTATTCACGATAACCATCATAGAATCTTTGTTCAGGCAGTTTATGGCAGTTCGAAAACAAAATCCATGCTTAATTCGGTCCATGGCTTCGTAGGAACAAGCAAAGGCATTGCCTTCCCTTGTTTAGCTCGACACTTAGCTATGGCATGACTTTCAACAACTCGGTGCACATATCACCTTATTCTCAGCCAAAAGAATCGACCACTCAACAATTCATATGTTCTTTTCTCCCCAAAATGTTTGGACAATCCTTTACTACGGGCTTCACTAATCAACAGCTCTCAAAGTGAACAAGTCGGCATAAACAATTTCCCTCCTCAACACAACATGCAAATATGGGTCTAAAGTATGGATCCCCAAAGTACTGCTCCTTAATGCTAGTAAACCCAAACAATCTGGTTTACAATTCAGTCAGGAGTGCATGCTTCCTCGAAATAGCATTTGCAACTACGTTGCTCTTTCTTTATTTGTATTTTATTACAAAATTGAATCCTTTAAGGAATTCAACCCATCTCGCTTGCTGCTTTAATAACTTGATCTAACTTCGGAGGTACCTCAGGGACTTATGGTTAGTATAGATGACAAACTTCCTTGATAGTAGATAATGTTTCTATACTTGCAGTGCTTGGGTCAACGCCAAGAGTTCTTTGTCATATACAGAGTAGTTTAGCTAAGGTCCTCTAAGCTTCTCACCGTGGAAGGTAATTGGTTAGCCTTCCTATATTAGGATAGTGCTTATCCCAATGCTTAACGCGTCACATTGCAACTCAAATATTTTCTCGAAGTCATGTACAACTAACATTGGGGCAAAGGTCAATCTTTCCTTTATCTTAGCAAAACTCATTTCCTTCTTTTCTCCCCATCGAAAGTCGATATTTTTCTTTATTGGCTTAGTAAGTGGTACGGTAAGGGTGCTGAAATTCCTAATAAACCTTCTATAAAATGAAGCCAATCCATGGAAACTTTTCACGTCGGCACAAGTAGTAGGAGTTGGCCACTCAACAATTGCTCAAATCTTCTTATTGTTTACTCGTAAGCCTCCTCCACTTATTACGTAACCCAAGAATATCACTTCCTCCTGGCAAAAACAACACTTCTTAAGGTTACTAAACAATCTCTCGGTACGAAGGACATTCAGTATGGTGTAGAGATGTTTACAGTTACTCGGTATGTCGGCACTATAGATTAGGATGTCATCAAAGTACATCATGACACACTTCCCTATCAGATGTCTTAACACATGGTTCATCAGTCTCATGAAAGTGCTTGGGGCATTCAACAAGCCAAAGGGCATGACCATTTATTCATAAAGTCTATGTCGAGTCTTGAGCGCAGTTTTTTACTCATCTCCTAGCCTCATGCATATTTGATGGTAGCTAGACTTCAAATCAATCTTACTAAAGACCTTAGCTCCACTCAACTCATCTGGCATGTCTTTCAATCTCGGAATAGGATACTTGTATTTGATTGTGATCTTGTTCATGGCTTGGCTATCTATATGCATCCGTTAAGTCCCATCCTTTTTTGGCATTAAAAGTACCGATATGGCGTAAGGGCTGAGACTTTCCTTAACATACCCTCTCTCCAGTAACTTATTGACTTGATGTTGGAGCTTAGAAGCCTGTTTGAGACTCATTCGATAAGCAACCTTATTTGGCAAGGCAGCGTCAAGTATTAAGTCAATGCAATGTTTTATGCCTTGTAGTGGGGGCAACCCCTCGGGTAACTTTTTTGGGAATAAATCAGCATATTCGTCCAGTAGTACTCTTAGTTCCTAAGGTAGTTTACCTTGCTTCCTCATCTCTAGCAGGCGCCTGACCAACATAAAGGTCAGCTTGTTGGCATCGATGGTTTCTCAAAGTTCAGTTCTACTCATCACCAGAGCCTTCTTTGATCTACAAGCAAGTCTAGTCTACAGTTTGTTAACTTCTTTCGGTGGCATCAAGTTCAGTGTAATCTTCCGACCATCCTTCTTAAACCTATACGTATTTTTGTACCCATCATAGACAACCTTCTTATCAAACAGCCATGGTTAGCCAAGCAGCATGTGTGAAGCACACATAGGCAGCACATCACAGAGAATTTTGTCAGAGTAATGTCTAATAGTGATCGATAGTAGTACTTGTTAGGTGACATGTAGTGCTCTTTTCTTACTCAACTAATACAGCTTGTACGACTTTGGGTATGCAATAGTCAGCAGTTTTAACCTCGTGATCAGATCGGTTGATGCTACATTGGTATAACTTTCACTATCGACAATTAATGTGCTCACTTGATTATTCACTCTATAGGTGGTATGAAACAAGTTCTCCTACTACTCCTCCTCTTGCGAGAGTTCAATGTTCATTACGCGTTAGACAATTAAGGCCAACTAGTCCAAGTCCTTGGTGAACACATCCTCTTCAATCAGTTCTTTCTCAACAGCTTCTTTCTTGACAGTGCCCTCTTCCTCCTTAGGTTCCTCATAAGTACTTTGTACTTCTAACTTCGGGTCATCTCCCTTGATGACTATTATCCTTTGGTTTGGGCACTAAGTAGCCATATGTCCAAACCCTTGACACTTGAAGCACTTGATCTGGCTCATCTTCTTACCAGATCCTTGCCCTTTCTCATAAGTATGGGTTGGCATGTCATTGTCGAGTCGATACGTTACTGTGAGGTTGGCCTTTCAGCTTGGCTTGGACATCTACCTTTTGGATTGGTTCGGTACTTGACTAAGCTTGGTGACTTCCCTGTCTGAGTCAGCTAGTTGGCATTTTGGTTAGTACTTGGCTTCTTTTCTATTTCTTTACTCGTTAGGCTATTCTAAAGGCTTCATTCATTATGGTAAACCTTTGGAGTTCCATAATGTCTTGAATGTCACCTCGCAACCCAGTAAAGAACCTAGATTTTGTTCGTGCTAGTGGTTCCTCTACTTCACATCGGATCATGAGCATTTGGGATTCCTAAACATATTCGTCAACTGTTCGGCCTCCTTGTCTCATCTCCTGAAGTCAAGTAAAAGTGTTTTGCATATAAGTATCTGACATAAACTTGTTTCTTAGTATTCTTTTCATTTTAAGCAAAGTATTAATCTCTTGGTAGCCTTTTCACCTCCTCATAGCCTGGAAATTCTTCCACTACATGGCGTCATATTCGGAGAACTCAATAGTAGCAGTTCTTACTTTTTCGTAATCCTTGTATTGATAATAATAAAAAAACATGCTCCACTTTCTCTTCCCATTCTAGATATTCATCAATATTCCTAAATCCATTGAAGCTCGAAATCCGAAGCTTCACATGATTAGATGCTTTGGAGACTCAAGCTCTCTCTTCTTCAAAATACTCTTCCTTGTCCTCTTCATCTAGTTCTCTTAAGTCTATCCTTCGTCTTACTCATCCACCTATTCTTTTACCTCGAATTGGTTGAGCTGGGTTTTAACCTCTAACAGGTTGAGCAACTTGTGGGTGTTTTGCGTGGCTTCAGCAGGTCGATAAGCTAATGCGTAAACAGCTCGGGGTTAAATCCACTGAGAGGTTAGCCATCTGGTCAAGTCTCTCATCAATACTCTTAAAGGTTTCCTAAGACTATCGACCATAGTAGACAACTCTATTGTTATCATCTCCAACACCAACGTTTACACTTGGATTAGTCATTTCTCCAAACTGAAAACTAAATAGCTAGTAAACACAGCAGCTAAGATAAATATAATAACTTACTCTATTTCACCCTTGCAAAACAGAGTATAAACAAAACTTTGAAAAAAAACTACGACTCAAAGAAAACCTCTAATATGATACCAAGATGATGTGAACCGTGATCAAGAATAAATAAGGCCGGTCACTAAATGGGTCTAAGGTTGCCAAAAGCTTAAAATGGAAATGACGAGTACTGTGTGAAAGAACAAAAGCGAATGAAAAGTAAGTGAAAACCCATGAATAGCTCCAATGAAATTTCCGAGGACTCACGGCATAACTCAATATGATGCAGAGATGGTCCAGTGAGGTTACTCACTACTTAGCTTTACTTAAGAGTTAGGATAAGAGTAAGATGAATGCAAACAAAGTAGTGTTTATAAGAGGAAAATGTCAAGTGTATTAATGTTCAATTTGATGTTTACAGCTACAAATACAAGGGGTATTTATATCTGAGAATTTAGGGCAACATGCTTTAAAAGGAAAAGACAAAAAAGCGTATAGTCCTAAAGAAGTAATGTACAAGGTATACAAAGGGTTAAAAGGAATATTCACAAAAGAACCAATAATTACAGTAGTAGATTCTACAAGTGGTCCCAGACACGTGGCAATAATGCATTGGTGGTGCTGTTGGAGGAAGTAGACAAAGTAGTACGGCCTGGTTAGGTGGCTGAGTAGAAGTTCCAAGCAGTTATGGGTTCGTCTGAACAAGAGTAGCTGAGGATTTGTTTAGGGTAGGGCTCTCGTCCTCTTGGCAGTAATGATGCCGAGAAAGTCGTTAGGTCAGACAGGTTTGAGTTGGTGCGTAGAGTGTAGCTGTTATCAAGGCATTCTAATATGCATCGCATAATTTCCAAGAGATAGGTAGACATTTGGCTTGGCATGTAGAGTTGATCGGCATAAAGATACTTGACTTCAGTAAGAGTCAATTAAAGCAGGAGGATTAGCCTTGCTAGTCCCTTTAGTCCTCAGGTTCGGTTGTTAGTCAATGGTCTAGTAGCCTAATTCCCATCAGTAGTAGTCGTTAATATAAGGGGGTACTGGGTAATTGTTTGAAGAAGGTTTGACGAGGGATTTGAGTAAGATTCATTTGTTTCAATGTGAAGGAGTTAGTGTACTAAGGTATTTGATAATGTCAAACTTTAATGTTTAAGGAACCCTCAGAAAGCAAGAGAGTGGTGCTCATAATGGCCATAACTAACAAGGAAATTATATACCCTAATCTGCAGATAAAAGATTGAATAGGCTTGCTGACCTAATGTGATATGGGTTGTTGAGAAGAATGATACATGGCTACTGATATCATACGAACTAGGGGTAGGTTCGAACCTTAAGACAGTTCGAAAAGCTAAATGGGTGTTAAAGGTTGAGCAAGGGTTCTTGTATACCAATGGTGGATATGATGCGTCAACACCTCACATGAGCTTAAGTTGTACTTGATATTATATACAAGTTAGGTTGTTCTTGATATTGCACACAAATGTGGCTAAAGGGTACTCGCCACTAATCCATACTTACAATAGACTAGATAAGAGTAAGCAAGAGTAAACAAAGGATTACTTAGACCATAGGGGAAAATATGTTTGAAAATTCAATGTTACTTGTCGATGCAACTATTGCATGTTATAAGTATTTATATGGCCCAATTAGGGCAAATCTTAGGTTGATGTAATTTATTAAAATGGATTCCTACTAAAAAAGGAAAGAGGAATGGATTACAAGGGTAAAGTTGTAAACAAACAAAAAGAATATTCAGGTATAAAAGGGACAATGCGGATGTTAGAAAATGGGGCACGTATTAATTGTCCATTCCACGATCCCAATGATACTGCTTTACCGAGTAGAGCTGATTCTAAGTAGAGTAAGTCAGGTTGGTTGCTCGATAGCTTGGTAGATTGGTTGTTCAGGGCTTAAGAAGGGTTAGACCAATAGGTAGCCAATCTTTTGATTGGCTTCAACTGGTTAGCTTAGAAGTGGGGTAGCTTGACCTCAGTTTTTTGGTAGCTTGGTAGCAAGTGAATTCATTGCTCAGCTTTGGTTAGTGCAGCATAAAGAGGTTCACTTAGCAATAATTTAGACACCTCGAGGGTTCCTGCAATGAGATAGAGAGAGGTTGGAATAGGATAGCTTGGCAGTTTGAATTTGATAAAGCATTGCTCTTTAGGGTTCAACTCCCCTAGGATAGCTCGATGAACCATGTGAGCAAGTCTTGAAGCTTGGGAGCGAGTGATTGATTCATGATCCCTATCACCCCCTCTAGAGTGTTTGAGATTTGGGATCAAATCTAGTTCAGCTTCTTGTTGATCATCTTCAGGAACATATGAATGGAAGTCAGCAATGTTAAAGGATTATGAGACTCCATAATCTTCGAGAAGTTTAATTTGGTAGACATTAAGGTTGATCTTTTCAAGCACTTTGAATGGTCTATCAGCCTTTAGAGATAATTGCTCTTCCTCAAACTTAAGAATCAATCTTTACTTAGATAGATCTAAACCAAATCATTAGGTTGAAATTCTCTATCCTTTTGTCTTCGGCTTCACCTCTCGAGTTATTGGCAGCTCGGCTTAATTGCTCTATGATCTTTTGGTGCATTGCCTTGATGGACTCTGACTCATTGATAGCTGACTAGACTTCTTGCTAGCTTAGTAGTAGCGTCTTCTCTAATGAAAGCTCAAGGTTGAATCCATAGGTGACTTTAAATGGGGATTTGCCTGTAATGCTATGTGTAGTCCTATTGTAGGTGAACTTTATTACAGGTAGGCACACATCCCAATCAATTAGGTTCTAGCCAACAATGACTCTAAGCAAGGTTCCTAATGTTCTATTAACAACCTTAGTTTGTTCGTCAATTTGAGGGTGGTAAGATGTGTTGAATAGTAGCTTGGTTCCTAGTCGCTCCTACAAGGTTCTCTAGAAGTGGCTCATAAATTTTGGATCCTAATCAGATATGATTTTTTTGGGCACTCCATGGAGCTTAACAACCTCCTACTAGAAAAGAAAAGAGATAAGTGAAGCATAGTTAGTTTTAGAACAAGGTACGAAGTGTGCCATCTTGCTAAAATAGTCCACAACCATCATGATGGAGTCCTTCTCTCAGGACATCCTTAGCAAACCTAACATAAAGTCCATACTCAACTTAGACCATTGTTTGGTGAAGATCAGCAAAGGTAAATATTACCCTTGGCTCGGCTTGGCTCTTAGCCCTTCTATAGGTAGAACATCTTTTCACTATAGATTAGACATCTTTCATTATTTTTGGCCAAAAGAATCTAGAAGCTAGCACCTTATGAGTTCAGTGCTTGCCAAAATGTCTAGAAAATCCTCCATCATGCACTTTATGCACTAGTAGCTCTTGCATAGAACAGGTCGAGATATACAATCTTCTCTTCTTGAATAATTATCCATCCTCCCTGTAATAGTCATCAAGTATTCAACCATCTTCACACTTAGCATAGATTGGGCTAAAGTGCGGATCCTCAACATATAAGTCCTTGATCAAAGAAAATTTCAATAATTTGGTCTGCAGTTCAGTTAGGAGGAAATGTCATCTTTATAGGGCATCAACCACTACATTTTCTTGCCATTCTTGTACTTGACAACATAGAAAAATCCCTTTGTAAACTCAACCCACATGGCTTTCCTCTTAGACAACTTAGATTGACTCTTCAAATACCTCAACTATTCATGGTTTATGTAGATCACAAATTCTTTAGGTGATAAATAATGTTGCTAGACTCTAAGAGCTCAAATCAAGGAGTAGAACTTCTTGTCATACATATAGTAGTTGACTGTGGTTCTTCTTAAGTTTTCACTAAAGTAGGCAATAGGTTGGCTCTCTTACATAAGTATAGCTCTTATGCCCAATCTAAATGCATCACATTCTACTTTAAATACTTTGTCAAAGCTCAGCAGAGTTAAGACAAGGGCAATAGTCAACTTCATCTTCACCTCCTCAAAACTCCTCTTCTCTTTCTCTCCTCACCTAAACTTAACATTTTTCTTCAATAGCTTAGTGAGTGGAGCTACAGTAATACTGAAATTTCTTATAAATCGGTGATAGAATGATGCTACCCTATGGAAGCTTCGTACGTCGATAGAATAGGTTAGCATGGGTGTCATGAATTGAGGACGACCTAGTCGTGGCAGATACCGTATACTATATGAAGAACCCCTAATTGGTTACCCTTCCAATCATGAACTCTTCACATAATATACAAAGCTCTACAACCATTAGTTTCCTAAGAACATACAGATTCACATGATATCATCACATAAACATGTTTACATAAAATTTGAACTACAAAGCTTACAATACACAGTAATTTAGTATATCTAAGTTTATAATACTAGTAAAACATAAGTACATGAGTAAGAGTCTACATAAACTGTTCTCTCTCAGTTCACAGGATAGCTCGCTCTTGCCTAAGTCCCTAAGCTAAACTATAGCATTCCTTAGCCAGCCTCTACGAATAAGTTATCCTGCAGCAAAAGTTTAAAGGGGTGTAAGCCTAAGCTTAGTGAGTAAAACCCTCAGCTACATCACAGGCAAGTTATAAATACATTATATTCACATATATGAATGAATGATCAAACAGAATACCAAACAATACGTATAGTTAACTAGTTCATATACGTAACTCAGATTTAACGCCCTCCGAAGTCAGGGTTGGAGTATACATGGCACCAATCAGATCCGGGTATTATACTATAACTTACTTTACTACGGAACTCTATGTTCCATACTTAAATCAAATAATTCTTTTATTTTTATAAAAACCAAGTTCTAGTATAATCGTAAGTAGGCCCTCGTAGTCCACACTCACCCCTAAACGGAGGCCTTTAGACTCGACCCTTAGCTAGGCGGTTGGCACCTCTAACGCCTAGTGTTCCCGCGAGCCAAGATAAGGTTATTTTGTATGAGTGTACTGTACAGAACCAATAAATTAATAATAACAACCCTCGAATGGCCTCTTTTTACCTCCGTGTGATGTGACGGCTGGAATTGTGTCTATGCAATGCATGTTAATGCATGTACCGGTTTCTTTTTATAAGCCGAGTATAATTAAGTTCAAATTATGTTGTGACCATCTAATAGTACATACAATCATTTTCTATACTACCATACAACAAACAAAGCATTATCTGTACTTAATGTAAGTTCACAACGTAACACACAATAACATACACAAGCATTTCCCCAACGCCACACAGTAGTCAATTAACAATAACATTTAAGTTCATTATCTACAATCACATACAAGCATGGAATCATAGGGTAAATACTTACTTGGCCATGACAACTTGCACTAGTCGTAGTAATCAATCGGGAGATCCTCGCTCACCTCGAGATCGCCTGATCATTACGATATAATAACACTAGTAAGTAATTGAATTAACTTATAATTCTAAATATCTATTTACCTCATTGTACTTAAATTACTATTAACTTTTATCCGGTTAGACTTTATTATTAATTGTATATAACTTTTTTGTTCTATTTCTAATATTTATGAATTTATAGTCGTTTTTCATCATTTTCAGATGTATGTTCATATGGTGATGTCCATTTTGGACGTTAAGACCCATGTTTTACAATACGGACTAAATTTATAGAAATTTTAACTATTGAAACTTAATTATTCTTATTGCTTATATTTATATCATTTGTTTATACTTAATGATTTAGTTAACCCTTAAATTCTTATACTTAGAGAATTTTACTTTGCTATCACTAATTCATGTACTTAATTAAGTGTAATCCATTTTAGGAAGTGTATTAGGGTTTACTAATTTATGTACCTAATTATTATGCACTCTTCTTATTTCTTATTTTATAAATCTATACTTATATCATCGCTTACATCATCAATCACTTATGTCATCATTTGCTTAGGTTGTGGCTTATGTCATCTTTTAATTACATCATTGCTTACCTTATTATTGCTACTTATACCATATTTATACTTGTACATATACTCATATACCTATGCAGTCATATATGTTTTTATTGTACAAATTTCGTATGCCAAATTTTCCTCTTAAGAAAACCTTCCTAATTTCATTCTTTTGTGTTTTCAAGTGTGTATTTAGTATAGTATAGGTATGTATAGTTAGGATTTGTCTTAGTTTAGGTTATGTACATAGTAAATACTTATGTACAAAGATCTCCATACTTACATTCTTCTAGTACATCCTTATGTACATATACTTAAGGGTATATACACATGTATTCCTTTCCTCTTCATCATGATTTCTAACTTCCTACACTTAAAGATAGAAACTTTATGCCTTGTTCTACAAGATCACACATAACATATATCTACTTATCTAATCTACCTAATCACCTAACTAATGAGTAATATAAAGCAATATAAAATAACATGATCATATACCTTAATTTGTGTTTGCATTATGAAGGTAAAGTGGAAAGTTTTGAAAGTGAAAGGGGAGAGGAAGTGTCACGGCAATGGAGGTGGGGTTTTTGTTTCTTTTTGTTTTGTTTTGATTATGGAATGAAGAAGATGGTAGGGTCTAGAAGAAAATGGATGGACGGCAATTAAGAAGGAGAAGGGAAAAGAAAAGCTAAAAGAAAAGAAAAGCTAAAAGAAAAGAAAATAAAAGAAATCATGAGATGGATAGATATTTTCTTATGCATTAGTGTCTTTTGTTGACTTTTCTAATTGTTAACTTAGTCAACCTTTTGACCTTGGTCAACTTTCCTTAAGCATATGCCATTTTGTACACATAATGTAGTAATTAAGGAAAATTAAGGGAAAAATTAAGGAAATGAGGCATTTGGTGAATTGATTAGTAAAAATAGATGATGAGGTCTTACTTTAGGTATTTATAGCCTATATATATCATTTGGTAAGCTACTTAGTACAACTAGTATGAAAAGCACTAATTAAGGTGTTAATGTTCACTACATTTAGTCTAAGCTTCAACTATACCCCTAACTTTATATAATACTGTCTTAATCATATACTTAGGAGATAAATGTAATATATGATTCATTATTTTAGTTTCTAAAGGATTACTTAAGGATTCTAAATATATATATGCACGATTGAAAGTCATCTCTAACCTTTCACTAATGATTTGGCAAAGTATAAAGGTTATATTATCAATTAGGGTTTTAAGGTATATTATGATGGATTAATACTTGTATGTCTTTAAGGTTATCATTTGAGGGTTTTATCACTTTTGAACAAAATTTTTAATGTTTACATACATTTAGGGTATAAAAGTTTCATACGCGATTGATTAGTTCTTTTAGGGTTTTCACTTTCATTAGCCTTGTCAACTCCTAAATTATCTAACATACTTAAGTCTATTTCAAAAGCTAGATCGAAAATTTTAAGGGCTTACAATGGGCCATTCTATAATCACCCTCACCTTCTCTTCATCAACTCGTATACCACCACCACTACTAACAAATCCCAGAAAAATTGCTTCAGGTCAACAGAAGTCACATTTCTTCAAATTGGCATAAAGCCTCTTAGTATGGAGTTTAGAGAAAACTGTTCAAAGATACTCATAGTGAATCTCCCATTCAAGGTTGTAGACTAACATATCATTAAAATATACAACAACAAATTTCCCAATCAATTCTCGCAGTGTATGGTTCATCGGTCTCATGAACATGCTTGACGCATTTGATAGTCTGAATAGCATCACAAGCCATTCATACAATCCATTGCAGTTCTTGAATGCAGTTTTCCACTCATCTACCTCCCGCATTTTGATCTGATGGTATCTAGACTTCATATCGATTTTCAAAAAGATTCTTTCTCCATGCAACTTGTTAAGCATGTCATCAAGCCTAGGTATGGTATACCTGTACTTGATGGTGATTCAATTTATAGCTCGGCTGTCTATACACATTCTCTACGTGCCATCCTTCTTTAGCACCAACAGAGATGGTACAACATATAGGCTAAAGGATTCTTAGACAAAACCTCTTCTCATCAATTCTTCAACTTGTCTTTGTAGCTTAGCATCTTGTTCAGGATTCAATCTATATGCTAGTTTGTTCAGCAGTGTGACTCCTGGCTACAAGTCTATTATACGTTCAATGCCTTTGACTGGAGGTAAACCTTCCAACAATTCTTTGAAGAACAGGTCGGTGAACTTGTCTAGTAGAGACTTCACCATCATAGGTAGCAACTCCTCCCTTAATTTTGTCACCTCAAGTAACCTTTTAACCAATAGATAAGTCGACTCTTCAAGCTTCATCTCCTTCTTCAATTCAGTTAAGGTCATCACTAAAGTCTCCTTCTTCAAAACTCAGCTCAATTGAGTCTGCATAGTTTTAACCTGCTCGACTGTCATAGGCTTTAACTTGACCTTCCTTCCTTCACACACTAATGAAAAAGTGTTCTTCTTATAATCATACATAACCCTCATATCAAACATCCATGGTCTACTGAGTAGAATATGAGATGTACTTATAAGCAATATGTCATAGAGCACTTCGTCTCGGTAGCTTCCAATATAGATCGGCATGACTACTTGCTTATTTACTTGTAGGGCCCCTTTGTCTTTGAGTCAATATAGCTTGTAAGGGTTACGGTTGAGCTTGGTCAACAACTTCAATTATTGGACCAAAAATGCAAATGTTGCATCGATACAATTGCCATTGTCAACAATTAATGCGTACAATGACCCATTTACCTTACAGCCAATACAGAACCAAATTTCCCATTACTTATCTTTTGGTGTTAGGCTCACACTCATCACTTACCTCAGTACCATGGTTATAGGCATGAAGTTTCCTTCTTCACTGTAGATAATCTCCTCCTCCTTAGACAGTTTGCTTTGTCTAGTCTTTTTCAGCCATTTCACTTCCTCATCAGTGCTATCGACCTCAATGGTTGGTGCCTCTCCCTTAATCACCATGGTTCTTTTGTTCGGACATTAGGTAGCCATATGTCGAAACCCTTGACACTTAAAACACTCGATCTCACTCATCTTCCATCTATAGTTTTGTCCTTTCTCAAACTTCCTCAACACTTCTCTCTCCTTTGCTTTGGCTATTAGAGTAGGTCGAATCTTAACAACTTTACTTGGTTCCAATTGCACAAGTCTCCTTAGAACAAATCAGCTAAGAGTAGGTTGACTGACAGGAGCTTGGAATCTTCCCACTAGATGCCTCTTAATCCTTTGGCAACACATATTGCCTTGTATCAATATCCATAGTCTCTAGAATATTTCCAATCTTGTACTTCAATCTACTAATGAATTGAATATAGTTCGGTCTTTAAGCTCAACAACTTCACAATAGATCATTAGCATTTGAAATTCCTTTACATATGCATCAACATTGGATCCTCCTTGCCTTAGCTCTTGCAATCTCTTAAAGGTGTCTTTTAGGTAGTAGCTTAGAACAAATCTCCTCCTCATTACTCTTTTCATTTTGTCCTAATTCTTAATCTTGTGCTCTCCTTCTCTTCTTTGTGTGGCTTGCAAATTCTTCTAATACAGAGTAGCATAACTAGTAAACTCTTAGATTGTAACCTTAACTTTAGCATTCTCAAACACTTCATGACACTCAAATTGCTTTTCTATCTTATCTTATCAACCCAAGTAGTCCTCAACATCACCACTTCCAGCAAAACAAGGGATTTGCTTCCTTAGTCCTTCCACTCTAGGAGCTCAGGTATTCCTTTCCTTAGGTTCATAGTACTCTTCTTCTTCATCACCCATCTCCTCATCCTCTTCTTTAATCTCTTCTAATGTGAGTCTACGCCGAGTAGCTTTGTCCATTCCTCCAGCTCGAGTGGTCTAACTAGGAGATTAGCTCATTGTTGTCAACCATTGCCTCTCTTGGGTAGCTCATTGGTTCGGCCTTGGTAGGGGTTATTTCTAGTTTGCTACTTGTCTTCATTTATGGCAATCACCAGGCTAGTCACGAGGTCAGTAAGCCTGTCTAGTTGCTCGTTTACAAATTTAGGTATGAAACTCCCTTTGATAGGAATTAAACTATTGGACCTTTAAACCTAGCTCGAGCATAAGGTCTTGAGGGACTAGTGTAACGATCTAATCGGAACTCTTTCCACCAAGGTATTGTCTACTTTGGCATGAAACGCCGCACGGTTTTGTCCCCTGATGCAGCTACTTCCAAGGAGGTCACCCATCCTAAGATTGCTCCAACATAAGCATGCTTAACTCCAGAGTTTCGACGTACTCTTCTCCAGGCATGTAAGGGGTATTGCAATCCACCCCCCTTACAGAACTAACATTCTCGTTAGTTTCGTTACATAGGTCCAAGACAACTACTAGGCAGGGCTTCGCTCTTCCGGCTGGTAGACTGCTTTGATACTATTCTGTAACGCCCCAGCCAGAACTCCTTCCATCGAGGTATTGTCTACTTTAGCATGAAACGTCGTACGGTTTTGTCCCCTAGTGCAGCTGCTTCCTAAGAGGTCACCCATCCTAAGATTGCTCTAACATGAGCATGCTTAACTTCGAAGTTTCGACATACTCCAAGGTGTTATACCAAAAGGCGCCTTGATGATTAAAGTT
Organism: Lumnitzera littorea; assembly: GCA_024138015.1. Classification (NCBI taxonomy): domain Eukaryota; kingdom Viridiplantae; phylum Streptophyta; class Magnoliopsida; order Myrtales; family Combretaceae; genus Lumnitzera; species Lumnitzera littorea. Next base: position 68,273,381 of record JAMXBB010000008.1, read on the forward strand.
CATCTTTCCAACCATGTAAAGGGTATTACAACTAGCGAAGCCGATTCTATTGTTTTAGCCAACTCCTATCAAGGTCAAGCTAATTCTCACTACTGACCAATTCCATATGCTAAGCCGAGTAACTTCTCATCTCTTGATAGTTAAGTTGTAACCTGAAATGTACTCCACTAACAATTTGACCCCTTACATGTCTACTCGGCCATGATCGTACCAACCTTTAGCTCAACAATATTGGTGTTGAGAACCCTAACACATACCCATACTTATGTCTTCTCGAAAGGACCCCTAGGTTTGCTCGGTGACCTCTATCTTGATCATACCATTTGTTTATTTCTGCTAGAAGTGTCTCTAGTGACCTATTGCCTCATGTCTAGTCCTACGTGAAAGGATTCTAGTTCACTAATCATGGATTTCTTTGATTTTTCATTTTTACCCATTTATTATTCCCTGCGTATTACTTTTTTTGGGCAATACACTTTTTGTCTTTTCCATTTTAGGTAGGATACCCTAACATTTTGGGTATAAATACCTTTGTAATATGTAGTTGTAATAATAAACATCATACATCTAATATTGAATATACTTACCTTTTATGAGCTTACTTTTCTCTCCTTACTCTTATCCTAATCCTTAAGTAAGGCTAGGTGGCGAGTGACCTCATTAAGCTGCTTATACGTCATATCGAGTTAACTTTGTGAGTTTGCGAAGTTTCCTTGGTGCGTCATATCCTTAGAATCGTTCATGGCTTTGCTTGTTCGTCTCATTTACTTGTTCTGATTTTTGCACTGCATCACCCTTCATTTCAAGCTTTCTGTAAGCTTCGACCTAACCCGGTACTATTACCTTTGTCAGCTTTTAGTGTGACGTATCACCCTTGTTGACCTTTGCTATTACGAGCACCACTTTTTTGGTTACCTAAGGTTCCTTGGACATTAGAGTCAGACACGGTTGTCTACTATAATAGATTAATAGCCAATACACAATTTGAAAATCTTCCTTCAAATAGCAACAACACAATACTTGACACACCAATAGCTATTATAACAACAGTAATAGTAGCTAACACACAATATATCGGTCGTACAAAAACGTAGCGCTAGATTTCTTCAACATTAAACACTTCTTAAATACTCATGACAACAACAAACAAGTTCTTCAACAAACTATAGCAATAGTAAGTTACTTAGAATATAAGGTAATAGAAACTTACTTGAATATAGCTAAGCTTTGATACCAAGATGATATGGGTCATTGGGAAGAATGACACATGACTACCAATATCACATGAACTAGGGGTAGGTACGAACCTTAAGACAATCCAAAGGGTAAATGGGTATCAAAGATTAAGTAGGGGTTCTCATTCATCGATTGTTTATATGACACACTAATACCTTATACAAGCTTAGGTCAAACTTGATATTATGCACAAGTGTGGCTAGAGGGCACTCGCCATTAATCTATACTTACAATGGACTAGATATGAGTAAGTGAGAGTAAGCAAAGGAATACTTAGCTCATAAGGGAATATATGTCTAAAAATTTAATGTTACTTGTCGATGTGGCTATTACATGTTACAAGTATTTATACAGCTCAATTAGGGCAAGTCTGAGGTTGATGTAATTTACTAAAAAGGGTTCTTACTAGAAAAGGAAAGAGGAATATATTACAATAGTAAAGTCATAAATAGACAAAAAGAATATTTAGGTAAAAAGGCGATAGTACAGATGTCAGAAAATGGGGTATGTATCAATTGTCCATTCTATAGTCCCAATGATACTGCTTTGCTGAGTAGAGGAGATTTTGAGAAGAGTACGTCAAGTTAGCTACTTAATAGCTCTATAAATCTATTATTCAAGGGTTGGTCCAGTAGGTAGCCATTCTTCTAATTGGCTTGGAAATGGGGTAACTCAACTTTGATTGTTTGTCAGCTTGATAGCAGGCGGATTGATTCCTCGGCTTTGGACTAGTATGGCATGGTGAGGTCGACTCAACAATAGGTCAGATACCTCAAGGGTTCTTGCAATGAGACAGAAAGAGGTTGGAATGGGATAGCTCAGTAAGTCAAGGTAGATAAAGCATTGCTCTTTAGGGTTAAACTCTCCTAGGATAGCTTGACAAACTATGTTGGCAAGTCTTTGAGCTCGAAAGTGAGTGATTGGTCCATGATCTTTATCATGTTGTCTAGCCCAATAACTACTATAAATGAGGACATGCAATGAGCTAGAGATGACCTGAATAGAGGTTGAGCAAATGGGTTACTTGAGAGAGGCAATAGTCAACCTAGCTAAGCTAATTTCTTAGTTTGACCACCTTGAGCTAGAGGAGTAGATAGAATTGCTCAATAAAGGCTTGCAATGGAAAAAAATAGAAGAGGTATGAACCTAAAGAAACGAACATTCAAGCTCTAAGGGTAGAGGGATTGAGATTACAAATTTCAAGGTTCTCTAGTAGTGGTAATGATGAGGACTATTTAGACTAGGTTGATAGGATAGAGAAGCAATTTGAGTGTCATGAAGTTCTTGAGAATGCTAAAGTAAGACTTGCTATCTTAGAATTCATAGGATATGTTACCCTATGGTGGAAGAATTTATAGGCTATACGACGAAGAGAAGGAGAGAGAGATGTCAAAGAATGGGATGAGATGAAGAGAGTGATGAGAAGGAGATTTGTTTCAAGCTATTATCTCCAGGATGCATTCAAAAGATTGCAAGAGTTGAGATAAGGAGGATCAACCATTGATGCTTATGTAAAGTAGTTCCAAATGTTGATGATTCGTTGTGAAGTTGTAAAGCTAGAAGATCAGACTATCTTTAGGTTTATCAATGGGTTAAAGATGAGATTGGGATATCTTAGAGATTAGAGATATTAGGTTCTTAGATGAAGCAATCTGAGCTACTCGGAGGATAGAGTGACAACAAATGGGCAAATTTCAAGCTCCTGTTAGTCAAGCTACCCCTATCCAACTTGTTCTTAACTAACCTATGAGATTGGAACCAAGTAAAGCTACTGAAATCAGACCTGTTTCACACAACCAAGATGAGGAAAAAGAACCCTTGAGGAAGTTCGAGAAATGACAAAGCTCTAGAAGAAAGACAAGCGAGATCAAATGCTTCAAGTGCTAGGGATTTAGGCACATAGCAACTCAGTGTTCGAACAAAAGATTGATGATGTTGAAGGGTGAAGTGCTAACCTTAGAAATTGACAATACTAATGAAGAGGTTGAAGAGTAGCTCCAAGGAGGAGGAGGTTATCCACAGTGAAGAAAGTAACTTCATGCCTACAATTATGGTCCTGGGATAAGTGATGAGTATAAGTGTCGTACCTGAGGATGAGCGGCGTGAGAACTTGTTTCATATTAGTTGCAAGGTTAATGGGATCTTGTGTATGCTTATTATTGATAATGGAAGCTATACTAATGCAACATTTGCTTTTAAGGTCTAACAATTGAAACTGCCGACCACACCTTACCCCAAACCTTACAAATAAAGGAGCCTTGCAAGTGACATGTCAATCTACATTGGAAAGTACCAGGATGACGTTTTTTGTGATGTGTTGCCTATGAGCACTTTACATATTCTTTTAGGAAACCTTGGATGTTTGACTAACATGTGATGTATGATGGGAAGAGAAATATTTGTTCTTTTGAGCATGAGGGAAGAAAGTTGAGATTGAATCCCATGCCCCCCAAATAAGTCAAAACTATGTAGGCTTAGCTCAACCATGCCTTGAAGAAAAAAACCCTAATAATGACTTAAACCAAGCTGTTAAGAGAGATGAAGCTTAAAGAGTCGACCTTTCTATTGGTCAGGAGGTTGCTTAAACTAAAGGCTTTGAATGTTGAGCTACTTGCTGAGGTGAAAGACCTATTGAAGGAATTTGTTGACCTATTCCCTAACGAATTGCCATAAAGTCTTCCTCTAATCAAAGGGATTGAGCAAGCTATAAATCTACAATTAGGAGTTGCATTATCGAACAAGCTAGCATATAAGTTAAACCCTAAACAAGTTGCTAAGCTTCAAAAGCAAGAGGATAAGCTAGTGAAAAGAGGATATGTGAGAGAGTCTTTAAACCCATGCATTGTATCAACCTTATTGGTGCTAAAGAAACATTATACATAGCGAATGTGTATAGACTGTCAAGCCATCAACCGAATTACTATCAAGTATAAGTACCCTATATCATGACTTGATGATACGCTTGATGATTCTGAGTTCCCAAAATTCCATCTTTTAAAATCAATGCCTTCTAAACTCTTAACTTGCCAAGCTTTTGACTTGAGGCTGATAGAGTTAGCTTTGCCCTACACCAATTATTTGTTTAGACCATAGAATTGAGTGGTTGACACGTGACTCTCTCTAACAACTGTACTGTGAAGAATATTTCTTTTTGTTTGTTTTATTAAGTTACCTTTGTATAATATGTAACTTTTCCTTTTCTAGTAGGAATTCTTTTTAGTAATTTTTAGTAACTTACGACTTACCCTACTTAGGATGTATAAATATACCCATTTGCATTAGCCTCAGTAATTAAGAATAGTGAATATACAAAATATTCTTTTGGAGCTAAGTGTTTTCTTACTTGCACTTTTCCCCTACTCTTATCTAGCCCATTTAAGCATGGGCTAGTGGCAAGTAACCTGTAGTTGCACTTGTACATCATATCAAGTGTAGCTTGAGCTTGTGAGAGGCGTTGATGCATCATATCCTACATCAAGAACTCCCTACTTAATCCTCAATTTTTATTTGTTCTTTTGAAACATCTTGCAGTTCACACCTATCCATTTTAGTTACATGTGATACCGATGTTGATAAGGATCATGAACCAATCACTAGCTCCTAAGCTTAAAGACTTGCCCATATGGTTTGCCGAGCTGTCTAAGAAGAGTTGAATCGTAAAGAGCGATCCTATCTCTAATCCGACTAGTCAAATTACTCTACTCTCCACCTCATCAAAGAAACTCTTGAGGTGACTAACTTATTGCCAAGCCGATCCCTTCACAACACACCCGTCCAATCAAGCATTGATCTTACCTACTGCTAACTTGATATATATTGCAAGGTTAAGCTACCCCCGATCTCGAGTTGATTAGTCAAGGCCAACATAACAATGGGCCACATTCGAAACTAATCTTTCCTCAATCTAGAACATTTTAGCTATTAAGCACCTGACCTCGACCTGATCTACTCATAACCTATTTTGTTCGGTAAGTAGCATCATTGAGACCATAGAATGGACAGTTGACATGTACCCCACTTTCTAACATCCGTACCATCTTATTTTATACCCGAATATTCCTTTTTGTTCAATTACAACTCTACCATTGTAATTTATTCCTTTTTGTTTCTAGTAGAAATCTTTTTCATAATTTGCATATACATAGGACTTGTCTTAATTAGGTCATATAAATATTTGTAATTTGTACCAACATTGAACTGGAGACTTTTATCTTTCTTGCATGAGCTAAGTGTCTTTTCCTTACTCTCATTACTCTTATCTAATCCATTGTGAGCATAGATTAGTAGCGAGTACCCTTTAGCCACATTTGTACGTAATATCAAGTACAGCCTAGGCTCGTGTAAGGCATTGATGCATCAAATCCACCGTCAATGCATAAGGACCCTTACTCAACGTTTGACTTCCATTTATTTTTTGGACTATCTTACGGCCCAAACCTACCTTTGGTTTACATGATACTGGGCTTCGTGTGTTCATCCATGATAATCAGTATCAGATGCCATGTGTTCATCCACGGTTCCCTTATCAATATGTCTATAGTGAAAGAACAAGTCGAGAAACCATCTACTTGATATCAGATAGAGGGATAGACATTTAGTCAGCTTTGGATAAGGATGAAAATGGATGGAAACCCCCTTTTGTAGTGTGGCAGTGGTGCATAGGACACATTGCAAGCAATTTCAATAAGGTACATAAGAACCAACAATGTAAGAAGTGGGACACTTTTGATATAATGCAAGCTTAACCCTAAAAGTTTGAGAAATGCATAGGGAAGGTTCTAAGTATGAAGCTTAATGCCTCGAGTTGGTTTCGCCCATTATCGATGCAGCATGGGATAAGAGACACAACGAGGCATTAGAGTGGATGGCTGGGAATTGTCCATACATGAAATATGTTGCAAATATGTTAGATGAGTGGGTGAAGTGAGTGAGTTTGCATCATGGTGTATTTAAGCAAGTATAGCAAGCTTTATAAGGTCAAGACAAGTAGCATGCATGTAGGTAATGGAGTGAAGGGAAGTAGTCATGTACAAACGGTCGACTTCAACAATCACATGTGCACTTACAATAAATAGTAGATATATAAGATCCCTTGCTCACATGTAATTGTTACGACAAGATATGAGTGGCTGGATGTTATTTCCTCGATTGGGGATTAGTATAGATCCATCCATTGGGTGTAATGTTATAGAGCACACTTCTTCTCGATTGGTGATAAGTCAACCTGACTTGTTATTCTACATCTTCAGAAAGTCCATCCTAATCCATGGCTTAAGCATAAGAAGGGAAATCCTTGAAAAAAGGTTTTACGTAGAGATGGACATAAGTGAACATCTAAATAGAATGATAGGAATCAGCCTGCGACTATCACCAAGTCGAGGCTAACCTATCCCAAGCCAATGTTGACCTACTGGAAGTTGAAGCTGACCTGTTTTAACCCAAGGCCGAATTGTTCAAAGTTGAGGCTGATTTGCTTTTGCCAATGCTGAGCCAATACCAGAAGGATGAAAGGAAGGAAAGGAGCCATTCAGCATCAAGTTTGTCGTCTATCGAGAAGATAAGAGACCACACAGCCAATGACTTAAGGTCGAACATCCACTTGGCACGGCACGACATGGAGAGACTAATGCTGACTAATTCTAGTACTCGGCAATTGTGGGCTAACCTTTTAGGTATCTTGGCCAAGCATTGCGAGACTTCACGAACTCCTCCTTGAACTCGAATATCCAACTATCGACCCTACCCAGTTCGGATCTTGCTCTTTCCAGGACAGGCCAAATGAATGCATGTTGACTTCTTCTATTAAATACATAGTTTTGTATTCTTGTACATATTTTCTTTATTTTTAATTATGGGCCCATTCTTTAAGGCTTAAGCCCTTGTACATTGTTTACAGTTTTACCATTAGAGTTTTAGGACTTGCTATAAATAGCAACATTTGTAATCATTAGAGAGGGATCATCGGACAATGAAGAACATAAACACACTTGGAACTTTCCTCTTTTGAGTAAGTTTATCCTTGAGCTCTTAGAGCTTGTATTTGCTAGATTATTGAGTGTTAATTAACTCTTTAATCTTTCTTGTGTTATTACCAATATTGTCCTTAAGATTATGGTGAACCTTTCATTTGAGTGAGTTAGTGAGTTAGTGAGTCACATCTAATCTCTCATTTGAAACCCGAGTGACATTTAGTATTCGTGAGTCATATTAAACCTTATTTCGAGCTCAACCCTTGATTGTGTTTATGTTTGTATTTTGTTGCATGATATCCGTACACATTCACCATTAAACCACCCTACCTCCCATTTTACTTCTTGTTCTTCATACCTACTTAAACCCTCGATTGCCTCATTCTTGGTTTAAGACCCATTACATATCACAAAACAACATGCACCTTATGTAGAAGAGAAGGACATAATAGAAGAACATGTCCACATAGGAATCAACAAGATAATTGATCTCATAGGAAGAATACCAATATATGTGTGATACTATTGCTCACTTCTTATTGTCATGTTATGTGTTTCTTATAGTAATAAATTCTCACTCTTTCATGTTTGATTTTGCAGGCTAGATGGAGCTAGACCCATTGACGAATCGGTTCTGACCGGGCAAGATGGGTACAGGTCATAGTGGGGTTAGATAATGCATGTAAAGCCACTAACTACTTGTTTTCCTTTTGAAAATTTGTTCTTATACATGTATTAGTGGTTTCTAATGCCTAGTTACGATTCTTTTCACAGCTAACTGAGGTACTTACTATGCGGCATCGTAAAAGAGAGATTAAATGTGACCAGGATGTAAATGAGATAGAGTTGGACCCTCACAAGGAGCCCTACTTAGAAGAGGCCGAATTCATAAGGCTGAGTTGTTTCCTATACATCTAGTTAGACCGTCATTTGATTACTACCCTCATTGAGCGGTGGAGACAAAAGATGCACACAATTCACATGGCTTTAGATATCATGCTGGAGGGTAGTAAGGGTAGGGGAGGACATGTTAAGCTATCATGGCAATAAAAGTGTTTCTGGTTTCCATTGCATATGGTTGACGAAGAGTAGGTCAAGAGACATATGAGGGCTTACATTTTGCAAATTCTAGGAGGGTACATCTCTGAAAATAAGTTAGGGAAACTAGTTCATCTCATGTTCCTTATACCTTTAGAGGACTTTAGACTAGCTAGGGAGTACAGTTGGTAGTCAGCTTATCTTGCCTAGCTATACAAATAGCTGTGCATAGCTTCTAGGAACATAGCTCATGAGATAGGAGGGGTGGCCATCCTCCTTTAAGTGTGGGCATAGGATCGATTCCTACACATTACCCCCTTGAGTAGGTATGTTACGGTGATGGACAATACTAGGCTTCTAACAGCCCAATGGAGTATGGAACGAGATACTACATAGCACTATACTTATGTAGTCAAGGCCTACCAAAATGCCTTTGACTAAGAAAGCTAGAATCAAATATGGAACATAAGCATAACTTCTACTTTTGCATTCCATAACTATTATACACAAACTAACATTGCTTACATGTAATTGTAGGTCATCTGACAACCTTATACTGATGATCTCCTATAGATCATACCTAAGTACTGCAGCCATGGTAAAGATGTTTAGACAGCTCAAGTGCCATTGATATGCTTCCAAATCTTTGAGTAGCACGATATAGAGTGATTGGTGTGCCAATTTGGGGGTTTGCAAAGGGTTCCCCCACTATGTGACATGAATGAGGTAAAGAGGCTGCATTGAATTGACCTACAAGGTCGCATGGATGTAGATTAAATTAACTACCATTAGGGCTACATTAGTGTATGGAATGATAAGCATGCCCAAATACTATAGATGAATGGTCTGAGAGGTGCTAAGCGTAGCTACGGGCAGTAGTATAAGAGCATTACGCATAGTTATATCAATCGTAGTAGTGCTTTGCTTAGGGGAATGGTAAGTATACTATTGTAACTTATTATTCACTTTTCACTACCTTATACAAACTTGTGCTAATGCTCCTTAATTTTGCAGGTTAAGAGGTTCCAACAGATTAGGATATCCATAGACTAGGTCGACTATGTCACTACTCAAGGCCATGTTAACCAGTGTATGCAATTGCTTTAGGACTATACCCCAATTATATTGTACTTGTCAGGGCCCTAAAGGGAGTCTAGTAGAATTACCTAAAATTTCCATAACATGTGTACACCCATGATATGAAAACCGTCTTGCAAGTCAAAGATTGCAAGACTCTAAATAATAAATCACTAAGATTACTGATTTTCAAGTAATTAATTTATTGTAACATAACATAACATATAAATATAAATAATTATAGATATCCGATATTCCATAGTTCCTCAAAACCGCAGAGAATCGGTATTCCCTACCAAATAATAAGACAGGATATACTAACATTATAAAAGAAATTCAAGAAAAATTAAATTATCTACAAAGGATGTTTATGTATCATCTAAAGAGTACTTGGCTATTTCTAATACTAAGAGACATATCTTCATCTCACACTCGGCACTCGAGACTTATCCCAATCCTAATGTAAGTAAACCTGCAAGAGATACTATGAGGGAATGAGCATATAATAGCTAAGTGAGTTTGTTCCTCACCACTATCGGTCAAATAAGTTTTCACACATTATTATCACATATGTAGGCAAGTTAACTACATACAACATGAATGCAAGCGTGACGAATGCAAACAACACATCCATAGGAGTCCGAAACTATGAAAGGTATAGAATTACATTGTCTACACTTCGATTATCCCCTGTACTTACCCATACAAGGCACCTCAACTTACCCACATGAGGTTACCTAGGGGCACTACCCCTCTAGGTAACACTCGACTATTACCCTAGTCGAGAAAAGAGTTTCAATCCAAATAGGGGGATTCCAAACTAGGACTATCCACCCTCCAAAGCCCTTCGGGCACAAACTTGCGAGTTCTCTCGTAATTAAAATTAACCAAGGCCTTACAGGCACAATAAAGCGAGTCCTCTCGCTATCAAGTGGAGAACCCATGCTAGCTTTGCCTTAATGATAAAATATCATTTCTGGCACTGCAGCCCTTATCAAAATTGTACAAAATACATTTAAGATTTTAAGATTAGGAAAACTTTTTCCAAAGATACCCTTTTCAACATTTTACAAAGCTAGCACTCTCCATCCATATATTTATTGGGTCATAGACATGCGATGAATAAAATTGATTATTTGGGTCAGATATTTATATTTATCAATTTAAAAAGGTGATTACACAAATGATGGCATACAAGCAGAACAGTCATTCAAATATACAAGCAACAGTAAACAGCAAAACATCATACAAGGAACACGCACAAGCAATTAGCAGGTCATTAGAACTCCGTCGCCTAGATTATTGCTCATTCTCCAAGCTTTGGGGTTTCCAGAACTCGATATTGAACACCTAAATCAAAATAATAAAACTTATAAGTATTCTAAGAAGTCAGACTCCTTAGTTAATTAAAAGTCTATTGTAGTTTATCTAGTTTCCCCCAATATAACCCAAGTATAATGTGTATAGGGTTTATTATACTCAATGAGGTTAATAGTAACTATTTTCTTATATTTGTAAGTTACGAGACTTCCTTTATGTATTTTATAACTTTTTCATTCTAATTCCGATATTTGCGAACTGATAGTCGTTTTTCATCGTTTTCGAACGCACGTTCACACGGTGATGTCCGTTTTGGACGTTAAGACCCGTGTTTTACGATATAGGTTAAATTTATTGAAATTTTATCTTATTGAAGTTTAATTATTCTTATTACTTATGTTTATATCCTAGTTTAGGACTTAATGATTGAATTAGCTATTAGATTCTTACACTTAGGAAATTTTACATTAGTATTAGGGTTTACTAATTTATATACCTAATTATTATGTACTTTTCTTATTTCTTATTTTATAAACCTATGCTTATATCATCATTTATATCATCAATCACTTGTGTCATCGCTTAGGTCATCATTTGCTTATGTCATGGCTTATGTCATGGCTTATGTCATAGCTTATGTCATCATGTGATTACATCATTACTTACATCATCCTCTGCTTACTTAAGCCTTATCTCATGATTATGTGTTTTATGTACACTTATGTATACTTATACATAATGTACATATACTTATTCCTTTCCTCTACTTATATGTATACTAGCATACTTATACATATACTTATACTTATACCGTATTTATACTTATACATATAGCCGTATACCTATACGGTCATATATGTATTTTTGTACAAATTTCGTATACCTAATTTTCCTCTTAAGAAAACCTTCCTAATTTCATTCTTTTTGTGTTTTAAGAGTGTATTTAGCATGGTATAGGTATGTATTGTTAGTATTTGTCATAGTTTAGGTTATGTACATAGTAAATACTTATGTACAAAGTAAATACTTATGTACAAAGATCTCCACACTTATATTCTTCTAGTATATCCTTATATACATATACTTAAGGACATATACACATGCATATCCTTCTTCTTCACCATGATTTCTACACTTCCACATGTAAAGATTGCAACTTTAAGCCTAGATCAACATATATATATGTACACAACACACCTAACCTTCTCTCCTTCTAACTAGTAAAAAGGATGAAGTGAGACATAAGAACATAATAGCATACCTTAAGTTGCTCTTGACTATGGATGAAATGGTTGAAAAGTTGAAAAGGAAAGAAGAGAGAAAGGGAAAGGGAAGATACGGTTGGAAAGGGGAAGAAGAAAAGGACTTTGCTTTGTTTTTGTTTGTGTTTGAAAAAGTGAAGAAAAGTGAGGTCTAGAAGGAGGTAGTAGTGGACGATAATTAAGGGAAAAAAGGAGAAGGAAAAGCTAAAAGAAAAGAAAAGAAAAAAATCATAAGAAGGAAGATATTTTTTTTCAAATGAAAGAGATATTTTTGTTGACTTTTCTAAATGTTGACTTAGTCAACATTTTGACTTTGGTCAACATGTGTTGACTTGGTCAACTTTCTATACATAATGTAGTAATTAAGGAAAATTAAGGGAAAAATTAAGGAAATAAAAGGAAATGAGGCATTTGGTAAATTGATTAGTAAAAATAGATTATGAGATCTTACTTTAGGTATTTATACCCTATATACATCATTTGGTAAGCTATTTAGTATAACTAGTATGAAAAATAGCAATTAGGGTGTTAAGGTTCACTACATTTAACCTAAGCTTCAACTATACCACTAACTCGATGTAATATTATTTTAGTTATATACTTAAAAGATGAATGTGATCTAGAATGCAATATCTTAGTTTCTAAGGGATCACTTAAGTATTTTAACTATTTATGCATGATTGAAAGTTATCTTTAGTCATTTACTAAGGAAATGGCAAAATATGGAGAATATATTATCACTTAGGGTTTTAGAGTAAATTATGGTGGATTAATGCTTTTATATCCTTAAAGTAATAGTTTTAGGGTTTTTATTACTTTCGAGTGCAATCTCTAGTGTTTTTACACATTTAGGATTTAATATATTCATACGCGATTAAGTCCTCGATTGTTATTTTAGGGTTTTGATGAGATTCAATGTTAACTTTTGCAATTACATATACTTGAGGTTGTAAGGTCTTCGTATGTGATTAAAGGTTCAATTGATAATTTAAGGTTTTTTATATTTACTTTAGGTTCTTAATTGAGATTTTTAATCGGTTTTAAATCTCATTGGCTTTATTGCCTTTAGGAAATCATCTACAGTTTGGGCGTTTGATTCTATACTCAGAAAGCTAACTTCATGGGGTTTACAGTACCTACTACTTTTGGCTGAGGCATAGGTGTAGAAGCACAATGGCTCAGACAAGCCAGATTACGAGCCTCCCAATCTTCCTAAGCAAGGTGGACACACAAAGATGAGAGGCTATGGACGGCAACAGCCATGAGGCTGGCCAAATCACAAAACTATAGGGCCATTTGATGCCCCAACAACGATCAAGTATCCTAACATAAGAAGTCTATTGGGCCCTCTATTGAGCTCCTTCTAGACTCTACCTATATAGATGCAACTTGATCCTCACTTCACACAATCAACTCCATATAAGATAAGGAGGAGGTTTGTGAGTTCTTCGAGTGAGAGTTTATCCTAGGTGCCTATAATCGATTTACCTCAATTCATAAAGCCACCCTAAGAGCATATACTAACACAAGAGTCATAGGCTCCAGCCACTCGCGAGGATAGTGGGCACAAGCAGGGTTTGGCTTTTTGAGTAGCTTGTGTATTCGCTAGAATTAAGAGAAGAAAGGATTAATTGTAAGCATTATTTTGTTTTGTATGAACTTTTGGCCTCCACATTTCTACTTATGTACATTTTAATATAAATATGCTTCTTCATATTTCATTGTTTGCTCTATGTGCTCTGGTTATCTTCTACTTAGTTATTTGATTTCAACTTTTGATAGTCATGTTTGGAGTTAGACATAAGGGTTGTTAATGCATGGAGAACTATCAAATTTGGCAATATGTGGTAAAGTTTGGAGTTAGCTACCCGAATTTGAAGTGGGGTTTTGTTTTTTTAGCCTGGATCCATTTTTGTTTTAGTTGAAAATTGTCAGGTCTATTTAATGTCTATTTCAGGATACCTACTGCACTTTCTAGTTGCTGTGCGCTTATCCAAAAGGCGCCTTCTTCAATAATGTAATTCATGAAGAAGGCACTTTTCAAAATAGTGCCTTTTTCTTTAGTAGAATATGAAGAAGACACTCTTCTTAAAAGTGCTTTGAATTATATCAAAGATGAAGGCACTTTTTAGAAAAACACCTTCATTACCCCCTACACGTAATATGTTTTTCCCTTGCACCTTTTTACAATTTTTTTTTTAGAGGAACATGTGCATTCCTCATCTAAAATAGGTAACAAGAAAAAACTAAGCATAAAAAACACTCCAACTAACATTAACTTGGCAATTGGCATAGAATTGAATTCACATCCTCACTCACAACATAGGATATTATGGTACATAACAATACTTGAAATATTAAATCTTAAAGGAGTGAGTTGCGAATACCAATGTATAGCAGCAATATAATCACACTTTATATCATATTGCAAGAACACTTAGTTATAATGCCACATTTAGGGTTCATTCAAAATATTTACTTAGTGGTAGCAAATGACATAGTTTTATAGTCTTAGAATCTTGAATAATTCATGCTCTAAACAAATGTAACTAGGGAGAAGAGGTTCAAATCCTGGCATTCAAGATATTTTTGGTGATGTCTAATCACCATAATGAAACATATCATTTCATTAAACTAAAAATTTTAGTAGCCTCATATGGAGATTATCATCATATCAGCTGGTGATAATCGTAGTTTGTCTATAATGTATTATTCATTGAGTCCCACAACTTTTGATAACATCCGTTACAATTTTCTCCCTACTCATTGGCCCATTAACAACCATAGTTTCTTCCTATTGACTACTGATCAAGCTACCTTATGGCCTTAGCACTTAACTACCATATCACCCCAATATTAGGCCTACGTATATAACCTAAATCTAAAGTTGTTGTCAACTGACCTGGAACAACCATGTACAAATAAGTTAAACGCATTTAATTATTCGAGTTTATATTATGTTCACTTCACTACTTAATAAGCATATGTAATATATGATAGCCACCATGTATATATAAGGCTTTATGATCACAAACCAATAAAATTAGCCAACTCTGAACTTAGTTCATGTATAATTGTGAAATAAGAAGTAATCATTATTATTCAATTAACTTGTAATTATATAAAATCATGTACTTAGTTTTATACTAGGTCTAATACTTAGTGTAGTATGTTTAATTAAGAAAACCACTTAATTACTTAGTGAAATTAAGGTTCTAACTAATGTCTAGTTCAAAATTAAGTAGGCTTAATTTGATTTTAAAATTTAACCACCCTGACTTTAATAATTAATTAAATAAGTTTTCTTTTACAAATAAAATTTTACTAAGGTCAAGTCCTCACAAGCATGATTAGTTCATTAAACTAATTGATTCCATTTATTAGTGAACCTACCTATTTGGTTCAATCAATTTAGTCTTATTTTACTTTTTATAACTTTATTATTTATTTATTTTTTTAATATTTTATTATTTATTAAAATTATTATTTTTTTCATTTTAACTCAAAAACATAATTTGACAAGTTTAACTATTCTTGGAAGATCAAACAAAGTTTTATCAAAGAATTTGATTCAAATTTTCAATCCTATTTATTTTATTTTTTTTATCTTCATGTTCCTGGGGAGATGATGATTAAATGAAATATATTGAAGAGTCAAGAATTGAAATGTGATAAATCCAAAATCTTGATAAAAAAAACAACTTTTCACATTTTGAGGCCTCTTAAAAAGATCAAACATTAGTTCTTGTTAAGAACTTATTGAATACCTTGTAATCATCCTTAAGAACATTTGAATACATTCAACCTCTTCTAATAACACATTCAAATTTTTTTGGAAAAAAGGTAACTTGATAGCATATAAACAATGAATTAAACTAGTTTCCTAATCAAGCTTATGTTACATCAAGAATACTTTGAATATTAATATAAACATATTAACAACTTTAAGAACATTCAATCTATATTTTTCTTTTGGAAAATTCATCTATATCAAGAAACTTATTAGCCTCACTTATTAGTTAAGATCATTCACGAATTAATCATAAGAACAACTTAAATTTCTAATGCACTCCATCAAGATCAACAAAAACACTCATACTCATAGTCTTTCATAGTCAACCAACTTCATCATGTGCAATTTATGTTCATTACAATCAAATTTCTCAGCATACTTTTCAAAAAATTACTAAACCCTAACATTGCTCCAATTCTTGCCAAGCTACAATTCTTACCATAAACAATTTTGAAATTATCCTATTTATTCAAGATCATCTAAAATTAACCTTAACATGATTGATTCTTCAATCATCAATTCATCCAATATCATATGTACATAATCATACTTCAACAATTTCATATCATTTACATATCTAGATCAACATATGCTGATTCATTACACATTAAATCATTTAATCTATTGTTAATTGGATCTACTATTCAAAGCAAGATCAAAACACAATCCTAAATCAATAAATAGTCCATTATCTAAACTCATATACAGTTAAATCCCTTTCAATTCATAGCACACTACCTAAACTCATACATAATTAAATCATTTTCAATTCATCAATATCATCTTATTCTACTACTTAATGTAATTTAGATCAACCAAATTAAGACATGGAGGAACAAATCAAACACTAGATCATACTTTTATTGTGGCAACACAAGAAGAACCCATCCATACTTATTTAACTTCAATCATCAATCATGTATATCCTTTAAACTTCTAATATATATAGATCTTTCTGGTTTAATCATAGATCTTATTAAATCAAGCTAGAGATAAAAGAAACATACCTTGGTTTGTAGCTTCCTTATACTCCTTAACTAGATTTGTCTCCTAATTGATGAATACTCTAACTCTCTATAAATCTAAATTGTATTGATTTTTTGGATTAGAATTCACTAAGATACTTGAATCCTTCTTAAAAATAGGCATTTGACGGAATTGAGTTAGAAATGAGCTTACAAGAGCTCTACTAATGGCATCAATAAAAGAGATTTCGAGGAGAGAATTCTTTTTCTATATTCTTTTTTTAATTTTGAGAGGACTCCTATAATAATTGAAATCCTATCTTATATATAACTTAGGAGTAAATTACTAAGGTACCATTACTTAATAAAAGAATTGAGTAAAGTTAATTTAGTAATTTACTAAATAACCTCCTTATAGCAGGCTTTAAGTAGATGAATCACTAAAATATCTTTAAGAACTTAGTTATAGACTAAGATTATTTTAGTAATTTCATGATTACTCCATTTAACCTTAGTTTACGTAACTTCACATTTGGAATATGTTCTACCCTTTTCACTTAATTATTTAAATTTTTTTCTATTTTATGATTAATTTACCTTCTTGACTTACGTTATTTCATTCTCATCCTTAAGAAATATCATCTTGAAAATTCACTTGAAGACTAAAATAAATTTGAAATAGGTATCTCATGTTAGTTTCTAAATCTTGTTATCATTTATAAGCCTTCAATTACTTTAGGATTTCGCCTTTGTCATGTTTTCTACTAAACTGCTCTGATTGCATCTTAACTCTAGCTTTTGGAAGATCTTAGCTTCTTTTATCATTATTGCCAAAACCAATGTTTCCCATCATCATTATCATTATGATTGATATTGAGAACTTGCATCTTTTCGTCTTAGTATGTCTTTATATATAAGTAGTTAACATTACTATTCCTTATTTCATCAATGATTTATTTATCCTTTATCTTTTGATTACATAGTTTGTTTTATTTTAGCATTTCTCAAGTTTTATAGAACTTATAATTCATGAAACTTAGCATAGATAGAAGAACAAGGCTAGTAAATCCTTACATTTCATTAAGTTAGACTTGATAAAGATGATCAACAATTTAACTTGACTTAATATGACTTGATATAACATAACAAAAAATTGAGAGACACTATATAACATATTATCCCTTCATAGAAAAGACAATTGTAAATTTGCTATTCTATCCTATAACTACATGTATGCTAATATGCACATGAAACATGCCATTTTTGTCATTTTTTGATTGTATATTGTTCTTATTTGCCTTTTTTTTTTCCCTTTACTATATTCTCTATTGATTATGATTTTTATGGTTAACATGTTTTGTTATTCATGTATAAGATCATGATCTGATCACTTGCTTAAGAGAATACGTCATTTTAAGTTGATTTTATAGATTGCTTGATTAGTCTAACCCATGTTTATCTAAAAGTATTACAAATTGTTTTTAGCTCACTTTAGAGGCTCAAGATGCTCAAACTCAGTGCAATTAAAGAATCAAGCCACTGGTGATGTAAAGATTATAAGATTGAAAAAGTTGCTGCCATTAGATGAAAACTTGGTATATTTTGTAGACACTATTCAAATAGAGATTAGCATTATCTGGATGGTTGAACAAATTGGGGACACTTCAATAAGCACCATTTGGACGGTAGTAGTAGCATCAGTCTCGTTCGGATGATAGCCTTATTTACACCTAATATTTTCACTTTGTATTTTAATGTAATATCTTAGACCATGTTACCCTTAGCTTGAAAAAAAGAAAAAACCTTATATTAACAACTTGTTTATCATTTATATTCAAACATTACAGCCCTTTAACCAATATTATGGAGTCAAATCCTCATTTATGCTAGTTCTCAAATAGTGGCAAACGTGGAATTAGTTGCATTTATGAGTCATACTCCTAGGCTTGTTCTTCTTGCTTGATAAGTCATCTTATTGTGAGAAGGAAAGTCATATTGTTGAATTGCTAACTAGAATGCACCAAAAACGGTAATACTTACTTAGATATTGACTACAATTAATTAGGCTTCCACTTGGCTACATCAAGCCTATAGAAGAACTATACAAATAAAAGGAGATAGCCCTTAAAGTTTTAGGTAGGAGATCATGTCTTCTTAAAGATTTTCCCTACTAAAGGCATGGTGCAGTTTGGAATTAAAGAAGAGTTAGTTCCAAGTATGCAAGACCATTTGAAGTCATAGAAAGAGTAGGTAACGAGGCCTATAGATTGGCATAACCATCAAGTTTGGCTAGAGTATTGATTAGTTAATGCAAAACCCCATAATGCTGAAATCAAGTTTATGCACTCCTTACCTATAGATTATATAGAATTAAGAGTTATGGTTATAGATAACCTTAACTCACTTATTATAATAAATCATAAACTTTGCTATAAGACCTTAACCCTCTAACTATATGATAGTCAGGAACTTCGCTAAGATATTGAACAGCACAAGATAAAATTCTTGATAAGTTCCAAAAGAAACAAAAGCTTAAAACTCAACACCAAAATAATTGCATTCCATTTATTTAATTGTTTATTATATGCTTGTCCTATTTGTAGGCAAGCAATAAGATGTAAATATTCTAGGAAATATCTTGATAAAGGGAAACATAATGAAATCCTACAAACTAGGAAGTACATTAAATAAGAAATTGATCCTAACAACTACAAGAGGAATACATAAAAAATAGATAACTAAGTTACAAAAATAGCAAGTAAATAAATAGAACAAATGGCTCATCTTAGCTTCTGAATTAATCAATCACCTAAGGCCATTCCAATGATTGCCACTAGTCAACCGCTCTCTAACTGTATCAATCTATCTTCAATGCTTAGGTTGGTTGAGATTGGTTTGTATCATTAGGTTGACTTAACATTTTTGTTCAATTACTTAACTTCTTAATTCACATCATTCGCCCAAATGAATTATTTTCCAACTTCAATATTGACTAAAAATATGTGTTTTGGAAATTGACTTGAATCTTCAATTGGGCTTCTTAGACATGATTCTATGTTCACATCATAGCAACTTTCTTTTGAAATATTCAGTTTTGAATCTTGCATGTATCACATGGATCAGAAATCAATCTATAGCTTGCTTGCCTCCAATTAAATTAAATATTAATATTCACAAACAACTTTAGATCTTCACATATCATCTCTATGATAGACCATTCTTGAATTCCTTTTTGTACCTTAATAACCAACTATTCATGAATCTTTGCAACTTCTTATTGAGCCTCTATAATCTTCAATTTTTCAATGTCCTTAACTTCCCCTTCAACTGTCAATGCTTATACTCAATCCTTTAGCTAACTAACAAACTTTCAGCTACTTCTTGGCTCATAGGTGCTAAAATAATTTTCCTTCCTCCTTCCATAAATAAATATATGTTCTTTAATAGCTTGTATATGATATTACACTGTAATTTTCATAATTTTCCTAAATTTATATGACAATCATCCCTATGAATCACATCACTCATCTTTATGAGATGTTATAAAGAAAGCAACATAACCCAACTTTACTTAGATCACCTTATTGTGATGAAAAGGATGATCAATAGTTGCTAACCCTAATTCCTCTACCAATTACTCTAAGACTACATTATAACAATAATCACTGATAAGCACAAGACAAGAATGGTCCTAAATACTTTGGGTATAAAAATAACTTTGTATTCTCGATACTACCACAAAGGTCATGACTTCACCATGAATGATCAATCAGAACAACCACATTATTTTTCTTCTCAAACGAAAATTCAAATATTTTTTTCACCCTTATCTCCTCTCTCTCTCTCTCTCTCTCATACATACATACGTATACACACACACATTTTTAACCTAAAATCACAATCAACCAATAATGGATGATGTCTTTGAATGTTTAGTAAGATTAAAACAAAAAAAATGGTATGAACAAATTAAAATCAAATATGACATATTGATCTCAAGACGAGAAAAAGAAAAAAGAACATGCTTTTAAACCAATGCTATGATATCAAATGATGAGCTAGTGTTAAAAACTCAACGCAAAAATTAGGTTTATTAAGTAAGAGTCAAAAAACATGAATTAACTATTATCCCTACACTATCCATAAATATGTTGGAAATCATAACCTAAGATTTTTCTTTTACAATTTTAGAGAAGTTAAAATTTGATTTGGTTCTATTTTAATTCTTAGATGGATACTATATTTTTTTATTTCTTTTATAGAGTCCATAGAAATAATTTTGGAAAATACCAATCACTATCTAATCGATGGGCAAGATTTCCTTATTGTAGCACTCAATGAAGAGGATCAAAAGCTAGATGAAGACTAAAGATGGAACCTATTGATTTGCCTAGAAAGAAGATGCTTTTGACATGTCTAAAATTATTCTTGGTTCCGACTTGTTTAAGGTTCTAGTTGATTTTGATATCAACTTCATCTTTTGATTTTAGGATATTTGCTCCAACATAATTTGTATTTTTGAATTATTTGACTTTATCTTTCATATATTTTGTTTCCTTATTTAGCACTTCAATGTTATTGAAATCTTTACGAATAAGGAAATTAGGTTTTATTAGATATTAGATGTTAAGCAGTTTTATAGAGAATAATGATAAATCTCGATATAGGAATATTTTTTTTATACTTTCCTTAGATACTAGGATATTGATATATTTCTTTATGTACTCTCCACAATTGTTAGGATTTTTTTTTTTTTTGGCTATAAATAGGCTATATCATGTATATTGAAGATTATTGAATCTTATGAATTATTGAAAGTCTATTTCTTATGCATATTCATGTTTAGCAAGCTATACGTTGCAACAATTGGTATTAAAGGAAGGAAGGATCATAGTTATGAAAATTGCAAGTCAAATATATGATTATATAAGTTTATGATTTTATGAGATTTTTCTTAATTAAAATGAATGCAAAATTGTTTAGATACAAACATTATGTAAAGTCATCAATTTAAGTATACGATTCTATAAGTTTACGATTTTATTGATTCTACAAAATTAAGATTTTATCAATTCTACAAAATTTTATATGGTTCTATCAATTTTATATATTCCAAGTCTTTGTAGAATCGCAATTTTAACAATTATAACAAGGATGTCGAATGGTGGCAATGTTTACAATCTTCGTAGCAGTATTCGAGAAGCTAGGGTCCTAGGTCAAGGGAAGAAACCAAAATCGCAAAACAACATTTAAAGTAACGATTAGGACAATAGATGTATTATAGATTCTTGCATTTCAAGGAATGCTTTGATGAAATTGTTGTCTAGATATTCTAGGAGATGGTGCATATAAGAAGCAGAATGCCAAATAGAAGGCTAGGGGTAGACATGGCGTGAGGTGACCCTATTAACAAACTATTCCTATAAATAGGCAATATGCCTATGATGATAACAATGATAACTCTAAGGTTGAAGAAGAATTTTAATTTCATGGATTTGATCATCAATAGCATTATCAAGGATAAAGAAGGAGAGATGCCTATAGAGGAGTTATTAGTGACCCTAAGAATATTTTTTATCAAATGTAGATTTTCCTTACTTTGATGAAAATTTGGGAATAAGAGAATTTTAAGATTAGATTAAAGAAGTTAATAGATTCTTTGATTATCAAGAAACTCTTCCAAAGAAGCAAGTTAGGTTGGTAGCATGTAGATTAAGAGGTAGAGCATGTACATAATGGAATTGGAATGTAGTTTGTGATGAAATATTTCCTAGAGAAAGAATTCACATCCCCAAATTATGAGCAAATTTTATTCCAATAGGGGAAAAGGCTAGTGTCAAATTTGAGTATATGGGGTAGCAAAAATAGTTAGAAGGACCGAGAGGAAGAAGATTTCAAAAACTACTATTCAAATCAGAAGTCAAAAGTATTCAAAAGTAGTAGTAGCAATTCACATTATCAAAAGGATTTAGTAGTTTCTACAAACGTAATTGAGGTTTATAAAATTTATAACTCCATAGATGAAGAGAATGTGAGTGAAGTTTGTAAGGTTGAAGAAATTGAGGACATTTAATATAAGTCGGATGGTGATGGGGGGGAGGAGTGTAAATGTGAAGGTGGTGAAGAGGTTGAAGTTCTAGAACCCTTGCTAGAAATTATTGAAGAGGGAAGAAATATAAAGAAAAGTTGAAGGAGAGTAAACATGCATAGCTAATATATTTTTGTACCTGATATAGAAGGGACGAAAGCAGTTGTGGAAAATATAAATGAGAACTTGAATGAGTCACAACAATCATGAAGAGCCAATCTTACCTAATGAGAAGGCTCAGTTATCGACTTAGAAAGAGATGAATGATGGTAGTATTGACGAGTTAGAGCCTATCTTGATGTGATCCAAGGTATGACTGAATAGTTACGAGGTCTAAGGAGGGCATGAGCAAATATAATTGGAAGTCCTAAAATCAAAGAGATCAAAGAAGTAAATATTAGATGAGAAGAAATAGAGGGAATAAGAGGGCTGGGAGGAACATGGTTGAGGATCATACTTATGCTCCCCATCATGATCATTAGCAATCAACATGTCGAAGCATGTTACATTGAAGCTAGGAGAATGTCATCTGAGAGGTTCATGGGTATGAACATGCTCGTGATCTTGGGCATGAACGTAGGCACAACTAATGCAATGAGAAACACACCCATGATGGAAATATGAAGTGGAGATTTAAGAGTCTAAGAGAAGTACAGTCATGATCATGATTGTAAACCTATACTGTGAACATGCAAACAATTTCATGTGATTTTACTTTATTTCCATTTATATACATGATTGCCATTGTTCTAGGGCTTTTGTATATAGATTTGTTTATATGTTTTCGAGTAGTTGTTGAGTTTATTCTTATGAACACTCTTATGAGAGTTTGAGAGAAATTTGTATCTCTTCAATAGTCTTATCAATCTATATTATTAGCTATAGATTGTGGTAACATTATTCTTTCATATTATTAAACTATGTGTCATCAATCATAGTAATCTTGATTGTGAGTAACATCAATCCCATCCTTTTGCTAATAATTTATTTTTTTTCTCTTTAATAGAGTATATCTTCCCCCTATCAAGAGGGTACGATAGTAATATGTGAGATTATCTTTATTAAATCATGTGACAATGTCCACATTTAGTTTACTAGATTAGGCTTTGTGGTTGTGTCGTTCCTTAGTCACATCATATTTAGTACTAGAGCTACATGGTTCATGCACTTCAAATTTGAGTAAGACACTAAAAAATCTCAATTCTCTTAATTTGTTGGTGTGGAAGGCTTAGGGTTTTTGTGAAGAAAGAATATTAATAGGGTTATGGTGACTGATTTGCATTGTGTATTATTGGTTTTTGGAAATATTTTTTGGGGAAATATTAAAATATGTTAGTTGAGAGTGTCAATAATGACAATAGGAGGAGTTCTAGTGGGAATGATGGTACATTTGAGAGAAGCTCTACAATGAGGTGATGGAATGAATCATAAGAACGATTGAGAACATTGAACGAGTCATGATGACTAGAGATTGGTAAAGAGATAGGGTACTGAGAGCAAGATTGGAGGCTAGGGATTGAAATAGAAGTAGTCGCGATTTGACAAAGAGTTTTAGTAGTAATTTTGTACAATGGCAAAGGAATATATAATTTTTTGATGATCATAAGAGAGGAAGGAGGGGAAATCACAATAATCTCAATTTAAGGCTCGCATGATCAAAGTAAAAATTCCTACATTTATAAGAAATGGAACACCTGATTATTATTTGGAATGGGAATATAAAGTGGAAGAGATCTTTTCACGTTATGATCTTGATGAATGTGCGAAATTGAAATTGGCTTCATTGGAATTATTAGAGTATGCAGGTATCTGGTGGGAGAATGTGAATTCCTAGAGGATGAGAGAAGGTGAAGAGGATGTAAAAACCTGGTTATCTATGAAATGATTAATGTAAAAATAATTTATCCCTTACCACTATTAGGATAAGATGTACCTACTATTGCAATCTTAGAAGTAAGGGAAACTACTACACTAAAGAGTTTAAGATGTTGACTATTAGGTGTATGGCGATAGAGTTCCAAAGATAGACTATGGCCAAGTACGTCATTGGGTTTAAGTATGAAATATCTAACATTCTTGTTTTATAGATTTATAATAGTTAGGGGATGTCATAAAATTGGATGGCAAGATTGAGAAACAGTCGAAGAAGAGTAAGTTAAAAGGTCTTATGCACCAGTCTAAGGTGGTTAAAGAACTACAACATGTATAGAAAATTGGCAAGGGTGATGGAATTGATAGTTTGAAGACGCAACTACATAAAAACCACAAAGAATAAGCCTAAGCAACTAAGGCATAAAACAAGTGAAATAAAGGTTTTAAATTTTTAGGGTTTGGCCACATTGCTTCTAAGTGTCCCAACAGACAGATTATCGTTGCCAAGGAAGAGATTCCAAAGTTTGAAATCGATAGTGAGGAAGATGATGAGGAAATTTTGGCTAAACTAAGGAAGAAAATTAGTGTAGAGATGGCACAAGATAGACGATTGATGAGCCTGGTATTAAGGAAGATATTGTTCACTAAGCTTGGAATGAGTAACGAGCAAGAGAACTTCTTCCATACTCGATGTTGTGGTAAATAGAAAAGTCTATTCCATGATGACTGACTAGGGTAGCTATGTGAATGTGGCATCTAGCACATGGGTAGAGAAAATGGGATCACCTACTACCCTGCATGCATCACCATACAACTTAAAGTGGTTTGATGAGAAGGCTCAAGTCAAAGTTAACAGGTAAGTATGGGTTCCATTTGTCATTAAGAAATATATAAATACCATTGTTTATTATGTAGTTGCTAAGAGTATATTACTCTACACTTTCAAGACATATTTAGGCATAAATTATTCATAATTGTGTTCATTTCTAAAGTTCTTGGTACTTAATTGTATAATATATCAATTTTGGATAATTCAAGAGTAAAGAGATGAAGTTTGAACAAAAACAATGCAATTTAAGGTAATCATGGCCGTGAGGAGAAGAAAACTTTAAAGGAAAACCAAGATACATTCCATCATGAGTGTGATAATGAAAGATTTAAATGACCAGCACTGATTATGCCCTCCATCACAAGAGTGATTGAGGGAGTTATTGTGATCCCCTTGTTAATCACGACCGTCGATTATTAGGAGAGTGATCACTCCCTTTATCACAGGTGTGACGAGATGAAATGTTTATGACAATGAGTTTACGTCCGTCACCACGGTTGTGATCAGTGTGGATTTTTATATTTTCGAGAAGATCATACCCTGTGTTACAAGCGTAATGGGAGTATACATAACTGTTCTTCTTTAACTTTTTTACATGAACTGGTTCATAGAATAGGTCTTAACACCAAGGAAAGTCTTGAAGTGGTGTATTTCGAGCCCTTTGACAAGAAGAGTATAAATATACCGCAACTTTTAGACAAAAGGAGGATTTTACATTAGATCATCATAATCAACATCATTAAGAACATCACATCACCAACCCACAACACACCTATTCAATCATCTTGTAGCATTTTGTGTTTTGTTTAGTTGATCTTCAGTACAATCATTAGCGTAAATCATATTCTTCCTGGAATTACTCAAGAGAGTTGGAGGGGGAGGGGGTTTACTTTACTTATTCTATGTTTTATTTATGTTTAATTATGATTCTTGTTACTGTATGTTACTGTTTTATCATGCATGAATACTAGGTTAGGACTTGCTACATCCACTTAGTATGATTAAGTGCATGGAATAGTAGTTTCCTGATGTTTGTTATTCTTGATGAGTTGAACTTAACTAATCTAAGTACAGTATAGTATATGACATTTTCTTAGGCCAGATTTCAATAGAATATGTCAAGAGACAATTCCATTAAATAGATCTAATTCATTGGAACACCTTACTCCTGATAGTAGAGATATTATTAGGAAAGTTGTTGCATTCTTAGGGAAATTGACAAATTAACATGACATTAATGTGATCCGAGTTTGCTGTTAATTCAAAAGAGATTCTAATAAACACAATTAGGATTAGAAGTAAGTAATTCTAAGAAGAATGCTTGCATACCTATAATTTCCCATAGATAACAAGTATTCGGACAAAAAAGTATAATGGTAGTATCATACTAAGTAGTGAAGTAAGTTTGTATGTTAATCATTGTAGTGTTAATAGTTTTTGTAGCATTTATATTGGATAAAAGTTGTTGTGGAATAATATAGTTTAGCTAGTAAATTAGATATTTTAATCTTTTCATCACTTGATAAATTTGGTTGCTAGATCATATGAAGATTTATTAGTACTAGTGCTTATATCCGTTCCTAGTGGAGACAAGTCTATACTCATCCGTACTATAAAACGGTAGGTACACTTACCTCTTGAGCCGAGTTAAGGATATAATATAGATTTACAAATTTTAAAACTCAGAAGCTCTATTTAAAGACAACTAAGTTTTTGGTGCCGTTGCTAGGGAACGACATCATTAGGAAAATTAAAATTTCTATGCATCTAGTTTGTATTTTTGTTGTTTTTTTATTTGCAAGAAAATAGTTTGTGCTCAATTTGAAATAAACTATTGGTTTTTACAGTTTATGACTTGGAGCAGTACGATTGATCTAGCTAACTTTGATCCTAAACTTGAGAGAACACTTAGAAGCAACTTGAAGAAAGTTCGAGAATATTTTGAGAAGCAAACATCTAGCAGTAAGGAAATAAGAGCACTTAAACCATTGAGGATTAAAATAAAGACATCAGAGTCATCTAGAATGAATAATAAAAAACAAAACATCAAGCCACCATTAGAAAACCAGTTCTTGAATCTGAAAGACGGTATCTAATGAGTTCTGCCATTAAATTTAGATATGCTTTTTAATGGAAATCAGAATGCAGTACAACCAAGGAATGAGCTAGGAGTAAATCTACTTATGGCTCTAAGGGCAATGTTGGATTATTATAGGCCCAACCTGGATAGGGATAGTACCAGCATTGCTGGGGCTAGTACCAACATTGCTTGGGCTAGAGTTCGAGCCAATACTTTTGAGATCAAGCCAAGTGTCATTCAGATGATCCAATAGGGTATCTAGTTTGATGGGTTCAATGATGAAGGCCTCAATAACCATTTGCAACAATTCTTGGAGATTTGTGATACCTTCAAGATCGATGGAGTTTCAAAGGATGCTATCTACCTTAGGCTATTTCCGTTCTCATTGAGATCTAATGCTAAGCAATGGCTCAACTCTATGATAAGGA
Source organism: Lumnitzera littorea (assembly GCA_024138015.1). Taxonomy (NCBI): domain Eukaryota; kingdom Viridiplantae; phylum Streptophyta; class Magnoliopsida; order Myrtales; family Combretaceae; genus Lumnitzera; species Lumnitzera littorea. The sequence continues at coordinate 68,301,338 of JAMXBB010000008.1, forward strand.
ATTGCATCAATACCTGGTAAGAGATGGCTAAGTTATTCATGAGAAAATACTTCTCACCCCCAAGAATGGCTAAGCTAAGGGTGAATATCTCTTCTTTTAGTCAGATGGATTCAAAGACTTTGTATGAATCATGGGAGAGATGGAAGGATTTGCTGAGGAAATGTCCTCATCATGGGCTTCTAGAATGGCATTAGGTTCAAACTTCCTATAATGGTTTGAACTATACAACTAAGCAGCTCATTGATGCAGTTGCTGGAAGAAGCCTTAACCATAAGTCACCAGAGCAATGCATCTAATTATTTGAAGATATGGCCAATAACCATCATCAATGGTCGTCTACAAGAGGAAGAAAAAGAAGGCCAGTGGGAAAACATGAGTTGGATGCCACTTCCACTTTAGCACTTAAGATGGAGGTATTGACAAGGAAGCTTGATAGTCTCATAATGGGCTAGAACAAAGCTTTGGCAGTTTTGGATTCAAAGTTAGTAAGTTTCTTAGAGATTGGTCAAATGGAACAAGTTGACTATATAGGGAACCCGATCAAAACAAGGAATGATCCTTTCAGTAACACATACAATCTGGATTAGATAATCATCCTAATTTCAGATGAGAAAACAATATCAATTAAAGCTCTAACATGCAACCTCTTGGATTTTAAAGATAAGTGCCTCCCCCCTCAGAATAAGCCAATTTCCATTGAGGAGATGTTGGCCCAGTACATCAAGACCTTTAAGAATTGCCACCAAGCTACAGAAGCAGCCTTAAGAAATCAAGGAGCATCGATCCATAACTTGGAAAACCAAGTTGGTCAAATTGTAAAAGCACTTTTAGAAAGGGCTCCAGGATCTCTTCTGGGAAATACAAAAGCAAACCCAAAAGAACAAGTTCAAGCTATAACATTAAGGCAAGGAGGAGTCGAGACTTCTCTAGGTAATGAATGAATCTAAATTCCCTAGAAACATCAAGCTTGAGACATTAAACAAGCATGTATTCTTTGATCAGACTAGCAATTTAGTTTTGTTTGTTTTGAACACTTTGAAGTTTGTTAAGTTTAAATTACTTCTTATTATTATTGTTATTTGTTTGTTTTGTTTTGAGTGTATTGGTAGATTGTTTGATGTAATAAGGAAAGAAAGATCAAGTGGAAGTCATGGTAATTCAAAAGGAAGAGAAAATTTTCACTAAGTATAGGGATGAAGATAGAGAATGGAAGGCCAATACGCATTACGACCGTGATAGAAGATAGTGCCTAAAAAATCATCAACAACTTCTTAGCATAAGAGGCCTAGAGCTAATCGTTCTCCTTCTCCCCCTCCTAAAAGATCCGATGCAGCAAGTTTAAGCAAGGAAATTGCTCCACCAATTGGTATGACTACAAAATAGAAAGAGAAATTTAATGAATTTGCTGCCAAAAAGATAATCAAGAGACATTGCATTGTCGACTGGGACGTGTTAAGAGAGAATGGATTGAAGGTGGTTATATAGAGGTTATTAGGGAGTAGACCATGGCTGAAGTTATTCACTGTTCAAGAGAAAACATACAAGCAAAAACATTAACCTTTCTCTCATCATTCAAAATAAAATATGAGTACATCGACTCAAAAATGAAAAATGAGGTGGAGTTCTTTACCTTTGGAAGAACTCACATCTTTGATATGATGATGTTTGTACGTACTATGGGATTATATACCCAGACTAAGTTGGAGGATGATGAGTTTGAAAACTTACCGATGAGTCTTCCCTAGGGAACTTTTGTGAGTGAATTTTAGAGAGAAATATCAAATGAGAGTAGTTTCCGGGTAAGGATGTCTAAAGCTTCAACCTTGAAGAAAATCAATGCTTGAGTCTTCCACTATATCCTTATTAGGAGAATTTATAGGAAGCATGAGAGTCTTGGGGTAGTAAGGGAGTATGACTTACTACCCTTGTACAATGTACTTAAGGAATATCGAATGAATATGGGAATCCTTACTACATTTGGAATTCATTGGCAAATGTTTGATAAAAGCAAGGGTATTTTTGTTAGAGGTCTAATTACAAGAATTCTCAAGAATTTGAGATTGTAGCCTACTAATGACAGGCTAAGAGATTCTTGCGCTAATCCAGAATCGTTTCCAAAATCCCTTTCAATCAATGGGGTATTGCAAGAGTCTTTGATCCAAACTTGGACATTAAGGACCGTAGTGCTCCAAATTTCGTACTAGCCACATTAAGCTTCTCGGTTAGCAATTTGAAACGATTGGAAACTGAAGTGATTGAGATTAAAGAAACTCAAAAGGGGATTACTGAATTCTCGAAAAACATTGCCACAAAAGTGAGCACGGCCATTCCCTCTTGTTTTTCTCATCCTTAAACCCAAGAAGATGCTGGTCTTAGTCAACCTCCGATTCCCCTACTAGTAAGTGCTCAATAAGAAGAAGAAGAAGGTAACGGATCGGAAGAAGAAGACTCTAATGCTAAGGAGAAAGGGTCTAAAGAATAAGATAGTGATGAGGAGGAAACTCAAGGAACCCAGCAAGAAACAACTGGATAAGTTGGGAATAAGAGTGAAGAAAAGTCATCTAGAGAGGATGATGATGGCTCAAATGAAGATACAGAAGTCGAGGATGACTAACTTATTTTCTTTCTTCTGTTTTATTTTGTTTGTTTTTGGACTTACTAACTATTTGAAAGCTTAACCTCAATGATTTATTTTTAATGGAGACTCTCATATCATGTGTTTGTTATGTTTTGTTTTTATCTTGTCTTAATGGTCAAGTCTCTTTTGTTGTTCAATTTTTCGAGGTGTTAGAGGATGTACTGTCTGATGGTTTAAGACCTAATGTATTGATCAAACTTCAAACAGGAGAGTTTTGTTCTCATATCAAACTTTATGATTTAGGATTAGTTGTATGTATTATGCATAATATATACTAAATATGTAGGTAAGTGGTATATTTTAAGTTAACTTTATGATTTAGGATTAGTCTGGTTTATATTCTAATTTAGGATGAATTTATATGTCTTAGAATGTTAGTTGATGATGAGTGATGTAAATTATGGTATTAGAGAGGTTAGATGTATGCTTTATGTGTAGATCAAGTAGTAATAAGTAATATGTGAAATAGGAATATTAAGTTAAATTGATAATATTATAACAATTAATCATTTTATTACTTATTTTCCTAAATCCAAATTCACAGTAATCACTTTTACTAATATTCCTAACTTTGTTGTAAAATTTAGGCTTGATCGGACGATTTACTTAATCACCCTAAAATTTACAAATCAAACCCCGAGCACCAAATTATGGAGCTTAGAAAAGTGTCAAGGGTTAAGAAGTTGAGCTGGGTTCAATCGAGGGTTGACCCAGAAATTATATTTTAATTATTTTTTATAGGAAATAATAAAATTAAAATGAATTTTAGGTTGAAATAATTGCCATGATTAATTAATAAGAACATTATGGTGTTAGTAACATGAATTACAATCATGACAGAAATGTTAGTTGTTTTATAGATATATGAACAATATACTCAAGCTAAAGCAACATAGAAGGAATTCATACGTTTTCTTACAATTTTCTTTTTCTTTATCCACAATTATATTTATGTAGTTGCAATTTCAATATGATGTGTTAACAAGGAAATTCTATTTCCAATCACATCTGCATGGAGTTATTTTAAACAAAGTTATATGATAGTACATGTAAGAGTTATGTTTCAAAATTATGGCTCTACTACATATAGTATAAATTGCATTAGGTAATGGGTATTATAAGTCCCACATTGACATTTTCAATGGTAAGCATGACATTACACTCTTATATACAGTAGCTTCCATCTGAAGTAGAGAGTAATGGGCCATCTTTGTGGCTAGGCCTCTTTATAGTTGAAACCCAAGGTGTGATAGAAACTAATAAATAACAATGGTTGTCATAGTCATTATTCTTTAGTCTTTGTTTTGGATTTCTATTTTAAATGGTTGCATTTTGGCCCATTTGACTAGATGGGTGGCTAGGCTACGATTAAACCACCAAGTTCTTCCAAGTTTAGCCAATTTAATGTCCTTCTAAGCTTGAAGGATGGATTGGCCCATTTACATATCTAGTTTCGATCAATTTAATCGATTGGGTTGATTCAAGTTTAACTACATTGGGTTTTAGAGATATATTAGATATATTGCCCTATGAGTATATTTTCTATTCATGCTTTATTAATGGATTACATATTAACTAAGGGTTGCTTAGCTATTATTGCATCTATTGTCAATATTGAGAATATTTGTCAACTTGGAATTATAGTGAATGAATATCATCTATTTAGTAGATATTTGTCTTGTGGTGGTGAGATATGTCTTCCAAATGCATTTGTGAGAAGATTGTTTGTGAAGGGGGGTTGATGTAATGTATGATGAAAGAGGTCACATCGGTAATATATATTATAAGTCACTTTATTGGACAAATATTATAGGATATATGATTGCAGTTATCTAGGAGTTAAAAATAGTTTATAAGTCTATGACTATTTTCACATTCACATTATGTAGTTGAGGATGTTTCATTTTATTTATTTACTAGATTTAGGATCTTATATTTCTATTGGCAAGCAGATATAAGGGTTACTCATCGGTAATTCTCATCTTCATGGTGAGAGAGTGATAAGTATTGTTGTTTTATTGTCGTTGGGAGGATATGTGAGATATCATTGTATGATTTGTGCCTTTATGAAGGATATCTATTATGGGCAAAAATGATGTATGCTCTTGTAAGTAGTGTACCTGAGATGGTTTCACATGAAAGTTGTTCACAATGGGCATTATGGAAGGTTAAAATTTCATAGGGTATCAAAGGCATGTATTATTCAAGCTTATGAGTAGGATGACATTTTCTAGGATTATAGGGATTCTTGTTGATCATTGTCTTATTATAGGAGTAAGTTATTCAGCTTTATCAAAAGGAGTTGATTGGTAAAATACATGACCAATAGACGAAACCAAGTGTTGCTTGGAAAGTATATATTTAAGGTCATGGAATGCAAGGCCTTATTGATTACTCAAGTTTAAAATATGTTATAGCTATTGAGCAGATGAATGGCCAAAGAATTGATGATGTCATGTTATGAGAGTCGTATATCCAAAGGGGATTTGCAAAGTACAAATTGTTGATAGGCATTTTCTGATAACTATTAGGTAGGCTTTTATTAGCCGGCTTAACACTCAAACCCGGTCCAATAATCCAGTCCGGGAACATTTCCATTTACTTTCTATAAATACCAAATAAGACCCCCAAGTAAGGAAACCCTCTTCCATTCTCTCACTCTTCCTATTATGCTATAACTTTACTCTCATGACAAGAAGGCTAACTTAAGCATTAAAGCGGCCACACTAAAGTATTCTCTAGTGCCTCCTATAGCCATTTTCTCTTATTGCAAGTATTTGCACACTAAAACGAAAACCAATCAATACATATTGCGCCAAAAGGTGGTAGTAAAGCTTGAGCTTGAGATGCCATAATTGTTTTATTTAACTTTATTTAAGTTTTATAGATTCATATTTGATCGAGATGGTAATGCAAGAATAATTCAAGTTATTGCAATTAAGAGGGAGCGAATTCCTTTAAGAATTTGAGGTCGATTTTTCTTTTTTTTTTTTTAAATGTGGAGGAGAATGACGCATGCAATCAAAAAACAAAAATTAATTATGAGTCCCTACACTATCCATTAATATATTGGAAATCAGAACCAGTGTTATGCCTTTGTGAAGAAGCTTCTGAGTTATGAGCTCATGCATCAAGTTCTGGTCTGAGTTCTACTTTGGTTTTGGATTCAAGATTCTAAGCCAAGCATTTGACCAATTTTGGTTGTAACTAATGCTTCTAATTCATTGATATTTCCAATTTCAAGTTTGGATTCTATATTATTAGTTTTTCATTTTCATTATTTTTATTTTTGAGTCATTAGTTGTCTTAGGATATCATCAGTAGTTAAAGATTTATTTTACAATTTTAGAGAAGTTAAGATTTGATTTGGTTGTGTTTTAATTGTTAGATGTACACAGTATGTTTTATTTCTTTTATAGAGTCCACGTAAATAATTTTGGAAGATATCAATCATTATTCGATTAATGGGTAAGATATTATGTATCTTTCCTTATTATGGCACTCAATAGTGATGATCAGAAGCTAAATGAAAACTAAATATGGAAGTTATTGGTTTAATGGGAAAGAAGATGCTTTTGACATATCTATAGCTACTCTTGATTCCAACTTGTTTAAGCTTCTAGTTGATTCCAATATCAAGTTCAACTTCTAATTTTAGGATATCTACTCAGATACACTTTCTCATTTTGATTATTTGGCTTTATCTTCATATATTTTTTTTCCTTATTGGATACTTCAAAGATACATAAATCTTTGGGAATAAGAAAATTAGATTTTGTTAGACATTACATATTAGATTTTTTTTTTAATATTTTTAGCCAAAAAAAAGCAATTTTATTTGAGGTAATGATAGATCTTGATATATTAGGAAGATTTTTTTTGTACTTTTCTTAGATACTAACATGTCAGTTATTTTTTCTTTTTATGTATTTTCCGTAGTTGTTAGGAATCTTTTTACTTATAAATAGGTTATATTGTGTATTCTTGAAGATTTTCAAACTTATGAATCATTGAAAATCTATTTTCTTACATATATTCGTGTCTATCATGCTAATTTATAAAACTACAACCCATTGATTGTATAATATCAAAAACTATAGTTATAGAAAAACCTCATTCCATTAATTTAATGAATATTTTCATATAAGACTTCAACCTGTTGACTATATGACGGTTGAGAACCTTTGTATAATGTTGAATGATACAATAATAAGTTTCTTGATAAGTTCTAAAAGAGATTAGAGTCATAAAACTCAATACTAAAATAATTGCATTCCATTCACTTAGTTATTCATTACATGTTTTGCTTATTTATAAATGCAAAATTAGGCCAAATATTTTAGGAAATATCTTAATAAAAGGAAATATAATAAAATGTTACAAAGGAGGAAATACAATAAAATAAAAACAATTAATCTTAATACCTATAAAAGGAATCAATGAAAAAAAAAAAGGGTGACTAGAGTAACTAAGAGATAAAAATAGCAAGTGAATAAATAGAACCTCTTACCATCTTGACCCTATCTATTGCCTTAGGTCAATTCAACAAGTCAACCGCCCTTTAGTCGACCACCTAAGGTTGACCACTCTCCAATTGTCTTGCTCTATCTGCAATTCTTATGTTGGCTTTGATTCATTCACTTCACTAGGTTGATCAAACATTTCTCTTGGTTCACTAAACTTCTTGATTCACACTTATTCTCCTGAATGTCTGATTTTCCAACTTCAACATTAACTGAAAAGATACTTCACAAACATGAATCTTTAATTGTGACTTCATGGACTTAATGTTATATTCACATTAAGTATATAATGCAATCTATGTATAAGATCCTAACTAAGTAGTAGAGTTAGAGCAACTAGAGATCTAACCTTACTTACCTAATGCTGAGCATCTAATATGGATAGTTGATAAAAGGAAGCAAACTTTAAGATGCTAAACAATATAAAACAAGACAAATGAAGCAACTATACAGAATGAGAAGCTACTTAGGAATTAGAAAAAGCAATGTGAGACAAATGCTTAACTTTGTTTTATGCAACAAGTGAATTTCCATTCATGCTAAGATTCGACATCTTTTCAAAGCCACTACATCTCAAATGTAACGGCAATTGCTCAACTCATAACATCACTGTTCATATAAAGAAACCACCACAACTCTATTGTGTTGTTTTAATTGCCATGCAGATACTACAAACACGTCCCTAACACACCAACATATAACATTACTTCAAACATTGGTTCAATAACCCAAACACCAACAACACTACTACAATCACAACTATAACCACTTGAAACACTCACGATATAGAGAAAAACACACTCGAAGCTCTCTTTGTTGAAATTTCAAGCTCTGATACTATGAATTTGTATTATGCTTAGGAGCTAAGTAATCTTTAGGGCATAACACAAGTTGGATGGGTCCTTCAAGATATTAAAGAAATAGAAATGGATAAGGATATAATTTTAGCTTTGTAAAGCAACCTTTTGCTATTATGACCTATCGAAGAAACTCAACATGACTTAACTCACTACTTAATATGATACACAAGTAATAAGTTAAGGTCTATTCGCAATTATCCCTAGCTACAATCAAGGTAGATAAGAGTGTGATGTAGAACATAGAGAGAATGTCTCACAAGCATAAAAGGAATATTCATCTAAAATATCTCGACTACATCATTAAAGAGCTACTTATAGTAAACTCCTAGGGCAACATAGGGTATAGGAAAACAAAATAGAAGGACATGAATAACAACCTAGTATAATCCCGAAGGGGTAAAAATGTTAAAACAATAAAGGAACAAAAGGAATATATGAACATATGTTGAGAAATTAATGGGATAGTACACTACGTAGAATATGTACGAATGAGAAAGTGAAAATCAGGTCTAGCCAAGCTAATAGGTTGATCAATATCTAGATAGTCTTAAGGAAAGCTGGGGATCACTTTTCAAATAGTAGCCAAGCTATTATCCATTCTTACCAAGCTATTCAAGAGGTCGGTAATGTACTCAGGTAGAGGTTTAGGAGCTCAAACAAGTGAGTAGAGGCCGCAATAAGCTAAGAGCAAGTACAATAGAAGGCCAACCTAATCTCGGATTCATCCTTGGCTAGTTATTAAGATAGAATCCGCTTAGCTAACCCTTTAAGGCCTCAGAGTCTAGCTAGAGTTAGGGGTCTGAAGGTCGAAAAACCCATCATGATATGATGATTGAGTAAAGTTATGAAAGTGAAAATTGATAAGGATTTGGATTTGTAAATTATTGAATGCAAAAATTATTTTTGAGTTTTTAACTAATTAATACAAGGCATGGTTATTTTCTTATGTAATGGTGATTAAAGGGAGATTCTTGTCCTTCTGTGTTTTCTTTGGTTTTGATTAGTTCTCCATAAACACAAGCAAAGCTTAAGTGGCGGGGTGTTTAATAAGTGCTAAATTACACTTATATATTAGTGAGTTCTTATTGTGATTTTGATTATGTTAAGCTTGCTTTTATTATATTTGTTACTTAATTAGATAATATTTTGATTTCATGTTTTAAGAGAGTATTTAGGAAGAAAAGGAAAGAATGGAAGTTAAGTTTCACTTGATTTAGAGTTAAAATGAAAGAGTTATGAGCTTTTGAAGGTTAACATAGTCAAATGATAGGACCATGTTGAAGCTATGTTCATTTGTTCAAGTAAAGATGGAGAGTAGAAAGATACAAGATCTTTTTGACATGGTTATATTGATGTTGTGTAGGGATTGTGTAACTTTCAGAGAATCCTCAAAATTAAGTTATGAGAGAGGAAGTTACAACGATGTAAGACTAATGGAAAGGGATTCACAACTGTGTGTATTATACAAAAGGAGGGATACATGCTATGAATGACCAATTGAAGCAAGTTATGGGTATACCTTGAATGTTTAAGGTTGTGACTAATTGAAATTTCCTTGTATCTCCCTTGTTTTGGGTAAGACAGTTGAAGATAAAATTTCCATGCTAGGAAAATTTCCTAGTTGAATTTATTTATTTACCCAATATATTTGACTCATAAAGTTAGGTTTTCAATCTATAATTTATTATAAAGCTTCTTTTGATGAGCTTTTATGAAGCTTATGTTGTTAAGCTTCTACTCAAGCTTTTCACGCTTCTACTGAAGTTCTTGCTTATATTTTCAATAACGCATCTTGAGCTTTTACTTTTTATCATAGATAGAGATTTTAATGAGAACAACTATTGCTTCTAAAGCTTTTGGTCTAGTTTAGAACTTCTTTCGATCATGCAAAAGTTCTTCTAAAAGCTTGATTTTAGAATATTTTTTACACTTTTAAGTACATAGTAACTAAACTTGTTAGTAAACACTTCACATATTCTTTTGTTGTTATGAAAACATCTTTGGAATACTTAAATCAATAAATATTCTAACTTAAGTCCTTTCCTTTATGTCGAGAGTAATATTAAAGGAATTCAAAAGCCATTGTAAGTCAATAAGAATTTGCAAAAAACCTACCTTTTTCCTTTTCTGTTAGTGTATGGAATTCTGAAGTCCTTAATAATGTTTTTTTTTTACACAATGGGAAAGCCATTTTGGATATTATAAACTTAACTATGGAAGGAAATAAGAAATAATTTGATTTTATATTTCCATTATACTTAAGTTTGTATAAATTTCACCTTTACTATTACTTTAAGCTTTGATCATGAATCAATGCTTATATTATCCTTTAGGTAAAGGATTATAAAAGTTAAGATTATATCTATGTATCAAATAAAGAATTGGAGTTGATAGTGTAAAGTTAATCATTAACTTGTTCAATTGAGTAGTTGGAAGGGTTTGCACTGAGATTTTTCCCTTAAAAAGAATTCATGAGAGAAAAACAAAGTTTTCAAGAGATAGAAATCAGCTCTACAAGATAAACTTCATAAGGTTTAAGCATATAGAAATTAGTCAATTAAATTCACATTTAGGTTAACTAGGTTTTAAATATGGTTAGCAAAACCTCTAAGTTGATCAACCAAATTCAAAATACAAGAAAATTACATGAGAGATGACTAATCTTTGGGTCCAAATTCAAGTAGAGAATAAAAGTTATTAGTAGTGCAAAGGAGATTTAAAAAATATAAAATGTTATGCAAATAGAAGATGTCTATCATAGGTGCTGATGTGGCATGTTAAGTGCTAAGTAGATGTTACTATGACATGTACCACATCATTGACATCTAATAAAGCTAATTGTGGTATAATGTTATCATCTACTCAAAACACCTTTAATAATGTTTATCTTCTTTGTGTACTACTAAAATCTTTCATGCTCTATTTGAACATAAACATAAACTTTCATCCTTTGATATGTAACTTTTCCCATATGGCTAACCAAATCATCAACCTAGCTAATTAAGTTTTCTAAAGTATCTCTGGTCCGAATTTTTCTAAAATAGATCAATCTCATACATATTTACTAAGAATTAGATAATCGATTTGAGTTTTAAGGACTTAATAAGTAATAAATAAAATAATGGCCTTTGAATTGAAAATCTAATAGTATAATTAAGCATTGATTACCAATGACAAGCTAAATTCTATGAATCAATATTTGATTTTACTTATTAAGGAGAATTTTAGAATGAATCATACGTACATGACTACTGTTCTGTGATGCATGTGCATATAGCCTAAAATGAAATGGATATAATAATATTATGATGCTTGTTTGCTTGCGTCAAGGCTAGATAACTAGTTTGGAAAAGTCATAGATGGGAGACCATTACCTTATTTAAGGAAATTGCTTGGAATGATACAGATAAAAGATTAAGCACTTAGGTAAGTAGATATTGGTATGAGGAAATTGTAGTCGAGACAAACCATTGGATCCAAGTGAAGTTGCAACAATACAAATCAATGGAATGAGAAGCTGATTTGATCATATATATAGACTATATTCTTAATAGCATGATATCTAATAAGTGTATATTTTTATACCCTTATTCTATTTTAAATCATACACCTTTTTTGTAATTTATAATGCTTTCATTGATTTATTGACATAAAAAGAAAAAATTACACACTAGATGGAGCAATAAAATGAATTTGTGAAAAGTGATACTAAATGGGGCTTAAAATGGTTTGTATTGTGTTATTATATTTTTATCTCAATTATAAATCATTTTAATATTTGTATTTTTATATTTGTAGTAAGAAAAATGTTCAGGATTGAAAAATATACACACAATTTGTTACGAATACAAAAATTCATGAGATGCAAAAGCTCGATAATGACACGCTTAAAGTACTTCCTTCATTTCTATGATCACAACTAAGAGAGCTCCATCGAATTTGAATTTATTTGGCAAAAGAAATAGCAATATTCACGTTTCCTTCAAGGCATATCAAATTGCATTTTCCAATGTTTGCAATCATTGCTAACATATCAATGAAGTAGGGCTACAAACGTAGCATTCTTGGAAAATTGCAAATGGAGTTCACAAGTTTTGGCACATGATTGAATATTACATGATGCCCATGCCTATAATATCACATACCAAGGAATTGAAGTCAGCCCATTGTCAACTCAATTATCTAAAAACATTTCTCATGTCAGTCTTCAAATCATGCAACTTAGCAAGAAATGGGGCTTAAGCTTGCATTTATAAGTTAAAAGCCTTCAATCACTTGTTAGAATAATTTAGCAAGGAGCATAACAAAGTCCAAATGCTTGTCCATATTTGTGGAACATCTTAAAATCATTAAGAATACTTTCATTATAAAAGGAGACCATTGATACGAGGCAAATGCATCTATCAGTTTTAATATAGCAAATGTGAGACCGAGTCGATTCCTTAGAGATCTCGAGTACTAATACTAACCTTAACTCTATTATCTAACTAGAAAATTATGATGGGTTGAATAAATTAAAAATACTAAAATAAACAAATTAATCTAATTATGAGACTAAACTAAGCAATTTAGGAAGCGACAAAATAAAGAACGACTTTAAGAAGGAAAATAACGTATTTAGGAATTATTCCCCTAGTATTTAACATATGATCACTAAAAATTTATTCAATTCTATCTCTATTATTCTTAACCAAAGGGATTCGTAATTAAAGTTAACACTTTTCTCAAACATATTAACTATAACTCTAAATTATTTATCGGAATCTCTTCACTTAGTCATATAATTTAGAATCTCATTAATGTATAACAAATTCTCACGCAAAAATAACAACTTTCTAGAAGAATCATGCATCTTATCTTTAAGTATACATGTAATTCTCTCCAATTATATCAAGACCTCATTACCCATGTAATTGCTCAATCATCATGCATAATACCATAGATTGATATCCTAGAAATATCAATGAACAATGAAAACACATAATTGAATCAAGAAAGATAGAAACTTTATTGAAAATTACTAATAAATCCAATAATCACATGAAACCTTAGGTTCCACAATCCTAAATATAAGAATCTTAAGCTATCATATTAAAATTAAAAGAAAATTGCAGCAAAATCAAGAAGTAAAATATGAAAAAACCCCTTTTACCGATGAGAAATCTCTTCAATCTTGAAGTTAGGTGTTGCTTCCACCCTTTTCTCCTTCTTCTCCCCAAGTCTCTCCTCCTTTGAAAGTCAAAAGTTATGTCCAAAATGCTCACAAGTCCTTATATAATATATTAGGAAGTTTCTTTTCTCATCACCAAACACAATTGCGTCCTCAAGTTGTAAAACTCACTGACTTTAGCACAAAAAATTATCCTAGGTCGACACAGCTTAGGGACATGGTTGTGTCCCAAATTATATAACTTTCTGACAAAAAATTGTCACTTTCTCCTATTACTTATATAACTGCAAAACTTCATAACTCATTCACTTAAACTATGAATTGAGTGAAACTTGATTCCTTTTCTTTATTTTCAATCCAAAAACGCGTTTAAACCTTGAAATCAAAATTTTACTCAATTAAGTATCAATTTCTTAAAAAAAAAAACTAAAAAATATAAGGGATATACTATAAAATCACAATGTAAAGTGTATTTAAAATAAAAGCTATCAACCACTGAGAGGCTTTTGGTGGAGTTTTTACAAGAGGAGAGGCATATACAAAGAAATTATAGAGTGGTTGTGGAGGAGTTTCATTGAGAGTTTAAGAAATTCATAGATTTATGGGAATAGAAGACGCATTTGTGCTTCAAGAATTTATTCAAGTTCTTCTATTCCTTTGCTCTAAATATATTATTATGTTTCTTGAATTCTCTCGTGTAACTTTTATAATTGCAATAAACTAAATTTATATTATGGGATTTTGACATACTTGATGGTTTGATTAATATATGATTTTACTATATGTTACTTTCATGATTCATGATTTTATTGTTTAGCTAACGATACTTTTGTGAATAGAATCTGAAAAAACTCCAAAAGAGAATGAATGGTTCATATGATATCCAATTAAAATTATTTTAATTGTTGTCATGGACACATGCTCTTTAAATGAATTTTAGGATTCACGCACTTAATGTGATTCATATTAATCTTTGTGACATAGAAATATGCTTGAATTTTAATATTAATTAAAGTAACAATATTTATAAGAGAAATTTACTACTTAATTGAAGATTATAGAGAAATTACTCTAAATGGATGTTTTTGCTATAGGTGGACAATAGCAACTCAAAAGAGAAGTGAGTCCTTATAAATCTAATTAAAAACCAACTAATTAGTCTTAACATATTTTAGAAACATATGTTAATTAATCAAATGATAATGTCGTCAAAATCTCATGCAATTGACTTGGTAAACATCTCTCTTTGTTACTTTCCTATTTTAGTTAAGTTATTGCTTTTTATTTTAACTTGTTTAAACATCCCATTTGATCGACTAGCTAAAAGGTGAATTGATATAATTTAGTAATTAGTTTCCAATCTCTGTAGATACGACCTAATCTCACCAGTCCCTTTTGTTACTACATACGAGACTTATTATACTTGCTAGTATAAATTACGCTTTTTAAAGTCAACACCTATCAATATCGCTAGTGAACTCAATATAAAATGATTGTTTTGGTATTGGAATTAGCTTTGAGATAATGTTTTCATTGTTCGCTTTGTTGGGAATCTATGAGCATTAAATCCTAGGACACTAAAGTTGTTCATTACTTCTATTGCTTAATTCACCTAAATATAATTTAAATGGAATTAGTTTGATGCATTTTAGTACTTATGAGCTTATAAGTGGTGTGGCATATGTTTATGTATGATACCATAGTTATGTGTTTAGTTTCATAGCTCATTCATTTAGGATTCTTATTTTAAGTGATGGTAATTATGTTAATCTATACAATAACTTGGGTTATAACTTATACCAAAGAGATGGGTATTGTGTTAGTCACTATGATCTAAGCTTAGATCCATGAAAAAATTACCAATTTTTTTTCTTCTAATTAATGAAGGTCATTTAGGTGGAAATTTCGATAATAAAAGTATGTTTTGTGGAATTTAGTGTTAAGTAGCCTTTTATGGTAAAAATATGTAAGGGAACCATTGCATCTTAATCTTAAGGTGTAGCAAAAATAAACATATATATAACCTATCCCATTACCACCCTTAAAAATTATGACTATCTTGAATACCAACCTCCCCCCGCCCTACTCAAAGCCATACACCCCTCCCCCCAAACCTAACCAAAACTTCTTTTCTTTTTTGTTTTTTTTCCCTCCTGGTAAAGTAGACCTATAAAAGATGAAAGGTTTAAAAAAAGAATATGGTACAAAGAGCAATGTAAGTTTGCGTTATCTAAAGGGTTCTACTAAAGATGAAAGACTTAGTGAAAGACTATAGAGTATGAATGTTTATTGGTCTCTTTCGAAGTATGTTTCATACATATGAAAATTTTCTACCATCAAATATTATGCCTAAAAAATATATGTTAAGAACTTATAGCATTTTCTAAGTAACATATAAACTCTACATAATCATGCTAATGGGAATTAGGCTACTGGACCTCTAACCTACAGCCAAGCCTAAGGACTAGAGAGGCTAGTATGTCGAATCCATTTGTTCCAACCAACCCCTACCGAGGCTGAGTATTTCCTTGCCGAGTCACCTTTTATGTCATGCCATATGACCGCCCATTTTTCTACAATATGCCAAGTTATTGATTACTCCTAGCGCCTAGCCAACTAATTACTCGACGTCTCTCTTACCGAGAAGCTGAGAGAGAGAGTCCGAACTGACTAAGTTATCCTTGCTTGAACAAGCCCATCTTTCTGTACTTTTTGTCCACATCTTCTAACAACCTCGCCCATGTAGCATCGTCACATGTATAGTATCATGCACAGAATCTGTTGCACTAATGACTGTTTTTCTTGTATATTCATTTTTACCTTTTTGTATCTTATACATTACTTTCTTAGGAAATGCCCTTTTTGTCTTTTCCTTTTTAGGAAGGTTGCCCTAACTTATGGGTATAAATGCCCTTGTACTTATAACTGTGACAACATCAAATCATTCTTAATATATACTCTTTAAGTACTTTTTTTTCCTCGCGTAAACACTGTTTGTTTACTCTCAGTATCACTCTTATTCTTTCCCTTAAGCAATATTAGGTGGTAAGTAATCTTACTAGACCAATTCGTGAGTCATATTAAATTAAGCCATGAGTCCTCGGAAGCTCCATTGGTGCATCATATTCTCTAGAGTTGTTTGTAGGTTTTGCTTACTGTTTCATTCTTCATTTTTACCCTTTCTTACTTTTCCCCATTAATCCTTTTCAAGCTTTTTGTAAGCTTGGACCCATCTAATAACCGACTTTATTTGTTCTTGGTCACGGTTAGAAATATCTTGGTATCAAAGCGAAGGTTTTGTATGATTTGTAGTTAGTTCTCCTTGAAGTTCTATTATACTCTGTTTTGTGTATGTGAAACAGAGCAAGTTACTATGTTCATTTCACTGCTGTGTTGTTAGCTATTCACTTCTTAAAGTGTTGTTTGAGCTTTGAAGCTGTGAGGAAAAATGACAGACCCAAGTATGAATGTTGGTATTGGTGATGACAGTAGAGTTGTCCACCATGGATGACAATTTCAAGGAACTCCCAAAAGCATTGACGAAAGACTTGATGAGTTAGCTAACCTATTAGTATATTTGACCTAAGCTGTTTATACGTTGTCTTGCCGACTTACTAAGGGCACATAAAACACTCCATAAACTGCTCAACTTGTCAGAGGTTAAAAACCAACTCAACCCGTTCGAGGTAGAAGAGTTGGCAAACGAGTAAGGTGAATGATAGACTTAAGAGAGCTTGACAAAGAAAAAGATTAGTATTTTGAACAGGAACGTGTACAAATTCCTAGAGCATCTAACCATGTGAAGCTTCAAATTCCGAATTTCAATAGATCTGGGAATGCTAATGAGTATCTGGATTGGGAAGAGAAGGTAAAGCGTATGTTTGAATACTATAAAGATGAGAATTATGAGAATGTGAGAACTGCTGCTGTTGAGTTCTCCAGATACACCGCCATGTGGTGGAAGAATTTTCAGGCTATAAGAAGACGAAAGGGGTACCGAGAGATTAACACTTAGCCCGAGATGAAGAGAGTGCTCAGAAATATGTTCGTGCCGAAAACCTATCTTCAAGATACTTTCACTCAGCTTCAGGAATTGAGACAAGGAGGTCAAACAATTGACAAGTATGTTTAAGAATTTCAAATGCTTATGATGCATTACGAAGTGGAGGAACCACTAGCTTAAACAGTCTCAAGGTTTGTTACTGAGTTAAGAGGAGACATTCAAGACATTGTGGAGCTCCAACAATTTGACACCATAGATGAGGCTATTAGGATTGCCTAGCAACTAGAGAAGTAAAGAAGGAGCCAAGCACTGGTGAGGATACTGACTAGCCAACCCGAATAGGCAAGTTACCGAGCTCAGTCAAGTATAGAGCCAAGCAGAAAAACTGACTTAATGGTGAAGTGCTGACCCGAACATATGAGAAGGGACAAGGGTCTGGCAGGAAGACCAGCCAAATCAAGTGGTTCAAGTGTCAAGGGTTCAGATACATGGTTGCTCAATGTTCGAATCAATAAACGATGATCATCAAGGGAGTCATCCCGAAGCTTGAAGTAAAGAGTACGGATGAGAAACTTGAGGAGGAGGAGGTTCTTGCCGAGAAAGAGCTGATTAAGGAGGAAGTGTTTGTTAAGGACTTAAACCAGTTACTCATGGTTGTCTAATACAATATGAGCATGGAACCTTCATGAGAGGAATAGAGAGAGAATCTATTTCATACAACTTGCAAGGTGAATAATCAGGTATGTGCCCTCATCGTGGATAGTGGAAGTTGTACCAACATAGCATCAACCAATCTTATTTCAAAACTGAAATTACCGACTGTTGTGCACCCGAAGCTGTACAAGTTGTACTGCTTAAGTGAGAAGGGAGCATTATACGTCACTTGGCAAATACTACTATCAATCACTATTGGGAACTACTTTGACTAGATTCTCTACAACGTCTTACCTAAGTGTGCTTCCCACATGTTGCTAAGTAGGCTATGATTGTTTGATAGGAGGGTTATCCATGACAACTACATGAACACATACATGTTCAAGAAGGATGACCGGGAGATTACACTAAACCCGATGTCATTGAGAGAAGTCAATAAGTTGCAAATGAAACTTACTTACGAATCGAAGAAGGCTCTAGTGATGAGTAAAGCCAAGCTCCAAAGCCATCAATGTTAATGAGCTGACCCTCTTGTTGGTCAAGTAACTATTGGAAATGAGGGATCGAGGTGAGTTACCCCAGGAGATCAAGAAGTTGTTAGATAAATATGCCAACCTGTTTCCAGAATAGTTGCTTGAAGGGTTGCCCCCAACTTAAGGCATAAAGCACCGCATTGACTTAGTACCTTGTGCTGCATTGCCGAATAAGCCAGCTTATAGGATGAATCTTGAGCAGGCTTTTGAACTCCAACATCAAGTTAATGAGTTGCTGGAGAGAAGCTATGTAAGAGAGAGTCTCAGCCCTTATGCTATTCCTACACTTCTAGTGCTAAAGAAGGATGAAACCTAGCGGATGTGTATAAATAGCCGAGCCGTTAACAAAATCACGATCAAATATAGGTATCCGATCTTAAGGCTAGAAGACATGTTGGATGAGCTGAGTGCAGTTAAGATTTTCTGCAAGATTGATCTTAAATCTGGCTACCATCAAATCCGCATGAGACCAGGCAACGAATGGAAGATTACGTTCAAGACTTGACATAGACTTTACGAGTGGATGGTCATGCCCTTCGGCTTGTCAAATGCCTTGAGCACTTTCATGAGAATAATGAACCATATGTTGAGACATCTCATCGAGAAGTGTATTGTGGTGTACTTTGATAACATCTTGGTCTTTAGTGTCGACATACCGAGTCACTGTGAACATCTCAAAGCAGTCCTAGATATCCTCTATGCCGAGAGATTATTCGGCAAACTAAAGAAATGTTGCTTTTGCCAAGAGGAAATGGTATTCTTAGGCTATGTAGTTAGTGGAGGAGGTTTGTGAGTCGATGATGAGAAGATTCGAGCAATTGTTGAGTAGCCAAATCCTACTACTTATGCCAATGTGAGAAGTTTCCACGAACTAGCTTCATTTTACAAAAGACTCATCAGAAATTTTAGTACCCTTGCTGTACCACTTACTGAACTAATGAAGAAAAACACCAACTTCCAATGGAGAGAAAGGGAGGAGAGGAGCTTTGCCGAGGTAAAAGAAAAGTTGACCTCCGCCTCAGTATTAGTACTACTTGACTTTGACAAAATTTTTAAGTTGGAATGTAACGCATTAGGCATTGGAATAGGCACTGTCCTAATGTAGGAAGGCCAAACAATTGCCTTTCATTGGAGTTGTTCATAGGTTTTGTTTACTATTTCATTCTTCATTTTTATCCTTTCGCACTTTTCCCCATTAATCCTTTTTGAGTTTTCTAAAAGCTTGGACCCATCCAATGACCAGCATTGTTTGTTCTTGGTCACAATTTGCAACAAATGCCCCAACATGCCGAGCTCTACTTATTCAGCATACAAATCGACTGCATCCTTTATTCGTCTCGACAACTTTGAGTACCCTTTTTCAGTAGCATCCCCAACATTAGTAGAGCTCAACCACAGCGTCCTAATACTCCAAAACGTAGATCTAACCATAGCATACTACTTGTCATTCCTTTTTCTAACATTGTACTATATTCCTTTATTCTATTTGACCCTTTTATCCTTCCTGGTAATGTACTATGATAGTATTTTGTATTACCCTTTTATTGTAATTACGTAGGTTTCCTTGTTACCCTAAGGACTTACTATAAATATTCCCTTTTCTTTATAGCCGAAATATACATCAAATATCTCACATCTATTGAATATTGTTGTTCTTGTGAGATATTCCCTCTTCAAGTTTATTTTCTCTTACTCTTATCTAATCTAGCTGAGTAGCTCAAGATTAGTGGTTGGTGGACATTAATATTAGCTTGTACATCATATTAAGTGAAATACTAAGTCATGTCTTGTTCGTTGATGCATCATATCCTTTGATCAGCTTACGAAAGCTACTATGCTTGACGGATTATCTTTTCCCTTTTTCTTTGATATCTCGAAGGACCAATTCGGTTACTATCACCAACAATAAGCTCTAGTGATTATTAAGCTCCTAAGCACATCATTTCACTAGTTGTTTGAAACTAGTTGATAACCTTAGAAAACAAATTAACCTAAACTTAACCTAAATTACAACTTAACCAACCCATTAGAGGATGACTAAGGTCGAACCCTTAAAAAAAACGGCTAAAATGGTCCATTCTTTAACCTTAGTCGAACTAAGTGGCAAAAGGGGTCATCGTAAAGTTAAGGATGCTAATATAAAGGTTGTTGATATCTCCATTGCACAAGCCTAAGTGTAGCCCAAAGTTGTTGCATCATGCTAAACTCCACAAACTCAAATTAAAGCGAACACAATTTCTCTAATCTCATAATGATATGGATAGCATCATGCAATGTGATTTTCTTATTCATGCATTGTATCTAGCTAACCTAAATGACAACCTTACTTTCCTTGTAGTATACAAATACTTCTGTCTCCATCCCACTTACTAAGTTATAGTTTCTCACTTCCTAATAGATTCTTTTTGCAAGTCAGGAATAGTCATGTTGATATACATCCAATGCTAACCTAATAGCTAATGAGGCTAAGGAGTGAGGATTAATGAAGATGCAATAGAACTTTTGTTACTTTTGTTGTTTTATTTGTCTTTAAGAAAACTAATCCAGCCATCACGAGTGACTACTAGTTTTTGTAGTCAGTCCATAAGATGATGTTGAATGTAATACCACTTAAACTTGTAAGTTTTCTTAGTATGTATAAAGTTCTATATCAAAGAGTATGAATTGAGGAACTATTTTAAGTCATTCCTGAAGAAGGTAATGTATTACTATACAAATTTTAAGATAGTGTAGGTACTAAATTGGATGCTTCAAAGAAGTGTAGTCAAGTTTTTCTTGTATGAACTAAGTCTACAATAGCAGTCATAAGATCAACTTCTATCCTAAAATTGTTCAGATGATGGGACTGTTATAACTCAACGACTTAAGGTGTGACATTTCTAAGTTGGTATTAAAGCAACGTTCTTAAGAATTCATTTCAAACGTAATTTTAAAGGACTTGCTTGAAAGCATCGTAAAAAAAATCAATTAGACATCATAGGAAATACTAAGAGTGTATAGTAAAAAATTTAGACTATACGTTTATGTCTATAATATGTATCTGTGTACATGTGTGTATGTGTGTGTCTATATATATATATATATATATATATATATATATATATTAGCAATACTAACTATGAAAATGATTAACTTTCATTTGACTAACTTATACAATTACAAAGAAGTACCTATAGTTCCTTAATTGAATTTTGATTGGAACGATAAAAAATCTCCCGTAAAATATAAGATGTGACTCACTTTTTAACATTTAAAATTGAATCTATAATGCACACTTTCTTAAAACATACATTTTAAGTGAGTTTTAACTAGCAAGTATACTAAGTCGCATTTTTAGTACAAAAAAGTGTATTAGGTCATGTTTGTAGTGTAGAAAGTGAGTCAACATCGTATCTATAGGGAGCGATGTACTAGCTCTTAGTTATGCTAGTCCCATTTTTAGTTAGGTACACTAATAAAATTTTCCATCTTTATTATACTAAATCTAACAATAACTGATCTTAATATAATTAACTAGAACATCCAAAATTGTCAAATATTATGATTAAGAACCAATAATAGAATATTCTAATGGCATAGCAGTTACGTTATTCCATCAATTAGTATCACCAGTAGGTATGGCATCAATTCCTAATCCGCATTAGTTATTCATAGAAATTATTAGAATGCATGCACTAGTTATATTATTCTAATCTACTTAATGTTCCTAAATTGAAACACAAGCTCTATGAATAAAATCAATAACCCACTACCAATAAACATGAAACGAAATAACAAAGCCACCTTTAAACAGTCCAACCTGTTGCAAACTTTAACGAAGAATAGACAAGGCCGGTCGCTAGATGGGTCTGAGCTTACAGAAAGCTTGAAAAAGACTAATGGGGAAAAGTGCAAAAAAATAAAAACGAAGAATGAAACAGTAAGCAAAACCCACGAACAGCTCTAAAGGATATAACGCACCAATGGAACTTCTGAGGACTCATGGCTCAATTCGATATGCCGTACAAATTGGTTTGGTGAGGTTACTTACCTCCTAACCTTGCTTAAGAAAAAGGATAAGAATGATGCTAAGAGTAAATAAACAGTGTTTATGCAAGGAAGAAAAAGTACTCAAAGAGTATATATTAAGAATGATCTCCTCTCCATTACAAGTACAAGAGTATTTACACCCATAAGTTAAGACAACTTGCCTAAAAAAAAAAAGACAAAAAGGGAATTTCCTAAGGAATTAATGTATAAGATACAAAAGGGTAAAAATAAATATACAAGAAAAACAATCATTGGTGCAACGGATTCAGCACATGATACTATATACGTAATGATGCTACATTGGTAAGGTTGTTAGAAGATGTAGACAAAAAAGTACGAATAGATAGGCTTGTCCAAGTAGAGATGGCTTAGTCAGTCCAGACTTTTTCTCTCTCGGCTTCTCAGTAAGGAATATGTTAACTTGGCATTAGAGAGTAATCATCAACTTGGTATACTGCAAAAAAATGGGCATTCATATGGCATAGCATGAAAGGTGACTCGGCAAGAAAGTACTCGGCTTCAATAAGGATTGGTTGGAATAGAAGGATTCGTCATATAAGCCCCTTTAGTTCTCGGGCTTGGCTGCGTATTAGAGGTCCGGTAGCTTGATTCCCATCACAACTACTACATTGATTCACAATTTGATGAAGTTCAAAGGATACATCGAGTAAAACTAACATCCAAGACAAATACAAGCAAAGAATGGGGAAGAAACAACCTGAAAAGATGAGTTCCCATCCAAATCTATGCTTAAACCATGATTCTTGAACATCCTTAAGTTGGATTCATTTATTAGATTGCAAAAATAAAGTGGAAAAGGCCCTAAGGTCGAAACCCTAGCAGAGGAATTATAAGAAAGTTGAAGGAAAAAATAAAACGGAAAAACAGGTCTATGTAATGCAAGTTGCAGAACATAACTTTTTATAGCAAATGACTACTAATTGATCAGTAGGTATAAGGTCCTCAAATGCTTCATTTTGTTTCCTGAAAAATCCCAACGAGGGTTGAAGCTACTAATCAATCAATAGAAAGAGTACCAATCAGTTGGTACTATAAGATCCATAGGACATTCTATTCTCTTATGCTCATTCCCAACCTCTCATGGCATTCAATTGATGCTTGCAACAATGGCCTTTTGATACATCAAAGCATACCAACCAATCAATGGCCAACCTACTAATCAATCAGTAAGTTAAAATCTCTTCAACCTTGACATTTGGCTTGACAATTGAACAATGGGGGATACCTAATACATGGTAGCCCCTGTGTTCTTATACATAAAAGATCAATTTAGCAAATTTTCATTAATTTTTTAATCTTTTTCGTAAATTTTGACAATTTAAGCTTAGCCAGTCCATTTCATGCATAAACATCACTTTAATAGCTTAACTAGCCAATTTCCATTAAAATTTATGCACAAGTGTGATTCTAAGTTGGGAAAAATTGCTAATTTTTACCCGTTATCGCCATGCAATTTCTAAGGTTACTATTGGAGAAGATTGATTAGGTAATGCTTAGAATGATGAAGGAAGGTTTAGGTAGATCTAATTCGATAGGCATAGATTTCATATTCATAAGTATACTTTATAGCTCTAAAAAGTATCCTTTAGATTCATAGATTGACTGCCACACTTCTTATCTTCAACAAGTGTAGAGGTTTACCATAAGGATCTAATGAGCTAAAGCTTGATAGTGAATTCCCCTGCTATATTGAATGCATTTTCTGATGGAACACAAGGTATTGTAGCCTATGAAGTTCAAGAGAGTTTGGTAATAGTTGATGAAGAGGATTTCAAGGTAAACCTTAGGGATGATTTGAGGAAGCAATTAAAGTACCAAATATGATTACAACTAAATTATGGAGAATAAGGATGGTAGAGCTCACAATAGCTAGTAAAGTATAACCTAACTTAGAAGGTACAACAAAATATAATTTAGAGGGTCCAATAGGAGATCATAAGGTGAATATGGAGGATCAAATTGTTAGGTATAATAAAGTAATCTTAAAGCAATGGTCATGAGCAACAATACGGTAGATGGGAGTGAAATGTAAGAGATATTAACTTTTACTAACTCAAATAAGATGAAAGTATTGATAGGTTGACAACATACTTTTACAATGAAAAGGATCCCGTGTAGAATCTGCATGAGCTCAAAGCATTGTAGTACTTTTTATTGAATTAAAGGTTTTTCTATGATTTGATGTAGTTCGACACTAATACAACTAGGTTCTTTAATGAAATTTAAACTACATGACATCTTCTAACTTGAGATATATCTATGTTTTAACAAACATATAATCTTATTAACATAAAAGCGTAACTAAAATGGACAAAGAATATGTACAATATGTTATTGATTAAGTTGAATGTCACATCTACTACTAATATACCCATATTGCTATATAGTAGATAAGAATACAGAGTGGTTTGGAGAATTAGCGTGCTAGAAGATAATAGCTTTGTGTAGAAACATATTTAGAATGAGCTACCAAGAAAAATAACATTGGTAGAAGAGGAATACAAAATTGATGCAATGTGTTCTCTTTATGGAAATTAGAAGAAACAATTTGCCATGTTTTAAGGGATTGCTCATAAACAAGGGAAGTCTAGAACAAGATCACTACTCCAAGGGAATGATAAAGGAGCTTAGAATTGAACTTTAAAGATTGGCTAAAGGTAAATAGTAGAATATCAAAACACCAAAAAAGGGGAAGGATTAAACCATCACAATACATTTTTCTACAGTAAATATGTAAAGAAAGGAACAGGAAAACCCTTATGTCTATATAGTCTAAGCCAAGCTAGTTAAACAATTGTATAGTAGGTGTAAACCCCATAAATTTAGCTTTCTAAGTATAGAAACAAACGTCCAAACTGTAGGTGATTTCCTAAACTCAAAAGAGCCAATGAGATTTAAAACCAATAAAAATCTCAATCCAAAACCTAAAGTGGATACGAAAAACCTTAAATCATCAATTGAACCCCTAACCGCATACGAAGACCCTAAAACCTCGAACCCCATTAGAACCCTAAGATGACAATCGAAGATCTAATCGCATAAGAATATATGAAACCCTAAATGTGTAAAAACATTAGGGATTGTGCCCTAAAGTAATAAAACCCTAAAACTATAACTTTAAGGATATAAAAGTACTAACTCACCATAATTTACCCTAAAACCCTAAGTGATAATATATCCTCCATATTTTTCCATTTCATCGGTAAACGACTAAAGATAACCCTCAATCATGCATAAACATTTAGAATACTTAACCAATCCCTTAGAAACTAAGATAATGAATCATAGATTACATTTATTTCTTAAGTGTATGATTAAGATAGTCTTACTTAGAGTTAGAGGTATGGTTGGAGATTAGGATAAATGTAGTAAACTTTAATACCCTAAATGACATTTTTCATCTTAATTACACTAAGTAGTTTACCAAATAATGTTTATAGGTTATAAATACTTAAAGTAAGATCTCATCATCTACTCTTACTAATCAATTCATCAAATACCTCATTTCCTCTCATTTCCTTCATTTTTCCCTTCATTTCCCTTAATCACTACATTATGTACACAAATTTACATATACATAAGAAGAGTTGACCAAGTCAACACATGTTGACTAAAGTCAACATTTTGAAAAGTCAACAAAAGTGTCTCTTTCATTAGGAAAAAAATATCTTCTTCTCATGATTTCCTTTCTTTTCTTTTCCTTTTGCATTTCTTTTTCCTTCTTCTCTTAAATTGCCGTCCATACATCTCCCCTTGTAGACCCCACCATTCTCCTTCTTCCATAAGCAAAACAAAGAAAAAGAAACAAAACAAAAGGCCCCTTCATTGCCGTAACCTTCCATCTTCCATTTCACCTTCAACATCTTCCTTTGTCTCCTTAATTTCAACATAAGCAAAGGTATGTATCTAAGTTACTTTATCTTGTTTTATCTTCTTCATAGTTAGTTAATTAGATAGATTAGATAAGTAGTTATGTGTTTAGTGTTGTTTTGAAGAAGAGGAAACAAAGTTTCCATCTTTAAGTGTAGAAATCTAGGAATCATGAATAAGAAGAGAGGAAAACATGAATATGTGCACAAAGAATATGTACATGAGATAAACCGAAAAGAAGGGAAGCATGAGAAGCATGGTACATGAGTATTTTCCATGTACATAACCTAAATTAAAACAAAACCTAACCATACATACCTATACTACACTAAATACATACATAAAAACAAAAAAGGATGAAATTAGGAAGCTTTTCTTAAGGAAAAGATTAGGCATACGAATTTGTGTATAAAAATACGTATCTAACCGTATAAGTATATGAGTATGTATACATGGATAAATACGGTATAAACCTAAGTAGATGTATAAGTATATGTATGTATAAAGTATAAGTACATAAGTATACATATTAGTATGTTATGAGTGTAGGTAGGTATATAACATATGTGTATGTATAAGTACTTAATGACATATATATTTACATGTAATAAATGGATTACATAAGCCATGACATCATCTAAGCATTACATAAGCCATGACATCATCAATTGGTTACATAAGTGATGATGTAAGCGTGGGTTTATAATAGAAGAAATAATAAGATTACATAAGCACATAACATAGGTATATACATGTATTTAGAAGTCGAAAATCCCTTAAACCTTAATACACTTCCTAGATTGAATTAAATTTAATTAAGTATGTGGATTAGTAGCACTAATATAAAATTTCGTAAGTGTAAGAATCAAATAGCTAATTCAATCATTAAATCCTAAACTAAGGCATAAACATAAGCAATAAGAATAATTAAACTTCAATAAGATAAAATTTCAATAAATTTAGCCCATTTCATAAAACACAGGTCTTAACGTCCAAAACGAACATTACCGTGTGAACGTACGTCCGAAAACGATGAAAAACGACTATAAATTCGTAAATATTGAAAATAGAATGAAAAAGTTACGTATGAGTAACAATTAGGTTTAATCGAGTAAGGGCTGATAGTAATCTAAGTAGAATTAGGTAGATAGATATCTAGAACCATTAGTTTAGTCAACTACTTATTATTCCTGTTATCTCGTAATGATTAGGTGATCCCGACGAGGGCGAGGATCTCCCAATTGGTTATTACGACTAGAGCGAGTCGTCATAGTCAAGTGAGTACTCCCGATGACTCTATACTTGTTTGTGCTTGTAGTTAGTGCACTTAAATTGAATATCAATAACTTGATGCATAGGGTTTCGGGATATGCGTGTGATTAATATTGATTGATTGATTGTTATAAGAAATATTGTTGAATACGATAATTGATGATTTGATGGTATGATTGATTTTTATATGATTTGGATGGTTTGCTAATATTGATTGATCGCCTCATAATCTGACCTAATTATATTTGGCTTATCTTAAATTAAAAGGGTCATGCATTATCCATGCATCGCATTACTTATTCTAGCCGTCACTTCACGCGGTTGGTAATGAAGGGCCTTGGAGGGATGGATTCCCACATGATTTGATTAGTACCGTGCAGGAGCATGGGTACAACAAGACCCTACCCTTGGCTTGCAGGTTTTATTGGCGCCGGAGACGCTAACCGTGGGTGGCTGGGGGTCGCGTCTAGAGACCACCGCTGTAGGGTGTGAGTGTGGACTGCGGGGGCCACCTCACCGCTAGGCCTGGGATTTTGTGAATTATTGGATTTTTGGAAATGGAAATGTATTTTTGTATAATACGGAATTCAAAGTTATGGGTAAAAACCCAGGTGCTAGAGCCCGGTCGTGATTGGTGCTAATGAATCTCCAACCCTTATCTTGGAAGGCGTTAAAATCCGATATTATATGCAGTACCGGTCGACTGCATATATTGTTTGGCATTCTGCGTGTGCATGCATTCATATGGTTGTAATAATTTGTTTGATAACTTGTTTGCCTGTATGGTATGAGGGATAGCTCACTAAGCTCTTGTAGCTTATTCCCCAATAGTCTTTCTTTTGCAGGTTTACATACAATGGGATTAGGATAAGTCTCGAGTGCTAAGGGCGAGATGAAGATATGTACATTAGTGTTAGGATTAGTTGAGATTTTTATAGGTGATACATAAACACTCCTTGTAGAAAATATTCACATGTTAAAATTTAATATAATTTAATTCTACCTGCAGTTTTATAATGTTGGTAATCCTGTCTTATTATTTGGTAGGGGATACCGATTCTCTGCGGTTCTGAGGAACTGTGGGATATCGGACACCCATAGTTATTTATATTTGTATTCTACAGTAAATTAATTACTTGAAAATCATTAATCTTAGTGATTTATTATTTAGAGTCTTGTAATCTCTGACTTATAAGACGATTTTCATATCATGGGTGCACACATATTATGGAAATTTTAGGTAATCCTACTAGGCCCCCTTTAGGGTCCTGATAATAGGTGCATCAAAATCTTGGGCTTATGAATTTCAAAGGAATAGATCATCCCTAGGTAACTTTGAAGAGCTAAAATGGAGACCATCTAATTATGGTCGAATGGGCTAAAATAACTTGTGATAAGACTAGCAAAAGGGGAAGCAAAAAGGCAGGTGCCAAAGGTATTCTAAGAAATGCAAATGAGGACTTGTTTAGGTGGGTTTGCTAGCTATAATGCCTTAAAACCGAAGAGCACCACAACCCGCCACATGTCCCTGATTTTCTAATGATATGTAAAGGTTCTAAAGCTAACTACAATCTCCAAAGTTACTTATAACAACTACTTATCAAGTATAAAACAACAAATCTCCAAGTACATTAATTCGAGTGACTCCCAAGCAAGTCATTCCAACCACAAATGTGATCAATGACCAAATCTTGATCTTTTACAACATACAAAACTAATTGCCTCTTTTTCCCAACCTAATGATAGCAACTCTCATACTTGTTATGAACTTATCGAATCGAACAATAGCTGTAAAAGTAAAAGAATGAGCTAAAACCCAATATATGATGCATAAGCATGCATGAATGCCAAGCCAAGTCATACACATGCATATAATTCAAATTATATCAAGTATAAAGCAAATAATATATTAATTATCTTTATTTTAAGCCAACAACCAACAAAGGGATACTCATGACCCCGCCATACCATAATCTTTGTTCACATACATAGGTGGATATAAATATATGTTTTCTGTTTAAGTCCTTTATGCCTAGAGTCTAAAGTCCTTGAAACTTAGTTTTCTAGCTACATTGTTCCATATGAAAGTTCATTAGGAAAACCTCACATATGACCAACAGTTACTCTTTTAGGGATCTGCTACTATGGGCCCCTAAAGTGAACAAATCAAGTACAACTAGCAATCAAATTTAACTAGGTTGAATATAAATTAATCTGGCTTGTTTACTAAGTCCTAACAAGCACAAGCACATAACCAAGCACCAAATACCTGAAAGCCAAACCAAAAACAATTCCAAAGCCTAAGTCTAAACTCAAAGTCTAACCCGTCTTCACAAGTATGAATCCAATTCCATGGTCTAAGTCATACTAAACAAAGAACCTGAATCAAGAACATAGTAAGTAGAACAACAAGCCTTCCTTAATCCATCATAAATCCAATTCAATATAAAGCTTTTAATTTAAAACTCTCAACTTCACTTTGTTTACAACCCTCTAAACTTCATCTTAACTCCTAAGGGTACTCCTAAGGTTGATGGTAAAGTTTGAAACCTTAATTAAGAATAAGTTAGAGAAAACATTTAGCAGTTTAAAGTGGTAAAGGAATTTAGATGGAGTATAGTTTGAAAAATACTAATTATTGTATTAGAGTGGTAAAATAAGGTAAAGTTCTCCAACATTGGTTAAAATAACAATTCGAAGTAAAAACTGTTTAAAACTAGTTAAAATGCTAAATTGAGCTTAAAGAACATGAAAATTCTAAGTAAAAGTTAAAAATTTTATAAAAGAAAGCTAAATGGAACTCATTATTAATCTTAGGAAAAGGTTTTATTGAGTTTGGTCAAGTGAAATAGCAAGAAAATATTTCACATAAAGTTCTTAGCTCAACATGGTTAGCAACATGATCTTATTGCTTGGTTGTGTCAAAATTTGATTACTTTACAAAAGTTAGAAAATTTTATATAAAAGAAAGTTAGTTTGGAACCAAATATTAAGGGTAGGAAAAGGTTTGGGTAAATTTGGTTAAAAAAACAACAAAGAAAAGGTTTTACATGAAGTTGTAACTCGATATGGTTGGCTATATGACCATGTCACTTAGTTGTGCCAAAATCTTATTTTTTGCAAAAGTTGGAATTTGTTTGTAAAAGAAGATTAGTTGGAACTATATATTAAGGGTAGGAAAAGGTTTCATTAAGGTTGATTAGGAAAATCGTAAGAAAAGAGCACTTGGAGTTCACCACTCGACATGACTAATAACACAACCGTATTATCTAGTCATGTCACTTTCTATGAAATTATCCCCTTTATAAACATGATCACGTCGCTGGTCGTATCCCTTCCAGCAGCAACTAGACTTCTTTTCTCCTTTGAAAAGCTCTATAATCCTACTCTTTCCCTACAAATCTTCAACTTATCCTTAAATATAAATCAAACCCTCCATATCCCATAACTTAAACTCCTTTTTAATCCATCAAAACCACAAATTTCCACTCAAACACCCACTTAATCATCAAACCTTCTAATAACTTTAGGAAAACCAACTATAAGCTATAGAGCAAGAAGTAAAATGAAAAATACTTACTTAGAATGAATGGAGCTACTTGTAATACAATTAAGAAGCAAAACCTAACAAAGAGCTGCAAATAATAATCAACTTAAATTTGGATTTCTTAAGAGATGCTAAGAAACTCCATGAAAATGAAGGTTTTTTACTAGGAAAAAAAAAACTTAGAAAAAGAAACTAGAAGGTTACCTTATCCCTAGAGGAGCTTCAAAATGGGTTTCTTTGGAACATTTAAAACTTTAAGAGCTTGTTTCAACTAAGAGGAAAACGAGTGATGAAAATGGAAATAAAATAAGTAAATTAAGAGGGTTTGGTAAGGTTTAAGGCATTAGGATTTTAGTTAAAGGAATAATATGGGTAAACTTTAGGGTAAATGGCATTTAAGCCCATAAAAGAAATTACAACAATACCTCTTACTTTAAAATCATTTTCTTGAATTTTCTTAGGCATTACACTAGCACATTAAATTTTGCAAACATTAAATTTTGTATTGCCACTTAAAGCTGAATTTTAGGCAATACACAAGGGGTTATGTCTAAGGGAAGAGAAGAGAATAGAAAGATCGAAAGTGGAGTTTGATGAGAGCAATGCGTTAGACTAACTACAAAAACATCTATGTAATACAAATGATGTTGCTAACATTTTCACTTTGTGGAGGTAAAAGTTCTTGAATCTAAAGATTAAGGAGATCAAGTGGTCATAGGTGAGAGTCATAATAAAATGGTAAATGAATTGGCAAAATTGGTAAAATAGGCAAAATTGACTTCATTTTCTATTCTTTTACTAATACGTATTTTAACTCCAATCTACTAAGAGAGGTGTTGAACTTGTTATCATCAGATTCGAGAGATTTGAAAGTGTATGAGCTATAACCTCCTGATGGTTAATTAATATAAAAGATCCATATGTTATCAGATAAACAATATTCAAAATTATCTATAGTATTAAAGCCAAAGATGCTAGTTTAACGTTTTAACATGTCTTTCAAATTATTGAATAATCCCTACATTAGTAAATATTCAATACATTAAGGTTACTACTAAAAAAAAAAAAAAACTATGTAAGCTAAAAATGGTATTTAACCTAAAAAGTTTCCATCAAATTGTGAGCTTCTAATTATAACCCTAGCATCCATGTATCCAAATAATTCTTAATTTTGAATCAAACGATTTCCAATTATAACTCCAACATCCATATAGCTAATAATTCCTAAATCAAATTGTTTAATTTTAGTTCTTAAAATTTTAGCAAAAGAACATTTATATGCTTATTGCAAAAATGATTATCATAAAAAGTAATAGAGAATTAAAATATTCTTTATTTATTTACGTAAAATTATATCTAAAGTTTAAATAAAAATCAATTTATCTAGTGATACATTAAATTATACATATTTGTTACACAAATGAAATGGGACATGGATCTAGATTGGATAATGAAAACTATGAAAATAAAAATGTTGCTATAGGAGTATATAAATGTATTTTTTTTAATTGTAATTGAAATTTTTATATATATTTCTACTTTTTTACTTTAATTTTTTCCTTAACTAATTTTCATATGTATTTGTTATGTAGGTGATAATCGGTAAATGGATTTAAATTATGAAGATATAGTTTTAGCTGCTTTTTTGTTTTTTCAAATCATAATTTAAACTTTTTCCAATTAAATGTAATGTGGAATGGACATGGGTGAATCTTTTTCTTTCTATTTAAGATAAATTTATCTTACATATCTATATATACTTTAATAAAATTTTCTCTTAAAAAATCCAAAAAAATGCACTTTCTTATTTTCTTTTACATTTTTTTTTCTTAATGTTTTATGATTGCTAAAAAAGTTTATTACAAGAAATTAAAGAAGATTTATAGCATTTTGTAAGAACTAAAACTTTTTAATCAACAACTCATGCCTTTATTGTAAGTATAGTATTGTAAAGTAAATACATCTTATTAAGCATTTGGTACTCTCCTTAAATACACTATGATAGTCTTTCTAATTTCTTTAGTCTTATTTCATAATACTTACACGATTACCTTTTATATGTTCACAATAATTGTAAAGGTCATAGTATGTTTTTGATGAAAAATATTATATTTTAGAGTGGTTATAAACTCTCAATTGATATTAATTTTCTTTTCTAATTTGTATTTTCTTCTTAACAATTCTTATTTTATATAATATTTCAACTTTAATGTATTTATCAGATAATATCTTTATATGTATTTACTAAGTAATTCAGTTGATTCAATTATATAATTGATATTGATGATGATTAAAATACTAAGTATTTAATATGCATCCACATAGTGAGTGCATCTACAACTAGCGTGTATAAAAACCCATATGTCTTTATTGTTTTACTAAACACAAGACAGGTCTTGTAACTATAAAAATAGAATAAATTTCATCTCCACCATTCCCTATAAAATATACCGTTTGTAAACGAAATTATAGGACAATGTTATATGATATTTTTTTACACTTATCATTGTCCTTGGTTAGTTAAGAAACGGTTAAAGATTTAAAGTTTCTTTTTCACTTTTACAAAACAATTTACTGTAGAAGAAACATCCCCTACGGTGGATTAGTTCTAGAGTATCTATGAAAAATGAAAGATAAAGGAAAGGTAATCTATTGCCACGTCTACGCTTGCTTTTGATGTCGATATACATCCTCTTTTTTAAATTAATTATTTCAAACGTTCATATGCTTTCCGCATATTTCTGTTGTCTTGATTTCGACAGTTTAATATAACATGGTTATATCATTTATTTTTCAAAATAAATGTACCAGAAGTGCTCTATATTTGAATAAGAATTCAATATTTTGCTATTTAGTTACACCGTATATGTTTTAACGAGACATTTGATTTCTCTGCATTTGTATCTATACACCATATAAATCCCTCATTTAGTATCTTTTATAATTTATGGTATAATTATTGATGACTTATCTGTTACTATAATACAAATATTAAAAAAAAATTTTAAAAATGGAGGAAATGAATTGTATTCTATGACAAATATATAAAAAAAAAAAAAATTAACAACCCAGAATTTCTAATATACCAACTCCCTATTTACTTCATTTTATTTAACCAAATACGGCACGATTGCACGCCCAACAAACGAGAAACTTCCAGTCCCAGGGAAGTGTGTCCAAGCCATTTCTTAAGCAATAAGAGTTGAATTTCGGAAAAGAAAAATCACCCTTCTTTATTCCAACAGCAGCTTCCTACAAAAAGGTACAAATGTCCTGACCCCAAAATATTTCATGGAGCCATTCTCATGTTGCGTCTGCTCATTGATTTACCATGGTCCATGGGAAGCCAAAACGTGGTACGATACCACAAGGTCTGTTAAAGTCTGACACGAAGCATTTATTGAAATTTTACACGCATACTCGTCTATAAAGATTTTGAAAATTTTCAATAATAAATGTAATTAGATTTTTCGAATGTAATAAAAGCCCAACGATATCTGCCTAACTTAATCCATATTTAATGTGTATATTCATTCAACAAGTAAAAAGGTTCAATTCATGTATTCTCATAAAATTTGGATATATTTTAAGGGTAAGAAAGATTGATTAGGTAATATACATTAATACCTCGTTCACTTGACGGGAATTAAAATTCAATTCCCTTCTTATTTCTTATTCCTTATTACAACGTTTATTTAATTTTTTGTCTCTGAATTGCGATTCCTTGACTTAATAAAAAAATCACGATTCCTCACAAAATTTTACATTTTTTCTAAAAATAATTTCATATCAATTTAACGATAACCACCACCACCACTATTACCATCGCGACTACCCACCACTACTACTACCACCACCACCATCATCGTCGTTGCCGCTATCGCCACTAACACCACTACCATCACACTATTGTCATCATTACCATCGCTGCTGCTGTCGTCATCGCCACCAATACCACTTTTGATCACCGCTATCATCACCATCACTGTTATCATCACCACCGCCGCAACTACCCCTACCCTTTCCTCCAAGCCACTACCCCAGCCACCACCACCGCTACCGCTACCGCCACCGTTACCAACCACCATCATCATCACCGCTCGTAACCACCATCAACCATTACCATTGCCCTACCCTCGCAATCGATTTCCATTACTACCACTTATTACTTTAGAATTAATTGAGAAAAATTAAGGGTATTTTAGACATTAAAGTTCTATTACGTATCTATTTTTAAATTATTTATTAATTCAATTAAACAAA
This sequence comes from Lumnitzera littorea, assembly GCA_024138015.1. NCBI lineage: Eukaryota > Viridiplantae > Streptophyta > Magnoliopsida > Myrtales > Combretaceae > Lumnitzera > Lumnitzera littorea. Next base: position 68,336,721 of record JAMXBB010000008.1, read on the forward strand.
ATAATAGTATTATACCCTTATTGTAATCCTTAAAAATTCCAATTACATTCTTTTCTCATTCTATTCAGTGAAGTGAACGAGCTGTAAGTGTAAGTATACATGACCTGCAATTACTAATTATATCTAAACATATATCAATAGTAGTGGTAGTTTTCAAGATAATCACCCTCCATGTTTCATAAAATACCACTACGCTTTTAAACATGATTGGTACTTTTATGCCAAAGGTGTGTGTGTATGAAAAAAGATTCAATAGTACTAACGTACTACGTAGATTAATAAGTAGCGTATAAATATCCATAAATATTTTGACATGTGTTAGTAAAAAAATATATGTTTTAAAAATATACCAATTATTCGATTCACGTAGTGTGTTAATACCATTGAATTTTTTATATATTATCTTAAATAATATTAGTTTTATGATCTAGATAATAATGATAAAGAGTTCGCAAAATGTATTTCAAAAGAATCATTGAGCCTGTTCTTTTTTTCCACAGACGAGCAAACAAGCAAAAAACATTGTCAGCTACTTCCTACTAAGAGCAGTCCTAGGTGCTGGCGTTCATTAAATAGCAATTGGTACATCACAGCTCCTTAGCTCACCTAATTCAATCTAGGCTTCTATCTTTCTTCTCTAATGCAATTTATATAATGGAGGGACCATCCCAATAGAGTGTTGCTACATCTTATATAGGATGATACCATTCATCAAGAATGAGAAAAAAGACCAAGCAAAAACTTTACTTGCTCTCATTCCATAATCACTCCGAATTATGGATACTTTCATTTTTAAATGTGGATTTCAAACTTAATAAAAAGCTCAGAACCATGTAATAAAGCCGAAAAAGAAAGAGAAAGATTGATAAGAAACTCAGAACTTATGCAATGAAATAGAAGATGAGAAACAGAGAAGGAAGATGGACGTAAGTTTTGAAAATGAATTTTTGTAACTAACTCACTAACTACTGTATAAGTGAAGATATATACACAGCAATGTACACATCATAATAACAAAAGAAACAGAAAAGTATAAAAGCATAACAAAATTAAAAAAAATAAATAATCATATTCCTAACACCCCCCTTAAGATGGAGAGTAAATGTTGACTACTCCCATCTTGACTAAGAGAGAGGCAAATTGTACTGTAACAAGTCCTTTTGTAAAGATATCATCAAGTTGACTTGTTGTAGGAACATGAATAGGTAGGATAACACCTTCAGCTACTTTGTCATGAACAAAATGAAGATCCATTTCAAGATGTTTGGTACATTCATGGAAGACAGGGTTCTTAGCTATATGAATTGTCGGCTGATTATCACAAAATAATTGTACAGGCAAAGAAAGAACAACATGAAACTCTTTGAGCATAACAATCAACCAAATTACATCATAAGTAGCAGATGCAAGTGCTCAATATTCAAACTCAGCAAAGTTCCATACAACTATTGTTTGTTTCTTGGATTTCCAATTAATGAGGGATTGTCCAAGAAAAACACAAAAACCCATAGTAGAACGTCTGGAGTCAGGATATCTTCCCTAATCACTATCAATGTATGCACGAATAATCAAGTCAAAATATTTGGAAAAGAAAAGACCTTGACCAACCGTTCCCTTGATGTATCGCAAAACTCTTTCACAAGTTAGTTGATGAACATGTCTAAGATTATCCATGAATTGACTAAGAACATGAACAGCATAAGTCAAATCTGGTCAAGTAATACAAAGGTATAGAAGTTTGCCAATTATTTTGCAATAGCGAAAAGCATCAACAAGCTCAGAATCCTTACTCTTAAAGAGCTTATGATTAGGAATATTAGGTATTGCAACTGATTTGCACCCAAGAAAACCTGTTTCAATTAGCAAATCCAAGGAAAATTTGCACTGTGATAAACTAAACCACCTGATGAACGAGTTAATTCAAGACCAATAAAGTACTTAAGAATCCCCATATCTTTGATTTTGATCTATGCAAGAAACTCTTGAACTGGTTGATTAGAACAAGTTGTTTACTAGCTATTGCAATATCATCAACATAGACCAAGACTACCAACATATCATCACCAAATCCTTTAACAAACAGAGAATAATCACAATAAGATTATGTGAAACCATAAGCTCAAAGAGAATGTGTTAACTTGCCATTCCACTGCCATGATGCTTGCTTAAGACCGTAAAGTGATTTATTAAGTCAGCAAACAAGTTTTCTTCCAAAAGTATTATGATTAGAAATATCCAAACCAAGTGGAATTTCCATAACAACTTCCTTAAGTAAATCGCCATTCAAGAAAGCATTGTGAATATCCATTTGATGCATATGCCAATTAAAATGTGCAGCCAAGCAAAAGAATAAATGGACAGAAGTGTGTTTAACCACAGGACTAAAAGTCTCTATATAATCAAAGCCTTCCTTTTGATTATAGCCTTTAGCTACAAGCTGAGCCTTATACCTGTCAATAGAACCATCAACTGAAGTCTTAATTTTATATACCCACTTATAACCTATCGTATGTTTCCCAAAAGACAAAGGAACAATGCTCCAAGTATTGTTTTGTTTGAGAGCATCCAGCTCTTCATTCATCGCCTTATTCCAAGGCTCAATAAGTTTTGCCTAATGATAAGATGTAGGCTCATAGTGTTGAGATAGCTAGACTGCAAAAGCTCAAAAAGAGGGAGATAAGGAATCATAACTCAATGCTATACTTAAAGGATGTGCAAAAGAACTTAATGAAACAGCACTGGAACCACTATGTAAAGCAAGACTACGATGATAGTTTGCAAGGTATGAAGGAATTTTCTTCACACGAGTACTGCGCCTAAGACATTCAATAGAGGAATCACACTGATCAGAACACTTTGTAGTAGGCTCAACAATACTGTATGGAACTGACATGTCAGGAGGAAACAAAGAAAATATATGATCCACATAAGAAGAAGACTCAGCAAAAGGCAGGGAGACTAAAGGCTCATTAGAAACCATGTCTAAGAAAGTATGTACTCTGTAAGGAAACACATTTTCAACAAAATGCACATCTCGAGATATAAGATATCGCTTGTGAGCTAAACTATACAATCAATATCCCTTGACTGTAGATGGATAGCCAACAATATACATGGCTGAGCATAAGGATCAAATTTTGTTCTATTCCTCATAAGAATAGATGCAAAACATAATGATCCAAACATACGAAATGAGTATAAGAGGGAACCTTATGAAATAACATTTGATATGGAGAGGTCCAACCTAAAACATCTATTGGTATTTTATTAATAAGATGAGTAGCTGTTAAGACAACATCACCCCAAAAGCATAAAGGTAGAGAGTCTTATAGAAGCAAAGCACGAGCAATAAACGATAGATGTTGGTGTCACCATTTTGTTGACGTGTCTTAACACATGTGGTTTGATGGACAATTCCTTTAGAAGAATAAAAACTTGACAACATAAACTCAAAACCATTGTTAGTGCGAATCACCTTAACACAAGTATTAAACTAAACAGAAACCATATTGCAAAATGATTAAACAAGTATAGATGTTTCATGTTTAGTTCTCATAAGATAAACCCATATGACCCTAATATAGTCATCAACCACTATGAGAAAATATCGATAACCTTCAACAGTAGAAGTAGCATAAGGTCCCCAAATGTCCATATGAACTAGTTCAAAAGCTACACATGTGCTTCGAGCATGTGAAGGAAAAGAATTACGTTTCTACTTGGACAAAGGACAAATCATGCATTGAAAATGATGACATTTGACAACATTATCAACTCAACTTATTTGCTTCAGTCGCTCATGAGACTAATGACCAAGACAAAAATGCCAAACATCAAAATGTTCAGGCAATCTTGACAAAACATGAGAAAGAAACATGCTATTTTGCACCCTTAGTATTAATAAAAGCATCTTTACTTAGACAAGCATCCAAAGGAACAATTTGTTGCTTTAACAAGTATAGGCCACCCTTTGATTCAACTTGACCAATCACCCTCTAATTGGAAGAGTCCTGGATGAAAGCAAAAGTCTTCGTGAAAATAACATATAGTCTTGAGATAACTTGGTCACAAAGATCAACTTATACTTGAATGAGGGTAGAAATAAGAAATTATATTAGACTAATGTTGAAGAAATCACCACCATCCCAACATGTGTAGTAGCTAATTGTTGACCATTAGGCAAATAAATTAGTCAAATTTTAATGGCCACATATGAATGAAACATGGAAATAGAGCTAACCATATGATTAGTAGCATTCGAATCTAGAATCTAATCAACCCAATCAACAAAATTATCTTATACTTGATTAAAGGGAGTCTTAAAAGTACTTGCCATACGATACATAGATGCTTCATCTTGAGTTCTATCCTATAAAACAGTTGATGGAGAAGAAACTACTGGTGCTGAAACACCAGCACTAGAAGAAGTATTGTTATTAGAAACATGCAACATACTAAGCAAATTGAGAATTTGCTCCCTTGAAAAATTGAGCCCTGTCAAATTCCCATCAAATGCAACACTAAAGCCAATACTCATACCAAAAACAAAGGAATAAGAACTAACTGTATTGTGTATAGAATCAACTGTACTATGTTCAAAAAACACATGATTTAAGCCAGAAGTGCATTGCCTAGTGTTATTATTCTGTTTGAAATGCGAAGGAAAACCAATAAGTTTATAACACTTCTCCTTCAAGTGTCCTCTCCTTCGACAATAGCTATAAACAATGTCCCCTTTGTTTCGTTACCTACTTTTACTCATAGTAACCATAGTAGAGGCCTCTGAGAGAACTAGATCCCTAAGCTTATCTGCTCTCTAAAACTCATCTTGAACCACTATATTGTAAGCTTCATCCAAAGTAAGAAAAGGCTTTATCACAAGGATTTGAGAACGAAGAGCCATGAAACTCTCATTAAGGCCATTAAGAAACTTGAGCACGTAATCTTTCTCAGCCATTTCAGCAAACTTATCAAAGCATTTTGTATTACAAGATCCACATGAACAATATGGAAGTGGTCTAAAATTTCTTAATTCCTCTCAGATTATACTCAATTCAGTAAAATATTCATCAACACTTCTTGAACCTTGAACTACGATGCTTAACATATGATATAACTAACAAATTCTTAAATCATCGGGCTAAGAGAAACATACCTTTAGCTTGTCCCAGATCTATTTAGCAGAGTGCATATAAATGACTGTTGACACAATTGGTGGGGAAATGGACCACAATAGCTACACAACAATTAGATTGTTACATCAACTCCAAATTGGGTATAATTTGTCTATCTTCTCAGGTTCAGACAATGATCCATCCACAAATCAAGCTTTGTTGCGTATAGAGAGTACCAATAAGAAGGATCTACTCCATGTATTATAGTTGAGATCAAACAATATAGGAGTGATCGATACCGAACTCTGAGAATCTGAGTGATGAATGTAAAAAGGTGAGGAAACATCTTCAAGAGGTGAACTGTTCATAATTATGGCTCTGATACCATGATAAGAAGCTTAGAACTATGTAGTAAAGCTAGAAAAGAAATAGAAAGATGGATAAGAAACTCAAAACTTGTGCAATGAAATAGAAGAGGAGAAACAAAGAAGGAAGATGGGCATAAGTTCTAAAAATGAATTTTTGTAACTAACTCACTAACTACTCTACAAGTGAAGATATATATACAGCAATGTACACGTCACTATAACAAAAGAAATAGAAATTCATAAAAGTGTAACAAAAACACAACAAAATTGAAAAAAATAAATAATCATATTCCTAACAAAACTTGTTAGTGCTTAGTAAGCTTCATCCTTATAACTAAGCTAGTTTTGAAATTATATCATATGTTAAATTATTGCATTTGTGGTATTGATTGTATTAATGAAATGGTTGGGCAACACTACTATATGCACATGCATATATATATATATATATATGAGTATGTTAGTTAATAATGAAATTGCAATACTAGTGCTAAAAATTGTAAATAATTATGTAAATCATTTATAGAATTGTTTGAAACGATCATAATTTTTGTATGTGGTATCATTTATCAAGGACGCCTAGATAAATATCTATATACCTAGATCTCACAACATACTCCAATCTCTCATCAAACTGAGCTTAGGATGAATTCGATCACTAAGCAATAAGAACAAGAGATTGAATTCTAAGTCTAAGGAGATCACAATCGCTATGCCCATGATTAATAGGTACTTTTGGGATTTTATGATTAAATTAACAATAGAAATATAAGGGATTTGGACAATACTCTTTTCTAGATATGACTCAAATAGAAAAAAGTTTGATGCACTCAATTTATTTGATATGACTCACTAATAAACAAAATGGTTTATTCGCCATAGTTGAAGAAGACTAATAAGAACAAGGGTTCAAAAGAGACGAACTCAACCAAGAGAGAATTGCATTAAGGATTCAATAATGATAATCTCCCCATATGGTCACATGTGATTATTTATATGCTAATCCTAATAGCAATCTTAAAAATTCGTATAAGAAGAAAGAAAATAATCTATAAAGTATGATAATCTAAACAACGGAAAGAAAATATCTAGTTTTCCAATATGTTTGAGTACTATAGAATTGAATCTTCTATCTTTAACAAGAAATCAAGATGCATTCTCATTCTCATGCTAAAGTCTTCTCTTGATCCAAAATTGCTACTTCAAAAGCAACACCTTCAGAAACTAAAAAGAACATACTCTTCCCAAGATTCATGTAATGGATTATGAATGAATTATTGAATTCAACGTCTTCAGTAGTCAAAGAAGCTCCCAATGAAATACGAAACTTGGAACTCAAGAGGGGAGGTGGGGTTTGAATTGAGTTTCTTCACAAATTTTCAAAATGAAGTAATTTATAATTCGAATGACTATAAGTAATAACTAAAATGGAAAAGAAACAATAAATAAATTGTAGAAACTAAAAGAGATAAGGATAGAAAGAATCAAGCCTGGATTTTAACGTAAAGTTCAAACCATCCTGTACTCTCCATAAGCATATAATGCCTTAATCAAGATCTTCATACTCTTATATTTATTTCAAACACAATGGCTCAAGAGCTTATAACCAATCTTGTTTACATAATTTTCTCAATCGCTACACTTCACTCGATCTCAAGTATAGAGTTCTCTCTTAAGAAATAAGCAAGTAAAAATAACTTAGCTCTATACTAGGGTTTACAAGATATTGCAAATAAATGACTATAAGACAATTTGAGTGTTGAGCAAAAGGAATGTTTGCAAATTTTGGCTCTATTTAATACTCTTCAACTGCCTAAACAGTTGTATTTATATCTTCTCAAAAACTTATGGACATTGGAGACAAATATCCATCAAGTCGGCTGCATTAAATACTATCCAACAACTATTTTTGTGCCTAACATCCAAATGTCTCCACACATCGTATTTGGATGTTGAAATAAAATCCAATCACAAAAGCCTAGTGTCCTGGTGCTATGCCTAAGTTGTCAAGACATGTAGAGGAACCAAGAGTAATTAGGGGCTTACGTCTAAACGTTATCCCCTGTTATAGACATCCACCTAAAAACACAAAGCACGAATAGGAAAAAATACAACAAGGCACACAAAGTGCTTCTTTACATGATGAGTTAATTAGTTTTTTATAGATTGCAAGTTTTGTATAGCCTAATCAACTCAACTAATCTCATTTTTTATTTAACGTAACTAATTTAATGTTTTTTTCTCATCAAAATCAAGATGTAAACTTTAAGTTCACCACTCTATGTCCATAAAAACTAGATAGACCTTTAATCCTTGACTTAATCATCAAACTAGTATATTTACGATTCTAACTTAGCTTATGATCTTTGGATGGCTCTCATTTTGTTCCTATAAACCACCTAAATAATTTCTCTTCTAACAAGTTCTTACTAGCCTACTTCTTCAAAATCACTTTATCTCCTTCAATTTTCCCAAATAACTTTTTGAATTGCTATTTTCATTTTTTTATTAATAACATTACTATGTATTTTTGGGAAACATAAAACAACCCCATCACCTTTACTGTTATATATTTATTAAAAAATGCACTCGTATTATGAATGCATAAAAAATAAAAAGTATGTGATTTAGTAACTTCCTTTTCACCATCTTACCATTAAATTCTAAATGCAACTTTCCCTCTCACCATTCCATAATTTTGAACCTCTATCCCAATTGCAATAATACAATGTATTTCTACAGGTTCAACTGGAAAGAATTTTGAAAATTTGAGTTGATTGTAGTTAGAGAAGAAAAATTGCATCTTTTTTACCTTGCTTTTGCTATCAATTTATCAATTTTGTAGATATTTTTTGTTCTTTTTCTTATTCATGTGAAATAGCCATTACTATTATTGAGTAAGAAATACTTTTAGATAAGGTACAATAATATTTTCCTTTTCTTTTACAAGGTTACTCAGTTACTCTTTTACCTATAGGAGGGAGCCTTACTGGTTACTCTACATGGCCTATCCTTTATGATTTGTCCTATTGCTATGTGCTAAAATGGTAGTTATCCCTTGTAGTATAGTACGTGATTGCATTACAAGCATAGAGAGCATTACAGACCTTATCACAGATCTTAACGATCTAATGACCTTATGTGTGTTCTTCATAGCTTGTTAGAGGATAATAGTTTTTTAAAACTAAGAGAAAATTTTCAATAATGGCAACAATATGAATAGAGAGAGCAACAATGATAAAGGAATGTGCTTTAAGAGATCACTCTGGATGTAATAAGAATTAGGCATAGTATTGTAGGACAATCTATGAACACAAACAATTCAAGTATGGAATAAGACCATAGTAGCCCATTATATTATTTGGTTGAACTAAAGGCACCTAAGGAATAGATTACCAATAAAAATAAATTAACTATGTTAACCTTTTTTTTTTTTTTTTTTGGAATAACTAACAACTATCATTCTTCTCTAACCCATGCCTCTAACAGCCCTTATTGAATTTGTATGTAAGATCTTAAGAGGTATAGATTATAGAGTACAAAGGGCTAAAAATGGTTTTATCAAATTTAAGCCAAATAATAACATAGGTTTAACTCTTTAGGCTAAGTGACAAGATTCAAAGAGTTAAGTACATGATCTTGGGATGACTTAAGGAGATTTGATATAGTAAGCTTAGAATAGGAACCATTAGATCAACCTATGCACTCTTAATGCTTCAAGGGGATGCTGATGTATATAAAAAGATTCTTCGTGGGCTTGGACTCAAGATGACCCCATTGGAGGATCCATCAATAGGAGGACTTATATCATCCATTGAAAGTCTACGCAATCTGACAACACCACTAGTGGCCTAACTCTATAATTATTCAAGAGTTCATCCTCATTTGGAAGAATTAAGATATTAAGGGAAATGCTATTGTGATGTTAAACTACTCCTAAATGGTCAAATAGAGCTTAGAGCAAATAATACACCACCTCTCACCAATAACTAAGAGCACATAAGCTTTATAGCTATTTGTCCTAAGTCACTAAACCAACAATCACGAATCAACATTTACCTAAAAAAGAGGATAAATATCTACAAAAACAAAACCACAAAATGGCAGTTACAAGTTAAGGATGCAAACTATGAACTTTGTAAATTTAGCTTTTTGAGTATATAGTCAAACTTGAGTATTATAGATAATTTCCCTAATTCAACAAAACCAATAAATTTAAAAATGATTAAAATCTTAAATACGAAACTTAAAACGAATATGAAAAACACTAATATACCATTTAGAACTCTAATGGTGTATAAAAACCCTAAACCTTATATATATGTAAATATAAGAGATGAAACTTGAACTTAATAAAAACCCTAAAACCAAAACCCTAAATTTATAAAATATACAAATTTATCCTAACTATGATAAAGCCCTAATTTGGTAAAATTATCAATAAATAAACGTAATTGTGTAAAATTGCTAATGAATAGATAGAGATAATTTTCAAATATTAATAAATAAAAAGAGTAATAAATTAATTAAATAAATTAACAAGATTACAAGTAATACCCTATGACTATTAATGGTGTTACATGTGTGTGTATATATATATATGTTAGTATTTATATTTGTAGACACCTAATTTTTACCCTTCCATAGTCTTAGTTTTTATTTTTACAAAAAGGGTCCTAATTCAAAAATAATAAACAAAAAAAATTAATAAAAGATAAAAATAATAAAAAATTAACAAATAATGAAAATACCAAAAAAATAAGAAAAGGAAAAATTATAAAGATTTCGTAGATTTTTAGGAAGTAATTTATATTAGGAATAATTAGTTTAATGTTAATGTTAATTTTAGTTTAGTTAAAAATTTTCGTTTAGGGATTCAGATAGTTTAAATATAATTTAATTGTAATAAATGTTAAGAAACAGGTCAACAGCTTAACGGATAAGTAACGGAGCGCTTGGGTGGATTTAGTTAGAGGTCACGGGTTTAAGTCTTTGCAGGCACCAATGTTTTTATTTTTCTATATTTGCAAAAGAATCATATCTAATTAAATCAGATGGGTTCGACTAAATCAGATTTGAATGAGATTTGAATCTAGTTTAATCGGGTACATTACAATTTAATTTGGGCTTTATAAAAGGATAACCACAACGAAGAGGAGGGGGGAGATCAGCTTGATAAAAAAATTGAAAAATCTACTCCATAAAAAATAGAAGCAGCAACATCTCCACGCCTGTTGCACATCAAATCCACGTCCCATTGTCGACGTTCCACGGCCAACAGCAATAGCAGTAGAGCGTTCCACGCCCTGATCACGACAACTGCAGCCATACGCGCACGTCGTCAACAATCTATGCATCTTCTATTGAACGACACCTAAACAGCAACACCCACGCAAGGTACAAGCAGTACTCCACCGAATTGCTGTCCATGATTGCGCATCTACGACGTCTACTGCTGCAGCACTTTGCATCACACGCATTCCATCGTCCACTGATCAGCGACGCAGTACACCAACCACTCAGCACGATAAATCATTGCAACCGCAGCAGCAGTAGCCGACACCACACCGATCATCAAGCTTCACCCCATCAGCCAAACTTACAGCACCTGATCTATAACAGCACCTGATCTATAACACCGCAGCACGCCACAGTCGAGTAATAATTCAGGTTTAATTTTGATTTTTTTTTTATTTGTTTATTGTTATTTTATTTATATAATTTATATATTAGGAGGTTAGTTTTTTTTATCAAAGTATATTTTAGGATGTGATTTTATTTGAGCGGATAGTTGTTTAACAGTAGTAATATATATATAAATAAATGTATATATACGTATATATGTTGGCTTAGGATTTTTTTTAGAATTAGGTTTTTTCAGAAATCCTTACATAGAAAACTATTTTTAGAAATAAAAATTAACAAAAATATTTTAAAAGAAGGTTGTGGTATCTTAGAGAGTGTTTTTTAATCACTTGCAAGTTGGGACCCCTTTAGATTTTTTTTAAAAATAAATTGAATAAATTAAAACGTAAACTTGGACGGTTTTCAAAATTAAAATAAATCAACACACTAAATATTTTCTAAAAGAACTACGATCGTCTGATCCCGGCTAGCGGGTTCATAGGCACCTTCGGGGCGACGATAAAATATGTAATTTTTCTAAATTAAAAAATCATTTTGATATTGATAAAATAAAGAAAATCTTTAATTGAATTTTTTTCTATGATTAGACGTCTTTTCCATAGTTTAGATGTCTTTTCCATAGTTTAGATGTTTTTTTCATAATTTAGATGTCTTTTCCATAATTTAGATGTCTTTTCCATAGTTTAAATGTCTTTTTCATAGTTTAGGTTTTTTTTTTATGATTCAAACATCTTTTCTATGATTCAGATATCTTTTCTATGATTAGGAATCTTTTTTTTTCTTTCTTTATTTTTTAATGTTTTAAACATCTTTTCTATATAAAAGTTTCATCATGTAGAACATTGCATATCTCATAAAATCTTTAGGGTTTTTCTTGAAAATAAAAAAATTATCTCTTAGTTATTTTTAAATAAAATTTTAATTTGGCACTTTTCAAAAATTAGGTTTATAGGTTTTTTTTTTTATAATTAGAAATAAAAATTAGGCTTCCAGGAATTTTTTCTTAATAAAAATAAAATGGTTAATAAAAACCCAAATTCAACTAATCATTTTTTATAAAAAGAACTAACACATTAAAGTTTATTGAAAAGAACTACGATCGTCTGATCCCGGCTAGCGAGTACGTAGGCACTTTCGGGACGACGATAAAAAGTTATAGAAACTTAGGTTCTTTTTTTTTCTTTTGATTTTATTTATTTATTTATTTTTAAATATTGTAATTAGAAAAATAATCCTAATTTCGGTAAATAGATGGTGGTACCCGTTAAGGTTTAATAGGTTAGCTCCCGAATTTGGAACCCTCTAGTTCTTTGTTAAAATTGAAATCAAAAACCAGTAGTTAAATCGTAATCAATCCACCCAATTGATTACGGTTTCTTTTTCTTTTCCCAACTTCGGTCGGGTGGCGACTCCAAAAATTATTTTTAATAAAAAACCGGAATTTCTCATTTTCTTTAGTCGTGGATTAATATTAAATGGGTAAGGGTTTAGTATTAATCAAGAAATGAGAAATTAATTTTAAAAAGAAAACCAAAAAATCAGACTCGACAATATTGATTTAATTTTACTACATATTTTATATTTATGTCATGTGGTATACATTAATTTTATATCATATATTTTTCCTATAATTACATCATACTTTATCCTACTTCTAATCCCAAAATTACTCATATACTTGCACCTAAAATACCTTATTTTAAAAGTGGAACAACTTTTCAGGAAAAGTCAAAAGAAACAACTTTTTATCCCTTTTCTTTCTTTCTTTCTTTCTTTTCTTCTTTCCAATTTTGACTGCACAAGTGTCTTTGATGAATTATCCCAAGTGAGCAAAAGTTAAAAAGAAATCAAGACAAAAGCAAAGTCAACACATCGTTTTTTTCCACCGTTAGCCAAGTAACTCCCTTTAGAACTTACTTTAATTTTGTTTTCTTTTCCAAATTCAAAACAAAAATCAAGTCTTTCTTTTTTTCTCTTTTGGGCGACACATACGTCTCCTCCCTAACCTTCTATCTTTCTTATTTTTCCTCTCTTTTTTCCAACATTTATGACCTTTGTTTTCTTCACATATCATCTTATCTTGACTTTAAGGAAGTTGAGGACTTCAAGTGAGAATAAAGAGGATGTCTTTCTAAATACTTTAAGACGAGTAATCTAAAAATATTACTTTATATTACATTTATTTCTTTCCTTGTTATATAAATTCTTATGTATTCTTTTGATTTTAATATGTATGTTGTAGTATTTTATGTATTAGGAAATATATTAGAAGTTATATATACTTTTTGCATTTCTTGTAGCAGGAATGACATGTGTATGTATTTAGTTTTATGTACCACAAATGATACAAAATACATATTAATTTAGGTATATAACTCTTCTTCCTAATTATGTATTCATGTATGAATACACTTAAATATATTTATTTATATGTATATATATGTAAACTTATATATATGTAGTACATGTAAATATATGTAATATTAAGTATACTTACTTCAATATACATATGTATAAAAATATTATGAAATAGTATAAATACATATATTGATAAGTAGTAAAATATGGAATTATATGTATAGGTATATATATAATTTTTTCTATTTTATGAGGTTCAAATACATATACATGTAGTATAATATAAGTATTTTTATATGTATATATATATATATACCAAAAAAATACCTACACATGTAACTAGGTATTCTATTTTCCTAAAACATATGTTAATAAGTAAATATATAGATGTGTGTGCTTGTGTATGCTAGACATGATTATCAAAGAAGGATAGAGAATAGTTTCTCCAACATTCAATTATTTTATGGTATTATATATGCATGTATTAATATTATAAATTGGTAAAAATACAAAAATTGCATAAATTAAGAAAATTGTGTCATGAACCAAAAGGAAGCTACCATGTCAGCTTTTCTAAAATTTTCTAATTAAACCACAAATCATAAAATAATAAGACAATAATAATAAATTAATTAGAAATTATAATAAGAATTAGGATAATTAATATTTTTAGGCTTAAAGTTGTATATTAAGGACATTATGACTATTTGAGCCCAAAAATAAAAATATTGGGAAAATATACATTTTTTTTAGAAATTACTTAGGCTCATTATTAAAATTAAAGTAAAGCTCAATAAAGAAAATCATTAAGAAAAGCTTAAAATGATAATTAAAAGCATTTAGACCTAAAATAAAGAAATTCATAACACCCCATGCCTAGAACAGAATATGTGAGTTTCGATGTCTAAAGCAAATCTCGCAAAGTGAAAGTACGTTTGAAAATAATAAAAATTGATTATAAGATCATAAATATCAGAGTTAAGACAAAAAAATTGTGCGCAATTTAAGATTTAGAGAAAACCAAGAGATATATATATATTGATTAAATTATTCAAGTGATATGGTCTTATAAATAAACAATTAAGATAAAACTCTAACCAATTAAAAAAATATCCAAACATACTTATTTACAAATGTACAAGTATATTTTCCTATGGAGGGGAACCGATAAACACATATTATAAAGTGCAGATAAGACATAATTATAAGACACAAAGTTATTCAAAAGGTCAAAGTTCTATGTATATGCACACGTACTTAAAAGTCAAAATATTCTAAAGAAAATATACTTTATACATATAAATAGTTAAATATATAAAATGTAATGACGATATTATATCAATATGAAACAACAATGATAGTAATAACTAATAATAATAACATTAATAATCATAATAATAATAATTATTATCATAGTAATAATGATGTTAATAATAATGATAACAATAGTATGGGATCATACATCTACAAGAATTAAAATGAGTATATTTAAATATGTACGCATACTCATGCAATATGTTCTTAGAATAATACTATACTATGATTAAGTTAGAGTTTTCATTATCAAGTTAGTTATTTAAATATATAATCCCAAGATTTTCCACCTAACTCTATTACTTTATCTAACTTATACTGTCACACTACTATTTATTCCACTATATATGAGTACAATAATTAAATTATACTATAACAAAATATCAATACAAAATTTATAAATAATCAGATAATCTGAACTGGTATAATATTTAATAAGTTATATATTATTACTCATAGGATAAAGTAATACTTTCTATTTACTACAATAAATAACTTAGGTAATGTGAAATATTTTTAAAAGTTTTAACTAAATTATATCGTTAAAGAAGTACACTTGAACTCAATAAAGACCAACTATGAAAATGTAAAAATTTAAGGTAAAATTAAAAAGTTATATGAGATTCAAAACCCAAGTAGAAAAGAGATTATAAGTAAATAGTAAGTTGATTAGGCTATTTATACTACATCTAGATACATATTAGGTTTTTTTATTACTATTTATCAGGAAACATCGATTAGGAGGGTAAGCTACCCGTTGATTGCTATGATCTATATCAGTTTTGGTCAAGTGAGTACTTTCAATAACTTTATACTTGTTTTATGCTTGTAATTTGTGTACCCAAATTTTATATATTAATAAATTGATGCTTAGGATTCAAGATATGCATATAGCTGAATATTGCTTGTTTGTTGTATAAAATGTTGTTAAATCTGACAATTGCATAATCAATTGTATGATTAACTATTCATGATTTAGATGTTTTGCTGATATTGGCTGATCACTTAATAATTTGAATTAATCATCTTCGAGTTATCCTAAATTAAAAAGGATCGTGCATATGAATGAATATTGCATTTAATGTTTCGGCTATCACCTCACGCGAATGGTAATGAAGAGTCCTATAGGCATGGGGATCCAATGCGATTTGATTATTTATTATTAGTATAGTGCATAGGCACTTGTACAATAAGATCCTACCGTTAGCTCGTAGGCTTACTTAGTGCTAAAGACGCTAACCATGGAAGGTTGAAGGTTGAGTCTAGAAATCGCCACTATAAGGTGTGAGTGTAAACTGCAGAGGCTACCTCATCACTAGACCTAAGAATTTATAAGTTTTTGGATTTTTTGAAATGGAAATATATTTTGTGAAATATGGAATTTCAACATATGATTAAAAGCCTAGGTACTAAAACCTGATTATGATTGGTGCTGATGAATCTCCAACTTTTACCTCTAAGGTAGTTAAATCCGAAGTTATATACAGCACCTTATCAACTGCATACATTGTTCAGTATACTACTTGTTCATGCATCTATATGTTTGTTAATTAATTATTTGATAACCTACTTACTAGTATAATAAGAGGGATATCTCACTAAGCTTATATAGCTTGCTCCACAACAGTTTATTTTATAGGTTTGTTTAAGCTAAGATTAAGATTAGTTTTGAGTGCATGATACAAATTCAAGATATGTAAGAGAAAGTTGGAGAATATTAGGAAAAGTATAGCTAGTATAGAAACATCCTATATAGAAAGTATTTATATGTTAGGGTTCTGTATAATTTAGTATTTTTTGTAATTTATAAAATTGACTTATCCTATCTTATTATCTGGTAAGGGATATCGATTCTCTGTGATTCTGATAGACTGTGAAATATTAAATATCCATAGCTATTTATATTTTACAATAAATTAAAAATCAGAAATCCTAGTGATTAATTAATTAAAGTATTGCAATCTTTGACTTATAAGACAATTTTCATATCATAGGTACACGAATGATATAAAAATTTTAGGTAATTCTACTAGGCTTTTCTTAAGGTCTTAACACAAACTATACCATCAGTCACCTTTCTCCTGATAGGGAAAAAAAATGGTAGAGCATAAGCATTACACTCATGAAATTCCAATTCTTGAATGAAAAATCATAATTCAAAAACCATCACACACATGAATCAATTTCAATATCTAATGTTAAGGAGGATTAACAAAAACAAAGCTTTTACTTCAAATACACCTATTCAAAGACAAAAACCTGAACTTCAATGGAGAACCACGAAAGCTAAAATACTAAGTGAATTACATATAACCCCGAAATTTTAGTTCCAAAAACACATTTTCCATTTCCATCCATTAATTGCTATTTCAAACTTATCTCATAAAATACGTAAAAAGGCATCCTCTTCTAAGGTTTACCTAGTTAAGTATTACCAACATGTCTCTATCCTCCATCTTCAAACACAAATGTACTATTCGAAAATCCATTGAGGTCCTTGATTTACACACCATGTTTAACCAAAAGGAAGGTCAAGGAAATAACACTATCAAATAATATTATTAAAGCAATATCTTAGCAAAACTAATTTTAATTAAATAAAAGACCTACATCGACACAGTTTTGGCGAAGAACCGAGTTAACTCAACAACAAGCAAAACACCAAAGTCTACGAATTTCACATCATCCTTTTCCCAACCTACGATACTTGCATTTATAAGATGCTTGCCTACCTTTAGCTAGATTGCCATCGATCCTCTTCATAGGGAATACTAGGTTTATAGGTAAAACTAATTTCATTCATCAAAACTATCTATGAATATTTTCTCTCTCTTCCATTTTAATAGAAAGTTAAAATGACATCTTTTTCCAAACCCTAAAATGAAAAGATTTGCAAACAAACAATTAGAAAATAGAGAGAATTACATATTTAGGACTCAACCTATCTCACCTTTTTTGTTTGAATTCTAAACATTTTAGAATTTCCATTTAAGTCATCTATGTTAACAAGTACTGTCAAACAAAGATTTTCATTGATGCCATTAAAATTTCTATCTGTTTGTGCTATGTAGTACATTTTGATTAGTTTATGTTTTTCATTAAATAAATATTATAATAAAATATTTTAAAAATAAAAAAAAAAAGTAAAATATTCAAAATATCCCTAAAAAGAGGAAAAATTATTAAAAAAAATTTAAACATATATACATATACATAATCATTAAAATATAAACATATGTTTTTATTAAAATTACAATAAAATAAAAAATTTTAAAAATTAGGAAAATTGAAAAAAAAAAAAAAAGTTACAGCTACTCCAAGGCTAGGGGGTGGCTAACAGCCACCTAAGGGCCTTAGGTTGGTTGAAATTGCCATAAAGTGACAGTAGGTCACATCCTACTAAAAAAAAGTGGGTCATATGACCAACAACTGGTGCAAACCCCTTAGGTTGGTGGATAGCCACCTAAGGCCAAAAAAATTTTTAAAAAGAAGGGGGTAAGGGATTGAAACCCAATTAAGTTTCAATTGAGTAGTGAGACTCCATAAAAACCCAATTGGGTTTGGGTTTCAAAACCCAGGTTAAGGAGTAGCTAATGATCCTTTTTTTTTTTTTTCAATTTTCCCTTTTTAATTTTATTTTATTGTAATTTTAATAAAAATATGTGTTTATATATTTATTATTATATATATGTATATATGTTCAAGATTTGTTTTATCTTTTTTTTTACAATTTTTTCTCTTTTATTTTGAATTTTTTTATTTTTTTATTATTTTGTTTATTTTTACGATATTCTATTATAATATTTATTTAATAAAAAATGTAGACCAATCAAAATGTACTACAAGCCATAAATGAATGGAAAACTTAACAGCATTAATGGAAGTCATTATTTGATAGTGATTGCAAATGTAGAAGACTTAAATAAAAATTTTGAAATATTTAGAACTCAAAGAGAAAAGGTACAATATGTTGAAACCTAAATATACAATTCTCCCTAGAAAATATTTATCACTCAATGTGAACTTATGCATGGTAGCTTCACAAATCATCAAGCTAAGGAATTAACTCTAAGTTATCATATACAATAGAAACATAAGTTCCACTAACCTATGTTGCATCTTTCCTCATGACACTAAATATATAACTAAGCTTTCATTTTATTAGATTGAGCTTGAACTTTAGTATATGGAAAATTTATGAAAATGTTTAGGAAAAGAAAAAAGGGAGGGCATTTTGCTGGTCTAATCATCACATGGGGGAATTTTGAATCAAAACAAGTATGTACTTAGCTTATTTATACACTACAAAAATTTTGAAACATTAGCTTATTTATACACTACTACACAAAACATAATAAAACACATAGACAGCTCAATTCAGTCTTTAGTCGACATGAAATAATTCAATCACATTCTTTTTTTTTTTTTTTGGTGGAACAACTTATTATCTTATTACATCTCTACGATTGATGGGATTTATTGAAGACGATCTTTTATCTAATATTCTGCCAATTAACCCTAAACCTTCTATGTTTCAAAGCTTTATTGAACTTGATTCCTCTAAAGATATAGAAAGTGACTTCTACATACGAATGCTTTAGGCAAGAGAAAGATGTCCTATGAAGATTCGATTTTTTCTAACATCCTTCATGCTTATGAAATGCTTTCTTCACAAATTACATCATTACAAAAGGACACACATACACACACCAAAGTAGAGTTTTTTAGAGAGAGAGAAAGAAAGAGAGAGAGAGAGGGTACCTATAACTTGGATGGAATGCTTGACAGAGCAATATTGAGAGGTAGATGAAGATCGAGGGTCAATGTGTTTGTGAGAGTATTGTTGAGAGACGTTGTCCTTGAGAGAGATTTTGCTTTGCCATTGAAAGCTTGTGAGATTGTCATTAAAAGAGATAAGGATTTGCTTTGCCATATGAGAGATAGAGAAGATGGGGGTTATCTTTATGATATAGTGAAAAAATTAAGGTTATTTTTTCTTTGTTGAAGTTAGATGGGGAAACTAAATTTGAGAGAGAACCCAGTAAGATATGTTATGTTTTTTTTTTTTTCATGAATAAATCTTCTTCATTACTAATAACCACAAACATCTACATAAACCAAGTTCACAAAACAAAGCAAACTACGAAAAGAACAAAACTAGCTAGGCTCAAACATGTTGCCAATAATATATTAATCATTTATAACATTTTCCTTTTGTTTTGTTACTATATCCCTCTCTTTGCGCATATATGTATATATATATATATATTAGTACTATAATAAGCATGATAATATATTTTATAGTTTTAACAAAAATGACTAAAACCCAAGGGGATATATAATATATTTCATATTTGAATACAAACATCACCAATAATCTATTTTGCACAACATTTAATAAACATGGCTAAAACGTACCAAAATTAGACCCATATGATATAAGATTCACATAGCATGCATATGATCACTATGATTAGATCCCTTAATCTACAAGAAGTAAAAGATCAAAGCTTGAGAATCTGACCACTCCTTTATTCATGAATTACTTAGGAATACTATAATTGATACATTTCCTTAAGAGGCTTTATTCTTTCTTTTTCTTTCCATTTGACTTTTTTTTAGCAATTTTCTCATTGAAAATTAAAGTTGTTTATTTAGTACTTAAGGTTTGGTCAGTTGAAGGAAAAACAGTTGGGATTTATGTATTTGTAGTTTCAAAGAGAGAAGGAAAATTAAGAAAGTAATTGTCAAATTCATAAAGAAGAAAAGGAGAAGAAGAGGAGAGAAAGGGCAATGCAATTTGTACAAGGATTGAGCAAGTTGAAGTTTATGTTAGTGAAATTTCACATTTCACAAGGGAGTATTGAAGTTTAACAAATGTTAATATATGCTCCAAACCAACCTAGTCCAAGAGTACAGACCTTGCTAAAAATCAACAAATAGTCTCAATCATTTTCAAATAATCCTAACCATTTCTTCTACAAAATTCTAGATGTAATAGGTTCAAGTCACAACTAATGTATTTTGATTTCTTTTCATGTTATATCAATTCGAAAACTTCAATATGTATTTTTACATTATTTGGTTGTTGTAAAGTCAACAATAATCTTAGGACATCATTAGAAATGGTGACTATTAGTTATTATTCAAGAGTCATGTATGTTTATCCATAGTATTATAAATATCTTAGATTTCGTTTGTAATGATCATCAAAATATGATGATGACAATAATAATGAATATATTTTATTATAAAATTCATGTGAAAGAAAGATAGAACCTCCCCCTTGAATGATTCCTAGCCCAGAACACTTCTTTGACATCATCTTGTTAGTATGGCAGCATGTAGATTTAATTCTTTTCAATCTAACTCAATTTAATAAATTATAACGGATTTCTCAAGTTGGTCTAGAGTTCAAGAGTTCTTAATCAGCTTGTTACCAAGACTCTAATTGTTATCGATTCAAGTTAGTCCAATAAAATTGTGGTAAATTAATTAAATTATTTGGTTTGTGCCACCTTTAGCTTATCAAACTAAAATAATTTGTTCCTGATTCATTGTAAAGGGGTCCTACTTTTGCCTAAGACATCATTCGGTATTAGAGTCCAAAAGTTTGCATGATGAGTTTCTATCCATTTGTTTCCATTAAGCTCATATAGAAGAAGAAACATAAATTTAAGGGTAAATCTAAACAAAGATCCCAAAAATGATATGATTCAAGATTTGGTATCTAAGTCCAAAAGTGAGAAGGATTAGAGTTAGAGTATGCTGTAAGAAGTGAGTTAAAGAGTGGAAATGAGTATATTGCAATTTATGTTGGTGAGATTTCACAATCTATAAGGGAGTGCTATAATTTAACATATGGTCCAAACCTTTCAATAAATACATCAAAACAATCTTCGCTAAGAGTAAAAACCGTACTGGATATCAGCAAAAAGTCTAGATCTTTGTCAAATGGTCCCAATCATTTTTTATGCAAAATTCCAAATACCATTGTTTAAGTCCTAACTAATTTTCATTTCTTTCCTGTTGTATCACTCTAAAAGAATTCGATATGCATTTTTGTATATTTTGGCCATCATAGAGTTGTCAATAACTTTAGGAAATTGTTAAAAGGGCCATGTATTTTCATCCATCACATTAAATTACCTTAGATTTTATTAGTAACTATTATATCGGATTAATAATAATGGGTTTATTTTACTAAAAATTTGTGTGAAACAGAGAGTCCATTTTGAGTATTTTTAGCTTTAACACTTTTCTCATCACCATTTTGTTGATGTAATGAGTAATAGGTTCAATTCTTATCAATGCAACTTAGTTCAATGGATTATGGCGAACTTTCAAAGTTGGTCTAAAGTTGGAGTTTTAGATAAACTTGTCAATTCGAGTCAATCTAATAAATTATGAAAAATTAATCAAATTGTTTACTTATGGCATCTTTGGCTCATCAAATTCAAATAACTAGTTAAAAACACATGTTGTGCATAGAGTTTTATTTTTAGTATATATGATGTCAAAATAAAAATAACATATGTACATAAAAGATTATCAGTTTAACCTATTAACAATATATAACTAATCTTAAATGCACATTACATTTCAGTTTTATATGTTGTTGATCATTGGTAAGCAAGTGTACTTGATCAAGTTATATTATACAAAAAAATGGATGTAAGTCCAAGTATCGATCCCACAAGGAATCAATTTATGAGACCCTAATTACTAGTAGTTTCTTGAAATTTCCAATTACTTAACTTATCAATATAAAGGTGATTGTGATTAATTAGAAAATATGAATAAAAAGCGATAACATAGAAATGACAAAATAAATAAAAACAATAACAAAACTAAATAAACTAAACTAATTAACAAGTAAACATGAATTAATTAAAATAAACAAAACATCATCCTTAGTGAATAATTATCATCTACTCTCTAGTTTCGTACAACATTTCAATCTCAATTATTCTCTAAGTCATAGAGAGTCCTAATCCTATTCCTACAGAAATTGCATTTTGAATTAACTGAACTCATATCTTTAGCTAATTCTTAACCTTAAGGCCCTCTCTACCCACATCACTACTGAAAAGAGCATCTCAAGATCACATGAAGTACATGGATTCGGTTATTCAGTTTCCCTAATCCAGAGAGATCTAATACCTAATCTCTTAGCATATTGAAACTCTTCTAATTACGCTTGTCTATTTACTGCAAGCCTTACAACTCTACAACAAACTCAGACATCCTATGAGCAATGCGGTAAATACTAGAGAAAGACATTATGTTTTACATAATTAAATCTTCAAAGAACAATATCATAGATAGAAAGATAAGTGTTACAAAAAGAACTAGATTTCAATAATATTCACTAAGAATGTCTTAAAAGAGAAACAACATAATAGAAAAGAAAAAATAAAATGAGAGAGCTCCAATAATAATCCTAAGATACAATCTGATTCAATGGAGCTCTCTTTGAAAACACTAACATAAAGATCTATTTATAATGAGTAAAGCTAGGTTTATAAAGAGAGACTTGACAAAATAAAAGATATTCTGAATATTGTATGTCCTGAAATAGAATGTTTGTTCCAAAAATAAGAGATTTGCATGTCACATTGTGACCATGCCCTAGGTACACTACCATGGTGGCTAGCTGTGTACTTATTTTCCATATAAAAACTTGAATTATGAAGAAAATAGATTTACGAGAAGAACATGTATGGGGAGCATGGCTATGGACCCTGGTCATGGTCCTTCTAGGACTTCTTTTCTTACTCAATCCTTGTCTAGAATTTCTCTGCTTAATTCTAAGATTGATAATTTTGCTCCAAATTACTCCAAAAATAGCTAAAAACCTCCAAAACTTCATAAAGTTCTATGGAAGTCCCTAAAAATGATAAAGAAATTAAGCTCAACATGATACCAAATTAATAAATAAAAAGTCAAAATCAGCACGAAATTATTATAGAAAATATATGCTATTTTTGCGTTATCAGTTGTTAATGATCCATCTCTTCATAAAATGTTATATCACTTCAAAAGAACAACAACTTTTCATATTATCGAAATGAAAGTTATTTGCTAAGAGTTATGTACTTTTATTGTAAATCATATAAACATCGCAACCTCTTCTATAAGTACAATCTTTTACATAAATGACATATCATATATATATATATATATATATATACATATAAAGAAATATTTAGTGAAAAAAGTTTAAGTGACTCAATGAAAAATAGTTGTCAAAGATATTACTATTCAAAAGTTACAAATGCTAAAAATTTCTAAAATTAAATATATAAGGTTGCCATGAATTAAAATAATTAAAAAAAATAAAAACATAGACAAAATTATTCAAAATAAATAAACATTTATGTTCCATGTCCATGCCGATTAAGTAGAATGACTATAAAACCACATAATTTCATCTTTTGTTAAGAAAAACATGTAATTTATTGTTTGTGTGGATTAGACAGAAAATGGAAAGTCATTATATCAATTTGAAAGGTTAATTAAATTTCTATTTTTAGTTCTTAAGGCCTTTAGCTCTTGATAAATTTTTTATCTATTGAATTTTAGTTTTTAAGTTTTCTAATAATAAAAGTATCATTGATATGGTATAAATAGAACAAATTTAATACAAAGTACCACGAAAAAATACAAATTAAAAAGGAAACAATGTTACAGTCACTACTTCAACATTATATGTTTTTTTCACAATTTTACACCTCAAGTTTCAAGTTGTTAAATTATGCACCTAATTAAAAGGTTTAGTTGCTACTACTATTACCTAATAATTTTCATCAACAACCATTTATTCAATTATCATTAGAACTTAATAGTATATCAACACGTATATATTAGTTGACTAGTTATGCAAAGAGTGAGTTTTGATTTTATTTATTTTATTCTAATATTTTTCTACATCAATTTATTTTAATTTTGTCACTTCAATTTTATATTTTATTGATAATGTGTGTATGTGTGTATATATATATATATATATATTGAGTGGATGTATAAATAACATTTTATCAATTAACTAGAAATTATGAAATTACAAATTACATGTGTCACGTTATTTTCAATTTCTAATAATGACTAGGTTAACAGTCAATAGCAAAGAACAAAAAAAGATGAGATAGAGAAATAGCAACTAAATTTATAACTGATTGTATAATTTGACAAATTAAAACTTAAGTTGTAAAATTACAAAAAAAATAAAAAGTTCGAGCAATTACCATAACATTATCTAAAAGAGAAAAAGGTGATGAAAGTGTATAAGTAACTGCACCAAATTATAAATATTCAAAAGCTATCATCAACAAAATGTATCAGTAGTAAAACCTAAATATTTTATGTTGATAATGGAATCTTGTACAAGAAGATCAACAAATTGCCAACTTATTTGATACCAAGGCCAAATTCAAGTTAAATGCTTTTACTTCTAGATTAGTTGTTTTGATGATCTTTGTAGCCATTATTATTTAGTAGGTAATTAAATTGCCAACTTCTTTATAGAGATTTACTGGCTTAAGATGCAACCGTCAACCAAGTTTTATTAGGGTCAAATCCCTAAGGCCCAACCTATTAAGTTTAAACACTTAAATATCAAAAGAAGGGCATGAACAATTTGAAAATTACCTATGTTTCTAGTAACTTAACTACCCATACCCACTATAAATTACATACGGTAAAATTCAAATGAAGTCATGTGTTAATAGTAATTCAACTGCTTCCCTATGCGGTTATTAGATAAAACTCGATAAATATGAGCAAACCACCATTGTAACATCTCTCTAGACTCTTTCATTGCTCTTACTCTCTTACATACTTAAACATTCTACTAACTTAGGCATTAAAGTGGCAACATCAGACAGTCTTAATTCCCCCTTAGTCTAATGTTTGCTCCTTTTGTAGATCTTAAACATCACCCTAAATTCTATCAGCAACATTTTGGCATCATCTATGGTCAAGTCCCCAAATGGTAGCCCAAATAAGATTGACAAAAAGTTCTGGTGGTGCTACTACCTCTTGTATGCCATTAAAGGATGATCGGTAACACTGATGCAATAATGACCACCTAATAAGGTTGGAGTAAATCTATGCTAACCTTGTGAGAAAAAATAAGAAACCAAGAAAGAATGATGAAATCTTGCAATTGGTACAATACTCATATTCTCCTACAACAACACTATGAGAGGGCATATCAAGATAGTGCTGACAATTTTGATAGCTTTGTCCATTGCCCTAAATAAATAAATCAATAAGCCCAAGTAGATACTCAAACTCTAGCTCCTAACTCTTAGGAAAATTGATGAAAGTAAGGGACATCAACAAGTACAACATGCTAGTCCATCATACGTTAATGCTTCTACTTCAACTAGTCTGAAATTTATTCTGAAGAAGAGTCCCTCTATACTTGAGATTTTAGAAGAGGTAATTCTTCACCACATCAAATGGATTCGATACTTACAATGGTACTCAAGACCCTGAAGATTATCTAGAATACTATCATACCCTAGATAAGTTGCATGGGTTAAGTGACATAGTGTGATGCCAAGCATTTCTGTCAACTTTCAAAAATGCAGCTAGTATGTGGCTCATACATTTGAAGCCAAACACATTTACATGTTTTGATGATCTAGTAGAAGTGGTTGTATAACCCTTCCTTATAAGCTATGTTAAGGATTCTTCAATCCTTAATACAATAAAGCAAAAATCTAACAAATTTACTCAAGAATACCTAGTATGATTTATGGCAAAGATAGTGTAAATTCTAGAACTTAATATGATGATAGGAATCAGCCCCCTAGACTGATCATGCATAGCTAAGCTAGAAGACTCCAAGGACTCACTCGAAGAATACTAGCTCGAAACCAAAGCCAAGATGGGGATTCCTATGCCAAACTGATCTCCTACCAACCTGAGCCTCAAGTCCTTACTTATGTCAAATCTGTCCCTGATTAACAACAATGCTCTATCCCATAAGACAGCCCAAGAATAGTCGAGGTAAGCACTTAATCCGACTAATGGTATACGACCCTGAATCAAGCTTACTTCTTTTTAGAACTAATTGGTCCCTGACCTAGTCTAAATCAGGTTGGCTCCTAACTACCAGCACTTTTTCTTTCGCCTACTTTGTATCGTATTTCTAATATCCATCCATCGAGTGACACGTCTCTTCTGACACAACATTCTAAAATGATTCCTTCTTTTTCAGTACTAAATATTCTTTATCTCTTTTAATCCTTTTTATTATGTTTCATGTAACCTAATTATAGAATACCCCTTTTGTCTTTTCATACATGTAAAGTAACCCTAGTGAACGAGTATATAAACCCTCATTTGTTTATACGTAGATAGAATCATCAATATCAAATTATTCAAGTATCTTTTGAGCAACCTTAGTATTCCCGTTACCCTTCAACTCTTATCTATTCCCTTTAGCAAGGAGTAGTGGCGAATGTCCCTTCAATTCAGACCGATGTATCATATCTGATGAATTGTAGGCTAAGGAGGATCAAGTGTTACATCATATCCATTCAATAGCTGTTTGGTTTTGCTAGCTTTTCTTTTGTTTCTTTTTGGTTCATTTCGTTATAGTGCTTCTCTGTGTATCTAACCCCGGAAACGCATCACCTCGCTAATATCAAAGCACAGTTCTGACAAAGGAGCATGTTAGGTTCCGTGAAGTTTTGGTTCGCTTTACTGTTAGTAGCTGTTGTGTTCCTTCCGTAGCTACTATAGTATGTTTGTGTGATAAGAAGTGTGGTTTCATTGTTACTCTATTTTTCATTACACAAACAAAGTAGGTTTGTTTATACTCTATTTGAGTGACTATCAGGTATTGAAGTTGTTAGCAAGTTGTTAATCCATTTAAGAAATATTATACCATGTCACATTTGAGTGCTCAGGGTATCATTAGTGACTAGAGCAGTGGTGTTTAAGCTGGTCATGATCATAATGGTAGTAACACCTTAGGGCGATCAATGACAAACTTAACAGACTCATAAACCTTGTTAAGAGTCTAGTCACCGCAATGTAAGTTAATAGGCAACAACCTCAAGGTGTATAGCATCAAAACCTACAAGAAAATGCCCCTAAGAGACACTATGGCCAAGGTAATTGAATAAATCACCCAATTCGGCTATTACAAGCTGGAAGAGCAACAGATCGAGCTACTAAACGAAGACTAGAGTTGGAGGAGATTAGGGAAGATGATGAGAGCTGGATGTTGAAGAGTTTGGTGAAGAAGAAGAAGTTAAATATTACCAAGCATAAGGACGAGGACCCTGAGTCCCTCGAGGGCTAGACAATGTAAAGGTGCAAATCTTACTCTTTAATGGAAGTAGAGATGTAAATGAATACTTGGAGTGAATGTTATGGGTATGAAGATGCGGTCATGGTCCAACTTGCTACATTAGAGTTTACTGGGTATGCCACCATGTGGTAGAAAAATCTAAATGCAGCCAGAACAAGGGATGGAAGACAAGGTGTTAGAACCTAGGATGAGACGAAAAGATTGTTACGAGGTAAGTTTGTACCCGAGACCTACCTACAAGATACGTTTTCAAAATTGCAGGAGCTGCACTAAGGAAGTTGATCTATTGATGACTATGTAAGGGAGTTCAAATGTTAATGATCCGAGCCGGCATAGAATAACTAGAAGCCTGTATAGTATCGAGGTTCATTTCTAGGCTCAAGTATGAGATTCGCAATATTATGAAAGTACAGAGGTTCTATACCTTAGAAGAGGCAATCAAGATCGTATAAAGGGTCGAAAAGCAGAGGAGAAATGTTCCGAGCTGACCTGGGTCAACATTCTAGTGAGCCTTAGTACTACATCGACTTATTCAAGCTGAGCCAAAGAGGCCATACCAAGCCAAGGAAAGGAGTGACAAACTTGATGATAGCTGGGCAAGCCAGTGGGGCCAAGTTGATTGGCCAAGCCGATTCAAGGTTAGGCTGACTCCGAGGACATACGAGAAAGGGCAAACCTCTAAACGGAAGACTAGTAAGGGAAAGTGCTTTAAATGCTTAAGCTTTGAACACATAGCTGTTGAGTGTCCGAACTGACGTATTATGGTGCTCCAAGGAGATGTAGTAGATAACACCAATGAGAGTGAGCCTCAAGAGGAGAAAGATGTTCGAGAGGCAAAAGCTAAGGAGGAAGAGACCTATATCAATGCTGACCAGGGAGAAGTAATGACCTTAATCCTGAGATTAGTACTAAGTTCCTTATGAAAATTTGAAGAGGACTAGAAGGAGAATTTGTTCCATACCAAGTGTACCATTTGAGGCTAATTATGTACAATCATTGTGGATGGAGGAAGTTGTACTAATGTCGTTGCAAAGTCCTTTGTGCAAAGGTTAGGTTTGTCGACATCAAAGCATCCTCGACCTTACAAACTGCATTAGCTTCATGATAAGGGTACTTTGTACGTAACCGAACAAGTAATCGCACCATTCAGTATTGGAAATGTGTATAGGGACGAAGTAGTGTGTGATGTCGTCCCCATGGGAGCTTCACATTTGCTACTTAGATGACCTTAGTTGTTCAATCAACGTGTTACTTACGATGGGTATAAGAACACCTATGCCTTTGTCAAAGATGAAAGGAAGATTGTGTTGCAACCCTTGACCTAATCCCAAGTGAATGAGACCCATAATCAACTCACTCAAGCTAGTAAGAAGAAGAAGAAGGCCTTGGTGATGAGCTGAAGAGAGCTTCAATCTACTAAGAAGGCTAATGAACCCATGCTCCTGTTGGTTAGGAGATTATTAGAGACGAGGGAATTAGAGAATGTTCTAAAAGAGATCTAAAGTTTGCTAAATGAGTTTTCCAACCTATTATCGGAAGAACTGCCTAAAGGACTGCCACCAGTCTAAAGCATAGAGTACTGTATTGATCTGCAGCTAGGTGCCGCCCTGCTGAACCGATCCGCATATAGAATGAACCTTGAGCAGGCTGCCGAGTTAAGGAAACAGGTGAACAAACTCATAGAGCAAGGCTATGTGAAGGAGAGCATGAGCCCTTGTGCTATACCAGCTCTACTCATTCCTAAGAAAGATGGTTCATGGCACATGTACATTGATAGCCAAGCAATCAACCAAATTACTATCAAGTACAAATACCCGATATCAAAGCTCGATGACATGTTAGACGAGATTCATAGCGCCAAGATATTTTCGAAGATTGATTTGCGAAGTAGTTACCACCAAATTCACATAAGACCAGGAGATGAATGGAAGACTGCCTTCAAAACTAGACATGGACTCTACAAATAGTTAGTTATGCCATTCAGACTTACTAATGCGTCGAGCACATTCATAAGGTTAATGAACCATGTGATGTGTCATCTAATTAGAAGATGAGTGGTTGTGTACTTTGATGACATTTTGGTATACAATGCCAACCTAAACAACCATGTTCAACATCTTCACAAAGTATTTAACATTTTGCGAACTGAGAAATTGTACAAAAATGTGAAGAAATGTATGTTCTGCCAGAAATAAATGATTTTCCTAAGGTTTATAGTGTTAGGAGAAGGAATCTGAGCAAATGAGAAAAAGATCCGAGCTGTTCTAGAATGGCTGATGCCGAAGAATGTCACTAAGGTTCAAAGTTTTCATAGGATAGCTTCTTTTTATAGGCAATTTATTAAGGACCTCAGTACAATAGCAGCCCCATTGATTAAGCTGATAAAGAAGAGTGAAGGATTTAGGTGGAATGATCGAGCTGAACAGAGCTTTAGAGAGATCAAGGAAAAACTCACCTCGACACTTATCCTGTCACTGCCAAGTTTTGATAAGCCCTTCAAATTGGAATGCAATACATCAGGAGTTGGAATTGGTGCTGTCCTAATGCAGGAGCGATGACCCATCACCTACCACAACAAGAAACTTAGTGGTCCTGCCCTAAACTATTCTGTGTATGAGAAGGAGTTGTACTCCCTTTTCCAGGCCCCTATTGTTTGCCAACACTACTTATTGCCACAAGAGTTTATTATTTATATAAACCATGAGTCTCTAAAGCATCTTAGAAGTCAAAACAAGCTTTCAAAGAGGTAAGCCAAGTGGTTAGAGTTTATTTAAGGGTTCTTGTACATCATTCGGCACAAGAAGGGAAGTGCAAATGTGGTCATCAACGCTCTATCATGACAGCAAACTCTACTGACCACTTTTTAGATGAAATTATTAGGATTCTCATTCATCATTGAGTAATATGCTAATGACCCTTACTTTGGTTCCGTTGTTGAACAGTAGCAAGAAGGAATAGTTGTTAGATGGTATTATCTTAAGGACAGCTATCTGTTCAAGGACCGCAGCCTATGTATTCCAAACTGCTCTACGTGTGAGTTATTGGTTAGGGAAGCTCATAACGGAGGATTATCTGGTTATTTCAAGGAGACCAAGACAGCCAATCTATTAAGGGAAAACTTTTATTAGCCTAGTTTAGCTAAGGATGTCCATAAGATAGTTGGTTGTTGTAAGGTGTGTAAGCAAGCTAAAGGGAAGAGAGAGTCCCATGAAGAGTACATGCCTTTACCGATGCCAACCTTACCTTGGGCCAACCTCAATATGAACTTTGTCCTAAGGTTACCCAAAATATCTAAGAGAAAAGATTCTATTTTTGTTGTAGTGGATCGCTTCAGCAAGATGGCGCACTTCATCCGTACCATCGGACTAACAGTGCTTTATATATTGCTGATTTGTTTTTGCAGGAGGTTGTCTAACTACATGGAGTACCAAAAACTATTGTCTCATATTAGGATACAAAATTTTTAAGCTATTTTTGGAAGACTCTTTAAGGAAGACTTAGGAATAAACTAATATTAAGCTCTAGTAGCCACCCTCAAACTGATGGCCAAACTGAAGTGGTGAACATGATGTAGGGCAATCTATTAGAGCTATTATGGGAAAGAACTTGAGGGATTAGGATCTATGCCTACTAGTTGTGAAATTCACATACAACCAGACCGTCTACAGCACTACTGGGAAGACCCCATTCAAGGTCATCTATGACCTTAATCCAAACATTCCCCCGGATATGATCAACACCCCAGCAGCTAATAAAGAGCATCAATTTGGAGTTGACCTAGCCCAAGAATTACAAGTGCTACACAAGTCTGTAACCAAGAAGATCACCAAATTCCATCAAAGATAATAAGAGATTAGTAGTTAAAGCGGTCAAACTGTTTCTTTCCAACCAAGATACTTAGTATAGATTCACCTTAATCGAGAGTGATTACCACACTAAGATAAAGCAAACTATCTCCTCAAGCTGATGGCCCATTCAAGTCTTAAAGAAGATCAACCGCAACGTCTACTAGATCGAGTTACCAAATGACTATGGTGTCTCCTCTACCTTCAATGTGTTCAACCTGATTCCTCACCAACTAACAAAAGAAGACCATGCGAGCGCCCCAGAAGAAAGAGCAGAGGCCGCTCCAGATTGATTTAAGGACAAATCTCTCTGACCCCCAGGCTGATGATAGGAATCAACCCCCTAGATCAATCACACGTAGCTAAGCTAGAGGACTCTAGGGACTCGCTCTAAGAATACTAGCCTAAAACCAAAGCTAAGACGGGGATTCCTATGCTAAACTGATCTCCTGCCAGCTTGAGCCTTAGGTCCTTACTTGTATCAAATCCGTCCCTAATCGACAGCAATGCTCTATCCCAGAAGACAACCTAAGAATAGCCGAAGCAAGCTCCCGATCTGACCAATGGCATCCAACCTCGAATCAAGCTAACTTCTTATTAGAACCAATTGGTCCCCGACTTGGTCCAAATCAGGTCAGCCTTTGATTACCAATACTTTTTGTTTCGCCTACTTTGTATCATATTTCTAACATCCATCCATCGAGCAATACGTATCTTCTGATACAACATTCTAAAATAATTCCTTCTTTTTCAATACTGAATATTCTTTCTCTCTTTTACCCTTTTTTAGTATGTTTCATGTAACCTAATTGTAGAATACCCCTTTTGTCTTTTCATACATGTAAAGTAACCCTAGTGAATGGGTATATAAACCTCCATTTGTTTGTACGCATACAGAATCATCAATATCAGTTTTTTTAAGTATCCTTTGAGCAACCTTAGTGTTCTCATTACCCTTCAACTCTTATCTATTCCCTTTAGTAAGGAGTAATGGTGAGTAACCCTTTAGTTCGAACCGATGTTTCATATTTGGCAAATTATAGGCCAAGTAGGATCAAGTGGTGCATCATATCCATTTGGTAGCTATCCGAGTTTTGCTAGCTTTTCTTCTGTTTCTTTTCAGTTCATTTCGTTGTGGTGCTTCTCCATATGTCTGACCCCAGAGATGCCTCATATGAGTGTAGCACTTAATGTAGCCATTGATGAAGTGAAACTACATAGCGACCTTTTTAAGTCATTGGCCAAAAATAAAAAACCTAAGGCTTTTGCTAAATTCAAGGCAAAAGCTACATCCTACATTAGATAAGAGGATAATAATAAAGCTCGGGAGAGGCCGACCTAAACAAATCTGACTGCAAGAATGACAAGAACCCTACAAATGCAAAAGATTGTCTTGGCAATCTT
The DNA here is from genome assembly GCA_024138015.1 of Lumnitzera littorea. NCBI lineage: Eukaryota > Viridiplantae > Streptophyta > Magnoliopsida > Myrtales > Combretaceae > Lumnitzera > Lumnitzera littorea. The sequence goes on from JAMXBB010000008.1 coordinate 68,370,100, forward strand.
GTCATCCTCTTCCCCCATTTTCCCCTTTTTTTTATTTTTTATTTTTTAAGTGGGGGGTTGGGGGGTAATAGGGTGAAGGGGAGTAGTGGAGATAGGAAGTGATCAAAATTTCCAACCCATTCTACTTACATTAACCTCAATCACTAATAGGAATTTACCCCTTGGACTAATCACTCGTAACTGAGCTAGAGGACTCCAAGGACTTGCATAGAAAATACTAGCTCGAAACCAAAGCCGAGACGGGGATCCCTATTCTAAACTGATCTCCTGCTGACTTATCTATCAAATCCTCACATGTATCAAACATTCTCCTACCCAGCAGTGAAGTCTTATTCTAGAAGACAGTTCAAGACTAGCCGAGCTGAACTTACTAACCGACCACAAGCATCTAACTCCAATTCAACTGACTTCTTTATCAAACTAATTGGCTCCCGACCTAATCTAGATCAAGTCGGCCCCCTGACTATAGTGCTTTTCTGCTTCCGCCTACTTTATATCATATTTCTAATGTCTTACCACTAAGCGACACGTGTCTCCTGAACACAACCCTCCAAAATGATTCTTTCTTTCCGCACTAAATATTCTTTATCTCTTTTATCCCTTTTAGTATGTTTTATGTAACCTAATTGTAGAATACCTTTTTGTCTTTTCATACATGTAAAGTAACCCTAGTAGATGGGTATATAAAACCCCATTTTCTTGTATTTAGACAATTGACTAATGAATACAGAATTATTCACGTTGAGCAACCTTAGTGTTCTCATTATCATTCAACTTTTATTTATTCCTTTTAGCAAGAAGTAGTGACAAGTGACCTTTTAGTTCAGACCGGTGTGTCATATTCGATGGATTGTAGACCAAGTAGGATCAAGTAATGCATTATATCTACTCCATAACTGCTCATACTTTGCTAGCTTTTTCCCTATTTGTTTTTGGTTTGCTTCGTTGTAGTGCTTCTCCATATGTCCAACCTTGAGACGTATTAGCTTTGCTAGTATTAGAGCACGGTTCTACAAGGGAGTACATGAAGTTATAGTGAAGTTTGGGTTCACCTTACTGTTAATGGCTACTATGTTCCTTCCGTAGCTACTGCAGTGTATGTGTGTGTATAAGTGTAGTTTCATTATTACTCTATTTTTACTCTGTTTTTCATTACGTAAATAGAGCAAGTTCGTTACTTTTCTGTTCAAGTGATTAGTGGGTATTGAAGTTGTTAGTGAGTTATTAATTTTTCTGAGATGTATTATATCATGTCAAATTTAAGTGTTCAGGGTGTTATTGGTGATTAAAGTAGTGGTACTCAACCTAGTCATGGTCATAATGGTAGTAACACCTTAAGGTCAATTGATGACAAACTTGACAGATTGACCAACCTTGTTAAGAGCCTAGTCACAACAATGCAAGCTAACAGACAACAAACCCATGGTGTATAACACCACAACCCATAAGAAAATGCTCCTAAGAGATACCATGACTAAGGCAATCGAACCAATCACCCAGTTTGATCGCAACAACCTGGAGGAGTAGCAGACTGAGCTGCTAGACAAAGACTGGAGTTAGAGGAGATTAATGAAGATGATGAGGAGTTAGATGTTGAAGAGTTTAGGGAGGAAGAAGAAGAAGCTAACTATTACCAAGTGCAAGGATGAGGATGCCGAGTCCTTTGAGGGCTAAACAATATCAAGGTTCAAATCCCACCCTTCAGTGAAAGTAGAGATGCAGATGAATACTTGGAGTAGGAAAAGAAGGTCAAGAAGGTGTTTGAATATTATGAGTATACAGATGCTATCAAAGTCCAACTTACTACACTGGAGTTTACTGGATATGCCACTATGTGGTGGAAAAATTTGAATGTAGCTAAAACAAGAGATGGAAGGCGAGGTATTAGAACTTGGGATGAGATGAAAAGGTTGTTAGGAGGTAGATTTGTAATCAAGACCTACCTATAGGTTACGTTTGCAAAGTTATAGGAGCTTCACCAAGGAAGCCGATCTATTGATGACTATGTCAAAGATTTCTATATGCTTATGATTCAAGCTGATGTGGAAGAACCCGAGGCTTGCATCGTATCAAGGTTCATCTCTAGACTCCGATATGAAATTCGCCACATTGTGGAGGTGTAAAGGTTTTATACCTTAGAAGAGGTGATAAAGATAGTGCAGAAGGTCAAAAAGTAGAAGAGAAGTGCTCCAAGCCAACCTGGACCTACATTCTCCTGACCCCTAGTTTTGTATCGACTTGTTTAAGTAAAGCTAAGGAGGCCATACAAGGCCAAGGATAGGAATGATCGATCTGATGACAGCCGAGCAAGCCGATAAGGCCTAGCAATCAGACAAGTCGAGCCAAGGTTAGGCCGACCCCAAGGATATATGAGAAAGGGCAAACCTTCAGATGGAAGACCAGCAAGGTGAAATGCTTAGGTTTGGACATATGGCTACTAAGTGTCTAAACCAACGCATCATGGTACTCTGAGAAGATGTAATGGACAGCATCGACAAGAACGAGCTTAAGAAAGAAGAGGATGTTAGAAAACTCGAAACCAAAGAAGAGGAAACCTGTATCTATGTCAATCAGGGAGAAGTGATGACCTTAATCTTGAGACGAGTACTGAGTTCCTTGCCAAACTCTGGGGAGAATCTATTCTATACCAAGTGTACCGTTAAAGGCCAATTGTGCATGATCATTATGGATAGGAGAAGTTGTACTAATGTCATTGCATAGTCATTTGTGTAGAGGTTGGGTTTGTCGACCTCAAAGCATCCTCGACATTACAAGCTACATTACCTTTATGATAAAGGTACTTTCCATGTAACTGAACAAGTGACCGTATTGTTCAGTGTTAGGAGTATATATAGGGGTGAAGTAGTGTGCAATGTCATCCCCATGGAGCCTCACATCTACTGCTTGGGCGACTTTGGTTGTTCGACTAATATGTTACTCACGATGGCTATAAGAACACCTATGCCTTTGTGAAGGATGGAAGGAAGATTATGTTGCAACCCATGACCCCATCCTAAGTAAATAAAACTTATAATTAGCTCACCCAAGCTAGTAAGAAGAATGCCTTAGTGATGAGCCGAAGAGAGCTCCGAGTTGCTGATAAGGTTGAAGAACCTATGTTCCTATTGATTAGAAGATTGTTGAAAATGAGAGATTTAGAGGAAATCCCTGATGAAATCTAAAGCATTAAGCACTGTATTGACCTGCAACCAAGCACCACCCTACCAAATCAACCTGCATGCAAAATGAACCTTAAGCAGACTACCAAGCTAAAAAGATAGGTAGGCGAACTCATAGAGCAAGGATATGTAAACCTTGTACTGTACTGGCTTTACTCGTCCCTAAGAAGGATGGAACATAGCGCATGTGCATCAACAGCCAAGTAATCAACCGAATCACTGTCAAGTATAGATACCTAATACTAAGGCTCGATGACATGTTAGATAAGCTTCATGGCGTCAAGATATTTTCAAAATTGATCTATAAAGTGGCTACCACCAAATTTGCATGAAGCCTGGTAATGATTAGAAAATTACCTTCAAGACTAAGCATAGACTCTACGAATGGTTAGTTATACCATTCGAACATACTAATGCACCGAACACATTCATAAGGTTAATGAACCATGTAATGCACCCCCTAATTGGAAGATGTGTAGTCTTGTACTTTGATGACATATTGGTATATAGTACCGACCTAAACGACCATGTTCAACATCTTCACGAAGTATTTGACATTTTGCAAACTAAGAAGTTGTATAGGAATGTGAAGAAGTGTACATTTTGCCAAAAAGAGGTGATTTTCCTAGGGTTTGTGGTGTCAAGGGAAGGACTCTAAGCAGATGAGGAGAAGATTCAAGCTATTCTTGAGTGGCTAACACCAAAGAATGGCTTTGAGGTTCAAAGCTTTCATGGCCTAGCTTCTTTCTATAAGCGATTTATCAAAAACTTCAATACCACAGCCAACCCCTTGACTAAACTAACAAAGAAGAATGAAGAATTTAGGTAGAACAAACGAACTAAGCAAAGCTTTAAGGAGATTAAGGAGAAGCTCACTTCAACTCTTGTCCTTTCATTACCAGATTTTGGCAAACCCTTTAAATTGAAATGCAACGCATTGAGGGTGGGAATTGGCATTATCTTGATGTAAGAGCAACAACCCGTCACCTACTATAGAGAGAAGCTTAATTGTAAACCCTACTTTTAGTAGGCCTAAGACTTGATTAAGAGTACCTTCCGAACGTTCCCAAAGATCAACTAAACCAAAAACTTAAGTTTATATTTAGAAACGAATTAAATTTTTGCAATTCAAAAGCCAATTGTCGATAAAACCCGAGCTTGAAGAACTGCAAGCTCTAAAGTTACTTAAAACCCTAAACCTTAAAACCATTAAGGAATTTTAACCCTAAATAATTAATCAATAATCTAATTTAAATAATTTCATTCAACTTTAGAAAATTTCACAATTCTACAAAAATCAAATCATAAATTATAAAACAATGTAAGATAAAAACCCTAAAACGATTTTCTATAAGGCTATGCCCTTATCTTCATGTATAAGCCTTACACATAAATAAGTAGACCAAACAATCACCTTAGATAACTTATCAATTGAGAGTTGGAATTATTTATAAATTGATAACTTATCAAAATCTAGTGATAAGACAATCTCCTTATCACCTCTTCACTTATACTACATATGGACAATTTTTTACAAGATTTCATAAGCTTAACTTTAATAAATGAGACAAGACCACTCCATGGCCTAAAAAGACTTTAAATGGCAGATTTAGACAAGGGAGAAAGGGAGGCCATGCTCTTGTCATTCAACCATCAATCACTTCCTCTTACACATCACTATTCACCCCTTAATGCTTATATCATCAAGAGTTGCAATTGTTCACTTTGTATAAGCTACAAGACAATACTTTCAAGACATTTAAATACTCATTTTCTCCCAAATCCAACCGGCCACTCTCTCCATCATTTCTCTCACTTTCAATTTCACTTTCACATCTTCTTTCTCTCCTTTGAAACAAACATAAAAAGGAGAAACAACTTTACCCCACAAAATCAACTTTTCTTCCATTTTTGAAGCTTCACTCACGGCAACTTTTTCTTTTGTTCTTGTGTCATTTTCTTTCACCATCTAAGACCTTTTAAGACCATTAGAACCCTCCATAAACCCCATTCCAAAAGACCAAAAGATTCGGGTTCCAAAAGGTTGCGAAAGAGGAAGCAAAGTTAAGAGCTTAAGTGGAACCTTTGTGCACAACCACCATATTTTACTTTAAGGACGAGTAAGTATTTCTCGTGATATATGGATTAGTATTTATGTTAGAAGACTTTGATTTCATGAAGATATAAGTAAGGTTTAAGTTGTTATAACACCAAAAACCGTTTTAAGAAACAAATTCATGAAACCCTTACATAAAGTTGAAATATGAGCATATAAAGTTGAAATATGAGCATATAAAGTTGGTATTTTGTAAAGAGACTTGTTTAAGACTTTGAATGGAAGATTTTAAGTTGAGAAAGTCTTGAAACAAAAGCTTGAATGGAGGATGAACATGCTGGACATGAGGGTTCCATAGTCATTTGGATGTTGAATTTATTTTCATTAAGTTAAACATGCTCAAATCTAGACTTAAGTTAAGGAAAAATCCATCACATAAAGATTTATGAATAAACCAACCTTGTATGACATGAGCTATGATATGGGAGTTGTATTAAATATAAGATCTTCTATTTCTTTGTGTGGAACATAAGTTAAGGAATCATCTTATGGAAGAAAAGTTAAGTCAAGATTTGTACACAAGTAGTTAAGTGCATAATCTACCACCTAAACTTAAGGAAATGATGAAACAAGTTGAAAAACCAAGTGAGGACCCCTTGGAACCATCATGAACAGATCTGGAACGTGGGAAAAAGAAGCTCAAAAATATGATAAAAGTGAATGAACAAAGTAAAAAGATCAACTAAAGCAAATATAGTAAGCATATAAAGCCTAAAACTCAAAACCAAGCCTAAAACTCTCAAAACAAACCTAGAACTCTAAGTTGGGCCTTCAATGAAATTCTGACCAGCACCTTAAAGTGTCAAGAGAGGTTATTTTGAAGCCCATAAGAAATCCACTTAAGGCCCCATAAGCCCACCAAAATCATTAACTTTAGTTTAAACAAAAAACAAGCCCATTTGACAACTTAAGCCCACTAAAGGGCCCAAGAAGTGGTTGTTAGCCTTAGGAAGATAAATCAAAGTTGTAAATCTGATCTCAAGGAGTATTTTAAGTCTAGGATAAAATCTTAAGACCAAGCCTAAAGGATTCCTCAAGTTATTAAAAAGCCCATTTACCAAACAAGGCCCAAAAACACTCCAACACATGAGGAACGCTGCTATTCTGACCCATGGATAGAATTGTATACCTCATTTCGAAAATCTAACCCTACCATGTTAAAGTACACTCGAAAACGATGAAGATTGACTATAAGATCATAAAAATCGGATTTAAAACGAAAAAGTTATATGCGATTGAACTTTAGGTAAAAATCAGGAAAAATTACGAAGAATAATCAAGAATATAACTTAAGGAAAATTTACTTAGTTTCTTAAGTTTGTTTCAATTCCTTATAAAAATTATTTCAATGACTAGAGGCCACTGTTTACGGAGACGACTTGCCTCCGGATTACTTTGATTAACCCACATGGCAGAGTGAGTAAATTCCCGATGACTCTTTATTTGATTGTGCTTGTAGAATAAATGCACCAAAACTTATATATATAAATTTGGATGCTTGTGGGATATGGGAGATGCATGTGGATGAATTTGTGGATGAATGTGATGACTTGTTAATTATATTTAATAAGGGGAATTGGATGCATTATATATACATGTGAATTATATGGAATGAAATTGTCTGATCACCTTGAAAATCGAGATAATTACTTATCTGATTAAGAAATCAAAATGAATCATGCATACCCCATATAACATACGAATAACACCGACTATCACTTCATGCAGAAGATGGGAGGGGACTCACAGGAATACGAGTTTTCTGTAGGATTGGGTACTAGCTATACCATCATATATATTGAGTCTTTATCTTAAGCTAATGGGCTTACTAAGCGCTAGGAGACGCCAATCGTCGGCGAGGGGCCGAGTCTTGTGGCTTCTATTTAGGGCGTGTGTTTGTAGACTGTGGGGGCCACCACACCACTAGACTTGGGATTTTAAAAGATATGATTTGATTTTGGTAAAGGAAGTATACATATATATATATATATATAGAGAGAGAGAGAGAGAGAGAGAGAGAGAAAGAGAGAGTTTTGTTTTGGCATGAGCACGATAGTGCAAATGAATAAAACCCAAGGTCTAGAACCCGGATTTTGGTTAGGGTCGGTTAATTATCTCCAAAACCCAACTTCAGGGAGCGTAATTCTGAGTCGTATGCAATTCCTAAGTCACTGCATGTGTTGTTTGGCATACTGATTGTTTATGCATTCATATGATTGTGCATTTAATAAATTTCTGTCATGCGGTACTGATGAGGGTAATTATCTCACTAAGCGTAAGCTTACACGTTCTTTTTGTTGCAGGTTGATCGATAGTTGGAAATGGGATAGGAATCGAGTGCAGAGTACTACCATTGAATCAGTATGACAAAAAGCTTGTGTAGTTAATTCAGAATGCTCCAAAAAATGACTAATGTCTCAATTAAGTTTAGTATCTTTAGTAAGTTTAGAATTTTCTAAAATTGTCTATCTTATTTCATTATTTTGGTAGGGGATACCGATTCTCTACGGTTCTGAGGAATTGTGGAAAAATGGATATCCATAATTATTTATATTATATAATGAGTTAATAAACTAAAATTGAAGACTGGTAAATAACTATTTAGAGTCTTACAATCTCTGACTTGCAAGGCGATTTTCTTATCATGGGTACACACGTGATATGGAAATTCTAGGCAATACGACTAGGCCCCTCCTAGGGTCGCTACATTAGTGGTCCTACCCTAAACTATTCTGTATACAAGAAAGAGTTGTACACTCTTTACCAAGCCCTTACTGTTTGGAAACACTATTTGCTGCTATGAGAGTTTGTTATTTATATGGATCATAAGTCCCTAAAGCATCTAAGGAGTCATAACAAGCTTTTGAAAAGGCAAGCCAAGTGGTTAGAGTTTATGGAAGGGTTCTCATACGCTATCCGGCATAAGAAAGGAAGCATAAATGTGGTCGCCAACACTCTATCATGGCAGGAAACCTTACTAATGACTTTGTAAACAAAACTATTGAGATTCTCACTCAATATTGAGCAGTTTACTCATGACCCTCATTTCGGCCCTATCATAGAACAGTGCAGGGATAGAATTGCTATTAAGGGGTATTATCTTAAGGAAGGCTATCTATTCAAGGATTGAAAGCTGTACATACCAAATTGTTCCACGTGTGAGTTGTTGATCAGGGAAGCTCATAGTAGCGAATTATAAGGTTACTTTAGGGATAACAAGACCACTAATCTGTTGAAGGAGAACTTTTACTAGCCAAGTTTAGCTAAAGATGTCAATAAGGTAATTAGTAGTTGTGAAGTGAACAAGCAAGCTAAGTGGAAGAGAGAACCCTATAGAGAATACATGCCACTGCCAACACCAACCTTACCTTGGGCTGACCTCAGCATGGACTTTGTCCTAGGGTTGTCTCGGATATCTAGAGGGAAAAATTCTATCTTTGTTGTAGTGGACCACTTTAGTAAGATGGTGCACTTCATTCCATACCATTAAACTAACGATGCTTTATATATTGTTGATTTATTTTTGCAGAAGGTTGTCCGACTACATGGGGTACCAAGACTATTGTCTTAGATTAGGACACGAAATTTTAAGTTATTTTTAGAAGACTCTATGGAGAAGACTTAGAACTAAACTTGTATTCAGCTCCAATAGCCATCCTCAAACCAATGGCTAGACTAAAGTGGTAAATAGGACACTAAGCAATCTGCTCAAAGCCGTCGTAGGAAAGAACTTAAGGAATTAGGATCTGTGCCTACTAGTTGTGAAGTTCACATACAACCAAATTATCCATAACACTACTAGGAAGACCCCATTCAAGGTCGTCTATGGCCTTAACCCCACTATTCCCCTAAATATGATCAACACCCCATAAACTACTGAAGAGAATCAATCCGAAGTTGACTAAGCCCAAGAATTGCATAAACTACACCAATTTGTAACTAGGAAGATCACCAAATTCAATCAGAGACAACAAGAAATTGGTAGTCAAGGCCGTCGAACTATTTCTTTCCACCTAAGAGACTTGGTATGGATACACCTCAGCTAAAAATGATTCATACACTTGAGACAAAACAAGTTATCTCCTCGAGCTCATAGTCTATTCAAAGTCTTAAAGAAAATCAACCGCAACACTTACTAAATCGAGTTACTTGTGACTATGGTGTTTCTTCCACCTTCAATGTGTCCAATTCGATCCCTCATTAACTAGCAAAAGAAGACCTAACGTGCGCCCCAAAAGAAGAAGCGGAAACCAATCTAGATTTAAAGGCAAATCTTTCCGACCTCCAGGTAGATGGTAAGAATCTGCCCCCTGGACCAATCACTCATAGCCAGGCTAGAAGACTCCAAGGACTCATGCAGAGAATTCTAGCTCGAAACCAAAGCCAAGACAGGGATCCCTATTCTAAACTGATCTCTTGCCAACCTATCTAACAGATCCTTACATGTGTCAGATATGCTCCTACCCAGTGTAAGCCCCAAAGTTCAGCCAAGTAACCGTAAGATTGAACCTAGAACCCAAGGTTTAGGGCGATCGGCTAAAGGATTCGATCAAATCCAAATTATAAACTATTTAGCAAAATACCAGTAAAAATGACCCTGTAAACTTAAATTTAAGAAAATGAGTAGTAAAATAGGAAACTATAAAATTTTCAAATTTTAAGCGTAATAACTGCTAATTACCGAAAAGGCAAAAAGTGTAATATAATAACTAATAAATTAGTAGAGATAGATTATATGTATACTAAAAATTTTAGAATGACCAAAATAATATTTAGGAATGTTCATGTGTACCCTACATGTATTTACGTGTAGATAAAAATACGCATAATTTCTAGAATTGGCTGAAAACTAAGTAAATAATTAAAGAAAAATACAAAATAATTATAAAAAAATCAGAAAAAAAATCAGAAGAGGATAACTGCAATAAGATTAGGTCGTGACAGAAAAAGAAAAAAATAACCAATAGGAATTTGATAAACAAAAAGCCTAAAATCATTGAATTGGGGTAAAATCCCATCAAATTAATGCACATTTAATTCTACAATTGTCTATAAATAGGGAAAAATTTACAGAGCACATTTGGACAGATACAAATCAGAGAAAATTAGAGAGAGTTGAAAATTCGAGAGAAAATTCAGAAAATAAAAAAAATAAGAAAAACTGTGCAGTTAGGGGTTTTAAAGGGAACCCACACCAAACAAGGAGCTAGGAGTGGACGGCCACCACCACCACACGGTGGTGGCAGCACCCAGGTCGGCCGACAAGGCCACGGTGGCTCGCGGTGGCCGGAGCCACCTGAACCGGTGAGTCCAAATTCCAGCCCGATTCTTGTATAATTTTGTAAAATTAGTTATTTTGCCCAGAAAATTATGAAACTTGTTATTCTAAGGTTTTATTGTATGTAGATTTAGGAAAAATGTTGATTTAGTTTAATTATGTCTGGAAATATAGGGTCCTTAACAAATTGTTCAAAACCGAGCATGATTAAACCGGAAATTAAATAGGCTTAGGGATGTAGTTTGGGGCTCAAAATTTTTCTGTAGGATGCTCATGTGACATAGAACAATGCTATGAAGCCCTTTTTCAAAAATTAATTTTCGAAATTTTTAGATAATTTATAGGCTCTAAAAAGAGGTATAAAATGGGTAATTTAGGGTTAATTATGTAATTAAATGATTAACTTCTGATTTAGTGAATAATTACATGTTTTAGGATGTTAAGATCTGATGGAGTATGATACTTATAGCATTTAGGGTGTTAGATATAATTATTAGGTTAATTATGTAGTAAATTAGTAATAGAAAAACATAGTAAATTATGAGTTAATTTTGTAAATTAGAATAATTAGGTGTAAAACCTAATCTAGGATGAATTTAGACATTTTGAAGTGATAATTTATGTTAGAGATGGTAATTAGGGTAATAGAAATATTAGAAATGCATTATGTGCATAATATGTAATAATGCATAATGTGTAATTTTTGAAAATATAATAAATAGAAAATATTAGGATAAAAATTGATATTATATAAATAATAGGGATATATAATAAATCTGATAAGAAACTTGAATTTATGTAAATATATGAAAAATGTAAAAATTTCTCACATTAGGAGTAAATTCGGTACATAAATAGGGATTTAAGTGTACCGGATGGAATAAAATACTGACTAGGGGTAATAATGGTATATAGGAGATCGGGAAGTAATGTGATTAATTTCACATTATAGGTTGAAACGGATTTTTAGGGTTGGAATCTAAAACATTACTTAAAAATCGAACTAAAAACCTGGTTCAGAAATCGATGCGAAAACCGAACCTGAACCTAACCCCAAACCTAGAATAATTATAAAAGACTTAATACCTAGATAATTAGGCATATTAAACCTTAAACAAAACCTAACAATAAGCGTTGTAGGATAAAACAAACCTATAATATTTACATGAAAAACTGAAACCACGTTCGTGTTATAGGGATAACCGGCGATGGCCTGAGCAAATCGGACCTCGAGTGAGCGAGCGAGGAGTCGAGGTAAGTTGGGATTAATACGACGCTGTATTTTGGAGGCTTAAGATTATGCTTGGTTGTGCTTGTTAGATAGTTGAATGTGTGCATGTGCTTGATTATGGGTGATGCTATGATTATGTTTGTTGCTTTGGCGCATATTGTATGAATTGTATGTAATGATTGATCACCCTAAATTGGACTTAATCAAATATACGACCAGTAATCTTAATCAAACATGCATGGCAACCCGTTAGGGGATTTAGGACTCTCCGGCCAAATACCGACCCCTTCGGAAGGGATAGCGCAGGATTGCAAAATGGTCCCTTCTTCATCCTCAGTCGAACTAAGTAACAGGAGAGGAGGTCGCGGCGGGGGTGAAGACAGTGGTTCGAAGGTAGTCGCAGGAGGAGCAAGGTCTTCATTACACAAGCCTGGGTTTGGTTGTGAGCTGTTGCATTAACGGTAACTCCTCAACCCGGATTAGAGTGGGCGCAATTTCTCTAATCTCACGACGGGTCGAACAACGTCGTGCGATGACATTTGCTTGCACATGCATTGCACTTAATAAGTGATTGAAAACCTTGTTGTGTGTATGGTATAGTTTTAAGTCCTCCGTCCCTACTTACTGAGCTGTGGTTGCTCACATCCTTATAGACGTCGTGCAGGTGCTGGCTAAGAAGCGGCAACTAATTACTCAGAAGCTAGCAACTGCTGGATCCTGGGGAGTGAGGAAAAACATCGAAGAATAAACACATATTTTAAGGTCTAAGTTTTTACTTTAGAATTATTTTTCATTTCCGAATGATGTAATAACTAGGAGATATATTATAGAGGAATATTGAAAACTTTAACTGCAGTAACTGAATTATAGTGATTATATATATTTCCTCACTTTCTTAGGTAAATGATTTGTTTAAATTACAAATTGTCTACTTCAAAGCGGGTTAGTCGTGGACGCCTTGTGTAGATCAGGTCTAAGATAGCGGTTGTAAGGCCAACTTCTATCTTAGGATGGTTTACACGGCGGGGGCTGTTACGACTCTGCCGCTTCGGGGCGTGACACCCAGTAGCAAAGTCTTATTCCAAAAGACATCCCAAGATTAGCTGAGCCGAACTCCCCAACCGACCACAAGCGTTTAACTCCAATTCAACTGACTTCTTTACTGGACTGATTGGCTCCCGACCTAATCTAAAACAATTTAACCCCCTAATTGCAACGCTTTTCTGCTTCCGCTTACTTTGTATCATATTTCTAATATTTTACCACCAAGCAACACATGTCTCCTGAACACAACCCTCCAGAATGATATTTTCTTTCCATACTGAATATTCTTTATAAATTTTATCTCTTTTAGTATGTTTTATGTAACCTAATTGTAGAATACCCTTTTGACTTTTCATACATATAAAGTAACCCTAATAGATAGGTATATAAACCCCCACTTTCTTATATGTAGACAATCGACTAATGAATACAAAATTATTCATGTTGAGCAACCTTAGTATTCTTATTATCATTCAACTCTTATCTATTCCCTTTAGCAAGGAGTAGTGGTGAGTGACTCTTCAATTCAGACCGGTGTGTCAAATTTGGCGGATTATAGGCCAAGTAAGATCAAGTGGTGCGTTATATCTATTCAATAGCTGCCCGGATTTTGCTAGCTTTTTCCCTGTTTGCTTTTGGTTTACTTCATTGCAATGCTTCTCCATGTGTCTAACTTCGAAGATGCATCAATCACCCTATATCAGATATTGAATAAAAGTTTGAAACTAGAGAATTGTGCAATGGCTTGAAAGGATGAGAAGCAATCTCTTTCAAAGGAATTCAAATAAGTACTGTGACTTTTATTGTGATAGGGGTCGCAACACTGATGAGTGCATTCGACTCGAGAATCCACTAGAGGATGACATTTAAGGAGGATATTTAAGGAAATTCTTGGCCTACAGTGCTAAGAATGTAGAGTGGCCAACTCAAAGAAGAAGGAATGACTAAGATCACAAAGAGCGACCTAACCAAGCCGAAAGGAACAATAAAGATGATGGTACTAACACCAATAATAGGGCCCTAAATGGTGTGATTAACACCCCTATTGGTGGACCATCTACTGTATGCTAATCTTGCTTTATAAGTACAGGAGGTTGAAGGTCGACAATTCAATCTCCTTCTCTCAAAGAAATTTTGATGGCATATAAACGAGCCACAATAATGAGCTAGTCATTAGCACAAGAATTGCGAATTTTGAAGTTTAGAAATTCTTATAGATATTGGAAGTTTACCAAACATAATCTTCCAGCATGGTTATCTTCAAATGAAGCCCAAGTTTAAGATGTAATTGAGGTCTTACAATCATGACCTGTATGCTTTCAATAATTAACCAATACGAGTTGTTGAGGTGATTTCTCTTCCTACATAGATTGGAGACAATAAGCATGTTGCGGAAGACAAGGTAGATTTTTTGGTGGTGAAGTAATGGTCACCTTACAATATTATTATCGAGCTACCTAGTGAGAACTTGTTCGATATGATCCCATCCACAGTACATCTTAAAGTTAAGTTCCCAACTTCAAGTAGAGTAATGGGATGCCTAAGAGACTAACAACTTACAAGGTCCTTATATTTGAAGGCCTTTAAATGCGACGAAGTTTTCCATATGAAGGTCGATCCAAATTGTAATATAGAAGACATAAAGAAGTCAGACAACAGAATAGAGGAGATAAAGCTCAAAGCTAACCTAAAGAAGATAACTCATAGTGGGAGATATTTATCCCCCAAATTGTGACAAGATTTGAGACAGTTTCTTAAGGCAAAAGGAAAAGTCTTTGCATAGCCTCCTTCTGACATGCCTAGCATACCTACGAAATTCACATTACATAACCTCAAAATAGATCCAAACGCTAAGGTCATTTAACAAAAGAAGAGGCATTTTGTCCCTCAACGATAGGCTACAATTGAGGAAGAAGTGTAAAAGATTTTGAAGGCAAGCTTTTTACAAGAAGAGCCTTATCTGACTTAATCGACTAATTGTGTGTTAGTTAATAAGTCAAATGGCAAGCGGCACATGTGCATTGAATGTTCGAATTTGAACAAAGGCTACCCTGAGGAGTATTTCCCATTGCCTAAGATTAATCAACTAGTAAATGCAACATCTAGAATGCTTTGTTGAGCTTTATGGGCACCTTTTTCAATTACAATCAAATTGAGATAGAAGAAGAAGATGAGGCCCATACTTCTTTTATTGCTAACTTCGATACGTATAGATGTACTATAATGCCTTTTGGTTTGAGAAATGCCAGTATGACTTATCAAAGGTTAGTAACAAAGATGTTTAAGCCTTAAATTCATTGTAATGTTAAAGTGTACCTAGATGATGTGGTAGTTAATAACATGGAACAAAGTCATCATCTTGCTATGTAGAGGAAGCTTTTGACACATTAGGGAGATATGATGTGAAATTAAATCCTTAGAAATGTGTATTTAGAGCCACCTTTGGAAATTTTTTGGGCTCTATGGTAACTCAACGAGGAATTGAAGCCAATCCATAGAAGATTAAAGCAATAAAATATATGATGTCCCCGTTTTCCGTAAAGGAGGTACAAGAGTTAATAAATTGGATAGCAACACTCAATAGGTTTATCTTAAGAAGTGCAAACAAATGTAATGGGTTCTTCAATAAAGGAATTCAAATGGACCGATGAGTATGAGGCTACATTTGAAGAGTTTAAGAGATTCTTATCTTCTCTACCTATACTTTCAAAGCCCATTCTAGGTGAGGAATTGTTTCTTTATCTATTTGTCAATAGTCGAGTTCTCTCCTCTGTTTTGGTATGAGTTGAAGGGAAAGAGTATAAGCCAATCTATTATGTTAGCCATTATTGAACTACAGTATACAAAAATGGAGAAATTTATCCTTACTGTAGTCATAGCCACAAGAAAGTTAAAGCGTTATTTCAAGGCTCATCAAGTTATAGTTCTTATCGACTAATCATCATGTCGAGCCTTATAGGAGCCTGACTCATCAGGTCATATGATGAAATATGCACTTGAATTAAGTCCATATGAAGTTTAATACCAACCAAGAGGAACCTTAAAGGCATAAGTCCTAATAGATTTTGTGGTAAAGTTCATAGGTGAAGAGGATAGTACCAAGCAAGCTGCAAAGCTATGGTGGAATTTATATGTGGATGCGTCTTCAACTAAAGAAGGACGTAGAGTATGGCACAACCTTAGAATTCGTTATGCCCTCATGTTCGGATTTACAACTAGCAACAATGAAGCAGAATACAAGACATTCATAGCTGGTTTAAGGCTTACTAAAGAGGCAAATGATATGCTGCGACCAAAGACAAACTAAGGCGAATGCATTTGGGGTAGGTTTGAACCAACTGATGGCCCGAAAATAAGGATGGAAGTCAAAGGGGGAAGATAAGCAATCTTACGAGTAGCTCCATGAATATGACACACCAAGTAACTTTCGTAGACCAACTATGCTAGTTCGATATGACATATAAGCAACTAAGCTGAGTCACGAGCAACATAACCTTACTTAAGAGTTAAGATAAGAGTAAAGAAAGAAAATGAAGAGCTCACAAGAGGAGGATTCTATATATTCAATGATAAAGATGATGCGGCTCATTATAACATAGGTATTTATACCTAAGATCTTAGGGTTACATGTCATATATGAAAAAGACTAAAACAGTACATTTAAAAAAAATGTAAAATACAAGGAATAAGTAAGGGTACAAAAGGAATTAAGCTAAAATAAGTTTTTATAGGTAGATTCTTCACATTTTGGGTAGGGACATGTGTTCGACATTTGATGGATGAACTCTTAGGAAAATGAAAAAAGTAGTATGGTTGAATTTAGTGAGTACTGAGTTAATCCGACTGTAAATGTCAGTAGGCTTAGTCGGCTTGAACCTTAAGATAGGTGCATAGTATGACCTAATCATACTAGGGGTGTTCGATACTAGGAGCTTGATTCTTGAGGATGGGTGCTCAGAGGGAAGAGGGGGGGAGAGGGAAGGGGTGAGGGGTAGTGGATAGGTAGCTGATAGGTGAGCTCACCGAGCAGTCTAGTGGGAGACCTAGTGTTCCAAGTTGGCAAACAGGTGAGTTGTAGGGAAGGTAGTTTGAAGTGCCTTCAAGTTAGTGCTCTATGACTTCTAACAAAAAGTAAAGCTGAGATTAGCTCAATAAATGCAAGAGATCGAAAGCAAGCAAGAGCTCAAACTCCTAGAGAGCAAGTTAAGAAGAGATAATGAATATAGCCATACTTTCAAGTCCTTAAGGACGAGCTCGAGTTAGGAGTCCAAATCATCGATTCCTATCAGTAGAGTTAAGAGGCTTGAGGTCTTCTTTTATTTCCAATTGATAGTCTAACAGGTGAAGGCTAAGTATGTAGCTAAGGATGAGATGATAAGTAAGTACCTATCTATAGTAAGAACAATCATAGAGAGATTCTTATCTTTTAGTATCATCAAAGTACCTTAGGTAAAAAATATGGCTGCTGATAAATTATCTACTTGGCTTCAACATTGCTCCCAAAATTAAATGATTGGCTTTTTATTAAGTATTTGTCAAACAAGAGTTTAGAAGCTCCTACTAATCAACGTATGGAAGTATAACCAACAATTGTAAAGAGGTCTTGGATGGACCCCATTATGGAATATTTGAAGGATGGACTTTTACTTGGGGATAAGAAAGAAGTTTGGAAATTTGATCTATTAAGCCACGAATTACACCTTGATGGACAACTAGTTATACAAATGTAGCTATAGTCAACCTCATATTCACTGTTTACCTTTAAAGAAGAACAACTAATTCTTTCTAAGCTTCATGCAGGAGTTTATAACAATCGTATGAAGTCTCAAGCATTGTATGTCTGGCTCTCAAGCTCAGTTATTATTACCCTATAATAAAGGAGGATGCAAGAACCTTAATGTAGCATTGTCTATAACATTAGAAGCATGGAGTGATTGATTAGGATTCATTTACTAAGCTTCAATATCTGATCAATGCTTAGCCGTTTGCCCAATGAGGTTTAGATATACTTAGACCTTTTCTAAAGGCCACAGGACAACAACTGTTCAAATTGGTTGCACTAGAATATTTTACTATATGGGTTAAACTTGGAGTTGTAGTGAAGATCACTAAAGAGAAAGTAAAGTCGTTTGCATTGAACTTTATTATATCAAAATTTAAAGTTCCTTATATAATCATAACTAATAATAGGCTACAGTTAGACAATGACAAGTTCTAAGGTTTTTGTAAGGAACATGAAATTCAACTAAACTGTACATTAGTTACATATCTACAATCAACCGATCAAGTTGATGTTGAATAAGACAATCCTCTACAATTTGAGAGACCCCATTTAAACATTAGCTAAATAAGACTAAGCTAAAGTAAAGTGGTTAACAAGCTTCCAAACATCATATTGAGTTATAGAATTACCTATAAAACTTTAATTGGAGAGACCCCATTCAAACTAGCCTTTAGGTCAAAAGTTATCCAACTAATCGAATTGAAGCTTTCAAGCTTACATACATGAAGCTTTGATGCAATGACCAATTAGGTTAGCTTGATAGTGAATTTAGATACGATTGAGGAAATATGTGATATCGCTAGAGGCAGAATTGCGATGCACCATCACAAAGTAGCATACTACTATAATAAGAAGGTAAAACAAGGTTCTTGAACTTAATGATAATGTACCGAAAGATAGAAGCAACAAGAGTCCAAGATAGCTAAGGGAAGCTCAATGTGAACTAGGAAGATCTAGTTAGAATCCAAGAAGTTATTGGGAATGGCGCATATTGATTTGAGATGCTGGATGGGCAAATCATCCCTAGAGCTTCGAATGTAGAGAATCTAAAGCTCTATTTCAAGTAATCTTGATAGGAATCAACCGATTGGACTGATCACATGCAGCCAAGCTAGATGACTCCAAGGACTCACTTGAAGGATATTAGCTCTAAGCCCCATCCAAGAGAAGAATTCACATCCCGACCTCCATGGTTCCCTCTACTACCTACCTAACTACCGAGCTATTACATACGCTAGACCTACCAAACAATTATGCCACAACATAGACAACATTTGAGTAGATAGCCTTAAGCGACTATTTGAGCCAACTACTAGCATCTGACCCCAGCCCAAGATGAGTTATCTCTAACAGCTAACTGACTAAGCTCTGACTTGATCCAAATTAGGTTAACCTTGATTGCAAACCCTCTTTTCTTTATTTCATCTAATTTATACTATATTTTAGAACGTTTAGCCACCATGCAACATGTATCTCCTGGCATGACATTTCGAAAGGATTCTTTACTTTTCCATACTGAATATTCTTTATCTCTTTTACCCATTTTAGTATATTTTATGTATTTTCTTTATAGATTACTCTTTTGTCTTTTCATGTATGTAAGGTAACCTTAGTGGGATGGGTATATAAACCCCCACTTAATGTACACAAACAATCAATCAATTATCAAAATTAATACGAGTTTCCTTTATTAGCAACCCTAGTCTTCTCCTTAGCCTTAACTCTTATCTATTCCCTTTAGGAAGGAATAGTGACGAGTGATTCTATAATTCGAACCGGTGAGTCATATTCAACGGATTATAGGCCAAGTGGGATCGATTAGTGTATCATATCCAGTTGGTAGCTGCTTAGACATTGCTAGCTTTTCTTTATTTCCTTTTAATTCACTTTGTTGTGGTGCTCCTCCATATGTCTAACCCCGGAGACACATCAACTTCGCTAGTATCAAAGCATGGTTCCGAGAGGAAGTATGTAAAGTTATAGTGAAGTTTTTTTTGTTTGCATTTATTGTTAGTAGCTTCTGCAATGTATTCATGTGGAGTAAGTTTAGAGTTGTGAGTTATGTAAAGAAGGTTTATGTGTTGGTTAGTGTAGTTCATTATTACTCTATTCTTCTTACTCTATTTTCCACTACGAAAATAGAGCAAGTTCATTTTTGTCCTATTTGAGTGAGTGTTGGGTGTAGAAGCTACTAAGAGTGTATTAGTAGATGTTTTAAGTAGTAAGGTAGAAGTGTTGTTGTGTTGTGTTGTTAATATGTTAAGGAAAAATATCACATTATGTTGGATTTAAGTGTTCAAGGTATTACTGGTGACCAGAATAATAATGCTCAACCTAGCCATGATCAAAATGGTAGTAATACTCTTAGGTCAGTTGATGATAAGCTTAACAGACTTACTAATCTTATAGAGAGTCTAATCACTGCGATGCAAGTTCATAGGCAACAACCCGAAGGTATGCCTCATCATAACCCACCTGAGAATGTTATAGAGAAACGCTATGGCCTAGAAAGTCAACCCAATTGCCTAACTTGACCCTGGTGAGTTGGAGGAGTTGCAAACTAAGTTACTATACAAAGGTTAGAGTTGGAAGAAATAGAAGAGAAAGTAGATGTGGAGACTGATGGAGAAGAAGAAGAAGAAGCTTAGTACTACCAAGTGGGAAAGCGAAGACATCAAGCTCCTCGATGACTTGATAATGTTAAGGTCCAAATCCAGCCTTTTAGTGGAAGTGGAGATATAGATGAATATTTGGAGTCAGAAGAAAACGTTGAGAAGGTGTTTGACTGTTATGAATATATAAATGCTGTCCAGGTCGGACTTACTACACTAGAGTTTACTAGGTATGCCACTATGTAGTGGAAAAATCCGAATGTAGCCAAAGCAAAGGATGGAAGATAAGGAGTAGGGACTTGGGATGAGATGAAGAGGTTGTCAAAGGGTAGATTTGTGTCCAAAACCAACTTGCAAGATACATTTGCAAAGTAGCAAGAACTTCACCAAGGAGGCCAATCTACTGATGACTATGTGAGAGAGTTTCAAATGCTTATGATCCAAGCCAATGTGGAAGAACCAGAGTCTCACATAGTATCAAGGTTCATTTATAGGCTTAAATATACGATTCACAACGCTGTGGAAGTGCAAAGGTTTTATACATTAAAAGAGGTAACTAAGATAGCGCAGAGGGTCAAAAAATAGAGAAAAAGTACTCGAGTAGACTTAGACCAACATTTTCCCGAGCCCTTGTTCCGTGCCAATCTATTCAAGCTGAGTCGAAGAAGCCATACCAACCTGAGGAAAAGAATGACTGAACTAACGATAACTAAGTAGGCTAACAAGATCGAGCAGGTTAGTTAAGCTGAAGTGAGATTAAGCTAACCCTAAGGACATATGAAAAAGAATAGACCTCAGGATGAAAGACCAACGAGGTGAAGTACTTCAAATGCCTAAGTTTCCAACATATGGCTGGTAAGTGTCCAAACCAACGTATCATAGTGCTCCAAGGAGATGTAGTAGATAACACCAACGAGAGTGAACCTGAGGAGGAGAATGATATTGGAAAGGCTAAAGCTAAGGAGAAAGAGGAAACCTATGTCTATGCTGACCAAGGAGAAGTAATGACCTTAGTACTAAGGCAACTGTACCATCAAAGGACAACTGTACACCATCATAATGGATGAAGGAAGTTATACTAATGTCGTTGTATAGTCTTTTGGGTAGAAATTAGGTCTACCAACCTCTAAGTACCCCTGACCTTACAAGCTACGTTAGCTTCATGAAAAGGGTGTTATGCACGTGATTGAATAGGTAATTATGCCATTCAGTATTAGGAATGTATATGGGGACAAAGTTGTGTGCGATGTCATCCTCATGAGAGCTTTACATCTATTGCTTTGGAAGACCTTGGTTGTTTGACTAACGTATTACTCACGACAAATATAAGAACACCTATGTCTTTGTTAAGGATAGAAAGAAGATTGTATTGCAACCCATGACCCCATCCCAAGTGAATGAGACCCATAATTAGCTTACTCGAGCTAATAAGAAGAAAGCCCTAATGATGACTCGAAGACAGCTCCGAGCTGTTGAGAAGACCAATGAGCCTATGTTTTTATTGATTAGGAAATTGTTAGAGAGGAAAGATTTAAAAGAAGTCCCTAAAGAGATCCAAAAGTACTACCTCCAGTATCAGGCATAGAGCATTATATTGATCTGCAGCCAAGTATCGCCTTACCAAACCGACCTACCTTTAGAATGAACCCTGAGCAGGCTACCGAGCTAAAAAGACAAGTGGATGAGCTCATAGAGCAAAGATATGTAAGGGAAAGCATGAGCCATTATGTTGTACCAACTTTACTCATTCTAAAGAAGGATGGTTCATAACAAATGTGCATTGACAGCTGAGCAAGTAACCGTATCACTATCAAGTATCGATATCTAATACTAACACTTGATGACCTGTTAGATGAGCTTCATGGCACCAAGGTATATTTAAAGATTGACCTACGAAGTGACTACCACCAGATTCGCATAAGACTAGGAGATTAATAGAAGATTGTCTTCAAGAAGAGGGATGGTCTCTACAAATGGTTCATTATGCCATTCGAACTTACTAATGCACCAAATACATTTATGCGATTAATGAACCATGTAATGCACCCTCTAATTGGATAATGCATGGTCATGTACTTCAATGATATATTGATATACAGTGCTAACCTGAACAACCATGTTCAATACCTCCAAGCTGTTTTTGATATCTTATGGGCTAAGAAGCTATATGGGAACTTAGAGAAGCGTATGTTCTACTAGAGTGAAGTGGTTTTTCTTAGATATGTGGTATCAAAGGAAGGAATCTGAGCAGATGAGGAAAAGATTTGAGATGTTTTAGAATGGCCAATACCAAAGAATTTCATTGAAGTTCGAAGTTTCCATGGCTTTACTTCTTTTTATAGGAAATTCATTAAAAACTTCAGTATCATAACCACCCCCTTAACCGAGCCGACAAAGGAGAGTAATGGGTTCAAATGGAACGATTGAGTTGAATAGAGCTTCATGGAAATCAAGGAAAAGCTCACCTTTGCCCTTATCTTATCATTACCAAATTTTGACAAGCCATTTGAACTGGAATGCGATGCATCAGGCATTAGAATAAATACCGTCTAGATGCAAGAACAACGGCTGGTTGCTTATCATAGTGAAAAGCTTAGTGGTGTCACATTGAACTATTTTATGTAGAAGAAAGGGTTGTACTGTCTTTTCTGAGCTCTTATTATCTGGTAACACTACTTACTGCCATGAGAGTTTATGATCTACACTAACCATAAGTAATTGAAGAATCTTAGTAGTCAAAACAAACTTTCAAAGAGGCAAGCCAAGTAGGTAGAGTTTATGGAAGGTTTCTCCTACGTGATCCAACACAAGAAAGGAAACACCAATGTAGTTGCTAATGCTCTGTCACATCGGCAAACCTTGCTCACCACTTTATAGACAAAGTTATTAGGATTTTCACTTATCATTAAGCAGTATGCTCATGACCCTCATTTTAGTCCCATTCTTGAGTATTGCCGATAAGGAGTTGTAGTTGGAGGATATTACCTCAAGGATAACTATTTGTTTAAAGATCGAAGGTTGTGCATACCTAATTGTTCCACGCATGAGCTGTTGGTTAAGGAAGCTCATAGTGATGAATTATCTGGTCATTTTAGAGAGACCAAGACAACCAATCTGTTGAAGGAAAACTTTTACTGGCCTAGTTAGCAAAGGATGTTCATAAGGTAATTGGTAATTATGAAACATGCAAGAGAGCTAAGGAAAGAAGAGAATCGTATGGAGGGTATATGCCCCTTCCAAAACCAACCTTACCTTAGGCCAACCTTAGCATAGACTTTATCTTAGGGTTACCCTGAACACCTAAGGGAAAAGATTCTATATTTTTTGTCTTAGATCGCTTTAGCAAAATGGCATACTTCATTCTATGCCATCAAACTAATAATGCTTTATATACTGCTGACTTGTTTTTTAAAGAAGTTATCCGACTACATGGAGTGTCGAAGACTATTGTTTTAAATCAGGACACAAAATTCTTAAGCTATTTTTAGAAAACTCCTTGAAGAAGACTTGGAACTAAACATATATTTAGCTCTAGTAGCCACCTTCAAACAGATGGCCAAACTAAAGTGGTGAATAGGATGCTAGGCAATTTACTCAGAGTTGATGTAGGAAAGAACTTGAAGCATTGGCATCTGTGTCTACCAATTGTGGAATTCACATACAATCAAACTGTCTACAACACTACCGAGAAGACCCCATTCAAGGTCGTCTATGGCTTTAATCCTATTATCCCCCTAGATCTTATTGGTACCCTTGTGATTGTTGAAGAAAGTCAATATGGAGTCAATCGAGCCCAAGAATTACAAGAGCTACACTAGTTTGTGATGAGGAAGATCACAAGCTGATGGTCCATTCAAGATTCTAAAGAAAAGCAACCACAATGCCTACCAAATCAAGTTACCCGATGACTATGGTGTTTCCTCCACTTTCAATGTGTCCGACCTAATTCCCTACCAACCAGAAGAAGAAGACCCTGTAGGTGCCCCAGAAGAATAGGAACTGGAGACCGGTTTAGATTTGAGGTCAAATCTTTTCAACTCCCAAGTAGATGATAGAAATCAACCCCCTACACTAATCAGATGCAGCCAAGCTAAATGACTTCGATGACTCACTCGGAGAATATTGGCTCGAAACCCCATCTAAGGCAAGAATTCCTATCTCAACCTCCATGTTTCCCTTTACTGTCGACCTGACTACTAAGCTATCACATGCACCAAACTTATCAAACAACTATGCCATGACACAAACAACATCCAAGCAGACAGCCTCAATTGATTATCCAAGCCGATCCCCCAAGCCAACCACCAGCATCCAACCTCAGCCTAAGATGAGTACTCTCTAGCGACTAAATAACCAAGCTCCAACCTAATCCAGATTAGGTCGGCCCTAAAAACAAACCCTCTTTTCTTCATTTCACCCGATTTATACCATATTTCAGAATGTTTAGCCACCATGCAACACGTATCTTCTAGCACAACATTTTAGAAGGATTCCTTACTTTTTCGTACTGAATATTCTTTATCTCTTTCACCCCTTTTAGTATGTTTTATGTATCCTCTTTATAGACTACCCTTTTGTCTTTTCATGTATGTAAGGTAACCCCAGTAGGATGGGTATATGAACCCCCACTTAATGTACGCAGACAATCAATCAATTATAAAATTAATACAAGTTTCCTTTGTGAGTAACCCTAGTATTCTCCTTAGCCTTAACTCTTCTCTACTCTATTTAACAAAGAATGGTAATGAATGACCCTATAGTTCAAATCGATGAGTCATATCTAACAGATTGTAGGCCAAGTGGGATCAATTGGTGCATCATATCAAATTGGTAGCTACTTGAACTTTGCTAGCTTTTCTTTATTTCCTTTTGATTCGCTTCGTTTTAGTGCTCCTCTATGTGTCCTAACCTAAAAATGCATCAAATCTCCTTTACAAATTGCTAGCATTTATCTTGATCATATTTATACTTTGTTGTTATGTTAGATCTTACCCATAGTATAATTGGGGCAGTATGATGTTGTGATGATTTAATGAAATCGAAATTTCCATCCAAACTGTGTACTATTACTTATGTAATTTTCCTAATTATGTCCTAACATAACGATGGTTAATGGATTATTTGTTTAGTGAAAATAATAAAGCGGGTAATTCCAGTTAGTTTGGTGAACGAGCTAAATAATTACACTTCGACCTAAAATGATTAGGGAACTAATATAAAATCAACAACTTGCCAAGGGTTAATGGATAATTCAATACCTTAAAGGTTAATGGAATGATTATATCCTAGCCTAATCAAAGGAAAACAAATATCCTTTCTAACATTATAGGTCACACACGTACCAACCAATAAATAAGTTCATATGACAAAAGCATTCATCGATATTGGAAATCAAATAAAATCGTGCAATACATACAAATAAGATCATCATCCTGATCTAAACAATCTAAATAAGGAAAATGAAATTTAAGCAACAAGAGGATCGGTTAGATTGTTTTCAACTTGATAAACAAAGGGAGCTTCTGCTAAAGTAAAATCTTCCACAGGGGTTGAGTCTTCCACTATAGCAGGGTTCTCTTGTGATTGTTCCTAATTTATACCTTCCTTCTCTTCTTCGTCATCATCCTCTTCATCTACATTAACAAAAGTTGAGGCAAGAGATATCATAATTAAGACATACATTAAGCCCTTTTTCCTTTTCCTTGGCTAGTCAAACACTATGAAGAAATTCATTGTGGAGGAGCTTCTTTGTTATGCTTGCTTAGCATTACAATATTGAGAGCTTGCTCAAAAGAAATTTCTCACCTAAAAGCCTATACTAGCTTCGGATCTAAGCTTCTTGGCAATTGAAGTTGTCCCTCAATTGTTTAATCTTTTCTTTTAGTGATTGCTCCTTTTCGTTGAGAGAAGTGTCGAACTCGCTCAAAGAGTAGCATTTTTCCTTCTATTCTAGCACTTGATACTCTAAGCCCTTCACTTTCTCTCTAAGCTCTTCATTATGCAATCTCATTTTTAGAAGCTCCTCCATAACTTCTTTATGCACATCTTTTTTGGAGGCTAAAATACTTTAAAGCTTATGATTTTCCTTCTTAATAGCAATGATTTGAGCTCTAGATGCATTCTAGGCTTCTTAAAACTTTTTGCAAATATTGACTAATGCAAGAAAAAATCTAAGTTGAGTAATTTGCAACAGTTAGAGTAGCTATTACCTTTTGCATTTCAACTTTAGCGTTGTCCAGTGCAACCATGATGTGATCATTCATCTGCATGGATGCAAGGAAAGGTTAGCAAAATCAAAAATAGCTCAACAAATGTAACAAGCCTGGTAAATAAGCAAAAGACCTACATCATAGAGCTTTATGTGGTCATTTCCTTCACATTGCCCCTAGCCTTCTTCACATCCCTCTATAGTATCTACTGGTCTTAAGGGAGAATAATCCCCTTTAATAGAGCTAAGGATTTCATTTTGTCCCCAAGAGTAGAGTCAGTATTAAGTATTCTTCTCTCCCATAAGGAGACAAAATTATATGCATCCTCCTTTCGAGGAATGAAAACATTAGTTGGGATCCCAACAATACCTACATCTCAAATGGGACTTGGGGGCAAGACTTACTGAATTATCATCAATATTCGAGGTGATGCTTGAAGGACCATAATCCTTAGATTTCTTAATAACAATAAGTTCCTTGATGGCCTTCCTCTTGTGGCCTCTTAGGGAGGCCCTAGTTAGTATTAGGGAGAGCCCTTGTTTCTGCTATTGGAAGGTCAATAGTAAGAACCATATCTTGGGAAGCACGGGTGGTCTCCTTCTAGTTCTTCTTAGTTAAGGCCGACTTGGGTTTAATTAGTGCCCTCTTCTTCTCAACATTCTTTGGAGGAGCCTCTTGTCTTCCTACAGCCTTGACAACCTACATATCAAGCTTCTTCTTCTTGGTCTTTGCTTAGGCTATCTATTTTTTAAGGTTAACCTCCATGGTTGTCAAAAATTATGATTCTACTGTTCATTTAAATGTATAGAATAAAAAAAAAATCATATAGAATTGTACAAAACCAGTAAAATTATAAATTTATAGAATTATACATCAAAGTTTATCATTTTACCAAAAGTCTACATATAAACGATTTTACATTTATTTAACTAAGAAAAACATTATAAAATTATATACTCATTGAATTATACTTTTGACTCATGATTTTAACAACTACATCAATCTCTCCAGCCTTCATTTTTGTAATATAAAAAAGTTAAGAACAAAAAAGAAAAAACAAATTAAGAAGCTATACTTACAAGACTGTACCAAGCAAAGCTTAGAAAACAAACCCTACCTTCCCTTCGTAAGACTAATTGATCTGCTTCCATTCCACTAGCTTAACTTAATATGGCAAGGAGTCTAAATAATACCTTCTTCCTCATTGTCTAAGAAGATCAACTTGCCATTGAGGTATCTCTTGATGATTTGTGCAGCATCCTAGTAGAACTACTTATTTTCTAGTTTTTTCTCTATCTTTTTAGCGGCCTTGTCATCATTAGGTAAGAGCTTAATATCATTAACCCTAATAGGCTCCAACCATTTATTCCAAGAATCTAAATCCATTGCCAACCTAATGACAACAGTCTTATCCTTCTAATCATGAATTTTAGATTCAAGTCCATCCCAGAATTTCCTCTAATATCTAGCGGTAGCATAATACTAATTGTTACTACTGCAC
Source organism: Lumnitzera littorea (assembly GCA_024138015.1). Taxonomy (NCBI): domain Eukaryota; kingdom Viridiplantae; phylum Streptophyta; class Magnoliopsida; order Myrtales; family Combretaceae; genus Lumnitzera; species Lumnitzera littorea. The sequence goes on from JAMXBB010000008.1 coordinate 68,398,053, forward strand.
TTTATTATGAAGAAATATCTAAATAATGTTACAGTGCCCTAACCTCTAACTTCTCACATATTAGTTCAAATGCAACCAAGAATTTATAGTGTTCCATGAGAATATGCTTAGAGCCAATCAAAAATAATTGAAAAATGATTTTATAAAATCAAAGAAGGGAAGATTCATCCCAAACTCAAAACATTTTAAATATACATAGAATTCATTATCCTTTGGACAAGTTACTTAATCATGAGTCCAAGGTCTTTCATCCTTCCAATCTTGTAGATAATCCTCAAAGAAGTCCGCATACTTTTTCACATCCTTTTGGTTTTCTCGAATCCGCAATCCATTAGGCATCGCAATGTCATATTCAATCGAATTGAATAGATAAGCTATGGACTTCTTATTTTCACCATCATTGGGGTACTCATCTAAGGGCAATGCCTCAATCCTGGCCAATTCCCATATCTTCTAATGGCACTCTCCCAACTAGATGCCACTGCACTACTGCTACCACCATCACTTTGAGCCATCATTACCGTCTTGAAGGGGGGAGTAGCCTTGGAGGAGAGTTCAAAAGAATGTACAATTTGAGAACGAGCCATACCTATGCTTATGTAAATGATTAGGAGATTGAGATTTCAAGAAGTTAGGCAAAAGATGAAAGTAGTAATGAAAGCTTGGGAGAAGACTCAAAGTGTATGAGAGTAAACGTGTGTCGTTATAGATGATTTAAGGGACAACATTCCTTAGACAGTTACAAAGCATGCACACATGATAATTGCAAATGTGACAATTGTCGCGTGCGTTTTGAGAAAGTGAGAAAACAAAAGGACATGATCCTTGAAGCGAAAATCTGAGCTCTCCAACAACCCAAATTGATATGAGCAAGAGAAAGATAAGTACTTAAGAAAAGCACGGCAATGGCTTCTAAAAGAAATAGCACGAGTCTTAATTACTTACTTACCTTAGTTAAAGCCTTGGCATACTAGAAACTACTCCCATACTTGACAAATTGACTATGGAAGTTGGGATGCAAATGTTAATAATGGAATTACAAGAAGCTTGGCAAATTACTAACATATTTGATACCAAAGCCAACTTCAAGTTAAATGCTTTTACTTCTAGATTAGTCATTTTGATGATCTTTATGGCCTTTATCATTTGGTTGGCAGTTAAATTGCCAACCTATTCCTAGAGCTTCACCAATTCATGACACAACTACCAACTAAGGTTTATTAGGATCGAATTCTTAAGACCCAAGCCATTAAATTTAAACACTCAAATATCAAGATAAGGGCATAAATGGTTCGACAACTACCTATGTTTATAGCAACTCAAATGCCCTTAGCCACCATGATTTGGGCATGGTTGATTTCAAAGGAAGCCACATGTCAATAGTAGTTCAACTACCTCTACATGTAGTTATCAAACAAAGTTCTATAAATACATGCAAACCATTATAGTAAGATATCTCTATACTCTTTTACTACTTACACTTTCTTACATAGTTAAAAACTCTATTGACTTAGGCTTTAGAGTGGTAATGCCAAATAGCCCCAACTTCCACTTAAGCTAATGCTTACTCCTTTTGTAAATCTTAAACATTTTCCTAATTTCGATCAACTCCATTTTACATGGATAAAATTAATGAACTATGAAGTTTACATCAATTATTTGGTTGTTATAATTTTTATTGGCACCTTATTAAGTATGTATGATATCGAAGGAAAAATTATATATGTACATAAAAGATCATAACATTTAACCTTTTATTGATTTTAAATGCACATAACGTATTGGTTTTATATGTTGTTAATGATACTTTCACAAAACGTTGTATCATTTTAAAAGAATTACAACTCTTCATATTACGAAAATGCAAAATTATTTGTTAAGTGTTGTGTACTTATGTATTAAATCATGTAAACATTAACCTTCTTTAAGTATTATTTTTTAGATAAATGACATATCATTTTAATAACTAACGAAAAAATTAAATTTTTATTGAAAAAAGTTTAAGTAGCTAAATGAAAAATAATAAAATGACAAAAGATATTACTAATAAAAAGTTACAAATGATAAAAGGTTCTAAACTTATACATACATACATATATGATTATCATAAACTTAGGAAAAAAAATTTAAAAACACATATAGAAGTGTTCAAAATGAACAAACATTTATGTTTCATAAGACATGAAAAAATACATCCATGTAAAAGGACTGTAAACACATAATTTCAATTTTTATCAAAATATTAAGTTTATTCCTCTAACTATTTGGATAGAAAATAGAAAGCCTTTATATCAATTTGAAAAGTTGAATAAATTTCTATTCTTAATTATCGAGGCCTTTAGCTCCTGATAAATTTTCTATCTGTTGAATTTTGATTTTAAAATTTGCTAATCTTGAAGGTGCCATTGATAAGGTATAAACAAAACAAATTTAATATAAAAGTACCATAAAAAAATACAAATAGAAAAAAGATAATGACAATGAGTGACCATTTCAAATTATAAATAGTCAAAAGTTGCCATTAACAAAAATTTACAAGTAATTGAATTTAACATAGATAAAAGTATCAAACTATGAAGTGTTTTGTCATTATAATTTTCATTGATACTTTGGTAAGTAAATAAATGTATTTGCAATTAGTATAAAGAGACTACAAAAAATCCATAAGAAAGATCTTAAATGGTTAAAATGTGAACTATGAATGAATAACTTCCCTATTAATTTTGTTTAAATGGATTTACACTACATTATTATTAATAATCAATTATAGATCAATTAATGCAAAAGTAAGGATATTATTAGTCATAACAATTAGCTACTTATAAAAGCATAAAATGAGAGATTTAAAAAAAAAAAAAACCATCTATACTTCGAAGCCACATTCAATCCAAGATATAAAGCAACATGATGAGAAAATTTCATCGTTAAGAATTCACACATGCACTATGTAATGCCTTAAGATGAAGATACTACATACTGCCACATATACGTTAGGCTAAACTTTTGACTAAAAACTCCATAATTCCTATAAAAGCCTCCAAACAAAAATTTAATTATCCAATTTAAATCAAAATAACATCTAGGTAATTCCTTAAATTCTTGAACAATAAATACTTATCATAAATAACAATCCTTCATGTCATAACTAGAAAATCAACCTCATAATTATAATCCTAATCACTGCTTCCCATCTCAATGGACTTAGTATAAGTCTTCAAATTCAATAATTCCAGTAATTTATACTTAAATACCTACACCTAAAAAATAGTAAGGAATGAACCGAAACCTAGCATAAAAACCCACAAATAAATATACATGCCATGCATCATATACATAATTTCACATGCATTTATATAATAAGAATATAAAACAATTCATTTAATTATCCTTTGTTAGTCAACAAATAGCACAACTTAGATCATTTGCTACTAACCCCAAACTGGAAGTAACTCATGACTCTACTTCACGATTCATAGGTCGGGACACTAATACTACGGCCTCCATCTAAACAAGCATTAAGATAATCATAATACTCCCCCAAGACACGATCTAACCTAACTGGTAGTGAGACATTAGTACTACAACCCTCAGATACCAACCTATCTAACTCATATCATTTCTAGAGGAAACTCCATTAGGGACAACATTGCCTAAGGATCAACAAGATGTCACCTTAGGGATACTAGTACTATAACCACCTAAGCTCAATCAAACACAAGCAATAAGCATAATTTAAAATCCAAATGATTATTAGTCCAATTTATTATAACTATGCTACACAAGTACAAATAGCAATACATACCTATGTCTTGAGAATAACTTATTGTATTTGCGTCAAAAGTCCTTTCAAGATCAACACCTGAAGTACATACAAGAATAACTCCTTTAATATCTTGTTTCCGTATCATTTCATTTTAGATAGGTTCTCTTAATTATCTCATTAAATTCTTAAGTCCAAATTTTAGCTTAATCTAAAGTTTTAGAATCAATTTAGACTCTTAAATATGTTTGGAATAAGTTAAGTTAAGGTCTGGGAGGATAAGAAACAAGAAGAAAAAGGGAAGATACAAGATTATGCTTAGGAATAACGCCTATGATCTTAGACCATGATCCTCACTAACTTCAATTTCTTCAATTCAAACTTTTCATGGGGTTCATGGGTAGGATCATGCCCATGATCTTTACTCGTAATCCTCCTTGATTAACATTCTCCTCTCATTTTTTTACTATTAACCTCTCCAATGATCTTGACTCAACCTTAACTCATCCAACACTCCAAATCCTTTTTAGTTTTGATCTTCCTTATCAAATTAAGGCAATGCAATACTCATATGTGTTTCTCAACATGAAATCAAGATCAATAATTAGGAACATACCTCCATCACTACCCTTGCTAAAAACTTGAATTGCAATACTCATAAGATTCGATCACAAATAATGGATTTACACGTTTGATAATCACAATTCTTTTCTTTTGAATATAAGATTAGACAACTCATTACCAATTTGGACTTAGGGTTTGCCTAATCTTCGCACTTCTAACTCTTTTCCCAAAACTAATCTTCACTATAACCCATAATGCCTTCTAAAATCAATCTTAGGTTTTGATATATCAATTGAATTATAAAAAAAAATTACCATTGCACTTACAATATTCTAACGTCTTAAGGAGAGTTTTACATAAACGACAATCACGAAAATAAAACCCTAAGTTAGAATGGGTCCCTTTTTATACTTAAAAAATGAAATGACTACTTAACCCTTTATTACTTTTTATTAACCCATTTTATATTTTTTATTTTCCTTTATTGTTATTTACTTTTCATGGGGTTTACATACTATATGTCAACAAAAAAATAGTATAGAATTCAGATAATGAAAATATAAAATTCTTAAAACCTTATATAATTTTATACTTCAATGATCTTTTCCTGCACTCTATGGCTTTAGAAAACTTAGTAAGTAGACAAATAATTCTTGCTTTAAGTAACAAAATATGAAAATGAAAACAACAATAATAATATGATTTAAAAATGAAATATGATGAAGTTGTTAAGATAGTGAAGGAAAGGTGATTATATTGAGAACTAGAGAAAAGGAAAGAAGAGTGTCATGATTGTTGGGAAAACTACAACATTTCCTAGACAAAGTAGATTAAACTTTTGTTAGGATCTTACATAGCTTGATTATCAGAAGAAATGAAAAAAATTGAAATCATCTTTAGTTCGAGTAAAAAACAAACTCCTAATGAAGATCCCTTAAAGAAATTTTCATCATTTTCTTTCATGAACCAGATGGCAAATGGATACATTTTACTATTAAAAGTTTTTAACTAATCTCACTAAATTAACTAATTGTAACTATTTATTGATAACCTAATTAATTTTATGAACTTATTCTAACTATAATGGTAATAATTCCTCCCCTATTTCCAATTAAGCTTATTTTCAAGGTAAAACTAAAAAAAGAAATCAAAACGAAAAACATGATTAAGTAATTCTACACAACAAAAATAAAAATGTATCAATCTTCAAAACTCCAATGCATTAGTTGCAAACGTCATATCTTTAAGACAAAAATGTAACTTTAAAAAAAAAATCTTGCACTTCATGACCATGTTTGTCAACTAACAAATATTTAAGAACATTCATAACATTATTTCTCTTCATGAATCTAACATTATGCAATTATCATCGTGAGGTTCATTTGGATTATCATTTCCTTATTAAATTTGTGCATGACCGTAATGCGAAAAATTTTGTACACAAGCCCTTAATATCCTTGTAATCCAAAGATTATGTGTTGTTAATAAGATTAACAAAATATTGCACAACTTTAACCTTAATGCCAATTTGATCCATTACTTCATTAACATCAACAATATCTATTCTCTAAACTATGGAAATATGTAATTTATCTTTAACTATAGTGGCATTGTCTTGTAGAAGAGGGTGTTCATGAATTTTGAAATCTTGTTTACAAGCCTTCACTACAATAGAAATATGTTGTTCATCTTAGATTATCATTAATTATTCTAGTTAACAGTTGGTCACCTTATTGTCAAGAAAGGTAAAGACAAGTTGTCCTAATATGAAAAAACTTTGTGAATTTACTAAGAAAGTGCATAAAAGTTCCTCCATTTTAGTTGTTGGAGCATTTGAAGCACCTTAAAATTTCTTATATTGTCTATCGTTTGTCATTAGTTCAAAACTGAGAGCACCAAATATCAGTAATACTAGATCTAATGAATAAAATGAATGTTGAAAATGGTAGTAAAGTATACGAAAATAGTTAAATGATCGCTATGATGAAAATGATGAAAAATAATGGCGAAATTCGAGATTGCTACTCTCTTAAACCACTTTCAAAATAAAAAGAGATGTACATTAATTTTTGAGTTATCAAATGCATATCCTGTCTTATTTCTTTATTTGCCTTTTTATACTACATTTGTTACAATATTCTTATTTTTTTTCCTTCCTAAAAGTAGTTGTTACAAATAATTGTTTATAAACAAAAATAACAAAAATGAGTAGCTTTTTGTAAATAAAAATAACAAAACTATGGTAACTACTAAACTTTTTATTGTAATTACTAAACTGATTTTAACTACATTTGTAATGGATTCTCCCCTTCCTCAAATCAACCTTATGCTTACGATTGAAAGAAAGAATAAAAAATCAAAATAAAAATATTATTAAATAATTCTATACAACAAAAATAAAAACACATTAATATTTAAAATTCTACTTTAACTGAGAGATTATATTACTAAGTAGGAGTATAAATTACTAAATGCATGGAGTAGATTGTATCAAGTAGTAATAGTCATTGTACAAATTAAAGAGCAGAAAAATAACTAGTTATAATTGTAAATAAACAACAAAACAAAAAGGAAATAAAACGAATAAAAAAGGAAAGGAGGGATTATTGTCTTTGCTCTTGAGAGAAAATACTAGTTTTGGAGTTTATTGATTCATTTGAAGCAACTAGATTCACTTTCACCTCGCATAAAATCAAGAAGTACTATTGTTAGAAGTAAAACCCTAATTTATGAAAGAGAGAAACATTGAGAGATAGTTTTTAAGCTAACTTACCTTTATAATATGACATAACTTTAATTTAGGCATTTTGTGTATTGAGCTTGGGCCATATAGTGAAGCCTAATATTTGGTGCTCTCATTTTTTAACTCCATGACTAACAAGAATTTTACACATGCCACTAATATGGAAGCTAATAAGAATATCTTTGCTACAATAAAACAGAGTTAACAGAATCTTCAAACAACTCCTACAACAATCAATGAGAAGTTGCAAGTGCTTTATATTGAAGTAGATAACATGAAGACATAGAATGGATAGAATTAGAATCATTGCACTTCCATCAAATAATAATAATTTTTGAGGTAATCACAATTATTCATCATCTTTTGATATTGAGATAGATGCCTCTATTGAAAAGAAAGTTGAAAAAGATTAAGTTGGAAATACCTTGTCATAGTGGAATAGGTCCACTTGATTGAATTTTCAAAGTCCAACTATAACAATATTTTGAGTTTCACAAAATACCTAAAAGTCATAGAATTGCCATAGCTTTTTTTTTCAATGGAAGATGCATCATTACAATGGTATTAGTAGATATTTAACAATAATCAATTGAACATATGGCCTAAGTTCATTAAAGCAATTGAGCTTTAATTCATACTATCCGAATATGAAGATATGGAGGGTACCCCATCAAAGCTTACTCAAATAAGGTTAGTATCAGAGTGTCAAGCAGAATTTAAATCTCTTTCAACAGAGTAGTCAGATTACCCAGAGTCTTGAAAAGTTACTTTGTCTCAAGTCTTAAACCCATTATTAGAAGAGAGGTACAAATTGCTAAACCATCTTCTCTTATGTAAGCAATTTGATTAGCTAAAATGCAAAAAGTGGAATTAGATAATTTTACCTATAAATAGTCTTTTTCTTCACCTTCTTTTCCTTCTAAACACCATCTTTACAATTTTTAAAACCTACCAATTCTTTACCAAAAAGGATTACACCTTAACTTTTACCAAACTCTTTTTCTAAATCTTACTATCAATTGGTGACTCGAGATGCCAATAATCACACAAATGATCGAATTACTACTAATAATACTGAAATAACTTAAGCAATGATTACACCTTAACATTTACCAAACTCTTTTTCCAAATCCATACCTATTAAGAAAATGTCAATTGCAAAAATGCAAGGAAGAAGGGATAACGGTTTATGTTACAATTTTGTTGAGAAGTTTCATAAAAGGCAGAAATGTAAAACACAATTACTATTATGATTGAGGTGATAAAAATTTAGTTAATGATAATATTCTTAATAATGATGATGTTGATCATGTTAAATAATGTAATAAGATGGTAGAAGCTTCAATTACAATTAGTTACCATGTAATGTGAGATTTAATACTTCCTCGTACCATTAGATTTAAAGGACAGTTAAATAACAAGATAATGGCCACTCTTATTGACTTTAGCAGTATTCACAATTTTGTACAAATCAAATTAGTTAAGTATTTAGGACTTATAGTTATTCCTTCTACTATGTTTCAAGTAATGATTGGAAATGGAAGTCAATTGACATGTAAAAGAAAGTGTGAAAATGTTTAGCTGCTCATTCGAGGAATAGAATTTTATGATTATGTCTTGCCAACTCAAGGAGATGAGATTATGTTAAGAGTATAGTGGTTATAGTGTTTAAGTCCGATAAGGATATATTACAATGAGACATGGTAGTGTAGTAACATTACTAGGGGACAATGCAGACATGACAAATCAAATCACACATCATCAGCTCTAGTGCCTCATTTAAACAAATGTTGCAGCATCTTACTATTAGTTGGTGGCTCAGGAAGCTGATAAATACACAAATGATCAAATTAATACCAACAATACCAAAACAACTCAAGTAGTAAGTAGATATTCTCATGTGTTCGAGGCACCGTTATCATTGCCATCACCAAGAGACACCCACCATCGAATTCATCTACATAATGGGACTGCCCCAATTAATGTTAAGCCATATAAATATTCTCACTTTAAAAAAGTGAGATTAAGAAACAAGTTAGAGATATGTTAGCACAAAGGATAATACAACATAGTACAAGTTCTTTTTCATCTCCTACTTGTTAAGAAGAAGGATGAAACTCAAAGATTTTGTATATAATATTTACTAATGACCTAACTAATTTTATGATATTCTCACTACATTTGCAACAGCTAGACTTAAGCCATAATGAGGTGAAACTGTGACTTACCTTAGAACCAAAGCCAATAGTATGGTTCCAACACATATGTTGGACCTACTAGTTAATGCGAGTCCATGGTAAGTTAAGGGTCTAATCTAGCATGTTAGCTATAATAGGAATCAACCCCTCGAACCAATCATGCGTAATTGAGCTAGAGGACTCCAAGGACTCGCTCAAATGATATTAGCTCTAAACCATAGCCAAGACGAGGATTCCTATTCCAAGCTAATCTTTTGCCAACTTAACTATTAGATCCTTACATACGTTAAATCTACCTTTGTTCAACAACAATGCTTTATCCCAAGAGACAGCCTAAAAGTAGGTGCAGTAAGCTCCCGATCTAACCATAAGCGTCCAACCCCGAATCAAGCTAACTTTTCTTTAGAAGAACTAATTGGTCCCTGACCTGGTCCACATCAGGTTGACTCCTAACCACAAGCGTTACTCTATTTCTGTTTACTATATATCATATTTCTCCCATCTATATATCAAACGACACATGTCTGCTGACATAGTATTCCAAAATGATTCTTTCTTTTTTACATTGAATATTCTTTTTCTCTTTTACTCTTTTAGTATGTTTCTTGTAACTTAATTATAAGGATACCCTTTTTCTCTTTTAATACATGTATAGTAACCCTAGTAGATGGGTATATAAGCTTCCATTTGTTTATATACATACATCATCAATATCAAATTATTCAAGCATCTTTTGAGTTACCTTTGTGTTCTCATTACTCTTCAACTCTTATCTATTCCATTTAGTAAGGAGTAATGATGAGTAACCCTTCAATTTGAACCGGTATGTTATATCCTGTAAATTATAGGCCGACTAGGATCAAGTGGTGCATCATATCCATTCGGTAGTTGCTCAAGTTTTGCTAGCTTTCTTCTATTTCTTTTTGGTTTGTTTCATTGTGGTACTTCTCTGTATATCCGACCTCAGAGACACATCAAGCTAAATTTGGACTCATGACAATTTAAAAAAAAAAGAAAAAGAAAAAGAAAAACAAGCCATTTAATGATGTAAAATGTAACGTCAATGAAAAAGGTCATTATGGCTTATAATGTTACTACATACATTGGATAAGAGAACCCAAAATGATAGGGAAGAGAGAAAGGGGGAGAGAGAGAGAGAGAGAGAGAGAGAAAAATGATATGATAAGACAAAAGATTAAAAGGTTATAATAGAGAAAGAGAAAAAGATAAAACGCATATTGAAAATTGAAAAGCAAAATGATTAATGGAAAAACCAAAAAAGAGGATAGATTACGATTCTTTAAAACTATTAGTAGAACCAGCAACTCCAAGGAATTACCTTGTAAACTAGTTTTCCAAGGCCAGTTTTGATTCCACCTTTTAGGAACCAAGAACTGGCAAGTTCGTAGTCAATTCTAACCCACGCCCAGGTCTAACAACAACTTTCCCTTTAAAGAATTAGCTAAACAAAAATAAGCAATATTGTTAGAGGCCTTGATTAAAGATTAAGAATAAAGACAAAGAATGTTAAGCTAGAGGGAGAAAGATGAAATGAAAGTTTAATAAAAAAGAAAGTTAAAAAGAGAGAAAGAAGGAGAGTTAAAATATGATCACAACTATTGAGAAAGAACGAAAAGTCACAATACTATAAAAGCTTCTGAAAATATATATTATAATATATTTGTTTCAAAGGACTTAAACCCCTTCTTAACTTGTTGTAGAATAATCCTGCTTCCACTTACTACATTACCTAAGGTGGTCATATAGCCACCTCCTACTTTGGTGGAGGTTGGAAATGGCTATAATTCGCTAATGAGTTATGGCCTGCTGATGTAAAATGGTTGTCTAACCTACTTATGGTCAGGGTCATCCACTCCTACAAAAAAGAGAGAAAAATAATAAAACTTCACTAGGTAATCATGACTTATCAATGTATTATGGCCGTTTTTTAACACCCTAAGGGCGGGGTGATTTATAACCCCCTCTAACATAGCCACTAGCCATCAGGTACCTTTTAGGTGACTGTTAAATTGACTAAACTTTTTACCTTTTTTTTTTTTTACTTTCTGTAGTTTTCTTTTCTTTTTTTATTTATCTATAGTTGTTGTAATATTTTAAATATATTATTTGTTAAATTCATTTAATGATATTATATTATTAAATCAGTGTAATACCCTAGAAAAAAAAAAGGAAATGTAAAAGAATAAAGTCAACAATAAATAAAAGATGAGTAAATTACAAGTAAGGCGTATTAAGTTCTTAAGCAACAGTTTAATGAAAGGTAATGTTGGAAGTACAAAAATTTCGCAACCTAGCTAGTGCATATATATTACGTTATTTCCTAGAAACTTTTTTGGACTTCTTAGAGTTAACAAATATGACTTTTCCACTACAAACCTAGGGAACACTCAAGTTACATTAAGAATATTAAATCTTATCGGTTTTTAGAGGAAAAAGTTGAATTGATTTAAACTCTCTTGGTAGTATAACTCATCTGAAGAAGGGAATCGCAAGGCTTACACAACCTCTAGAGATTTCCAATGGTAAGTGAATGGTCAATTATGGAATTTAGGTTTTGATTAAATCTAAGTGATACGCATTGATATTTTAGGGTTATACGTTAATTAGCTGTAAGAAAACGAAGAAACTCGAAAGAATTATAAAAAATCGAGGTAAAGTATCCCTTACACCATAGATTTTTCTCATAATTTTTCTATTTAAGAAGATTATGGAGATAATTTGATAGTTAAAGTAATAAAAGTAATGGAAAAGTTTGATATTGATGGAATAAGTATTGAATTTGAAACAAAAGTTAGAAATGTAAAAGATAAGTGGTGTTGTTGATGGGATTATGTTATAGAGTTGAGTTTTCTATAAATTCAAGGGTGTTTTGATCCTTATGTTGAAATCTTGGAGGATAAAATAGGTTTAAAAAGGTTTTAGATGAAAGAGAAGAAAGAAAGTTTGACAAAAAAGTTACACGACCAAAAGATATACTTGTGTCCCTAACCGTATCTCTAGTCGTGTTTCTTGTAGTAAGTGATTTGGGCTAATAAATCGAAAAGTTACACAACCAAAAGATACGACCGTATCCTTAGCTATGTCCCTTACAGTAAGCAACGTAGGCTAGTAAACCAAAAAGTTACATGACCGAAAGATAAGACTATATTCTTAGTCGTATACTTTGCAGTAATGAAGTATAACTGAGCAAGCTACACACCCAAAAAGATATGATTGTGTCCTTGACTGTATCATAGGCTTTGCTCCTTTAAGTTGAGTTTTTCTTCTTTTTTTTTGTTTTATTCCTTTGTTACTTCTAAAGTAAACCCCTTTAGTGTTTCATTAAGTGAATTTAAGGAAAATTAAATGACTTAAAAGTAAGTTTTAACTAAGAGAAATCGTTTATCCAATATTTAAGAAGTTTAATGAGTATTTATTGTTTCTAGGATTTAAAAATAGGCTTGGTTCATTGATAACAAATTCCAAATATCAAAGTATGTGACACTTGCTTATTATATGTGAGTGTTAAAATAGCAAAAATTAAAATGAATTAAATGTATATCCAGCTTACGTATCATTTTATTACTTTTGTTTGGCTCGTCCTAAGGGCTTAAAGTAGTAGATCCTTAAGGGGCAACCCTGATGATCTTTGCAACGCATCATTCTTAATAGAGTTTTACTTGGAAATGATCTAGGGTAGATTTAAGATGTTATAAAGGGGTTTAAGGAGGCATGCCTAGTGTTAGGTTGTAGAAAGGCCTAAAGAGGCACACCCAACTGCTAAGTTGTGATGCGAAATATGGTGTGATCAAGTCGTGAAGACTATTATTGTGTATTTGTATGACTGACTTAAAAGTAAAGATAATTAAATGAATCATGTGATTTACTTATTTTGCATTTCTACACATGTGATTATACATTGTCTGATCATACGCATGTAGTTGTGTGTTGCGTACTAGGCTTCGGCTTATTTTATTATATTTTCATATACAAGATCTACAGTTGTACTGCTTGACTTCAATAACTTATGAAGATAATTGTTATTGCCTTAGGAATGGAAAGAGTAAGGATGGTATATGGTATTGAAGAATATCTTAAAAAATTAATTGATAAAATTATTTAGTCTTATGTGGTAGCATTAATTGATTAAGCATCAATATTTTTTAACTAAAAGTTATTCTAGTATTATTTGGAGATTTAATTGTATAAAATTGTTTGGAGACTTTTATAGTATTATTTGGAGTTTTTAGTTGAATGTTAAGCTTGACGTATCATTAGAGATTAAGGACACGTAATGGTCTGTAATGTCCTAAGCTCTAGTGCATTATAATTAGTTATTGTAAATCAATTAAAATCTAACATGTGTTCTTAGTTATCATTAACACTTAATTTTAAAACACGAGTTGTGTGTTTGTTAAAAAGAAAAATACATGTCATTAATTTGCCAAAAAAAAAAAACACAGGCTATGCTTTTGTAATTTTATTTTTCTTTTAATTCAAGGAAAAATTACAAAAAAGGAAAGGTATGTTTCATTGCTTTCATGTGCAAGTGATCAACACTTTGATTTTTGATGAATACATTATCCATGTTTCTTAATTTTTTTTTTCTCAATTATATATAGGAAACATATGTTGATTTCTTATTGGTTCAAGATTTTATCAAATGGTTTAACTAAATAGTATTTATTAAAATAACACAAAAATTATAAAAGTAAAGAAATAACAAGGCCATTTTTCGACTACCTTAAGACTAAGGTTTGTTGACCTCCATAAAGAGGGGGTTGTACAACTCCCTTTGAGTGTTAGGGGTGGCCACTCATCACCATAAGTTGGTTACTCATCATTATGGGTTGGTTATATAATTTACTTTTAATGTTAGGTTGCAATCCATTGATTTCAGGGCCACTTGCCGATTGCCCTATGGACATGGGGTTATCAATATTTGGTTTTTGCTTTTCTCTTTTTATTTAATCTCCATTATCTTTTTCCTCTTTATTTTCTATGAACTTTTTATTTTATTATATCATACAAATTAATATATTAAATACTATTTAATAATTTAATTAATTATTTATAAATCAATCAGATGTTGACATGTGTCCTTAATTAAAATCAGCAATTGTTTATAGAAGTCCAAAAAACATGTCACTTTATGTAATTTCCTCTTTATACTTTCTTATGAAGTAAATGATATATGTACATGTAAAAAAAATTGAAAATTTATATTTTAATTATTTAAGTTATTTTAGTCATTGACGGCTTTTTATTTGTTGGTATATGTAATGTAAGTGCATTTCATATAAAGAATAAAGGATACATATGTGGGTCATTAACTGATATCTTAATAACATGTCTAATATGCTAAAATCAACTTTGAATGGAATTATGGTTTTAGGTTCCATAATTTTTCCCATGTTTGGAAGCATTTTTAGAAGTTAGAATTACGATCACCTTTGATATGATTCAAATTTTAAAGAGGAATTTGATTCTGCTTTAAAGGGGTGAAATTACGATTATATTCTACCATCATTATTGGTATTTACTTAAGTAAAATTTTTAACCTTATTAATAAATATTTATTACATCTATAAATTAAGAGTATTTTTAACAAATACCAATATATTCATTCCTTTTAATCCTAAATTTCCTATAAGTAACCATAATATATGAATGAATTTCGTGGATATTTCTAAACATAAGAATGGACTAGTCATTCCGTTGTTGATTTTATTCCATTCAATTTCATTTTGTTTTGTTATATTATATTCCATATCATACTTATGTATCAACTGTGATGTAAATATATATTTAGTGTTAGCTATTTTTTTTTATGGTTTTCAAGTGTTTTGCTAAATACACTTATAATACGTTTAGTTGACTTCATATGAGTAGAGTATATTAGTCATATCTTCCCTGCAAGCCTACTCCTACACTTAATTAGTGAAATAGCTATTCCATGAAACCGTTATTGGTGCAAAATGATGAATTTCATTTCCTCTTTATAACTAGAGAAATAGTTTTTTATTTTCTTCATATTTTAGCCCACGAAACCTTAAAGGAGATATAAGAATTAACCCTTTTTTCTTTTTTTTTTTGTAAAACAAGGAATAACTATTACTTCTCCATTCTTATTCCTTAAGAATTAAAATTTTGTTTATACCTTATTCCATTTCATAAAATAAATATGTGGTTATTATACTCTTTAAAATATAACTATTCTTTATTATTTTTAAGAATGGAGGAATAGCTTTTATTTATTCTTTTTCTAGATACTTTTCATATTTACTTGTGAGATCTCTATAGGGGGATGAATTTGATTTTAGGTTTTAAGCTTAGTATTAAGTTGGATTCGACTCTTTGAGTTAAGATGACAGGGCTCAAGGAGTTGAGCTCATAAATTCAGGATGATAAAGGGGATTTAACATGATGGGCTTAGAGCGGGACTTGTTTGTCAACCTATTTAGAACCATGTAACAACCATTGAGGAATTGTTTGTTTTGTTGTAGAGCATTATGGTTTTATTCTTGGTGAAACAACTTCCTAAAAGGTCATCTATCTTGGAATTGACCTAACACAATCATGCTTAACTTTTGAGTTTTGACATATTTTCAAGCCATTATATCGAAAGGTGCCTTGTTAATTGGAGTTGCATCATCTAATATTTAAGAGGTATTTAATCTACACCCTTTATAGAATTGGTGCCCTCATCATTTTCATCACACAAGCTTAGGACCAACATCAAGTAGAAACTATGTCCTTCCATCTATTACATTATTCTATACCACCTGTAACAACTTGATAGGAGTTCTTCCCACGAAAGTATTGTTTGCTTTAGTATGGAACATTGTATGGTTTTGTCTATTAGTGCAACAGCTTTTCAGAAGATCACCTACCTTAGGATTGACCTAGCTTAAGCATACTTAACTTTGGAGTTCCAATGTTTTTCAAGTTACTATTCTAGTAAGCGCCTTGATTATTAGAGTTCTATCACATAATATTTAAGAGGTATTACATACAAACTTTTCGCAATTTGGTTCATGCACTGAATAAGGCCTTCACTAGAATTAAATCTAAAAAAGGAGCCCATTTGAGGATCCATTTATAAAGGGACTATTATTAGTTGTTGATTGTTATCTTAATCCAACATATGGGATCAATAGTTAGCTCTTATAAATACCCTAACCTCTTCTCATTTGGACATAAGAGTATTATGCATAAACGTCATTGACTCATTACATTGTTGGATTCTTTCCTTGAAAATATCAAACACTTAATTATTTGAAGAACATAATATCGTCTGTTATTAGTAGTAAAGTTTGATGCTATTAAACTCCTCTACATCTTACATTGTACATTAGAGCCTATTAAGAGTTCCTACTCCTCCTCTTTATTACTTCCCTCCTAATCATCCCCCGCATTCCATTTACATAACCTCCTCTTAGGCCATGTATCAAGCATTATGTAAGAGCTTGACCATCTCATTTGAACTTATACACTTATAGTCTTAAAGTAACTACAAAAAATAATTATTTTTTGGGGTAAAATATGAGGAACATCTATCACTTTGCCATTCTTATTCTAAAAGAGTTGAAACGTTATCCTTACCTTATTTTATTTCTTAAGCTCAAAGTATGGTTATAATACTCTTTAAAGTATACAGTTAATTATTATACAAATAGAATAAATTGTAATTATATCTCCATTATAATTGCTATATGTGTGCTTAGTCTCTTATTTTTTTTAATCAAGTGTTTAAACTACTTTAATTTTGAAAAATGTGATTTTTAGACCCTACCATACTACATCATCCTAAGATAAAATAATAAATGTACTTAAAATTTTAAAACATAACGAAGTCTATTATTGGTGGAAATTCTCCTAGGTTCGTAGACTTGAGAAAAGCTAAGGCTTAAGCTTTCAAACAAGCAAATATGAGCTAAACAAACATTGGAGGTTGTTTTGGTATGTACACACTGGTGCTTAAATCAATAAATGATAAAGAAGAGTATGTATGGAATACATAATTCCCAAGGCATTGAGTATAGGGTTTTTGGATGTAAGGCTTACCAGGTAGACTTAGGGGATTCTATATGAAGACATGGTTACTAAGATCAAGACACGAAGAGAGAGATCCTCTAGCCATCCACATATTTTATATACTTAGTACAAAAATAAAACTCATTAGATATTAGGAAATGTTTCCTTGAAAATTTACCTTCTTACCATGGATAAGCTAATGCTCCATGGGTCTCACTAGTACTTGGGGGCCTAAGGTCGAAACAGACAAATAATAGAGCGAAAATCTATATTTTAAAAGATTTAGAGTGTAAATACTTGGTTATCATCACATTCACTCCCTAACTTTGATCATTTTATAATTAAACACTTAAACTTAAAAAAGATCAATTTACTAACTTAATCAAAGCTTTTGATGTCTCTTTGTACCATCTTGCTTAACCCTGTTAATGTTTATTAGCTTATTTAGATCTTGTAACCAACCATAACTTGACTCATATATACATATCAACATGTCAAACAAAAAGTAAAGAATAAAAATGAAATAAAAAGTTACATGAGGATAAAATTAAAATTAAGATAATAATATATATACATATATATTATTGAAGTATATTTATAAAAATAAAAAAAACAAAAAAAAATGTTTTGACTACTATAAGATTAAAGGTGATCAACAGCCTCCTATGCTTGTAAGGAGAGGGAGGAGGAGGAGGAGGGGGAGGGGGAAAGGGGAAGGGGGTATGGTTTATGATCTTTTATTAGTGGCTGTTAATTACTCTTAAGCTTTAAGGGTGGTTGAAAAAATTACTTAAAGAAAAATAAATTGTTTGACTCATTGACGATTGTTGGTTGCTACTAAAATGAAAAAGAAAAAAAAAAAAGGAAATAAGAAAGCTAAAAACAATTAAAAGTTTTTTCTTTAATCATATAACCTTTTCTTTTATTTTTATTCGTTTCTTTTTGTCTGTGTCAAATTGTGGTTAATTGTAAGATCTATATTAGTCGATAGATTTAAACAATTAAACAGGACACAAGTGATAAAAAAAGCTTTAATTAAATAGTAAATTGATCTCGTAAAGTTCAAATGCCTTGTTATATCAATGACAACATTGTAAGCGGTGGATATGAGTTTAACCCATTTCAAATGTAGGGATTAATAACAAATGCTATTTATCCTTGTTTTCTTGCATCAACTGTACTGGTATAAAGAAAAAAGATTCGAATTTGATCCATTTATAAAAAAATCAGTATTTATATTATTAAATTATAACAATAAAAATATTATTTATTCTTTAAAGAAAAAAGAAATGTTTCGTACTATTTCCCAAAGTACAATCAATGTCATAACACTTCAGAATCATGCATGCCCGCTGTTAATCGTCAATTTCGGTCTGGTCTCAGCCGTCCAATATGACTGGATCTTCAAAATGTCCCGTTGCTCGCAACCGACCAAAAGACAACAAAACCTTCTACTGTTAGAAATTTGGTGGACCTCACTGGCCACGCTGACGCCGTCAATGATTCAAATTTCAAACATTATCAAAACAAAGGAACGCGTACATTAAATAAATAAAAAAGAAATAAAACATGTTTACTACTTTTGCAACGGACCGCACCCTATTGTCATCCGATCCCACCGCACCATTTTTCTTCCCAAACAATCACACGGCACCACCGCCTTCTCCCTCTCTCCTTGATCATTTACTTTTTCTTCTTTCAACTTCTTCCTTCTTGATTCCAGTCATCGTAGTTAGGGTTTTTGTTTCCCTGTAAAAATGGCTACCATGGAGAGCTTGATCGGACTTGTGAACAGAATACAGAGAGCCTGTACTGTGCTTGGTGACTACGGTGGTGGTGATAATGCTTTCTCTTCTCTTTGGGAGGCACTTCCTTCCGTTGCCGTCGTTGGCGGACAGGTAACTCCTTAAGCTCCTCCTTCTACTGTTTTCCCAGCAGTAGTGATATTCCTCTGTATGTTGTATTAAACAGTAAGAGAGATGATCGATGGGTGAACTAAGTGTTCGTTGTTGAGGATTGAGATCTATTTTACTGACATCACTAGAATTCAGATTTCATTGTATGGAGAGAGAGAGGGGTAGTGTGAAATTGTATTTGTTTCTTGGCGATCGTCAGTGTTTTGATCTGAGACTGGAATCGAATTTGTTGTTTTTCAAGATATACTAGTTTATTTGTTAGAGAGTGAGAGAGAAATATTTATGCCGTGTTTATTTTTGAGAGAAGAGAGATAAAGTGATTGAGTGGAATTCCGCTGGACGTTATTTATATCTTCATGATAGTCAATTATATGATCAAAGATAGACAGCTTTGTAACGCAAAATAGATTATCTTCATGATAGTCAATTATATGATCTAAGATAGACTGCTTTGTAATGCGAAATAGATTATACTTTTTATTGTCTTATGTATATTTGTCTATATCTGTAAAGAAAGGAGTTATAAATGCAATTAGGCTTAAGTGAGGTGATTAAATTGTCTTGGCTTAACTGAGTTATCGCTTTATGTGGAAACAGAGTTCAGGGAAATCTTCAGTACTGGAGAGCATAGTTGGAAGAGATTTTCTTCCACGAGGATCCGGTAAGTTTTGCTTCTTTCTGATATATAAGTATGCCTCTATGATAGTTTGGCTATAACTTTGGCTTTGACTGGTGGTTGTAGGTATTGTCACAAGAAGACCTTTGGTTCTTCAACTCCATAAGACAGAGGATGGATCACAAGAATATGCAGAGTTTCTTCACCTTCCCAGGAGAAAATTTACTGACTTCTGTAAGTGCCTCCACAGTTGAATTTCTTGGTAGACATGAAATTCGGATTCTTTCTTCTCCTCTTCCTTTTCCTTTCGTAGAAATGAGCTCATGTTTGCAGTGCTGTGATATTTAAAATGGAAATGATTGACGTCCTATAAGCTCTAAAATGTGGTTAAACAGTTTTAATCAGTCCCAAGAAACCAGGAAAAAGATATGTAATTATAGTAGATGCAGTATCTCCTGATGGAAGAAAATTTAATATGAAAACTGATAACTCCATTGAATTGTGTCTTGTGTGTGTGTGTACATACATACATATATATATATATATATATATACACGCAGAAGAGTAAAGGAGAGAATGTTTGTTCTACCTAGAATAAAAGAGATTCTGAGAGATACACAGTCTCCACTAACCAAATCAACAAACAGAAAAAAATGTCAATGTATCTAAGCACCTTGAACATAATCAAAACAAATAGACATAATACTAAGCTTCTATGACAACCATTTCCAACACTTGATTGGAAATGTCTCAAGGTTGGCTATTTAGCAAATGCTCTCCTTCCTTTCTTAAGAGCAATTGCAACTCATGCTCCTCTAAGGGGTTGGCATGGTGGTTAAGGCCTAAGACATACTGACGTTGCATGGGGTCTTGGGTTCAAATTCTACTATGGACATTTTTTGGATTTAACTACATTAAGTAAATTATTTTTATTCAGTGTATGAGTTTTGTAAGGCGGTTCATGTGTATGGAGGTAAGCAGCCACAATATGGCCATACCCCTCAAACATCAAACCAAAAAAAGATGAAAAGCGCAACTCATTCTCATTTTCAGTTTCTTCCCCTTGCACTTCACTCATCAACTCCCCATATCACTGTCCTTCACCATCATAAACCATCTACAAGATAACTTGTTGAGGAGCTTTTGGCTTTCAATAGAATACATGAAACTAAGGAGTTACAACTGCATTCATGACATGCCAAGGATGAAGGTGGAGAATAGATTGGAATGGCTAACGTAAAGTGGGCAGAGGTTGATCAAGTGAGACATTTTGATTAGAGGAAATGTGAGGTTGAGGCTGTTTTGCATTGTCCAAAGACAGAGGTGCACACGCCTTGGACTAATTAGTAGTTCTGAGGACTGTGAAGTGATGGAATAAGAGGCCTAGATAGAGATACTCCAATGGACTCATTTCATGCACAAACTCTCCATCAAGAGAGGGATTGAGTGAGACTTGATTGAAGGAAATTTGAAGAGACTAATCTGAATTTTTCATTAGACGTCGACACGCAAGCTTTGAATGATCAATAGGGCATAAGAAGACTTCTAAGTGATGGAACAATAGGTCTAGAAAGAGACACATCCTATGAACTCTCTTCATGTACATACTCCTTAAAAAGAGGATGGCAAAAATTGTGTTTCTAAAAGAAGTAGACATTGGATGTGACAAAATATCTATTGGTAGAATTATGATAACATTTATAACCTTCATGGCTCGAAGAGCATCCATCGAAACAAACTTTAAGTGCTTTTGTGTCAAGTTTAGTTAGGTTGGTTTATTATTGTGGATGAAGATAGTACCTAAGGACGCATAGAGGAAGAGAGAGAATTCAATGGTCTCACATTAAAGGATATGAAATTTGAATAGGTTGGAGGGTTGTGATTATTGAAATAAGAAATGGTTATAACTGCTTCCTCCAAGAAATTTGACACTAAATTATTGGAGAACATGAGTGAATGTGCCGCTTCCAAGAAATGATTTTATTTTTTGAATATTTAGTAATACCATCTTGTTGCGGTGTACAAGAGCAAGAGGTTTGGTGAAAATTTCCATATCTAAATATGTATTAAGTTAATTTTGAAGAGAAACACTCCTTTCCTTTATTTGAAGGTAAATGGGAATTGTGTTTGAAAGACATTCTATATAAGTTTGTGAAATTTTTTAATGACTTAGCATTCATTTGATTTCTCTTTCGAGAGATGGACATGTGTTACTTGAGTATAATTGTCAATGAAGGTGGCTATGCTCACAATTGAAATCATTAATTTCTTCATTAGCGAAAAGGTGGCGTTACAAATGATGCTAATAAGGGGAGTTTGGATGGTCTAGACATCTATGCCATAAATTTATTCTAATAAGGGAAGTTTGGATGGCCTAGATGTCTATGCCATAAAATTATGTTTGACTATAAAGTTATAGACAAGAAAGGCCTAGACTTAGACTTGACTTGAGACACATTTGTAGCTCCTGAGAAATAGTAAATTCATGTTGTTCCTCAGCACTACCAATCGTCCTTCTTCAAGATTGGTCCTGAAATTTTACAAGTAGGACGGATAATGTAAGGGAGCTTTGTAACAATAATCTATAGTTCAAATGGAACAAATAATGTGAAGTTCAAACATACATTTACCAAAAGCACCAAACCTTGTCCTTGCACTTGCAACATCTTCGGTGCAAACCATATCTCATGTTGTTATCACAGTCTTCACTACTTTAAATTGTTTCAATGGATTGCATAGGTGGTTTGATGCACCCACGTCAATAATACACGCACTCTCCCATAGTTGTAATTAGGAAATAGTAATCACCTCTATAAGCAGGAGTAACTGATGATGCAGATTCTGATGGCATCTCAGTGGCAGCAGACACATTTGCTTGGTTTAGAATCTTCTGCATCAACTCCACTTGCTTAGAAGTAAGATTGAGGTTACTGCTCAACTGCATGGTTGATTCCACTTCAGTCCTCCTGAGCAACCAGAGATGTACCTTCTCTGTGTTATTTTTTCAGGTTTTCTAGCTTCCTATGCAGCTTCCAGCAAATATTGTCTGTGGGAGTAGAACTATGTCAAAACCTAACTTTAGTCAGATATTTCCTGTGTGGTTTTTGGAGATTAATCACTTATGTTGAAGATTTTCATGTGAGCAGGTCTATTAGGATTGATAATACTTTTTTACCTTGAGAATTTCTAATATTTAAACTTTAATAACTTTATTGAATTGTGTCTTGTGTATATATCCATGTGGGAGTACAAGAGATATTTGATAGGAAAAATTTAGTATTGGAGAGTACAAGAGATGAAAAAAGGTTAAATCCTCTTAGTAGAATAAGAAAGATTCTGGGAGATGTACGCAATTTCCACTACACTATATCAAAAATGACAGAATGTGTTACGTCCATTAAAAGTAGTAATTTTTGGGTTCGTTTAGAGAACCTTGCTATCTCCTTGATTTTAAATATCTAGAAAATGATAGGACTTCAATTCCATTTCTTTGATTTCTTGATACATATATCCGGTTCCCCCCTTCATCCCAACCCAACCCAACCCAAGACCCCCCACGCCACCACCACCACCACCCCCCCCCCCCCAAAAAAAAATGAAAGAAAAAAAACCCAGCAATTGGACCAACTACTAATTCTCAAAAAACAGCAAGTAATAAGTTCACTGTTTTTCTGACGCTTATAACTTCTCTATCCTACTGAAAAATAGAATAACTGCAAACATTGCTCTGAACCAAGTCATTGACTGAGACATAACTAACACAAGACCATTGACTAACATAACTCCAACTAACCAAAACAGTGCATACAACCCACACTCATACACATCTATAATTATTAAAGAAAGGTACAATACGCAAAATCACACACACGTCATTACACATTAGCATCTATTTTATTTTGCTTGCATGAATACACCTTCTCAATGGAATGATTTCTTTTGTTGCTTGTCATTTATGCATAATATCACTCCCCCCTTTGAGATGTTGCATGACCTCATGGCTATAGTTGGATAATGTTGACACATCATTACAGCCTCCTCCCATGACAATTCTACCAGTGAATATCCCTCCCAGTGGACTAAAATCTCTAGTGAAGCAGCAACTTTGCATACATCAAAAATAGCCTTAGGTGATAGAATGGTGTTTCCTTTATGAATAATGCGAAGCAGTGGCTGGTCCGGCATGTCTCCTGCATGCTTTTTCAAACAAGAGACATGATAACAGGGGGAAATCTTTATTGTTGGAGGAAGTCATAGGATTACAGCTGAATCCTTAAAATTATCCTTTGTCCATGTCAATTCCATAGAAATAAGTGTTAATTTGTTAACTACATCTTTCACAACTCAGCTTCATGATATTGGAAAGATTTCATAGGCAGGAATCCTAACCCCTTTTCCATTCCATGGTCCATTGTTGCTTGCCTATTCTGGTCCCTTCTCCACCAAGTTCTGGTCTGACGTGTGTCAAACTTGCCAGTCATAAAGACATACTCCTGTGGCTGGCTTCAATTGGCACTCTTTCCTCCTTATGCAAGGCAAAAGCACTTCTAGTTTGAAATTTTTTATTTCATCCATAGTGATTGTTTCTAGTACCAGTTTGTTATAGGATCAACTAATAACAATAATTTTTGGGCTCGTTAAGAGAGAGCCCAACGATGATCATTTTAGGGTTCGATTAAAGAGAGAATCCTACAATTTTGTTTAGAGTTAGGTAATTCCAATTTTTTGAAGAATGATAGGACTTGAATTTCATTTCTTTCATTCTCTCTCTCACACACATGCGTGCGCATAATGCACATATGCATATACACATATTCTCACAGAAGTTCGACCAACTGCTAATTATAATAAAACCATGGTTAATATTATAGTTTACACCTCAATTTTGCTACTTTTTGTAATTATATAGCTAAAATTTTAATTTTTCTAATTATATATCTAATTAAAAATTTAATTATCATGATTTATACCTTAATTAATTTCAATCTATACTTTTAGTCCAGTTGATACAATTAGTCATTGAGATAGTTGTCCAAAGACTTAGGAGGCTCTTCCAGCCTTTCATAAATTGCCACTAGCTATCTCTCTGTAAAAGAATGAATTATACACCTAATTAAAATTTTAATTATCAAGATTTACATTTTAATTAATTTCAATCCATGCCATTAGTCTAGTTGATATGATTAGTCATTAGGATGGTCGTTCATAGCTTTAGGAGGCTCTTGCAGCCTTTCATAAAGTGCCACCAACCACCTCCTTGTAAAAAAATGAGTGGCAATCTACTTTAAAAATATAGGTCGTGGGATTCAGTAGCAGTAGTAGGTGGCCATTTATGACCCTATAGGGATTACACAAACTCCTTAAGGTCATGGGTGGTCATCCATTAATTGATTATGTCAACTAAATTTACGGTATAGATTGAAGTTAATTAAGGTATAAACTATAATAATTAAATTTTCAATTAGGATTTTAATTAGATAAGTCGAAATCTCAAGTAAATAATTGCAAAAAATAGTAAAATTTGAGGTGTAAATTGTCATATTATTGCAATAAAACTGCAAGTCCTAGGTTCATTTTTTTCTTGATAGTTATCATAACTACACTTAACTCTTTTAAAAGTAAAATAACTATATAGATTGAAGTTAATCGAGGTATAAACTATAACAATTAAATTTTTAATTAACTGTATGATTAGATAAGTCGGAAACTCAAGTATATAACTGTAAAAAGTGGTAAAATTGAGATGTAAACTATAACATTATCACAATAAAACTACAAGTTAAGGTTGTGGGCAGTTATCCATTGATTGACTATGTTAACTAGATTAATGGTATGGATTGAAGTTAATCGAGATATAAATTATAATAACTAAATTTTCAATTAGATTTATAATTAAATAAGTCGAAATCTCAAGTATATAATTGTAAAAAGTGATAAAATTGAGGTGTAAACTATAACATTATTCTAATAAAAGTGCAAGTCCTAGGTTCATTTTTTTCCTAACAGTTATCATAACTGCACTTAACCCTTTTAAAAATAAAATAACTATATGGATTGAAGTTAACTGAGGTATAGACTATAATAACTAAATTTTTAATTGGGTGTATAATTAAATAAGTTAGAATCTTAGGTATATAATTGCAAAAAGTGGTAAAGCTAAAGTGTAAATCGTAACATTAGTTCAATAAAACTGTAAGTCCTAAGTTCATTTTTTTCCTAACAGTTATCATAACTACACTTGAACCCTTTTAAAAATAAAATAACTGCCTACCCTTTCAAAAATAAAATAACTACCAATACTATTCTGGACCAGATCCCTGATGGATACAACACTGTCACAAGATCATTGACTTGCATAGCCCCAACTTTCCATAGTATTGCATACAACCTAGATATAGTACATGTCTACAGTCATTAAAGGAAAATACAGCATACAAAATCACACACACATTTCATTGTATGTTGAGGTGTGAATCGTAATGTTACCCCAATAAAACTGCAAGTCCTAGGTTCATTTTTTTCCTGACAGTTATCATAACTGCATTTAACCCTTTTAAAAATAAAATAATTGCCAACCCTTTCGAAAATAAAATAACTACTAACACTATTCTGGACCAGATCCCTGATTGATACAACACTGCCACAAGACCATTGACTTGCGTAGCCCCAACTGTCCATAGTATTGCATACAACCTAGACATAGTACATGCCTACAGTCATTAAAGGAAAATACAGCATACAAAATCACACACATTCTGCTGCACGTTACATTTACGTTCCCATCTACTTTATTTTTATTGCATGAATACACCTTTTCAAAAGGGAATGATTTCATTTTCTTTTGTTGCTTGTGATATATGCATAACAGAATGTGAATATATCTAAGCACCATGAACATAATCTGAACAAAAAGATTATAACTTGCAAGCTTCTAACTTCTAACATGAACACTGATGCTGAGGAATACAGGTGGTTTTATAAAATTGATAATAAGAGTATTCCATTATATCAACAGCTGGGATTTCTGCAAATGTTATATGATATGAAACTAAAGTGAGAAGACTAACATGAAAATTTTTCCAATATTGTTTTGTGGCCATTCAATGCATGAGATAGTATATTGAAATGAAATGATACAACCCTATCATACATGGTCATTCATTTCTAGTATTAATGGTTATTGGTTCCAGTAAATTTGGTTTGCACTTTCAGTATCTTTGGAGAATTAATTAAGGCTTGTTGTTTGTATATTCTCTATTCAAGTTGATTTGTGGTTAAGGATAATGTACATGTCATGACTGTGGCAGTATCTATATTTGCTTACACGTATCATAGCAATGCTCAATTATATGAATGCATATTTATTACTTACTGATTGAGTTTCTTTGATCTATTACTTACTCCTATCAAAATTTCTTTGTGCAGCCTATGTTCGGAAAGAAATTGCTGATGAAACTGATAGAATCACTGGGAAGACTAAACAGATCTCTCCTGTTCCAATTCATCTAAGCATTTATTCTCCCAATGGTATGCTGGGAAAACAGATTACCTGAAAACTTTTTGGTTTTAGCGCTTGTACTTGGGAAGTACTTGTAACGGAATGCCTAATCATTGTTTATTGTTCCTATATAAATATTATCATTTTCGTTTTACCCTTTCTTTGGATTTTCATTTGCACTTCTATTCTTTTAAAACCTTTTTCCTTGTGATAAGTTAGGTTTAAAGGAGTACATTCTTATCGAATCATTTTAGATAAAATTCCATCCGATAGTATCTTTTCTTCTTTGTTTCTTGATGGATACAACACTTTCCAACAAAAGCTACTCCATTCTAGTCTTTTCTATTTTACCTTTAGGGAATGTCCATTTATGTGTTTGTGCATCTATATTTTTGTCAATCTTTACACATCTTGACCTATCTGGATATATGCTTGTTTTATGTTTTATTAAATTTGAATGAGTATTATATTTCTCTGTCTTAGAGTACTCCTATACAATGTATTCTTTATTTTGGTTGAAGACTTGTTGTTATAAAACTTTGCTGAGAGATGAGCTAGGCAATTGAATGGTGCCCCTTAAAAAAGAATCCCCAATTTGAATTCTTTCTGGAGGTTTTTGATAAACTTGACAATGATATTTGTGCACAACCCCCTTCCCTTCCCTTCCATTCCTTGGCCCCACCCAAAAAAAAAGAAAGAAAGTAAATTAAACTTTACCCAGAAAAGGAAATACATGAAAAAAATGCAATTGCATAATTTGTAACAAGGAATTTGTTTGCCTTTCATCATAGTTAGAAGACTTTTCTAATAATTTTTGCTGTGTGTTGCAGTTGTTAATTTAACCCTGATTGATCTGCCTGGTTTGACAAAAGTTGCTGTAGGTATGTTTCTTCTGTACCTTTACGATTATCACCATATTGAGAGCTTATTATGTGTCTTCCATTGATTAACTGATTAATTATTTTTTTCCCCAGAGGGACAACCTGAAAGTATTGTCCAAGACATTGAAACTATGGTTCAATCATATGTTGAGAAGGTATTGAGATGTCACAGGTTTATTGTCCTTTTTTTCCTTGAAAAATGGTAAGTAACAAGATACCTGATTGAATGCCTGGTTGGAAAATAAATTCTCCAACTTTCCTCTAGATTTTCCAACCTAAGAGACCACTTTTCTTGGGTTAGAAAATGCTTATTACTCAAACGCCATATACTCATTTCAGTTTAGTTTTAGTGCGAGATTGTTAGTTGTTCTTAAAGTTTCGTTAAGCTTCTCAAAATATCTATAATCATGGGTTTCAAGCTTTCTCAGCATTCTAGTTTTCTTCAATGCACTCATTGGTATTTCCTTAAAGGTCTCTCCATTTTTTTTCCTTTCCATTTTCATTATGCTTGCAACCTAGTTTTTTTACCCTTTGCCCAACCCCTGCCACTCTCTTAACCATGACCTCAAAACCTTTCTCTTGTAACCACACTTCGCTCACCCCATCCCAAATTTTCCAAAGGGCTAGCAACCCATTGAGCTCATTGCTTCCCCGTCTTACCACCTCTATCCTCATACCTGAGCTCACAATCCAAAAGAAATGGATGTGACTTATCCTATTCCTAGTCATATCTGAGCTGGAGATACCTACCTTGGTTTGACCTTAGCCTCTTCTAGTAACAACCTAAAGACGGAGGAAGAAAGAGAACCTGGCCTCTTTTCCTTTTTTATCGAAAATCAAGACTGAAGCAGTGAATCTATTGACATAGATTGTAGTCAAATGTTGAAGAGGCTGAAAATTGTTTTGTTATTTCGGGAAATAACTCCACAACCCACAAGCCAAAAAATTATCCTTTATCTTCCTTTGCTCTAGTGGTCTTTGGACTACTATAGTCAATGGCAAGTGCCTTATCGCTTAAAGCGATGGGGTGAAGTGAGGCGCATGCATACGTTTTTATCCAAGGTGCAAAAGCGTGTGTCTGAACTATAGGTCTGCAAATTTGTGCATGGTGACTGGTTTTTAGAGTATTTTATGTGATTAAAGTCAAAATGATGTGTTAGGTAAAAGACATTGAATTCCTTAAGAACCTTCTCATCCTTGCCCTCCACTTGTCACCTACCTACCACTGAATTGACCACAAAAAATGAAATTGCAAGCTTCAAGGGACAGGTGCCAAATTTAACATTTAAGATGTGTGCTTGTTTCTATTTCCTGCAGTTTGTTTCATGTTCTGTTTTTCACTATTTACAAAACTGAACCATGATACTAACCTCTCTTTACTTTCTACTAAAAAATAGAAGAATATTATGTTTAATAGCTAATAGAAAACTGAAAAGAACACAATGGAAGGTAGGAACTAAGTAAACATAGCATATTGATGATGAAGATTTACTGTAATCTTTTAATATTGGATTAGCTGCTTTAAATTAGAGTCTTGAGTTAATTTCGCATAAACATGGTTATTTTGTAGACATTGTTTTATAATTAAGTACTTATTCTTGTGTTTTAAGAGAGATTGTCAAGTTTTTTAATATTTGTGCCTTGTGTTGATCGAGCAGGTGCTTTGTTTTTTTGGCTCCTCACCTCATACAATTTTCACACAATGTGCCTTTTGCTTTTCACCTTTAACCACACTGCTCCAGATTAAAACCTTACAAACCTAAGATTGGTATCTCACCTGATTTTCACCCCCTATTGGAAGTAGGGATAGAATTGGTTGTTTCTACTATTGGTGAGAAAATATGGTGTAATACTCTTCCTGGATACTTTTTAGAAAAATTGCTAGAAGCTTATGAGACAAAAAGGGACTGTTGGAAATTCTTACCAATGGATATGGCCTTTATAATTGGAAGAAGCAACTCTTTTAGGAGTCTGTTTTCCAACCTTGGTTTTTCTGACCAATATATTGTGCTTGAGAGATGGAGATTGGGTGTGCAACTTACTGAAGTACTACCCTTTGGAATATTAGTGTGGGTAAAGTTTTGGTGTTTACCTATGGAGTTTTTGCATAAAGAGGGTAATAGCTACGTCATTAGTGCTAAAATTAGGTGTG
Organism: Lumnitzera littorea; assembly: GCA_024138015.1. Classification (NCBI taxonomy): domain Eukaryota; kingdom Viridiplantae; phylum Streptophyta; class Magnoliopsida; order Myrtales; family Combretaceae; genus Lumnitzera; species Lumnitzera littorea. The sequence continues at coordinate 68,428,418 of JAMXBB010000008.1, forward strand.
GTTCAGTTTCGTTCAATTTTTTCTTCAAACCTTAATATCTCAAAACAAACCATAAAGTAAGATCTAGTATCTCCATTATTTTGAACCAGATTGTATGGTTTAGTTTATGCATTTTTCCATATCATAAAATTTTAGTTTGGTTTATAGGTTGAACCATAATTTATAATTTAAGAAAATTTACATGGTTAACATGTAATTTCATATAACAAGTACTAAATTCTCTTAACAATAACATGCATAGTACTATGCGGGAAGTTCATAAAGTCTCTCTATGCAATTAAGCAAGGTGTCTGGAAAACTACTTTTGTTCATAAAATTAGCATACATTTACATTTTCATTGATGCAAACTTAAGTTTCTTACAAATACTACCATGTTTCTTAAAATGGTATTATTCAGTTTTTTCAGTGTGGGCTGGTTTACCTCTCAAAACTAGCTATAAATTTTTGGTTGGGTTTGGTTTGGGTATTTTTCAAACCAAATTAAGAAAAATAAAAACCATTTCTTCTATTTGGTTTGGTCTGATCGATATTTTTTGCCTACCCTTACTTAATGCATTGGGGAAGCTGCTACAAGCAGATACGTTGATTACACCACACAATGGAGCCTCAGTGGACCTTACAGTTAAAGAAAGATTCTTGTTGGTGTTTGAAAGTATGTGTGCTAATGGCACAACTGTGATTGTTAGTGGTGAATGTCATTGGATCCCCCAACATTGCTTTGGATGTGGCATATGACATGATAAAGAATCTTGCTCTAACAATGACCTACCATAGGATGGAGCAGTCAAAGGATTTGTCGTTGAGGCTGTAGAGAGGTTGTTGCTTGCTCACGAGAACAGGAAAGCCAAAATGGAGTGTGTTGTCTTAGGAAAGAGTGGTGACTCTACCTACCCTAGAGAAATTCTGCTGGTTCTCGGGGGCTTTACCTGTTTCCATCATATTAGGTTCAAGTGTAATGGTTGAACAAAAGAAAAAATTTAAATGTAATCACAATTCTTTTGACCTGATACTCTGCTTTTTTGAAATGCTGGCTGGTGTGTGCTTTGTAGTTGTTTCCACCCAATTGTTAGTATGTAAATCTCTATTGTATGAATATTGAGCAAAAAGAAAGTCAGGGGAAAATGGGTAGTAGTTATGATGGGAGAGGTCGGATGCATGTCTTTTTAATAACTTGATGAAAAGTTGCATATTCTGAATGCCTATACTCTATCTGCATGCTTTATTATTCTTGGGAGATTAGAAATTTCAAGATGACACATTTAAGTTGCAGCTTTATATGTTTAACTAGATTTAGATAGCATACTTAACAAACTAGTTTTGCAGCCCAATTGCATCATCTTGGCGATAACTCCAGCTAATCAGGATATAGCAACATCAGATGCTATTAAGCTTGCCAGAGAAGTGGATCCCTCAGGTGTAGTATAATCTCCTCTTCATTTTTCATTTCTTGAAGAATTCTTACATATGTACGACTCTTATAAAATTTCTGTTGATATATCAGGTGAGCGAACATTTGGAGTGTTGACAAAGTTAGATTTGATGGATAAAGGAACAAATGCTGTAGATGTGAGCTCTCTCACTTTCTCTCTCTGTAGTTTTTGGTTCATGAGGCATGTATGTTGAAGTGGGGTTATCTAGATAGAACACCTCCATCAGTCCTTGAATGAAGGGCTGTAGAAGACAAGACAAAAATGCAAATTTGAAACTAGAACATTTGAGGCATGTGGAAGTGTTAAAGAACCTTTCATTGTAGGATCACAAAATAGCAGTTGCTTCTCCTTTAGTTCTGTCTTGTAATGTTCAATTTCTTCTCAGGTTCTTGAAGGGAGATCATATAGGTTGCAACACCCTTGGGTTGGGATCGTCAACCGATCGCAAGCAGATATTAACAAAAATGTTGACATGATTGTCGCAAGACGCAAAGAGCGTGAATATTTTGCAACAAGTCCTGACTATGGGCATTTGGCTAGTAAAATGGGATCAGAATATCTTGCCAAACTTCTCTCAAAGGTCTAGTCATTTTTATAACAGTTGCACTCTTCCTTTTTTTCTGCCATGGGTCTTCAATTGACAATGACTTTGTTTTCAGCAACTAGAGTCTGTAATTAGGGCACGCATACCAAGCATTACATCCTTGATCAACAAAACTATTGATGAACTTGAGTCGGAGATGGATCATCTTGGTAGACCCATTGCTGTTGATGCTGGGGTGAGTATTGAAAATTTTATGTTGTTGTATATGTTCTCTTTTATGCTTGCCTGTTGATGAACACTTTTTTAAAGGCTCAATTGTATACCATCTTGGAACTCTGCCGTGCATTTGACAAGATCTTCAAGGAGCACTTGGATGGAGGGTAACGTTTCTCTAACTTGTTTTATTCATTGAAGTATTTTTTTTTTTTTTCCAATTTGACATGACTTAGATCTTAAATAGGGATGCATGTTTCAAGTATCTTAGTGTCTTTGATTTTGTAATTTAGTATTTCAATCCTTAACGGGAAACATAGAAGCCAGCATCTTGGTATAAATAATGTGTTATCCAATGGACTACATCAAGCCTGTCAAGATCCATTTTTTGGTATCTTTTATTATGTTGGACAGGTGACTTTTCTTGAATACATATTATATATAATTAAATGTGTCAGTAGTCATCTAATCAGTGCATGTGTTACGTAGTTATGGTTCTTAATAGTTATGTTGGCATGATTTCCTAATTGGACTAGTATCTGTCAAATAATTTATTGTGCTTAGTTAATACGCGTCTTCTTAGAATAATCTCGTTAATCTTGAAAAGAGAGACGATTTTTGATGATGGTGTGGGATTCAGCTGTGTCATCAAGCATTTGATTGCAGATATATTACTTTGTAGCATATTTCTCTATGGCTTTGCTCTCCTTGGGCTGATCATGTAATACAAAATGCTTAATTCTTATCTTTTTCCGGTGTGATGCCCTCTTTTTCACTTCTATGTATGTGTTTCCTCTCATAAGACATTTTTCCAATGTAACAGTTTGATTGGTTATGCCGATCCTGCTCAACAATTTTCTGTATATGTCAGATAGCTGGTACACACTGGTTATAGAATATTAGTGATTTCATTTGGCATCTATGAATTCTAGGAAAGATTGAGAATAGTTTTTGAGTTTTCTGTCTACATCCTAATATGAGTAGAGTGGCAACATTGGTTTTGAAGTATTTTAGTTGGTGCTTCACTTTTGTGGATGTTTTGCTAAATAAGCATTAAGATTCTCTCTTATTACCCAAAGAAAAGAAAAGAAAAGAAAAGAACTTTTTTCTCTAATTTCTCATAGCAATACTATTCACGACAATTTAGTTGAAAAAAATAAGTGGCTTGTGGCTTGTAAAGTTGTTTGTTCCTAGTTGTGTTGATCATGGTTATGACTGCAAGTTTTTGTAGAAATTTATATTTCAGTTTGGGTAATATAAAGTGGTAGCCCTCCGGAAATTATCAAATGTGTGATAGCACCCCAAATTTCTGAAATAGGGTATTGTACTCTTTGAAAAATGTTGGGACCATCTATCTTTTGTTACAATACTAACGTTACGTTAGGTTTATTGGAATTAAATCGCCATTCTGCCTTTATTACCTTGGATTAACTATTCTCATGTTTGATTTGCAAAAATTATACTCTGAAGAAATGTCTATTTCATAACTGTGAATATCTGCTTCTTCCCCTCACCAAAAGAATTGCTAAATGTAAAGTTTTGTTGCAAAAATGTTTAGATCGTAAAGTAAAATAACATTATAGTAGTTGCTAGTCCTTTTCAGCCGTATTTGATTCCAGTTAATCAAAGGCAATGCAAGTCCTTTTTAATGATATACTCTTGTTATTATTTCTTGAAGCCATATCATCACCTAATTTGGGGATTTTCTTGACTGATCCTGTATTCAAATTAGGTAATAGAATCAGCTTCAAAATGTAGTATCAAGTATATATTTATACAAATGATGGACATGATATTGTGTTAGATAGAAATTCTGCATCGTCAATAGTCTTCTAGCAGTGCTATTGTGTTATTGTGGAAATTCAAGAGTGTTACTGTAATTTTGATAGTTTCTAGGGAGCATAGCTTTAAGTTTCCCTTCGAGTTTTGATAGATCCTGAACAGTCAATTTGTTTTACTTTAATTTTCACCTTTTAGTTGGTTTTGACATATACATCTGTGTTTTTATTTGGGATAAATCTTAGCAGTTACTGCAAGTCTTCATCTCAAGCCTTTCAAAGTTAATTTGAGGGGATTTGTCGTAATATTGAGCTACAAGCCCATGTTTCGTTGGGTTTGCAGTTTCCTGTCAAAGTATGCTTTGATATGCTAGATGAAGATATGTGCATCATCACGAGCTAATGAGTTTTCTAGGACTGGGTTTTCCTTAAATTACCTTGGCATTTTTTACACGGTTCTCTTCAATTTCAGCCGACCAGGAGGAGATCGGATTTATGGTGTCTTTGACAATCAACTTCCTGCTGCTCTGAGGAAGCTTCCATTTGACCGTCATCTTTCTCTTCAGAATGTAAAGAAAATTGTATCAGAGGCTGATGGTTACCAGCCCCACTTGATTGCCCCTGAGCAAGGATACCGACGATTGATTGATGGTGCACTAAACTATTTTAGAGGTCCAGCTGAAGCATCTGTTGATGCTGTAAGTGCTACTTTGTGAGGAAAAAAGTCACTTAATTCCACCAAGGAACCTCTATTTCTTGCTGACTTCAATTTACTTCATAGGTGCATATTGTCTTGAAAGATCTTGTTCGGAAGTCGATTGGTGAAACACAGGTGAATTTTCATCCCAGCAGTTAGTCTGTACTTTATTTTCAATGGATGGAGTCCATTCTAACTAGTTACTTAACAGGAGTTGAGGCGCTTCCCAACATTACAAGCTGAGATTGCTGCTGCTGCTAGTCAAGCCTTGGAAAGATTCCGTGAGGATGGTAAAAAAACAGTTGTGCGGTTGGTAGACATGGAATCATCTTATTTGACAGTGGATTTCTTTCGGAAGCTTCCTCAGGAAGTTGAAAGAGCTGGAAACCCTGGTGAAAGAGGTGGAAATCAAGGTCCTTCAACAGTTGACCGTTATTCAGAAGGACACTTTAGAAGGATAGGCTCAAACGTTTCAGCATATGTGGGCATGGTGTCTGACACACTCAGGAACACGATTCCTAAGGCAGTTGTTTATTGTCAAGTTAGAGAGGCTAAGCTTTCACTACTAAATCACTTCTACACACAATTGGGCAAGAAAGAGGTGCTCTCTCTCTCCCCCTCTCCCTTTCTTGTTTTCTACATCCACATGGACACCCAACTAAACAGCATTTGATCATAGAAAAAATACCATTACATTGCATATTTCTGAGTATATATTGATATAATAAATGGTAGTTTGCATGTTATTGAGCATCTCAATGTATATTCCGTTACATGGGGCTTGATAGGGCTGGAAAGTTCATGTGCTACCTGCAAATGAGTTCATGTATGTCTTCATATTTGACATGCAGACATCTCTGCTAACCTGTTTGTCCCATTTTGAGTCAAATGAAATCATATGTTGCCATGTAAATTTTACATGGATTGGATATAATATTTTAAAATGTAACAGGTTCATAAATGGGTCAATCCTTATGTTTGGTTTATTAGTTGTTTGTGCATCAAGTATGAATCCCCTAACACTGCTTAAATAGGTTGTGCTTAAGGGTATTGATTTCTGAACATGATTCAGTTCATTACTTGGACATAAAAATGATCTATGAAATTGAGATGCCTGCTTAAATAGGGGGAACTTTGGAAGTGCACAAAATGCAGCTCTTTGTGCCTTATACACGATGCCTGAAAGTTAAATCTTTGTAGGGATTTCTTAGCTTGTTGATGGTCATAGACCAACTATTGGTGAGAAGCTTTTGTTGCTTCTTCTTATGTTTTGCTGCAGAGGACAATGGTCCTTTGGGACTAATGGTGATGCCGTGATGGCTTTGTTTTCAGGGAAAACAGCTAAGCCAGTTGTTGGACGAAGACCCAACGATGATGGAGAGAAGGCAGCAGTGTACGAAGAGGCTTGACTTGTACAAGGCTGCTAGGGATGAGATTGATTCAGTTTCATGGGCTCGATGAAAGTCAGAATCATTTTCGACATTCTTTGTATCATAGTTATAAAGCCTCCTTGGGTAGCTCTACTATATTGCCAGAGGACTTGAGAATGTGATTCCTTGTATTCTCATGTATTTTTTTTTTTTTTTTTTTTTCTCTTTCCTCTTTTTAATTGTTGACTGGAGTTAGTTATCTGGTTATTCCCATTCATTATATGATTGATTTTTTTGTTTACATAGTTCATCAACTTTTGGTTATTTTTAATTTCTACTTTAAAATGTAATACCTATTGGAACTTGCTTGTGACTTTAAATATAAAATGTCACGTTAATGCCATGTGTGTACCATTCTGCATGGCACCATTGGATATATGAATCAATGGAAGTACGAGTTTAGCAAAGGAACACACGTTGGTATACTACTTTTGCAACTTAAAAAGAAAAGGAGTTTAAATATTAAATTTGACAGTGTGACTTTTTCGCTTCATGCTTACCTGATGGATGTTGATTCTTGAGTTGCAAGATGATGTTTCATCGAAAGTCACTAAATGCTTAAACAGCAGTGTCTTTTCCCTTTTTCTTTCTTTCTTGTGCATTTGCTAAGATAACATACAAGAGAATTGTTTACATTTTGATTGCACTTAGTTAAAATGCCGTAGAAGAAACTATTATATATTTTAAGGCATTCTTCTTCATTGACGATACTTAAAAGCTTGAATATTCCCTTATTATATGCATCTGAAGACGTACTAGGGGTTATTTGATTTTGAGATTTTTTTCATTTAACTACTTAAAAGTTTGTCGTTTTCTCTTTATCAATTCCGTTCCAACGCATGGAAGAGACAAAGAAAGAAAACATACAAAACACGCGTATTTTTAAATTTATACTCATATAATTACAACAAAGGTAGTTCACCAAAAAACTATTTAATGTGCGAATAAACTCCTTAATGTTGTAAACCTTTTCTCTCTTCTTATCTTTTTCGTTCATAGATACCCAAACCCTTAAAACCATCTATATTAATGGATTCTTAGTGATAATTTGGTGGTAGCCTTAGTTTGAGATATATATATGCCTCTTCAGAAATCATGAAGAGTGGGCTCACATTTTGATAGTTCAGTTTCCTTGCGACAATCCCGTGAAAAATATAAAATTTATTATTTGGAATGGTGCTAGTAAAATATCGTTGAACTTTTCATTTAAAAGGGTCATACACATTCTCCAGCTATTTTATTCATTTTCATATAAAAATCGAAAATTTTCTATCCACCAAACAAGAACTTAGTTTTTCTTTTCCTTGGCCAGGAAGATGAATTAGTTTAGGTTATCCTTTTATAACTATAATTAAAGATGTTTCATAAAAGTTATCTTGCTATGATTGTATGACAAATCAGATCACATTTATATATATATATATATATAGACACACACACACAGTACAACTTCAGCTTTGAGAAATAAGGATTAAAAAAGACCAATATTCATGCCTTAACCATATATCACACACACATACGCATATATATATATATATATATATGACCATATCTTTATATGTATTTATTTTTCCTTTTAATGACGTAATATTGAAAAAAGTCGGAAAGTAAACGAATTTCTTCTTTTTCAAGAGAAAAAAAAATAAAAGGTTGAAAGTAAATGGAGGGATCTGTCTAATTGTCAGCATGACGTCGATATTTCTCAAGGTTGCAATCTTAACGTTCACCACCTCGTTTCTGTTTGAGTTTGACGCCAAGAAAAATCCAAAGCGGCATTACACAGCGAAGCATTTTGGCAGGACTTTTCCTAATAGAGCTAATGCACCTGCTGGTCTGAATAGTCGTTCCCTCTCTAAAAATAGTACCTAACGTTGAAGAGCAAGTGCCGCGTCAGATTAATCAAACCATCACATAATTATCCTGGTAACACCAGTTATATAACAAGGAATTTTGCATAAGTTAGCATTCATTCGCCATTCCTTCTTTAGTGAGATTATATGAATAAATGCCTGACCAACTAAATCAATCAATAGCATAAGTGTCTGTCTTTTCCATTCAGCTTCTAAAAACCATTCCCATAAGTTTCCTCATGGGGGATTGCTCCAAGTGATCTTGGTAAAACACAAAGGTCAGATGTCTAGCAACTTCTCTATTTCCAAGCGATCTCACTTGGAAATGTTATTCCTAAATGGAGTTAGAACAAGCAATCTACCATGGGGTTTACATGCATTTATGCTAACCATCAATTGTCCCCATCGAACATGAGCCTATTAATTTCATCAATACCAATGTCAGAAATGGGATCGATAGGACGCTCATCTCCATAATCTCCATCTGCCATTGAATCAAAACTTAAAGGTTCTCTGGTGAATTCATCTGTGGAACAAGAAGACCGTAATGCAATAGCATAATTGTATTCATCCAATCATGATTCCCAAGGGACTCAAGAAACATATCTCTAGCTTTCTTAACAACATTTATCAAAGTAGATAAGATGTCTTTTTATGTTCCATGATGCAAAAAAAAATGAAAGCAACATGATCTAGAACCCATTGTAGCTTTCAGTTTCCTACATATATCAACATTCAGCAGAGAGAAACAAAAGCCTTACCAAACAATGTGTTCAAGGATGTTGGTGGAGGGGTGGCCAGAAAATTGAGCCCAATGTAGAGCCCCAAGGCTAATGCAATTGTCACTACAACATAGGTTGGCACTGCCAAAGCCCAATATCTGCAAAGGAAAAAGGCTATAAGATTGCACAGGGTCACTGGGAGCTAGAATTGTTCATATAACATACGCTCACACGGAGAAGAACCTAGAAATCCCAACTCAGAAGTACAACAGCTGTGCAACTAACAAAGCTAAAAACTTATGCTTGTGTGTTGGTGTGAGCTCTGTATTTTATTATTAACATTTTCTTTTCCCCCGAGAAAGCAGTAGGATTTATTTTTGCACTACAATTTCCAACATAAAACAACTTCCAAGATTCATTTTGGCTTGCTCACCTACTTGGGTAATAATATATTCCAACAGAATGAAGCCAACGTTCAGGAACGTATGCCCATATCAAGAAAATTACTGCACAAGATAAAGAGAAATAAAATCAATAAGAAATTAAAGCAATGCAAGTGCAATGTTTTCAATAACAAGCACGACACGAGCTAAAACACCAAAAGTGCAGAGACCTAAGCCATCAATTTTTTATTGGTAATAATATGCCTTAGCAAAAATTGCAAGGATAAGGCTGCATATATACGCATTCTTCCTCCCCTTACCCCTGCACTAACCTAAGATCCCTTTGTGACACCAGGTAAGCCAATTAATCTCACAAGAAATGTAATTCAATTACCATGACATGAAACATACTGGACAATGAATTCAAGACAGTTATCAATGTTCTAAAAACCCTCCTCCATCCTGCTATAAGTAGAAACATAACCGCAGCTCCTTTCCTTTGTTTGAATCAGCAGAAGGGAAAGAAAAATTCTTCAGCTCACCATCTCTATTGGCAGATCTCAAATAAATAAAAGTAGCAAGTGCACCCAAATAAAAAGGGACTTTCTTTTCTGTTGCATGAACCTTCATTCCTTGTTCATTCAAATCAAAGGAAGCTTCAGTAGGAAGGGACAGGGATGTTGCACATCATGTCTATTTGTAGAGGCAAACTCACAAGTTACATATCAACACATGGAACTAAAGCAATTACAAGAATTCAATAAGCATCGTGCCAAAGAAGAGGGCTACCTATCATTTCTATGATGTAAAGGGACATTTTCTCACCTGCAAAAAAGAACCTAACAAATATCTTGTCCCATAGAGGTAGTTAATAGCATCACGAGTGAAATGTATCTCAAGTCTATTCAAAATTCTTTACAAAAAGCAATGCTCCCATCTTTACAAGTAATTAATTTTTATGCCATAAATTAAGTCCGGGCCTTAAGGACTTGCAACAAAATGCAAAAACAGAATATTATTTTCACTATAGAGACTAACATAATAAAGAAGCATGAGCAATTAAAAAGACCTGTAGCTACAACAGTTGTGATACATCCAACAAATCCATAAACCTCAGAAGGTTTAGGACCATGCTCTCCTGACACTCCAAAACCAGAAGATTTATCATCTGGCTCAGAAAACGACACGCTCGCCCGTCTCTTCTTTGACAGACTCAGAATTCTTCTCGGACTGCTTACAGAGTGAGGTTCTTCCATTTGCAGATCAATTCAGATGCTTTCTGCCTTTTGACATTCAAAAGCAATTTTAGTTAAACTAATTAATAAATAAAATGCATAATTTACCTGCTAATGAACATATTGAAAAATCATCCAGAAAAACACATCTCTGAAAACTAGAAGACTGCTCAGTGTGTTTGGCAATTTTTGAAAAATAGAAATTGGTGGAAATGAAAAGAAAGGAGACATACTTTCACTTATTGTTCAAGTACATGAGAAAGAAATGGAAAGAGATGGGAGGAAACGTAAACAAAAATATCAGCTACCTTCTTTCTTTTCTTTCTCTTAACTTGCCTTTTAGGCCATTTAAATAATTTTACACCCATTTCAACCATTCTCCCTCCAATTTGGAGAGAAAACATTTGTGCTTTAGGGGGAAAACATTTCCACCCATTTCTCTCCAACTCCATTCATTTCCACTCCAATTAAACTTTCCAAACATTGAAGTTCCACAGGGTTCTACCATTTTCCTTCCATTTCCTCCCGCAGAAACACACCAAAAGACTATCCCCAGAAAAATTCATCTCCTGAATGCAGATTGAACTGCTTTTGAGAGTGTCTTAGAAGATCAAAAAGAAATTCAGAACCAAAACTAGACCTTCTTTGTTGGAGATGCTCTTTGTAATCTTTTTTACATGAGAAAAAAAAATTAATTTTGCAAAAAAAAATTCAAAATTGAACCTAAGAAAATATATTTTCAAGAAAATCTTCCGACACAAAGGGTGCCGGTGCCTTTGTTTTGCTTTATAAAGTATGTATTATTGAATTTTATATTGAAAATCCAACTTGAATTTGGTAAGGCAATGACCACAAAAGTCATGTGAACCTGAAAAAGAATTTCAACAAGTATAATTTAAATAAAATTTTGTCATTTTTATTTTCATAATTCTATCTAATAATACTGAAAAAGAAAAGGTGAAAACTTTCCAAGTAAAAATTAGCTACTTAGTGAATTGCAATACAACATAATTAGCTGCCTTATAGTGCTCGACTGGGGCACTCTGATTTGGAAACTTAATGCAAAGTACCCTAGAAAAATTGTTATCATTTGACCTTAGGTTTACAGTTGGAAAATGAATGAAAAAACCATGATCATCAACTCTGAGATAAAAATAAATAAATAATAAATAAAGTTCTTTACCCAACAAAAAAACTCCAAAATAAAGTTGAGGTGATTTCTATTCAAGAAGTCAAGACTTCTATCACAATATATACAATGCACTAAAGAACAGGAACCTGGAAATTTAACTAGCAAGTAGGAATTACTTTAGGCTGCTAAAGGTTTTCTTCTATGCTATAAGCGGAGATTTTCTTTAAGCACCAAAGATCCACTCTGGTAGCATTACTCTTTAGCTTTTATAAATTAGAAATCAACATGTATGCAGAGAAAGATTGAATAAATTGTTGACAGTTGACTTTTTGAACAAGAGGGAACTTGTATTATGCCTAAGAGACCTGTTGTATATAACCTAGTGTATTCATTCCTACCAACTTTAAAATAAAGCAAATGCCAAACTTGATTAATGGAAGTATAAACATGTCAGCATTATGGATATCACTATAAAGACTTCCTGATAACAATTGTAGAGAAATGCTTCAGTACTTTCAGTGAAATTTTTCTATGCTTATTTTGCTACAAACTACTGGCAATTTTTAATCAAACAACATGAAAGCATGTTACATAATTCACAACGTTATCTCGACATGTTTCATGGAAACAAACCTGCTATATGAGTGTTATAACTCTCAACAAATGGACCCAAGGCTGCCAGTTGATTAAAATCCCACAAAAATCCTACAAAAACAGTTGAAGCAAAAGAAAATTGAAATTCAAACAAGATGAGAAAATTGGGTTCTTTTCTCTCTCTATTTTTTCCATTTCTCATACACAAGATGGTATGGAAATCCTGTATAAAAAAGCTTGAAGAGACACCACAAATATAGGGAGGGCAGACAGGGTTTCACAATTCCATAGTTACATGTCCAGCCTGCCTAATGGATGGAAAATTCTGCATTCCCTTTCTTCTCTCAGTTGAAAGTTTGTGTTTTCACCTGACCAAAAAAAGGGACAAATAACATCTTAATATCTTAATGATGACTACAAACAAGTTATCCATATGAGGGACTGCTTTCCAAAAATTAGCAAGCACTTGCAATACGATAGCACAATGTCTCAATGGTGACTAGACATAAGTAACCCATCTGAGAGATAACTATCATCTAAATCTCAGAAAACAGGTCAAGTTCATCAAAGAAAATTTCCTAATGATTAAGCAACAGGTGTTTGTGGATAGTTTAGTATCCGAAAGCATGTATTACCACAGCAAAGGGTGCAAAGCCAAGTTGTATAAATTGAAAGGCAACCAAAATAACTAAGATGTAATCTGGAAAAATCACACATATGAATGCTCATGCAAATCCCAATGTCCAAGTCCAATCATTGAAAACTGCACTTGCAACCAAGGTGAAACGAAATATCGCATCAGTAAATACTAATGGAGAACACACTGATACAACATACAGGGACGTTATCCAATGTCCAAGAATTTATTTTCTTTTTTAATATAGCGAGCCTTGATAGTGAAAATCTCAAGCTTAGGGATACAAATTACATACCGAAACACAAATATGACAAAGACCAGAACGTTAACAGAGCAAACCCAATGCCAAACACTCAAAAGCATAAGATTGATGAAAAAGAACGTGCCCTAACACTAAAACTTTTTGGTGCAAAGAAAAGTTAGGGTTTAGCATGAGAGAGGGGAACCTAAAAGAGTGAAGATGGGCAGCCAGCCTCACATAAATGCCCATAAACTAAAGTTAGAAAGATTCCTAGGAAGCCAGCCTAACGTGTAATCATGTAATCTGGATTTTCTTCATTCAAACACAAGTTGACATATTAGTTATAAAGCCCAATCTCACTCTACCCACGTATTGTTCCACCATCCTAATTCCCCTGCTAGGTTACAAGCCTGCGCAACCAAGCCAGGATGTATTACTTTTGTTTGTTTATTTAACTTATTGTTTCCGCTCACATCCATCATATAAATCCAAAATAGAAATATAAACTATGTTTCTTTCCTTTGTGCCCCTTCCCACTCTCCTTAAAATTACCAACTGTAGTGTTGACATAGCAGAAGAGTGGGATCCTCATTCCTATAATTAGTTGCTTCTCCAGAGGCCACACATTTGAGATGCTCTCTACAAGTAAGCTTAACATTTTGTTCGGATGAATTCCACATCGTTCAACCAAAGTATAACTCGATTAGAGTTCGTTCATACCTCATATCACATTGACTTTCCCGAAAACTTTCCTATCCCCATTGGCACCTTCCATTTTCAAAATAAAGCACTTATCGTCCAGAAAATGGATGTGGAAGCCACTTATTTAAATATCTGGCAACCGACGTATCTATTCTGCTTATGTAGAAAATATATTAGAATGAATATTTTACCACATCTTTTAAATTGCTAACGTGGCAAATGCATAATTGATTTTTTCAATTTTTATTCTACCTGACTGTTGGGCAAAAAAAAAAAAAAAAACCATATTGAATAACCAAAGACAAACCCGAAACCCATGTTTCTTCTCGACAACTTGATCAATACATGTTTCTCTCAATCCGAAACGCGTATTTCATCGAACATGTTGTAGGCAGCGGTAACAATAAATTATCAATGTTTTACAATTGAAATTTCTTACTCCACATGAACAAATTAATAGCAACAAGGAATACTTACTCTTCATTTGCAAATCAAGGGAAACATTGCGTATCAACATTACAATCGAAATTTTTTACTCCACATGAACAAATCGACAACAACATATACCGAAAATAACAAATTATCCATTTGCACATCCACAGATTCACCCACAATGAATATTTTAAACAACCTACCTTAAGGTTTTCCTTTGTAGGTTTCTTGTTTGCCCGTATTTTTACAGCTTCGAGCTTAGGAATTTCTCCCAATTTTTTCTAACTTTGAATTGAGGTTCAGTGCTTTGTGAATCTATTGAGGTTGAGAGATGATGCAAGGGTTTAAAGTTAGGCATAAAAGTCGAATTTAAGTGTTTTGCTTCATTTAGGCCGTAGGGTTATGGTTGGAGAGGAAATCTGTTTAGTTTAGAGATGAAACTTGGTAAGAGATTAGGGTTTACTGTGGGTTTGGTAATTTTAGTAAAGGAAAGGAAAGGAGATATATTATTGGTTTTTTTGTTTAAATAAATAAAAATGAAATAGGAAGTAATAGGGTTAGGGATTAATTAAAATATTCTTGATTTTATTGTTTAATATTTATTTTATGAGTAATTTTGTAATTTTAATTGATTTTTATCTATTTTCACTTTTTTTATCTAAAACTAGAAAGAAAATAAGTGGTTTTAAAAATAAAAATATTTTTACTTATTTCTCTATATTTTTAATCATTTCTAATTTTACTTTTAATATTAAACATCATATTTACACAAGTTTCATTCCATTTCCATAGATTTTTTTTTACTTTATCCATATCAAATACAATAATAGTTTCGAAAGGGAGAGATGTTTAGATTGATTTGGGAGTCAGAAAGAAAATAGGTTGTGGATGTGTTTAAATTATTCATTTGAGTAGAATAAAAATTGAAAAAAATCAATTATACATTTGTCACCTTAGCTATTTAAATCACATGATATGGTAAAATTTTTATTTTATTATATATATTTTCTACATAAACCGAAAAGATACGTCGATTGCTACATGTTTTGACAACATATGTATAACATTCTTTTAGCGATATAAATATTTTATTTAAAAATTATAGGTTGCCTAAGGAATTATAAAAGCTTTTAGAAAAAGTTAGCACCATTTACCTTAAATTTTTCATTAATCTTTTATACATGCTCTAATAAACCTCAAATGAATTAGCCGAATGGCTTTAGGTTTTGGACAATCTTGGGGTCTCGACAATCTTTTATAGCCTTATAACTTTTTCCTTTTGGATTTTTTAAAATTTTTAATCATTTTCTTATATTATACAATTAAATATATTAGCATTATTTTGATTACATTATATAATTAAATATATTTAATATTATTATTTTATCAAATATACTTTTCCCAAATCATTCTCATTAACATAATAAGATTTTTTTTTTGGCCATTTTCTGCTTTCTCTTAATCCTTTCTTCTTTATTTTTTCCTTTATTGTAGAGATGCAAAGATAGTGCCACTCATAATGCATAAATTTTTAGTGATATCTCAATCA
Organism: Lumnitzera littorea; assembly: GCA_024138015.1. NCBI lineage: Eukaryota > Viridiplantae > Streptophyta > Magnoliopsida > Myrtales > Combretaceae > Lumnitzera > Lumnitzera littorea. Next base: position 68,443,988 of record JAMXBB010000008.1, read on the forward strand.
CAACTTCGACTCTACCTTTTATGTTAAACTATAAGTTGCATTAAAATTAGAGCTTTATTATTAATGTTGCTATAATTCATAAAAGATAGAATTAGATAAGATTGATGGTTAAAAACTTGTTACAAAACATTACATAAATATGGCATACAAATACAATCATTAGGATATTGTGTCAAGCATCATGGTCCTAGGCTTTCTCTAGCACTTATATAGACCATGCAATCCTTATTATCCTACCTCCATAATAGTAAGCAAGCTTAACTCGCATAACGGTGGCCAACAAAGCCTAAATCTATAAGCAATACAAAATAAGATAAAGGTAACAGTAAATAGAAAGGATATGGGCAAGAATCATAAAATAAAACATTACACTTTTATTAATCCATCAGTTCTTGTCATAGGGTGGGGATGGGAGTTTTACCTCTTCTTGAGTGCCCCTACAACACTCGACTATCCTTTATTTCTTCATAATTACATGTATTTTAGATGGCAAGCCAGGTTTTTTCCCTTCCTGTCTACCTAAGATTGGTCCAAGTCCTTTTGTCTTTAGGAGCACTATTCAACATTGTTACAAGCCCCCATATGATTAAGAGGCTCAACTTTTTCGTCCTATTTGATCATTATTAGGAGAGTAACATTAGCTTCTAATTAGTTTGCTAATGGGAGGCTAAAATTGCCTTTAGAGAATACCCCACCCTATAAACAAATCGCTTGTTGACGCCACTCATTTCACATTAAGCCCGAGTTGAACATCCTTATTGCCTTTAAAATTCATAGATAGTGATATTTACCCTTACTTAAATCTACGATGCCTTCATCATGGGACCAACTCTTCGTTACTACCTCTCTTACATTGTTGCATTCCATGAATACAAGCTTTAAATCTTCATTTGCCTTCCCACAATTTAGACATTTTTCTTCTAAGATTATGTTCCCTTCACCCCCTTCAAATTTACTACTATTAGTAGACTATCATGCTAAATCCTCTAGAGTAGCAGTTTAACTTTTAGAGTGAATGGTGATTTCTAACTCCATCCTTATTGTCTTGCTTCTTGCTCCAATTACCTAATGTATTTTTTTCCCCTCTTATGTCCTGTTCCACATGAAATTGTTCACTATTTGTGTGAATCTATAGCTTATTTTCTTCGAAAGCTTTCCTACCTACATGTAATAAGTAAGCAACAATTCAAGTGTTGAGTTTTTCAATATAATCACTCAACTATGCTTAAGTGCTTAGCTTTCCAACCATTAAGCCTTTTTTATGCCTTTCCAATAATAAGATTTAATTGAGAACCTTTAGCCTTGTTTCCCTTCTTTAATCTATAGCTCAAATATTTCCCAAAAGTAGAAACTAATTTATATTTTGGGATGCTCAAAATTTCCTCTTTACTTTTTTGTTGAACGTCTTTTTAGAAGAAAATTGATGACTTCTCCTCATTAATTTTTAACCCTCAAAAGCTCCACACTACGTTAACATTTTTCATATTATGTTAGCATTAAAGCCTTTGGTATGTGGGTAAGATCATCAACAAAGACAATATGTGAAATTACAAAATTGTTTCCCTTAACTCTATAAGGCTCCCAAAGTCCAGCATGCACTTCCTTTTCAATAAATCAACTCAGCATTTCTTAAGCTAGAATAAAGAGGTAGCACAATTAAGGATCACCTTGTCTAATCCCATGACTAGGATTGAAAGCTTCGAGTAAGGGTACCATTAAAAGACACCTTTGTAGTAATGGAGGATGAACAGTTATCAATTAGTTGTATCCACCTTGCTAGAAAGTTTAAATTAGTGAGTACCTAATGTATAAAAAGTCTTATTCAATCCTATCAATTTTTTTTTTCTATATTATACTTAATAGTCATTGAGCCTCCTTTGCCTTTCCTCTTATAATGGCTGTGCAAAAACTCATTAAAGAATGTAATATTATTTGCTGCCTTTCAACCTAGTATGAAACTAGATTGGGCTGGATGAAACAAGGAAATGAGATTTCCTTATAGCTACTAAGTTTTGTTTAATCCAACTTTGTCTTAATGTTCTTTTAAGCCATTTAGAGAAGTCATCTTAATGCAAATTCATTCCACTACATGAAGAATCATTCAAATGGATCTTTTAGCCACTAAGACAAAGTCTAATCAATTGACTTAAATCCATTTCTTAAGTAGACCGTCTTATATACCATAGACTCTTTTTGTTTGTTTTTACTTGTTTTAGTATCCTTAAACCCTAATGGCTATAGTTAGTGTTAAATTAGCACTATAGTGATTTTTATTGTATCTTTTATTTATTTTTGTTTAATTTAAATTAGTGGCTACCTTTTTCTTATATTGTTCCTAAGCTTGTTTACTTATATTGAACATCTTAATATTTGAGTAATGTTAAGTTTGAATTTTTTGGTTAGTTTTGCATTTCTTTACTTTAGACACAATAGCAAAGTTAGTTAGCAGATTTATAATGTAGCATGAGGCTCAAAATCAAATGAGTTCATAGTTCTTACTAATGTATTATTTCAAAACAACAAGTCTATACTAAAACTTAGTTTATTGATGTTTTGTCTAATCTAATTATTTTCAAAAAAGCTTCTTTATCATTAATAACAATGTTGTTAGACTCTAATCAACTTGCCTGGTTTAATCTCATTCCATCGAACCCAGCCATAAATCCAATTAGGATCACCTTTTGACCCTCATTGATAATGACTCCAAGTTAACTTAGTTGACTCGCCTAGCTTGACTAGTTCCTAAAAGACACAACTAGGTTTTCCAAGTCAAAATATATTATTCTCTTCTCCTTTTTTTTTTTTTTTTTGACATACCAATTTACTTAGAAAGAAATGTAGATCTAAGAAAAATAAAAAGTAAACATGAAAAGCTCGTAACTTTCAAATGTAAAGAATGTTGATAATTTTATGCTTTATAAATAAATATAAATTACATTCTAATATTTTTCTTGTCTTCAATTTGATTCCTATCCGAACTTGGTTTGATTCACTCAATCCTTGATCTCTTCTCATTCTTAGATTAACCTTTAGGTTTACTGTGCCTAAGTACATGAAGCTATCACTAAGACTTTGAAAATGCAATGGTTCCTTCTCTATAAAGAAGAAATTGTAAGGGTTTTAGGAGCAGTTTAGCAAAATACACAAGCTAAACAAAGGATATGAATCACCAATGAGTTCAACATGTCCTATACCTACTAAGTTTGATATGATGTACTAACAAGTTTTAGGTTTCTAGCCACTAATTCCTATTAAAAGAATCTAATAAGAGATGAAAATAGCATTATGGAGTATAGAAACTCTAAAAAAAAATTTGAAGGAAAATTTTGTATTTAATAATGAAAATGATTTTCAGCTACAAGACAAAAGAACTATTTATAGTAAGCTTATCGAGCAAGATAACGTAAAATTGAAATTAGATAAAAGTTACATCATGATAAACTACCTAGTATTACATAAAATGGGTGAGAAATGCCAAATAACAAAAGGAACAAAAAGGAATATCTTCTATGGTTTGCAGGGAAGCAAGCCACATGGTAGTTGCATATTGGAGGAATATTTGGGTGGGGGTTAGTAGAACTAGTATGATTAACTAAGATTTTCCTATATCATATGTACTCATGGTATAAAACCCATCTTGCAAGTAAGAAATTGTAAGAGTTTAGATATTCAATTTGCTACTCACATCTAATTATGACATATATAATTATTTTATTCTATAATTAACTATAGATACTTAATAATCCATAATCTATTATAATCGTAGAGAATCGGTATCTCTCACAAAATAATAACATAGGGTGGATCTATTTTATAAATTACGACAACTATTTAATGCTACACAACCTTAGCATGTAAATACTCCTTACCTAGGGTGTTCATATACTACCTATAAGTTTCTCTACCTAATTGTAACTTTTTCTTACATTTTTTGGATTTGTACTCTATACTTGAACCTTATCCCTATCTCAGCTTAAGCGAACCTGCAAAATAAACTGTTAAGGAATAAGTTATATGAGCTTAGTAAGATATCTTCCTATTATACTAGCAAGCAAGTTATCATATGAATGCATGAACGAGTAATATGTCAAATAATACATGTAATTGACCGGTATTGCACAAAACTTAGATTTTCCCTATCCGAGGTTAATGTTAGAGATTTATAGGCACCAATCACAATTAGGTTTTATCACTTGAGCTCTTAACCAATTTGAAATTCCAAATTTCATATAAAGAATTTTTCATTTAGAAAATCTAGTAATAACCAATGCCCGATCAACAGTAAGGAGGCCCCTGCAGTCCACACTCGCACTCTATAACATATGTCTCTAGACATGACTTTTAGCTGTATAGTTAGCATCTTGATAAGTTTAAATTTACATATATTTATTGAGGTATTTTATAATGGTAACACCAAATTAGAATTTGCTGTTTGAACCAGTGTGTGATGTGAGTGATTATGTTGTAGGCGTAGTTCTAGGGTAAAGGCAAGAGAAACACTTTTAAGCAATATATTATGCAAGCAAGACCCTCATAGAAGCTCAAGAAAACTATACCACCACAAAAAAAGAACTGTTAATAGTGGTTTTTGCATTAAATAAATTCAGGTCCTATTTGATCCTTTCTAAAGTTATTGTGTATACTGACTATTTTGCTTTATACTATTTGTTGAATAAGATAAATGCTACACCCAGATTAATCAGGTGGATATTATTACTCCTATAAATATGAACTTCATAGGGAAGCATAAATTATCATTAAATAGAATCAATCCATACATGAATGGCTAAAAAAATATCATAGTTGTGATAAGCTTTCATTTGTTTCAAGTAGTGCACCATAAAGGATATGGTTGATATACTTCCTCTGGCTTTGTTGGAAGCAAAGGAATAGAATCATTTATGCAAGTGAAGCTATCAATCTAAAATCACAAAGTCAATAGATGCAAGCAAAGATGTTAGTAAACGAGTATTAGGCAAATACTGTGTAACATAAAATTAAATATAAATAAGAGAGGCTTTTAAATGAAACATGGAAGCCACCTCCTCCTATTTGGCTTAAATTAATATGGATGCATCCTTTTCATTAGCTGTAAATGATGCCATGGCCTATGGTGTTATCAGGATTGACGGAGAATAATGGATTGTGGGTTTCACATGTAAACTTAGTATGGTTGATGTACTGAATGTTGAACTATGGGGCCTATGGTCGGGATTGCAACTATGCAAAAATATAGGAATTAATCTAGTTGAAATCCAAATGGACTCAAAAGTTGAAATTGATCTCTTACATGAAAAGTATTCTAGTAATTGATTTAATTTACCTGCTCTTTCTTCTTGTAGAGAAAAGTTGAATGAATTTCACCAAACCAAATTGTTTTTTGAGCACTGAGATGCTAATGCAGTAGCATACTCTATCGCAAAAAATGCAAGGCTTTTGAAGGATAATGAAGCATTTTTTTTTTTTGTACCCTCACATGGAGTCCTACAACTACATCAAAGAGACTCCATGCGTTTTAAATCTACCCAAAAAAATGTCTTTTTTTGCTAATGTATATAATGCCATACTTTTTAGCTTAAGACCATGATAGGAAATGCCCCCAGATATCTTGTAATGAAATGCTTGCTTCACATATGAATAAACAAGAAAAGTTTATCATTGAAAAAAAAAAATCAGGTGCTATAAACAAAAAGATATAATATGTGACTCAAGGATAAGAATTCAACACAGAAAAAAGATTGGTGCCAAACCCTAGCTGCAACACCAAGGTAGTATAAGGGAGAAAAATCTCTATTATAAGGGAGAAATGTTCTATCAAGAAGGCTAGAGAGAGACACTTATTTTGTTATTAGAATTTTTTTTATTGGCTGATTTCCAAAAGCTGAAACATTATACACATCTATTCTAGACAACCTAAAAGTATTTTTGAACTTGGCTCTCAATTATTAGAAATGCACAGATTGTCAAATTATCAATTTTAATTAATAGTAGTGCATATAATACTGTAAATAGATGTCCGATGGATGATGAAGTACATTATCAATATTTTAAGAAAGTAAAATGGGGAATTTACATTTTCCAAATAGGTAATATAGTTGTATTGCAACTTTTAAAATAGACGGGAGATATAGCCTTCAATTAAATGAAAGGTATTTTACCACAACATAATCTGTTGTATGTAGACGTCGATTTTTAGATTCATCTAATTTAATAATTTGACCATTTTATTTAAACACAACAACTCTCTAATGATTATAATCTCTCATAGATCTATTCGTAATAGTCCTTTTGTAAATAATGGGTACATACAATTATGTATTTGGAGCTTAAAATTTTCTTACCATCCAATAGTATAAATTATCCAGTTTTCCAACATGATAAAGACATAATAGTTCATATATATTTTAATGGCTTTTACAAGAAAAACATTAATTTCGTACAACATACAGAGTACTTTCCTAGTTATACATACTAACAGTTGGGGCTAAGATTATAGGGAAAATTATTGCAAAGAACCTTTTATGAAACAAAAGCATTTAGATTACTTATGGGTTAAGTTATTGTTGGCTTATATGGATAGACTTAGGGAAGGGGTAGCTTCGAATTGTGAATCGACATCAACATCAATGTGCTTATGGTAGGCTTGAATTGGCCAAAGACCTTGATTCATGAAGATCTAAGTGGTTCAAGCTCTTAACCCATTTGAACAAGCAAGCCTAAACTGATTTTTTTTTTTTTTTGCAATTTAAATAAATATTATAAATTTTCTAATAATATTATATATTATGTATTATATTACATATATATTTATACATATTATATATTAACATATTATTTACATCATACATATTGACATGTAATATAATATATGCATATAATATACATATTTTATACACATACACATATTGCAAACCAAATATACATATATGCATAAATTACATATTTGGTTCAAGGCCTAAAAATTGGCCCGTGAATCGATCCAAGGTGGATCAGTCATTGTTCAACGTATCGAATTATGGCTCGACGATTCTAGGCTAGTTCAAGCTTCGTACTAGGCCTAGACACTAACAACCCTTATCATTTTCAATGCCTTAAAGGATATATTATATTAATGTAAACAAGTTAGACCTATAACTTCAATCCTTGCTTAAATTTGATTGGACAACAATAAGATTGAGTTGTTGATCAAATGATCTTGAAGTTAGATTGCAAAGTATATTTGTTTGTTATGTGTTAAAAGAATTTGCAGGTGCTATTTAGTCTACCGAGTTAACGGCTCTAGGAAGAACTAAGCTGATGGTATAAAATCTTGAAAAAACACTCACTAGCTTGAAGGAGTTGGCATGCTAGTGTTTATGCCGGTATAGTGTTTTGTTACCGGCTTGCTAGTAATATAAGAAGCCGGCATGCCGGTAAGTTTGATTTAAGTAACCGTTGGAGCATTTAATGCACGACAACGGGAATAATTCAATGAGTTGATACAAAAGCTCAACAACCCAACTAAAGGCAATTAAGATATAATATTCTATTGCAATATTTCAATATTCTTTTGTGTTTTTATTGTGTATTGTTCTCATTGTCTCTTGTACCTTAATTTGCTAATATTTAAAGAGATTTGAAATATAGTGTTTGTGAGCTATTAGTTACAAAGTATTAAGAGTTAAAATCACTATATCAATAATTTTTGAGATTAAGTTTTGTGTTGTGAGTTGAGATTATGATTTATATTATAAGTTATGAGTGTGGAACTTATGTAATCAAGTTTGTGTAGCTCTTACAAATTGGATTGAGAAATCAATAAAATGGTGTAAAGTTCTCGGTTGAAGGTATTGTGTATTCGTGGAAACTAGGAGATAGTCCGAACTTTATGTTATATCCGAGTTTGATCTTTTTTATTTGTATCTTTTTTAATTTCCGTGCATATTATTGTTTTATTGTTCCTTTGATTACTCTTATTATTATATTTAGTTGTTTATATCGGAAAATAATTGTAATTTATCCTTAAAACTTAATTCACTCTCTTCTTAAGTTTTGCTTAGTATTCTTGAATTGATTTATTTTATTTTTTCTCAATAAATTATTGTACTTAATTATTTATTATATTTTAACACCCTTAACGCTAGTGTGGCATCCATTATTGTGTCTTATATACTTATATACGTGGATTCCAACCAAAACTATGTTTTTCATGGAAAGGGAGCACGTGTCGCCGACACTGAATTATTCAATTGAAGGAGTGCAAATTCCACAAAGCCCACATGGAATTAAGAACTTTAAGACAATTCAACTTGAAGTAATGGCTAATGACTTTTCCATCTCTTTTGTCAATGGAAGTTAGGTCTCGCTGAATGACTATAGGTCAATTATACATATATGTTATATTGGCATGTGAGGATAGATTTAAAGGAATTGTGATTTTAATTTTATTTTCCTTTCCTATGTTTAGAGGATTTGGATCTTTTCAGTTTTTTTTTTCCTTAGTTTTTTCTTCTCAATTTTCCATACTTTACAAACTAATAATTAAAATTGTTTATATTTTTGGAATACCCAATAATGTTGAGATTATGTTTTTTTTTTTTTTTAATAATTTCAATCATTATTTACACGTGATAATATTCTCTGGTATAAAAATCGAGAGAATTCATTTTCATGTTTTGAAAGTACTTTTAAAGGCAAAATCACAATTCCAAAGAATCAGTAATTTCTCGCAATTTTAGTTTTAAGGAGAATTTGATTTCTCATTTAAGAAGGTATCGTGATTTAATTAATTATTATTAATTGAAGGTTACTTAATTAATATACATAACTAATTATGATATTCAATAAGTAAGAATATTTTTGATAAATATTTTATTCTATTATATATATATATATATATTTTCAAACACATGAAATGATTGACAATTTCTTCTTCATTCAATTCCATTTAAACCCATTTTATTCTAAACCATTACCAAATGTGATAATAAAGTATCCGCATTTATTTCCGGATGTCAAGATTTGTGCAATTGGCCGTGACCAAACGTGGGTTTACAAGTCGACTGAACTGGAAGGACAACTATCCATGTCAGGCTACATAAAAAGTAATTTGTCTCGTCTCGGAATAAACTTTGTGAAAGCTCTAAACTTCATCATTTTAGGCTAAGTTTTAGTGCGGATAATTACAATAGAAAGAATGTATATTATTACATTTTAACTACTGTTATGTGATACAGATAAAGGATAAATTTTTGGATATGTAGTGTATTAGTGTGTGTTCGTTTAGTTAATCTTTTTTTTTAATTTTTTTTTATGTCTTATAAGCATTTATTGGAATTTTGTATTTGGTAAGATTAAGATACCAAAAAGATACAAACATAATTCTATATATATACTTTTTTTTTTAAATTAAAAATCTAACAAGTCCTTAAAATATTAAATTTATTTACTCTTTATTCTATTTATATTTATAAGAATATATATTAAAATAATCATTTTTAATATATAAAATATATATTTTTTAAATTTTCTCTCTTAAAAGTACGTCAGTTCGATACTAATAGATAGTTAGTACCATTCCTTGCATGTATAACATATTACAAGTAAAGTTTAGTGTTAGTTTAAATTACTCCAAAATATACATCCCTCTACTTAACAACAAATATGCATTCTTTTCTCTCTAATTAATTTATATTTTTAACATTTAGTGTCCAACAGATTTTGTGTTATAAGACGTGTTAAATGTCGGGGGAAATAAAAAAGCTCAACATAATCGGATTGGTCACTGAGGAGACCACCTAGGCAGTTTGCCTTTGGCTTCATGCTCCGGCACTTGTGGATTACTAGAAACTATTTTTTACATTAACAAAGTTGGCCAAGCATGAACCAAGAGCAAGCCATAAGAAAATTAGCACATGAATCCTGAAATGTGCAAAAAAAAAAAAAAGAGAGAGAAGAAAGTGCTCAATTCAGAGATTCACTATTACATATGGACGACTCCTCAAAACGATTGAGTGAGACTCAATAGAGATGGTTCTCTTCTTAATGTTACAAGACAAGCAACCCTTGGAGGAGCAGTTAGAAATGATGAGGGGTGTTGGCTGCTTGGATTTGCCAAGGGAATAGGAAATGTAGACATAGTCGTTGCTGAGCTATGGGCAACCAACCGGGGCATTGGCTATTGCATTTCAAAGGGCCTTTTGAATATAAAATTTGCAACTATTCAAGAAATCCTGGTTATCTACCTATAATAAATAGGTTTTGTTTGGATTATCATTTTTTTTTATCTTATCTATATCTTATTTGTATTCGTCTGAGTTTGATTTATATCCGTTTAAAATCTGATATATGGAAAACTATCCTATCTATATCTTATTTATTTCTATTTCTGTTTCATAATTAGGATGATTGTGGTGATCGGAGCGTTGAAATTGAGAAATGAAAATTTACTTACTTTTAATAAAAAAAGATTTGAATATATATATATATATATATTGTATGTATTAGAGATGATTATTTTAATTGTTATTTTTGTAAATATAAATAAAATAAAGAGTAGACAAATTCAAATTTGTTGAGTATTTAATTTTAAAAGATGAGTATCTATAGAATTGTATTTCCATCTTTTTGGTATTTTATTCTTACTAAACACAAGATTTAAATAGACATTAATAAGACTAGAAAAAAAAGAACCAAACGTAACTATAATCGTCCTTAAGTTAAAATGTGCATGTTATGAATGCTTGCAAAGAAAAAATCTTATAGCTCTAAGGCCGGAAAATTAAATCCATACCAAGGGAAGCTAATAAGATAGCGGATTGGCTTGTTGGAAGGGTGTAAGCTATTGAAGAAATCACTTATATTTTAAACATCCACCTAGTGATGTTTTTCTGTTTTTTGGAAAGTGATTTACAAGGCTATAGTGGTGTAATAAATCTTGCATGAAAACTAAGACTTGCGGGCTAAACTTTACAGATGACTTGCAGTAATGGGCTGCTTTTGTTATCGATAAATATGACTACTTTTTTTTTTTTTCTATCTTAGTTTAATGCACTCCCATTTACACCCCAAGAAAATATAATAATAAAGGAAAAACAAAAAAAAAAATTCTTGATATTTATCTCTTTTTTTATTTCAATTCTTAATATTTTAAAATTTTCATTTTGATCCTCAACATTTTTAATTTTTATCAAATTAGTCATTCTGTCAAATTTCATTAGGTTTTCCATCACTATAGACATGTGATATCATAGTATTGGTCCACGTGTAATTTTCAAAATAAAAAATTAATAAAATACTTTAGGAGCAAAAATATATAAAAATAGATTAAAAATCTAAAGAATGAAAGAAGAAATCTACAAAATTAAAACTGTATATACATACTTATATAAATACTTAAATATATTTATATTAATAATATATTAATAAAATTTAAAAAAAAAAGCTAGAAAATTTAAGAAAATTGAAATTTGGCCGCCTAAGGCTTAAGGGTGGCTGGTGGTCATTAGGGTGGAGAGGAGTCGCATGACCCCCTAAGAGTGGTTTGATTTCGATTGCTTAGGGACTTTGGTCTTGACCCACTTGTTGAAGTAGGTCATGTAACCCTTGGGATGGTTGTGGGTGGTAGGTAGCCACCTATGGCCACCCAAAGCAAAAAGGAAAAAAAAAAAAAAAAGCCAAAAACCTATAGAATTGAAGTTAGGTCACACAACTTAACTTCAACCTAATTGGTATTTCCTCATTTATTTATTTTTGGTTTGGGGGAGCCATTAGTGGTCGTTCACTACCAAAGGGGGTTGTGTGACCTTCCTTGGGTGGTTAGCAGCCATCTACAGTCCCCTTAAGGGTTATACAACCCACTTCAACAAGTAGGTTGCAACCCTTTGCGGTCGGATGTGACTTTTCTTGCTTTTTGCTTCTTCTTCTTTTTTTTTTTTTAATTTTTGAAATGTATATGTATTTATATATATAAGTGTCTGTGTATGCATATATATATATACATATCATGATATAATTTTTAGTTTTTCTATTTTTTCGTTTTTTATTTTTTAATTAATTTTTAGTATTTTGAAAGTATTTTTATATATTTTTATCATTTTTTCATTATTCAAGGTTTTATTTATTTAAAAATTATACATGGACTAATTTAATGCTATGAGTGCCCTTACTAATGGAAAAAAATTAACAAAAGTAAAGGAAGGATTCTTTTGATAAAAATATAAAATGTTAAAGACTAAAATTAAAAAAAAAAGGATAAGGACTTAAATAAAAAAAAAAAGAGAGAGAGAGAGAGGTAAACTTTAGAGACTATTTTGTACTTTTCCTTAATAATAATAGGATTAGTTATATCTTTTAAAGTGTGTAACGACATTTTTTTGAAAATCTATAACCCAAGTGCATATTAGAGTAAATAAGAAGTCACCTTTTTACCAAATCTATGCTTTCTCTCTAATTCACATGAAAGAATTAAAGATAATTGCCTAGATTTCTCAAAATAATTTTTAAAACTATTCACCAAAAATGTTTGATGTTCATGTTCTTTCAATTTTAATAGCATATCAGCTTGGGAATAGAATTTTCAATTTGTTAAAAAAAAGAATGAGGCTTGTATCTTTTTTTTCCCCCGGTAAACAAGGCTTGTATCGTCTTGTCCTTTCAAATGTTCAACTAAAAGAAATATAGTTGAATGAATAACTCAATCATCTTGATTATTAATTTAATTCAAAAGTACTTTTATTTTATACTAGTTAGCAGCACCACCATAATGGGATACCAAAAAATAAAAACATAATTATCATATTTAATTTGTCCAATTATATCTAGTATTTATTTGTTTTCAACTTACTGTAGTAAAACTTATGATGTAAGTTAACATAAATGAGATGGGAAAATAATTAGTAGCGAAAAAGAAAAGATAAAGAAAATAACTTAAGATGATTGGTAATATCGAATCAGTGTATTGTACCTTTTGAAAATCATTATATAAATCAACCTCATACAAAGTAAATAAATGTGGTTTTTACTAGTGATACAATAACAGTATGGGTTAAAGTAGCGACTAACTAAACAAATAAATATTAATGAGTCTTTTTCAACCACTTGACCCAAAAGTTTTTAATCAGTATTAATAAGATATTCACTACCATGACCTTATAAACGAATACTTATTCTCTTCTATAATTTATATGAGACTTGATTTAATACGGGATATCGCCATATTACAATCTCCCCTCCTTAAACAAACAATATCCTCGTCTCGTGAACTTACAAGTAGGCCCAATCCTTTCCCCTTTTTGGTGCACAATTTGATTCATTCTTGTTAACTTCGACATATAGATCATTTTGGAAGCCTACCATGAGTTATACCTTAGTGATACACTCCCCCGGTTCTTGTTGGATCTCTTCTCTAAACTGAGTTAAAACAATTCCTAAATCATCCACTTAATGTTAAAGGGTCAGCTTTGATATCTTTGTAAGGCCTTGGGGTAAAAGCAATGAATAACCAAGCTAATAAACACAAATGGCCTTTTTTCAACTACTTGATCCAAAAATTCCTAATTAGTATTGACAATATATTTATTACCATAAATTTATAAACTAATACTAATTTTCTCCTACAATTCATATGGGACTTTGAGTTTAGCTTTACTATAAAGGTATGATAAAGTTGCATTGATAGTATGGAATTGATTTTTGCCTTTATTATAAGCACTTCAATGGGTTGTGCTCCTCCATTCATGGTTGGAAGAACATATTCTTTGTAGTGAGGTTGAAGGTGGACTTTGACTTTCTGATAGGCTAGGTCCAGCCTATTAGAACATTTTCCATTAATGATCTTCAATCTAACGACTCTCAGGTAGCTAAGAGAGTTTAAGATGCGGTGTAAAAAGGGAGCCTATATAATGTTGAGGAAAAAGTTTGCAAACATCTTGACATAGTTCCAATTCCTAAGGAAGAGGAAGAGGAGGAAGGTATATCCATTATCTTTGACCATGCCAAGGTGGATTAACCATTAAGGAGTTATTTGTTTGCTAGCTTTGGAGGAAAGAGGTCCCTTGATGGCTTGTGCTTAGCACGATGTTGTAACTTTATTAGATTGTGGTTTCTATCTAGTTCACTTTTGTTGCTTTATAGGAATGAAGAAATTTAAGATTTTTGAGTTGAAGGCCACGAGAAGAAAGAAAGTTCCTGTTGAGAAGAAAGTTTGTTCCCTTATTGTTGAAGAGGGGATTGCTATAGATGAGCCAATTAATGCCTAACCACTAACTATATTAATGTCGGAGGATGTTGAACCTCCCCAAACTAAAAGCGACCTAAGGATGAGGTTGTTGAGGTCATGCCAAAGGTAGCTTAAATGGAACCCGAGATGAATGCGTTAGATAATGGGAAATAAGGAACCCATCCTTTGAACCAACTGGCCCTTCAGAAAAGGTTGAAGAGGGATGCAAAAATAAGGAGAAGTTGACTATCTTGTCTTAGAACTCATCTCTTCAACACTTAATTTCTAGGGATTAGGGACCTAGGTTCATCCTTGATTAGGGAATGCATAATGTGCCTAAGAGCTTAGTAATCACTAGGTCTTATAGTAGAAAATCAAATGGGTCCTTTAAGATATCGGAGAAAGGAAAATGGAATCAGATTAAGCAAATTCATGAGATGCCCATGAGGATATGATACACCAAATGAACACTACACAGCCTAATCTCTACATTGATATTACACACAAAGTATAAATTAGGGTTGTTTGCTACAATCCTTACTAAAGGGATCAATAATAGCGAGATGGGAAAGCTTTCACAAGGAAATACTCAAAAGGTTTTTTATTGAAATATCATAAATGTGATAATTCTCCTAAAACTCTACAAGCATGCACTATTTATATATAGTAGCAATTACGTAAATAAGATAAAGTAAAGGGTGCCTTATTGGCAATCTCACGAATAGAAAATAAAATATAAGGCTAATCTAGTAAATAAAACATAAGTAAGTAGTCTTGAAGTCCTATGTCTTGGATGAGTAGACTTGGTCGAGCCGACTAAACTTGGCTAAGAAGACATAGCACAACAGAGCAAGGTAGAGTAGGATGTAGTAAAAGAGAATAGCATAATAGAGTGAGTAGAGTAATATGGTGCAATAGGGCATAATAGATAGAGTGGACAATGTGAGAGTTTAAGCTTACTCGGTTAGTCTCTTGGAACCCATTAGTGCATGTAGGAGATAAGGCTATGGGGCATGATAGTTTGTTCTATAAGTTGATGTGGTGCAGTGTTGGATAGGGATAAGACACCATAAATGAAAATCTTATCCTCGAAGATGATGAGAAAGTAGAGTGTTTTCTTAATGTTAGGTAGCACGGGGTAAGCATCTTCTCCTTTGAATTCATTGAATAGTGCATGCACTATAATTTGGTTGACCTTATTTTTTTACGACTTTGTTGTAGACAAATGCCATGGTCTAGGCTCTAGAAAAAAGTATAACATGAGATTGTGAATAGCTTAGAGTAGTTCAAGCTCTAACAAGATGTCTTTATAGAGTCGACCTTAAGCTTTACCTAATTATCTTCTGGGACTACTTGGACGTACTCCTTATTGGTCATGACCACAAAGCTTCTTGGCAAGAAGGTACTAAAGAGATGCCTAAAGTTAAGAAAATGGAGGGGAAGATTGAATCTATACTAAGTTGAAAGAGGAGGCTCCTCCATAAGCGATCTTTATAGCACTTGAATCGAATCCTAAGCGAATTCCTATTGGAGAATCTTCTTATACCGAATGATGCTTAATCTTCTTATAACAATGTTTATATATCTACTTATACTTTTTATTTTCCATTTCTATATGGTTTGTGTGACAACCTAATTGTTGTAAATGCCATTCAGCTTACATTATAATGGAGCAATATTTGCAAAGTGTTTCCTCTCCTTTTCTTATTACACCTTTCTCGTAGCTTTACTTTGGCAATATGCTCAGGTTCATTTGCCTTATACTTATGGTTCTTATGCTTGTACTTATTTTTGGAAACAAATTTCACTGAAATTGAATCTACTTTTATTTTTCTTTTCTCGATTCTTTATTCTATTAGGAGGTCCTATGAATAGAGTGGGTTTATGGTTAGGCATTTATGAGGGTAGAAATTTAAGTCCTAAATGGTAGTACCTTAGATTTCAAACCTAAGGTCTAGTCAATGATGGTAACTCCATCTGTGAAAAGAGGTTCATTGGTTAGAGGAGATCATGGTTGCACTCTTCTTGTGAACATAATGAATAAGGGATTTAATGCCTGTTGGTTTACCTCATATTTTAAATAAGGGTCTGGTTTAACAATGGTATCTAATTTGATGAAGGTAACTAAGGATCTATAAGTTATTAGTCTTTGCTAAAGGGAATAAACAAGAGTTAAATGATAATGAGAACAATAAGGTTGCTCAACATAAATAATTTTGTATTGATTAGTTGATTGCTTGCGTATAAGAAAGTAGGGATTTATATACCCATCCATTAAGGTTACTTTACATGTATGAAAAGACAAAATGATATTCTATAATTAGGTTGCATGAAATATGCTAAAAGGGGTAAAAGAGACAAAGAATATTCAGTATGAAAAAGTAAAGAATCCTTCTGGAAAGATCGTGCTAGAAAATACGTGTCACTTGGTGGATGGGAGTTAGGACTATGATACAAAGTAGGCGAAATAGAAAGTGTTGGTAGTCAGGGAGCCAACTTGATTTGGATTAGGTCGAGGGCCAATTACTTTTGAAGAGACTTCAACTCAATTCAAGGTTGGATGCCTATGGTCAGATCAGGAGCTTGCTTCGGCTATTCTTAAGCTATCTTTTGGGATAAAACATTGCTGCTAAACAAGGGTGAATTTGACACAAATAAGGATCTGATAGTTAGGTCGGCAGGAGACCAGCTTAGGATAGGAATCCCCGTCTCAACTATGGCCTAGAGTTAGTATCTGCCGAGAGCGAGTCCTTGGAGTCCTCTAGCTCGGCTACGCATGATCGGTCTAGGGGGTTGATTCCTATCATCTGCTTGGGGGTTAGAAAGATTTGTCCTCAAATCTGGAGCAATCTCTAGTCTTTCTTCTGGGGTACTCATAGGGTCTTCTTTTATTGGTTGGTGAGGAATTAGGTTGGACACATTGAAAGTAGAGGAAACACTATAGTCATTAAGCAACTCAATTTGGTAGGCATTGTGGTTGATCTTCTTTAGGACCTTGAACAGGCCATTAGCTTGAGGAAATAGTTTGCTCTGTCTTACGTATGGGAATCGCTCTTGGTTGAGGGGAATCCATACTAAGTCTCTTGGCTAGAAAAAAACAGTTCGGTAGCCTCGGTTACCAATCTCTTATTGTCTCCGATTGAACTTGGCGATATTCTAGTTATAGAATCGTGTAGCTTATGTAATTCTTGGGCTCGATCAACTCCGGATTGACTTTCTTCAATAGCTGTTAGGGCATCGATCATATCTAAGGGAATAGCAAGGTTAAGGCCATAAACAACCACGAATTGGGTCTTCCCGGTAGTGCTATGGACAATTCGATTGTATGCAAACTCCACAACTAATAGGCACAAATCCTAATCCCTCAAGTTCTTCTCTACGACAGCTCTGAGTAGATTGCCTAACGTTTTATTCACCACTTCAATTTGGCCATCAGTTTGAGGGTGGCTACTGGAGCTAAATATGAGTTTAGTTCCAAGTTTTCATGAAAGAGTCTTCTAAAAATAGCTTAAAAATTTTGTGTCCTGATTTGAGACAATAGTCTTTGGTACCCCATGTAGCCGGACAACCTCTTAGAAAAATAAATCAGCAATACATAAAGCATCATTAGTTCGATGGCAAGGGATAAAGTGTGCCATTTTACTGAAGTGATCTACGACAACAAATATAGAATCTTTTCCTCTAGGTGTTTGAGGTAACCCTAGGACAAAGTCTATACTAAGGTTGGCCCAAGGTAACGTTAGCATTAGTAAGGGCATGTACTCTCCATGGGGTTCTCTCTTCTCCTTAGCTCACTTGCACACCTCACAACACTCAACTACCTTATAGACATCCTTAGCCAAACCAGACCAATAAAAGTTTTCCTTCAATAGATTTGCTGTCTTAGTCTCCTTGAAATGGCCAAATAATCCTTCGTTATGAGGTTCCCTAATCAATAGCTTACACGTAGAGCAATTTGGAATAAATAGCCTGCAGTCCTTGAATAGATAGCTGTCCTTAAGATAATATCCTCTAACAACTACCCTTTCTTGGCACTATTCAATAACGAGACCAAAGTGAGAGTCAGTAGCATACTGCTCACTGATGAGTAAGAATCCTAATAATTTTGTCTATAAGGTAGTCAGCAAAGTTTGTTATCATGATAAAGCGTTAGTGATCACATTTACACTTCCCTTCTTGTGTCGAATGACATACGAGAACCCTTCTATAAATTCCAACCACTTGGCTTATCTCTTTGAGACTTTGTTTTGACTCCTAAGATGTTTCAATGATTCTTGGTCAATGTAAATAACAAACTTTTGTGGTAATAGATAGTAAGAGCTCGAAAAAGGGAGTACAACTCCTTCTTGTACATAGAATAGTTCAGGGCAGGACCACTAAGTTTCTCACTGTAGTAGGCAACGGGTCGTCACTCCTGCATCAGGATAGCACCAATTTTAACTCTCGATACATTACATTCTGATTTGAAATGCTTATAAAAATCTAGTAATGACAGGATAGGTGCTAAGGTAAGTTTTTCCTTGATCTCTCTAAAGCTCTATTCATTTTGGTCATTCTACCTGAATCCTTTACTTTTCTTTGTCAACTCGATTAGTAGGGCGGCTATTATATTGAAGTCCTTAATAAATCACCTATAGAAAAAAGTTAGGTCATGAAAACTTTAAACCTTAGTGACATTCTTCAGTATTAGCCATTCCAAAACAGCTTGGATCTTTTCCTCATCTACTCGAATCCCTTCCCCTGACATTAAAAACACTAGGAAAACCACCTCATTTTGGAAGAACGCCCACTTCTTTACATTCCCATACAACTTCTCAGTTTGCAAAATGTCAAATACTTTATGGAGAAGTTGAACATGGTTGTCTAGGTCGGTACTATATACCAATATGTCATCAAAATACACGACCACACATCTTCTGATCAAAAGGCGCATCATATGGTTCATTAACCTCATAAATGTGCTCAACGCATTAGTAAGTCTGAACGGCATAATCAACCATTCGTAGAGTTTATACCTAGTCTTGAAGGTAATCTTCCACTCATCTTCTAGTTTCATACAAATCTGGTGGTAGCCACTTCGTAGATTAATCTTTGAAAATATTTTGGCACCATGAAGCTCATCCAGTATATCATTGAGCCTCAGTATTAGATATCTATACTTGATAGTAATCCTGTTAATTGCTCAGTTATTGATGCACATATGCTATGAACCATCTTTCTTTGAAATGAGCAGAGCCGATATCGTGCAAGGGCTTATGCTCTCCCTTACATGTCTTCACTTTATAAGCTTGTCCACTTATTTCTTCAGCTCGACAGCCTACTTAGGGTTCATCCTGTATGTAGGTCAATTTGGTAGGGTGATGCCTAGCTACAAATAAATACAGTGCTTTATGCCTTAGATTAGAGGCAATCCTCTAGGCAATTCTTCCAAAAACAGGTCAGAAAACTCATTTAGCAAGCTTTAAATCTCTTTTGGAACATTTTGTAATTCCTTCATCTTCAACGATCTCCTAACCAATAGGAACATGGGTTCATCAACCTTCTTAGCAAATTGAAGCTCTCTTCGGCTCATCACCAAGGCCTTCTTCTTGTTAGCTTGAGTGAGTTAGTCATGGGTTTCATTACTTGGGATGGGATCATGGGTTGCAATACAATCTTCCTTCCATTCTTAACAAAAGCATAGGTATTCTTATACCCGTCGTGAGTAACATGTTGGTCGAACAACTAAGGTCGTCTAAGCAGTAGATGTGAAGCTCCCATGGGGACGACATCGCAAACTACTTCGTCCTTATACATATTCCTAACACTAAATGGCATGGTCAATTGTTCAGTTACGGATAAATCACCCTTATCATAAAGCTCGTGCAGTTTGTAAGGTCGAGGGTACTTTGAGGTCGACAGTCCCAACCTTTGCATAAAGAACTGTGCAACAACATTAGTACAACTTCCTCCATCTAAACGATCATGCATAATTGGCTTTTGACGGTATACTTGGTATGAAACAGATTCTCCCTCTGGTCTTCCTCAGAGTTTGGTAAGGAACTTAGTACTCGTCTCAAGACTAGGGTCATCACTTTTCCCTAGTCGGCATAGATACAAGTCTCCTATTCTTCTTTGGCTTAAGGTTTTCCAACATCCTCTGCCTTGTTGAGCTTACTCTTATCGGTGTTATCCACCACATCTCCTCGAAACACCATAACACGTTAGTTCGGACACTTAACAGCCATGTATCTGAAGCTTAAGCATTTAAAGTACTTCACCTTGTTAGTCTTTTGTCTGGAGGTTTGCCCTTTCTCATATATCCTTGGGGTCAACCTAACCTCGGCTTGGCTTGGCTGACCTACTCGACCCTGCTAGCTTGCTTGGCTTTCATCAGATCGATCATTCCTATCCTCGGCCTTATATGGTCTCCTTAGCTTTGCTTAAACAAGTCGACATAAAACTGGGGGTTAGGAGAATGTTTGCTCAAGTCGGCTTGGAGCACTTCTCCTTTGTTTTTTGACCCTCTATGCTATCTTTATCGCCTCTTCTAAGGTGTAAAACCTCTGTACTTT
Organism: Lumnitzera littorea; assembly: GCA_024138015.1. Taxonomy (NCBI): domain Eukaryota; kingdom Viridiplantae; phylum Streptophyta; class Magnoliopsida; order Myrtales; family Combretaceae; genus Lumnitzera; species Lumnitzera littorea. The sequence continues at coordinate 68,464,739 of JAMXBB010000008.1, forward strand.
CACGATGTTGTGAATCTCATACTTGAGCCTAGAAATGAACCTCGATACTATGCAGGCATTTATTTCTTCTACGTCGGCTCAAATTATAAGCATCTAGAACTCTCTTATGTAATCATCAATAGATCGGTTTCCTTGGTGAAGCTCCTACAACTTTACAAACATATCTCGTAGGTAAGTCTTGGGCATAAATCTTCCTCTTAATAATCTTTTCATCTCCTCCTAAGTTCTAACACCTTGTCTTCCATCCCTTGTTTTGGTTGCATTTAGATTTTTCCACTACATTATGGCATACCCAGTAAACTCCAGTGTAGCAAGTTGAACTTTGACAGCATCTATATACTTGTAACAATCAAACACCTTCTTGACCTTCTCTTCCCACTCCAAGTATTCATTGGCATCTCTACTTTCACTAAAGGGCGAGATTTGAACCTTAACATTATCTAGCCCTCGAGGAGCTCAACGTCCTTGTCCTTATGCTTGGTAATAGTCAGCTTCTTCTTCTTCCTCTCCAAACTCTTCAACATCTAACTCCTCATCATCTTCTTCAATCTCCTTTAACTCCAGTCTTCATCTAGTAACTCCTCTAGCTCAAGTGGGTCGAGCTAGGTGATGGGCTTTATCAGCTTGGCCATAACCTCTCTCTTAATATTTTCAAGTAGATTTTGTGGTAGCATATCTTGGAGTTATTGCCTATTAATTTGCATCGCTGTGACTAGACTCTTAATAAGGTTTGTAAGTATGTCGAGTTTGTTATCGATGAACCCTAGGGTATTATTGCCATTATGACTACAATCGGGTTGAGCACTACTACTCTAGTCATCAATAACATCTTGAACACTCGAATATGATATAGTATAATACTTCCGGAAGAGATTAACAATTCACTAACAACTTTAGTACCCAAAAGTCACTCAAACAAAGTAGAGACGAACTTACTCTATTTTTGTAATAAGAAACAAAGTAAAAATAAAGTAACAATGAAACCACACTTCTATCACACAAATACACTACAGTAGCTACGGAAGGAACACAATAGCCATAAACAGTAAAGTGAACAAAAACTTTATTGTAACTTCACACACTCCCTCTTTGAACTATATACTGATACCAGCGAAGTTAATGTGCCTCTGGGGTCAAACACATAGAGAAGCATCACAACGAAGCAACAAAAAACAAACAGGGAAAAAGTTAGTAAAGTCCAGGCAGCTACCGAATAGATATGACGTACTACTCGATCCTACTCAGCTTACAATCCACCAAATATGAGACACCGGTCCGAACTAAAGGGTCACTTACTACTACTCCTTGCTAAAGAGAATAGATAAAAGTTGAATGATAATGAGAATAATAAGGTTGCTCAACGTAAATAATTCTGTATTGATTAGTTGATTGTTTGCATACAAGAAAGTAAAGGTTTATATACCTATCCATTAGGATTACTTTACATGTATGAAAAAACAAAAAGGCATTCTATAATTAGGTTACATGAAATATATTAAAAAGGGTAAAAGAGATAAAGAATACTCAGTGCGAAAAAGTGAAGAATCCTTCTAGAAAGATTGTGCCCGAAGATACGTGTTACGTGGTGGATGGGAGTTAAGACTATGATACAAAGCAGGTAAAATAGAAAGTGTTGGCAGTTAGGGGTTGACTTAATTTGGACCAAGCCAGGGACCAATTAGTTCTTTTGAAGAGAAGTCAACTCCATTAGGGGTCGGATGCTTGTGGTCAAATCAAGAGCTTGCCTTGGCTATTCTTAGGCTGTCTTCTAAGATAAAGCATCACTACTGAACAGGAGCAGATCTGGCATAAGTAAGGATCTGGTAGTCAGGTCAACAAGAGACCAGCTTGGGATAGGAATCCTCATCTCGGCTATGACTTAGAGTTAGTATCCTTCGAGCGAGTCCTTAGAGTCCTCTAGCTTGGCTGCACATTATTGGTTAAGGGGGTTAATTCCTATCAGTCCCAATTAGTGGCCTGAAGAGGTTGGGTACTTTGTTCACATAAGGGTAAGCTAAGAGCTTATGAGTCGATTATCTTGTGATGAGGTTAAGGCTTAGAATATTTTAAGCATCTATTTGCCTCAAACGAGACTGGAACTAATGGTCATTTACTTTAGAGAAAACTGGACTAATGAATAGTAACTCGTTTGCTTCAATAGAGATTAGAGCTTAGTACATAGTAGTATGAACACAAGTGATTAACTGCTAACCTCAAGACCTATCACCTAAGCCACTTTAAGGGCTTATAAGGTCTTGTCAAGAGGATTCAAATGTCTTAGCTTGACCATGATGAACTCTAGTATCTGAACTGTAGGCTACTAAACTCCTTGAGTACCTAACTTAGATATACTCCGCTCTACTTAAGCATACTCTGCTTTGCTTAGTCCCTTGCTTAGATGCTAAGCTTCCTAATGCTTACCTGTCAAGTATTAAGAACCTAGATGTTGACCAAGATAGAATCGAGGTTGAGCTCCCTGACACTGACCTCCGAGCTCTCTTATGCTACTCTGTTATATTATACTCTATCGAACTGTTGTCTCATTCGATTACCCTAGCAACACTCATCTAAACAGCTTGTCAACAGTGCTCCTATTGCAAACCATAACCAAGAACAGACAAGGCCAATCGCTAAATGGGTTCGAGGTTGTAGAAAGCTCGAAAATGATTAATAGGAAAAAGTGCAAAAGGGCAAAATGAAGAATGAAACAGTAAGTAAAACTCATGAACAATTCCAGAGGATATAATGTAGTAATGGAACTTCTGAAGACTCATGATATAATTTGATATGGCGTACGAATCGGTCCGGTATGGTTACTCACCACCTAATCTTACTTAAGGGAAATGATAAGAGTGATGTCGAAAATAACCAAACAATGTTTACACAAGAAAGAAAAGTACTCAAAACTGTGTTAATAATGATCTGATCTCTGTTACAAGTACAAGGGTATTTATAACCATAAGTTAGGGCAACTTACCTAAAAAGGAAAAGACAAAAAGAGCATTTCCTAAGGAAGTAATGTTCAAGATATAAAAGGGTAAAAATGAATATACAAGAAAAACAATCATTGGTGCAACGGATTCTGCACATGATATTGTATATGTGGCGATGCTACATTGGCAAGGTCGTTAGAAGATGCAGACAAAAAGTATGGATAGATGGCTAGTCTGAGTAGGGATGGCTTAGTCTATCTGGATGCTCTCTCTCGGCTTCTTGGCAAAGAATATGCCGAGTAATTGGTCGGCTTGGCACGAGAGAGTAATCATTAACTCGGCATACTACAAAAAAATGGCCAATCATACTGCTCGGCATGAAGGGTGACTCGGCAAGGAAGTATTCGGCCTCAGTAGGGGTTGGTTGGAATAGAAGGATTTGTCGTGTTAGCCCCTCCAGTCCTTAAGCTCAGCTGCAGGTTAAAGGTTCGATAACCTGATTCCCATCATTCCCTCTAGGTAGTTTTAGATTTGGGATCAAATTTAAATGGTGTTCGCTCAGTTCTTCGTTAAGGTGATATGGACTGAAGTTGGCAATGTTGAAGGCATTAAAAACCCCCATAGTCTTCGGGCAATTCTAACCTATAGGCATTGTCATTGATCTTTTGGACGATTTTGAAAGGTCCTTCCGCTCTTGCAAATAATTTGTTCCTCCTCTTGTTTAGGAACCACTCCTTGCTAAGGTGCAACTACACTAAGTCTTCCGACTGAAATCGTTTAACTGTTCTATCCTTAGTCTTTTCTCGTATTCTTCTAGCAGCTTGGTCGATGTGCCAAGTGACCTTATCATATATGTACTCAAGGGATTGTGCTCTGGCCATTATGTTAGGGTCCTCTTATACGAATATTGGTACAGGGGTATAGTCGAAGAGCAACTCGGGATTTGACCCATAGACTATCTCGAAGGGAGTCTGCTTAGTGGTATCATATACTATTCAGTTGTAAGTGAACTTGACCACTGGTAAGCAGACGTCCTAATAAGCCAAGTTCTTACTTATTGCAGCTCAAAGTAGTGACCCCAAAGTGCGATTAACCACTTCTATTTAGCCATCAGTTTGGGGGTGACATGAGGTATTGAAGAGTAATTTGGTTCCTCACCGATGCCAGAGGGTTCTTCAGAAATGGCTTAAGAATTTTAGGTCTCTATCGGAGACTACACTTCTTGGCACGCTGTATATCCACACAATCTCTTGTAAGAAAAGAGAAGCAATAGCCGAAGCATCGTTAGTATTAGTGTAGGGCACGAAGTGTGCCATCTTACCGAACCGATCCACGACGACCATTATAGAATTTTTACTTTAGGTAGTTCACGATAGTTTGAGAACAAAGTCCATGCTCAATTTAGTCCACAGCCTCGTCGAAACAAGTAGGGGCATTGCTTTTCCTTGCTCGGCTTGGCACTTGGCCTTCTTGCATATGGCACAACTTTCGACAACTAAGTGCACATCTTTCCTCATTCTTGGCCAAAAAAATCGGCTATTTATCAGTTCACAGGTCCTCCTTTTCCCAAAATATCCAGAGAGACCTCTATTGTAAGCTTCCCTGACTAGTAGCTCCCTTAGTGAATAAGTCAGCATACATCATTTTTTGCCTTGAAACAAGTAGTCATCCTCTACATGATATTGGTCTACTATCCTCCCATTGACGCATCGTGAAATTATGGGTCCAAAGTGTGGATCTTCAGAGTACTGTTTTTTGATACTTGTAAACCCAAACAGCTTAGTCTGCAGTTCTGATAAAAGCACATGTCTTCTTGAAAGAGCATCGGCAACTACATTACCCTTTTCCTACTTGTACTTAATTACAAAATTAAATCCTTCAAGGAATTCAACCCATCTTGCTTGCTGCTTTGATAACTTGGTTTAACTTCGGAGGTACCTTAATGATTCATGGTTAGTATATATGACAAATTCTCTTGGCAGTAAATAATGTTGCCATACTTACATTACTAGAATCAATGCCAAAAGTTCTTTGTCATACATGGAGTAATTCAACTGTGATCTTCGGAATTTCTCACTATGGAAGGGAATTGGTCGGCCTTCTTGCATCAGGATAGCATCTATTCCAATGTCTAATGCATCACATTCCAGCTCAAAAATTCTGTTGAAGTCAGGTAGTACTAATACTACGGTAGAGGTCAACCTTTCTTTTATCTCAGAAAAACTTCTCTCTTCCCTTTCTCTTTATTAGAAGTTTGTGTTCTTCTTTGTTAGCTCGGTAAGTGGCGCGGTGATGATGTTGAAATTCCTGATAAACCTTCTGTAAAACGAAGCCAGTTCATGGAAACTTCTTACGTCGGCACAAGTAGTAAGAGTTGGCCACTCGACAATTGCTCAGATCTTTTCATCATCAACTCGCAAGCCTCCTCCATTGACTACATAGCCTAAAAATACCACTTCTTCCTGGCAAAAGCAACATTTCTTTAAATTGCCGAATAATCTCTTGGCACGGAGGATATCCAAGACTGCTTTGAGATGTTCACAGTAACCCGGCATGTCGGTATTGTAAATAAGGATGTTGTCAAAGTACACCATGACACACTTCCCTATGAGATGTCTGAGCACATGGTTTATAAGTCTCATGAAAGTGCTTGGGGCATTCGATAAGCTAAAGGGCATGATCATCCATTTGTAAAGTTTATGTCGAGTCTTAAACGCAGTCTTCCACTCGTCTCCTGGCCTCATGTAGATTTGATTATAGCTAGATTTAAAATCAATCTTGCTGGAAATCTTGGCTCCACTGAGTTCATCCAACATGTCTTCTAGCTTTGGGATCAGATACCTATATTTGATGGTGTTGTTGTTCACAACTCAGTAATCAACACACATTTGCCAGGTTCCATCCTTCTTTGGCACTAGAAGTGCAGGCACATCACAAGGGCTGAAACTCTTCCTTACATAGCCTTTCTTCGGCAACTCATTGACTTAATGTTGAGTTTAGAAGCCTATTCGGGATTTATCCTATAAGTTGGCTTATTCGGCAGTGCAACACTGAGTATTAAGTCAATGTAGTACTCTAAGCCTCAAGTTAAGGGCAACCCCTCAGGTAATTGTTCTAGGAACGGGTCAACATGTTCACTTAACAATTCCTTGACCTCCTAGGGTAACTTACCCCATTCCTTCATTTCCAGTAGTCGCCTGACCAATATGAAGGTCGGCTTATTAGCATTGATGGCCTCTCGTAACTCGGCTCTACTCATTACTAGAGCTTTCTTCAATCCACGACCAAGTTTCGTCTACAACTTGTGAACTTCTCTCGGTAGCATTGGGTTTAATGTAATCTTCCGATTGTCCTTCTCAAACATATAAGTGTTCTTGTAGCCATCATACATAACTCTCTTGTCAAATAACTACGATCTTCCTAACAACACGTGGTAAGCACACATGGGTAGTACGTTGCAGAGAATCTGGTCGGAGTAATTCCCTATAGTGATCGGCAGTAATATTTGCCAAGTGACATATAAGGCTCCTTTCTCACTCAACCGGTACAACTTATAAGGCCTCGGATGTACAACGGTTGGCAACTTCAATTTTGAAACAAGATTAGCTAATACTACATTAGTGCAGCTTCTACCATCTACGATGAGGGCACACATCTGATTACTCACCTTACAGGTGGTATGGAACACATTCTCTCTCTACTCCTCTTCTCACGAGAGCTCCACGTTCGTAGTGCGTTGGACAACCATGAGTAACTGATTTAAGTCCTCAGGAAACATGCCCTCTTTAATCATCTCTTTCTCAGCATTTTCTTTCTTGGTAGGAACCTCTTCCTCCTCGGGTTCCTCATCCGTACTCTTCACTTCTAGCTTCGAGATGTCTCCCTCAATGACCATCATTCATTGACTCAAGCACTAAGCAGCCATGTGTTCAAACCCTTGGCACTTGAAGCCCTTCTCATACATTCGGGTTGGCACTTCACCATCAAGTCGATTTTTCTACTCGACTCTTACATTAACCTTTTTGCTTAGCTCTATACTCAACTGAGCTTGATGACTTGCCTATTCGAGTTGGCTAGTTGGCATCTTTGCCAGTACTCGGCTCCTTCTTTGCCTCTCTACGCACTGGGCAGTCCTAATAGACTCATCCGTGGTGTCAAATCATTGGAGCTCTACGACATCTCGAATGTCTCCTCTTAACCCAGTAATGAATCTTGAGATTGTTCGAGCTGGTGGCTCCTCCACTTTGCAATGTATCATAAGTATTTGAAAGTCCTGAACATACTCATCAATTGTTTAGCGTCCTTGTCTCAGCTCCTAAAGCCGAGTAAAAGTGTCTTGGAGATAGGTTTCTAGCATGAATTTGTTTTTGAGTATCCTCTTCATCTTTGGCCAAGTATTAATCTCTTGATACCCCTCTAGTCTCCTCATGGCCTGAAAATTCTTCTACTACATGGCAGTATATCTAGAGAATTCAACAGTAACAGTTCTCACCATCTCATAATCTTCATGTTGATAATAATCAAACACACGCTCCACCTTCTCTTCCCACTCCAGATATTCATCAACATTCTTAGATCTATTGAAACTCGGAATTCGAAGCTGCACATGGCCAGATGCTCTGGGGACTTATACTCGCTCTTCTTCAAAATACTCTTCTTCCTCTTCATTAAGCTCTCTCAGGTCTATCATTCGCCTTACTTGTCTGTCAACTCCTCCACCTTGAACGAGTTGAGTTGGAATCTAACCTCTAACAAGTTGAGCAGCTTGTGGAGTGTTTTGTATGGTATTAGTGGGTCGGTAAGATAACACATGAACAGCTCGGGTTAGATCTACTAAGAAGTTAGCTACCTCACCAATTCTCTCGTCAGTGCATCCAGGAGTTCCCTAAGATTACTGTTCATGGTGGACAACTCTACTGTCATCACCAAGACCAACATTCATATTTGGATTTGTCATTTTTCCTCATAGATTCAAAGCTTAAACAAACACTTTGGGAAGTTAACGGTTAACAAAATAATAGTCAAATGAATACAGTAATTGGCTTTACTTCACATACGCAAAACATAGTATAATAAAACTTCAAGAAGAACTAACTACAGTTCACATAAAACCTCCCGTCTGATACTAAGATGTTGCGAACCATAACCAAGAACAGACAAGGCCGGTCATTGGATGGGTCTGAGCTTGCAGAAAGCTCAAAAAGGATTAATGGGGAAAAGTGTGAAAGGGCAAAATGAAGAATGAAACAGTAAACAAAGCCCACGAACAGTTTCAAAGGATATGACGCACTAATAGAACTTCCGAGGACTCATGGCATAATTCGATATGATGCACAAATTAGTTCGGTGAGGTTACTCGCTACCTAATTTTGCTTAAAGGAAATGGTAAGAGTGATATCGAAAGTAACCAAACAGTGTTTATGCAAAGAAGAAAAGTGCTCAAAAGTGTGTTAAGAATGATCTAATCTCCGTTACAAGTACAAAGGTATTTATAACCATAAGTTAGGGTAACTTACCTAAAAAGGAAAAGACAAAAAGGGTATTTCTTAAAGGGTAAAAATGAATGTATAAGAAAAACAATCATTAGTGTAACGGATTCTGCACATGATATTATACACGTGGCAATGCTACATTGGCGAGGTCGTTAGAAGATGCAAACAAAAAGTACAGACAAATAGCTTATCTAAGCAAGGATGGCTTAGTCGGTCCAGACTCTCTCTTTCGGCTTCTCAGCAAAGAATATGCCGAGTAATTGGTCGGATCAACGCTAAAGGGTAATCATCAACTTTGCATACTACAGAAAAATGGGCAGTCATACGGCTCGGCATAAAGGGCAACTCAACAAGAAAGTACTTGATTTTGGCAGGGGTTGATTGGAACAGAAGGATTCGTTGTGTCAGCCCCTCTAAACTTCAAGCTTGGCTGTGGGTCAAATTTCTAGTAGCTTGATTCCCATAAACGCTAATGCCCTACCATCTTCAGTATGGCTGCAATAATAGCATGCCACCTATCATTCTCTTTTTCTAACATTTTACTATATTCCCTTTGTCTTAATTGTCCCATTTACTCTTTTTGCATTGTACTAAGATTTCTTTATTTCATATTGACCTTTCATGTCATTTTAGGTACATGTTTGTAACCATAGGGGCTTACTATAAATAGCCCTTATTCATTGTAGATAAGATAATCATATACTGTTAATGAATATTCCTTCTTGTTCTTACAAGAAACCCTCTCAAGAGATGAACCCTCACTCTTATCTAATCTTGCTAAGTAACTTAAGGTTAGTGGCAAGTGAACCTTAATTTTTACTTATGTGTAATATCAAGTAGAGACTAAGTCATGTAGTGCTTTTCGGTGAGTCATATCTAGAGAGCACCTCCACGAATCTACTTATCGTGTGTGTTTGCTGATTATCCTCTTTCCTTCGATATTTTAAAGGACCCATTATTCTCCCTATGGTAAGCCCTTGTCATAGTTGGACTCTAAGGCACATTATATTTATTTCCTAGTATCAGAGCTTGAGGTTACAATCGATAGTTGAGTGTTTGTAGTAACTAGTTTTTGAAGTAGTTTGTAAACTCTGTTGTACTCTATTTTCTCCACTGTAAAATAGAGCAAGTGTTGAAGTTGCTATTCAATATAGTGCTTAGTAATATTATGTAGAATCTTTTGTTGGGTTGTGAATTTGTTGAAGTCTTATTGCGAGAACGTCAAATCCTAATGTACAAGAAGAGATAGGTGACATTAAGAGTGATGCTCTTTGTCATAGTCATATTTCGTATTGAACAACAGACCTACCCGTTGATTTATAGACGAATAGATATAGAACCTCATTGCCATTGCAACCAACTTGGCTGTAACTATGCAAAGCTTAGTGGAGGCTCAACCTCAAGAAAGAAATGCTAAATGAGAACAAGGTGTGTGAGATAGGTTGAAAGAGTAAGGTATGGAAATTTGAGCCCCTAGTGTTATGAATACGTGATAACTCTGATTTTAAATATATTTCACATGGTGATTTTATAGTATTTTCCTTACATTTTTTGTTTTCTTTAAAGAAATTGATACTTAATTGAGTAAAATTTTGATTTCAAGGTTTGAATACGTTTTAGGATCAAAAATGAAGAAAATGAATGAAGTTTCACTCAAATCGGAGTTCAAATGAAGAAGTTATGAAGTTACATAGTTTAGGACATGGCCATGTCCCCAGGCTGTGTCCATCCAGAAAAATTTGCCAGGTGCAAAAAGTTACACGACTTGGGGACACGGCCATGTCTCAGGTTGTGTCTGGTGACGAAAACAGAATCCTTATAATACATATATAAAAGGATATCTGAGAGTTTAGATACGAGAGAGACATTAGAGAAATGAGAGAGACATTAGAGAAACGAATGAGACACGAGAGAAGAGAAGAGACTTGGGGAGAAAGAGAAGAAAAAGGCGAGAGCAACATCAACTTCAAGATTAGAAAGATTGTTCATCAATTAAAGGGGTTTTTCATGTTTTATTTTATGTTTTTGATGGAACTCGTTTTTAGATTCATTATGATAGCTTAGAATTCGTGTATTTAGGATTATGGAACCTAGGGTTTCATGTGACTTTTGGGTTGATTTATAAATTTAAATAAAATTTCTATCTTTTCTTGATTCAATTATGTTGTTTAATTGTTGATTGATAATTCTAGAGTATCAATATATAATATTATGCATGATGATTGAGAAATTGCACGTGTAATTAGATCTTAGCATAATTGGAGAGAATTACATGTATACTTAGAGATAAGATACATATTTCTTCCGAAAAGTTAATTATTTGTGTGGGAATTCATTATACATTAATGCAATTCTAAGTTATATTACTAAGTGAAGAGATTCCGGTAAATAATTTAGGATTAGGGTTAATATGCTTGAGAAAGATATTAGCTTTAATTGTGAATCCCTCAGGTCAAGAATAATAGAAATTGAATTGAATATATTTTAAGCGGTCACATGTTAAACACTAGGGGAAATAATTCATAAATACGTTATTAATTTCTTAAAGTCGTTCGTAGTTTTATTGCTTTTTAATTTGCTTAATCAAGTTTCATAATTAGTTTAGATGGTTAATTTCAGTATTTTTAATTCATTCAATTTATCATAATTTTTCGGTTAGATAGTAGAGCTAAGGTTAATATTAGTACTCGAAATCTCTGAGGGATCGACTTTGACTCACATCCGCTATATTAAAATTGATAGGTGCACTTGCCTCATATCAATACACTATAAGTACGACCTATCATGCCCTGAATAGGAAGAGTCATAACAGTCCCGCCATGTAAATTAACCTAAAATTGAAGCTGACCTCACAACTGCTATAGTAGATATAGTTCACACAAGGCATACACAACTCAACCAGCATGAAACTTCTGTTCTGACACCTGTTAATAACCAAACTTGTGGTAAAGCTTTACAAAATACTTGTTCTATACAACTTGTTCTCTAGTAACACAACAGTATTTACAAAAACGTTTTACGTCCAAAGGTAAAATTTACAAAAAGAGTTGATTAAAATTCACAAGTTTTACAGTCTATATACAATAAGTTAGGAAACTAGTAGACTCCTAAGGAATTCCCATTTAGTTTCCTCAAAAACTAAAAAAAAAAAAAAAAACAAAGTCAAAAGCCCAGGTTCAGTTTATTCTTCGATCCTTACTTTCCCAAACAATAGCATACAAACCTAGGAACGGTAATATTTGAATATCCTGACCTTACTCAACACTTGCAAAAGAGTCTATAGAGATGTGAGTACGATTAGCTCAGTAAGTAGGATGGAGTTAAAAGAGTACTGTATAAACACAAACAAGGTTAATAATTATGATGAAATACAATGCAATCAATCAAATGAAACATCACACAATGTTATTCGGTTCGCTGTGAGGTTAAAGAAATTAAATCCGCTCCAACCCGGATTGAGGAGTTTTATCGAGACTCAAGTCAGACTAAACTCGGGCTTATGCAATGGAGAACACCCTCCTCCCATGACCGTCTTGGAACCATGGCCCCTCAACCTTACCGTAACCTCCTCGCCTATCACTTAGTTCGACTAAAGATGGGAAAAGGACTGTTTTAGCTATCCTCATCGAAGGAAGTCGGTATTTGGCCTAACACTCGTAATTGTTTCCCTTAATGGGTGTTATGCATGTCCAGTTTCATTTTAGTCGCATAAACATTAGTTTTAATTAGGAGTGGCTGACAAGTTCATATAATATAGAATTAATGCAAATATGCAGAATAGTACACCAAGAAGTTGAACTCCTGTCACAACCGAGTATCATCTATACACATAGCATGCGTACAATCAACTAACTACAAATACAATCGAAAGTACTCTTGAGTCTCCGGATACTTTAAACAGTATCCCAACAAGTGGTGAAACTATAATCCCAACTTACTTGTTTAGACATTCACTACTGCTGACTTGAATTGTTAACTGTTTTTGTACTGAAAGATCCTATTTATACAAAAGGCCCAAATTCAGTTTTTGTAATAATTACGAAAACATTAAGGTTTAATCTAAAATGGTTATAGAGATATATATATATATATATATTATTATTATTATCCATAATATATAGTTGTATTATCACTACACATCAAATTAAGTTATTAATTGTTGATACTATACATCATATATACTATTACGTATTATATATCGTTTCGATCATATTGAAATGTACTTTTAATTTATTAATTTACGTTTTAATTTCGGTAATATTATTGAAATATATATATTCTTAAATATGATAAAGTTATAGGTTAAATTACTTAAGGTTGTCTGATTTTAACAAAGTTAGTGTCGATAGGTTCATATAGACCTAACGACACGTTTTTCGAGTCCTGTTTTTAGAGACGACTTTTAACAGGTAGTTCGAATTTTAAATACAGTTATACGTAATTATATAAATATGATCGTATTATACGTAATTTACGTTATTAAATTGTATTTTACCTAATTTGTCCATATATTATTACAATATAAGTATTATCCAACTCTAATATACCTAAAGTATATCCAGAATAGAAAATATTAATAAGTATAATAAAAATATTCTTTTAATCCAATCTGATTAGCCATCACATATATAGTTTTTATTTAACTATTTAATTCATTTTAGCTTATTAATATTAAAAATACATCCTGACTTATAATTTAAGTTATTTTATTAGGTAAATTCGTAATAAATAGTCTGGGTTTTCAAATAATTCCTCAAAAATTTCTATAGACTCCTAAAACTATTGGGAATTCAATTATCACTTGATTTCAAGTTTTCAACTTATCGCCTATATATTTGTATTTACAATTTTACCCCTAAATTACTCAATTATGATTCTTTTTACACCTAATAAATTTCATTTTGACCCAATACTATTATTATTTACTATAGATCAGTACATGTTCATTTCATCAATTAATTTCATAATTTCCTATTTAATTCATAATTTCAACCTATTTTCGAGCTATTTTTAGGCTAAAAAATGCAATAAATATTAAAAATATTTAAATCAAAATTTGGACTACATAACAATTATCTATATATCATACTCATCCTATACAAAAATTTTCAACTAGAAATAACATCATTTAGTACACTTATTTTACAATTCCAAATTCGAATGAACACTAAATTTCTTAAAGGAATATATTACATATTACATATTTTTCAAAAATAAAATTATCACGTAAAAGCATATTCAAAATAACCTAAGTACAATTTTTTTCAAAATTTTCTGGGTGGGTTTACTAATTTTTATAAATTATTGAAAAACAGGATAGGGAATTGATCTTGTTGTTCTTGGTGTCTCTGGTAGCCATGGGGTGATGGGGGTATGTCAGACGACTTAAACATAGCCTGGATTGGTGGTGGACGGTCGGGTTCGTCGTCAGGTGGTTGTTTAGATCTGGCACAGTGATTGCTCTATTTTTTCTATTTTCTTTCTAATTTCCCACAATTTTTTCTAAATTTTTCTCCTAGGTATTTCTGATTTGTAAAGTTAGGAAATGAAGTAGAGAGGCTTATTTAAAGCTATGGGAGTCGGTTTCTACTCCTTTTGAATTTTTTTTCTTATTTTTTCTTTACTTTTTCCTTATAAAAGCAAGTAAGAGGTAGCCAAATCCTACTAACTTGCTGTTGAATCATCATCCTCCAGCTTTCCCAACTTGCTACGGTGAATCCCAAGAGTTTCCAGCCACAATTGGATTTATTAGGATAGGATTTTCAATTATTTTAGTATTTTAGGTGTATTTTATTAATATTTAGTTGTTTAGTAATATACGAGTATATATCCCATGTACATATCACGCGTAATATATAACTATACTCATATAATTAAGTTCCTAACATATCTTTTATTTTTAGGATATATTCTCTCAATAAATTTTATGATTTCAACGCAATATATATATAATTAAGTAATTTAAGATTAATTTATGGGTATAATTATTATTTATATCGAATATACTCATAAAAATACGTATATATTTATATAGTAAATTATACTATATTATTTCATTTTATAGCTCAATTAACTTATCTCTAAGTTCTCATTGCAATTTAAGCTTGATTTTAGGAGTATCGAGCATTTTAATGCTTTATTGAATATTCCTACTTTTAATGGCAAAATTAGGATTTTGGGTCATTATTTTTAAAATTTAACTTTACTGTACCATCTCAACTAACTTTTCTATCTTAGTCGTAAAGTTTAGACTCAATTGGATAAGTTTCCCTAAAAACCCTAAATCTAGGCTCGGTTGTCCTAAACTCGATTTTGGGAGCTTACACGACCTATCCGAGCTAAAGGACACACATGAAAAAGACTTGATTTAGAAGAAGTTAAGGACATGGAAGATGGTAAAGGTGAGGATGAGTAGTTCCTTGAGTATGACAAATGTGAACTTCGAGCTTCCTAAGGGACTAAGCACATTAAAGTACAAGTTCCTAGTTTTTTTGGATCCCATAGTACCAATGAATATATGGATTAGGAAGAAAAGGTGGAGAAGATATTCGATTTATATGACTATAAGGACATAGTGCATTTCCAAGTAGTTACCTTAGAGTTTTCTAAGTATGCTGTAATGTGGTGAAAGAAGGTGCAGACCGCACATCGGCGAGCCAATGTGAGATATGAACCTGGAATGAGATTAAGCGAGTTTTAAGGAACATGTTTGTTCTTGGGCACTACGAATAAGACACTTTTTAACATCTTCAAGAGCTCAAGAAAGGTAACTGATCAATAGATGAGTATGTTCGCGAATTCCAGTCATTAATGATTTGATGTGATGTTGATGAACCCAAAGCATGAACTATCGTAAGATTCATATCTGAGTTGCAACCTGAAATTGGAAATATAGTAGAGGTGCAGAGGCTTGGAGATCTAGATGAAACTATCCGAATCATACAGAGAGTTGAGAGGCAAAGGCAAAGTTAACTCAACTGAGCTTCGAGTAGCCAACCTGCTATCTCGACTAGACTTGGCATGCTAAGCTGACTTAGATATGATCGAACCCCATATAGTTTTGAGGTAGACCGTAGAGGTCAAGCTCTGAATAGACTTGATGAGTGTTGAGGTAAGGCTAAGGCTAAGGAGCTTGAGGATAGGAAGGATGAAGGTTAGAGTTCAAGATGGAAGACTTGAGAAATCAAGTGCTTTAAATGCCTTAGGTTTGGACGTGTTGCTAGTCAAAGTTTGAACAGATGTGTGATGACTATTATAGGCAAGACCTCATAGATTAAGGTTAAAAGTGCAGGTAAAGGAGAAGAGGAGAGAGATGTTGGGCATTTGTTAGATGAGTTTTAAGAGGATTCCAATGCCCTGATCCAACCTGAATTAGAAGAATATTGAATGGTTGTTCAAAAATCTCTTAGTACCTTTATTATTAATGAGAATGAATAGAGCAAGAATCTCTTTCACATGAACTGCCGAATGAATGGCAACTTGCGTCCTTTGATCATCGATAACTTGAGTTGAACATTTGTTCGATAACTTGAAGAAATTTGTGTTTTGTTAGAACAAGGTTGTATTTCTCGGATATGTGGTGTTTAGTAAAGGTATCTAAGTTGACAACAAGAAGGTTAGAGCTATTCTTGAGTGGCCAATGCTGATTTATGCAGCATATGTGAGGAGTTTTCATGGTTTGACCAAGAAAAACTCTGAGTAGGTGGTCGGAGAAAGCTCAGAAAAGCTTCGTAGAAATCAAATCAAAGCTGACCTCTACCCTAATATTTACATTACTAGACTTTAAGAAAGTCTTTGAATTGGAGTGTGACGCATCTAGAATAGGCATTAACGTTATAGTTATGTAGGAGCACTGACCTATTGCATACTTTAGTGAGAAGCTTAGTAGTGTTGCTCTGAATTATTTAGCGCATGATAAGGAATTTTATGCTCATGTATGAGCTCTTTAAGATTGGCAACATTACTTACTTTCTAGGGAGTTCATTATCTATATGGACCATGAGTCCCTTAAACACCTTAGAGGCCAGAAAAGCTCTCCCGATGCCATGCCAAGTAGGTAGAGTTTCTAGAAATCTCTTGCTATGTCATCAAGTACAAGAAAGGGAGTTCAAACACTGTAGCCAATGCCCTATCATGTTAGTATGTACTAATGACAACCCTTCAAGCTTGTACACTTGGGTTTGGTACTTTCCTAGATAAGTATGAGTAGGAACCTTTCTTTAAACCCATTGTAGCTAAGTATAGTTATGGAGGCATAGTGGATGGGTTCCATCTGAGTTGGGGATTTCTAGCGAAAGGTGGGTATGCATGCATACTGAATAACTCGACCTAAGAACTATTAGTACGGGAAGTGCATGCAAGAGGCTTAGCCGATTACTTTGGGGAAAAGAGGATGCTCAAACTACTGAAGGAGCAATTTTATTGGCTAGGGATGATGAAAAATGTGCATAGAGTTTTAGAATGGTGTGAGATGTGTAAGCAAGCTAAGGGAAAGAAGAAGCCTTATGGGGAATATACACCTTTACCAATGCCAGATTGGCCTTAGACTAACCTTAACATGGATTTCATGCTTGAACTACCCAAAATAGCTTGGAAACATGATTCCATCATGGTGGCAATCCACCAGTTCAGCAAAACGAGCCGCTTCATTCCTTGCTATAAAACTAATGACACTTTATTTGTAGCTAACCTCTTTTTGTAGGAGACTATATGGTTACATGACATCCCAAGAAGTATTGTCTCCGATCACAATACAAAACTTATGATCTTCTATTGGTAAATACTATGGAAGAAGTTCGGCACTAACCTAATGTTCAGTACTTTTTGCTACCCCAGACTGATAGCCAAACTGAAGTTGTGAATAGGATAGTAGGGAGCTTGCTTTGAGCTACTGTTGGGAAGAATCTGTGCAATTGGGGTTTATGCCTACTTGTCATTAAGTTTACTTACAATTGCTTTACTCATAGCTCGAGAGGGAAGTTGCCGTTTTAGATCATCTACGAACTTAACCTAAACTTGCCATTAGTCATGATTATGAGCTTGACCTCATAAGGAGAAAGTCAATCCAGTTTACGGTATGTTGAGGAATTCCAAAGACTGCATAGAAAGGTTGTAGAGTAGCTAGCTAGAACTATAGCCCGACAATAAAAGCAGGGCAACCGAGGTTGGAAGAGCTTCATCTATAATCTAAGAGACCTTGTTTGGATTCACCTTAGTAAGGAGCGGTTCCTAGGGAAGAGGATAAACAAGTTATCCCTAAAGTCGGATGAATAAGATATCCCCCAAGTCGGATGGTCCTTTCAAAATTCTCCATCAGATCAATGATAATGCATTCGAACCTAAGTTACCCTAAGGATATGGGGTGTTGCCAACCTTCAATGTTGTTGACCTCACACCTAATGTATTAGAAGAGGAAGGTAACTAAGATTTAAAGACAAATCTTCAACTCCTTCGAGAAGCTGATGAACTGCTAACCTTAAGGCCTATCACCGATGCCCTTTAAGGGCTTATAAGGTCTTGTTAAGAAGATTCAAACGTCTCAGCTCGGTTATGACAAACTTTAATATCTGGATAGCAAGTTGTTGAACTCCATAAGTACCCAACTTAGATACACTCTGCTCTACTTAGTCTCCTACTTAGATGCCAAGCTTCCTAATGCCTACCTATTAAGTATTGATAACTTAGATACCGACCAGTCTAATGTTGAGGCCAAGCTCCTTGACACTGACCTCCGAGCTCTCCTATGCCACTCTATCGTACCTCACTTTGCTGAATTGTTATCTCATTTGAACACCCTAGCAACACTTATCTGAACAGCTTATCAAAAGTGCTTCAGTGTCTTACTACCTTCAATATGACTGCAATAACAACATGCTACTTGTCATTCTCTTTTTCTGATATTTTGCTATATTCCCTTTGTCTTAATTGTCCCATTTACCCTTTTTGCATTGTATCAAGATTTCTTTATTTCATATTACCCTTTTATGTCATTTCATGCACATGTTTATAACCCTAAGGGCTTGTTATAAATAACCCTTATCCATTGTAGCCGAGATCATCATATATTGTTAATGAATATTCCTTCTTGTTCTTGCAAGAAACCCTCTTAAGAGATGAGTCCTTACTCTTATATAATTTTGCTAAGTAGCTTGAGGTTAGTGGTGAGTGAACTTTAGTTTTTACTTGTGTGTAATATCAAGTAGAGACTAAGTCATGTAGTGTTCCCTGGTGAGTTATATCTAGAGAGTAGCTACATGAAACTACTTATCGTCTATGTTTGTCAACCATCTTCTTTCCTTAGATATCTCGAAGGACCTATTGGTCTCCCTATGATAAGCCCTTGTAATAACTAGACTCTAAGGCACATCAATAAGTTGTGTACATTTCTCAACTAGGAAGAGAGGGAGAGTGCCTAAAATTGTGAGTCTTTATTAATGATACCCTAATAATAAGTTTGCAAGCTGTAACTTAATCTATGATTTGAAGTGGATGTTTCGTGATATTTTGGCCATTGGTGATTATGGGATTCATAGGCTGCCAAATGAGCAAGCATAAACTAAGGATGAGTACTGAAGTTGGTTATAGTAGAGCCATTTCGATGCTTAAGTCAATATGGTACTTTTTGGGGAAGATAAATGTATATAATGAAAGCGATAAAAAGTAAAAGTCGGGATCATTTACCTATAACTTTCTTTTGCTATTTATAGGCATGGTGGGAAGCTATTTGTGGAGAGAGATCATAAAATCTTGAGATCCTTTCTTTGACTATGGATTTCATGGAGAAGATCTTGAAATAGGCTTGTACTAGTCGTAAACTTTCCTTATCTACCCAAACTATTCTCATCTGGTCTTCTTTTGAAGTTGTGGATTAAGTTTAGGCAGCATAGGCTTGAAGGTTCAGGTTCAGGTTCCTTGGGGTTGGATGGAGACAAGAGCTTAGAAGATGTCCTTTGATGAGGTAGGTCGAGCTCTTAGGAGCTTAGTCTAGACTTTAGAAAGGTTGTCCTTGAAGTTGGGATTTACTTGGACTTTTGCAAGGTCGGTTAAGCTTTAAAGAGGTTAGTATGGGTTTTATGGACTTAGTCCATACTTTGAGGAGGTTTACTTAAGCTTGGAGGCTCATGTGCAATATAGCTTATTAATAGTTTAGTAACTAATACTTGATTTTAGGATTTATAAAATCTAAAATGTTATGCTTTGTAAAATCAATTAGAAAATTATTAACTAAGTGAATTTACTTGCCTACAAGTTTGTAAATCTAAAATGAAATAACCATCATATTAAACTAATTAAGAAAATTCTTGATTTAGCAAACTTTACCTCTCATATTTTGAAGCTTTTATTCTCGTGATTTTCATCCATATATGTTCATTTTATCTTATTCTATATTCACTTTATGAAATCTAATACTTACAATACAATAAAAAGAAAACTTGTGAGAAAAATCTATCTTATAAAATAATCAAATAATAATTGTGATATCACTTTCCAATTTAATAATTTTCATCAAATAGATTGATGATAAAAGGTTTTGGAATAAAATCCACATAAGTTGAAAATTGGGGGAAGGGGAGACACATCATATATAACAATATTATATGTGTCTAACCATAAGTAACTTTTTGCTGCTATTATTAACTTGCCATCTAGAATATGGAATATAAACATATGAAATTCCAATTAGACATATTAATAACTAATTGATATTGAATAGTATATAGTTTTTTCTGAAACTTTGGATATAATATTTGATAATAAATAAAGAAACTTATAAAATTTTCAATTAGTTTTGACAATGGCCAATTGGCCATTCATGAGATAAGTATGTAGTTTTTCTTTTTGCTAAAATAAAAAAAAAAAGCAAGTAATTGATTTATGGAGTAGTTTTAACAATAATTCAAATTGCAAATAATTATGGTTTGAGAAGGAAAAACAAAAAAAAAAATAGTTGCCATAACTCAAATTTTTTGTTTTTAATTAAGCAATTCATAAAACTGTAACTTCCTATTATAGTTTATGAATTTGAATACAGATTACTGATTTATGATAATTTAAAATGAAAAATAAAAATAGATATATAAGTGAAATGTTTTTCAATTATGATACATACTATCTATCACGTAGAAATAATCAAATGTTTCTTTTGTAAATGATAATTATTACGAAAGCTTAGTGAACGGGATACCAAATACAATCAGTTGATCAGAAAAAGGATATAAAACTGCACAAATTAAATTTATTTGAAATATTATGTAGGATAATAAGATATTATATCGACTCATAAACTTTCAAAGATGATATATGATATGTACCAAGTTTTTCATTAACTTACAATGATTATGAAATTCGAATATGAGGCTAACAATTCAAAAGAATCGCATAAGATAACGTATTGAAGTTTCATAGCAATGATATTTTAGTAGGGGTATTAAGGAAGAGAATGATAAGCTCTTGAAAAAAAAAAAGAAAAAGAGGCAGGATGCTAAAAAGAAACAAAAAATGTAAAGGATGTAAGTTATTTGAAAATAGAAAGAGGAAAACTAATCAAGAAATTGCCATTTTAGTAGAGGATTTTTTAGTTAATTCATAATGGAAATATATCAATTTAGATATCCAGTTGTTTTTTTTTTAGTGTAAAAGAAATATTATATATATCTAATATAGAAGATAATTTAATATATTATATGGAAGGTCATTTTTACCCATAGTATATTTAGCACAAAGCATATGGGTTATGCAATGTAAATTATAATATAAGCTTATGTTACTAAAATTATGATTTAAATGTTAAATGTGTACTTTTTTTTTTATTTGGGTGGTAGAAAGGCAGAAACCTCATGACCTCAAAATTGTGTGATTTTTTTAAGGAGAAATGGTCATTTATTTCTATTAAATTGTGAATATAGCATTTCAGGCTGAATACTAGCATTGAATGATAATCGGATTTCGCATAATGGTTTAATTCTATACTCATTCTTACATATAGGAATTAACCATACAACTACTTTTCTTTCATTGAGATGAAGTGAGATGGATTTCTTAGTGTAAGATAAGCCAAATAACAAGCATCAATTTTATTATTTATTTATTTATTTTGGAATAGTTCAACTTATACTACTTTTTTGTTAAACTTATTGAAGTTTTACTTGGAATAATTGTAAATATGTCCCAAAGAGTGGTTTGATGTAGTGTGATCTCCTAAACTGAAAGTGTAATTTTACATTCTTCTAACTTTTGAAACCAAATAAATATCTCTAATTATTGCTCGAATCCCAATTCCATTATCAAAAGGTCCACAAATGGTGATAGTTTTGGGCTTTAGCGAGGGAAGAAAGAGGAGAATAAAACTAGAGGCTAAACTTACCATATTCAAATTAATACCAAAATTATTTATAGGATAATATCCGCTTATTATTGCCATGTGATACATTTTAAATATAAAAAGGATTTTCTTAAGAAGTGCAATGTGATACTTTCTAATATACAATTGGAATGATGATTAAGTTTTTTAGAAAATGATAACGAGTGACTGAGGCACTTATAATTATAATTTATCCTATAGCTATTGATTAGTAAATAACTTGTTAATAAAATTATATTTAGTTCAATAATTAATTTTCAGTAAATGAAATTTAGTAATATTACATTTTCTTAAGAACTTATTATGTAAATTACCTAAATGGTCATCTTACTAAGATTATCTAAATGTGAGAAAAATGTCTTTGAATTAATGAAAACTCAAGAACAACACAATTGAGGGAAAAAATAAAAAATAGAACATGAAAAGAAATAGAGAAAGAAATAGGTTGTTAGTCAACATAAGTGAATGTATTATGGATGAAATGTGAAATCCTATATATATCTTACCATATAAGTATAAATTTCCAAATTTTGGAATGAGTGATTTATTTGAAAGTAGTAGTTTATAAGTTACAAATTCTACCTATCACTTTAGCAATTACATCAATGATTTATCTGAAATAGTAAAATATGAAGCTTTGATCACATTTATTAGAAATTTTTTATAAAAAGTAGTATGAATAAGTTATTCTTAGATTATAATAAAACCTTAGACAAACAAATTATGTCCCCATAGAGTGTCAACACTGACTAACAAACATCTAACTTTCCAAATTCAAATTGATTTAATAATTAGTACTTTAATAGGAGCTAGACTAATTTGTTGGGCCTAATAGTATAAGGCCATACAAATATTTGAATAGTATTTTTATTTCTTTAATTTTAGTGATTTACCGGCAAAATCTAGTACAAACACACTTAAAAATAAATTAATCTAATATAATAATAGATGAAAGGTAGATATTCACAATCATAGTAAAGAAAATGTGGAACTGAAATTAATGATTAACAAATATGGAAACGACAAAGTGTATTTGAGAGGTGCTGAAACACCCCATTCAAATTTAATAGAGTAATTTATTTTAATAGTAAAATATTCTTTTAGCTTGTGTTGATAAAAACCGCATTTTAGTAGAAAATATTTCTCTCTTTTTTTTAAACCTTTAAGTAATTTCAAATTTATTCTAAAGTGTATCTTATAGAATAGATGTCTAATTTAAGGTTTTAATTATATTTTTCTAAAACTCTTATTTTACGTATGCATTAAATAGATTATTATTATTATTTTATTTTTCTTTTTTTTTTTCAAATAAACTATATGTTTTATTAGTGCATTACAACTTTCCATATTGTAATCCTTACCTTATTTTCCTAATATTCTTATTTCTTTTACTTTAATTAATTATATTTTATTTTTTCAATTTACTTGGACATACCTTATTTTCTAGAGCATTTTATAACTCTCTAAATCCTATCTTAAACCTTACTTTACTCCATCCTTATCCGCCGCAATCATTATTCTCTCTTTCCTTTAGACCATTTCCTTTCTTTTCTCTCTCTCTCACCTAATCAACCTCGCACCCTCGCTTTCTTCTTTATATCGACCCACCCCTCAATTTTTTTCCCAACCTACCCTTACGCTTTCTCCCCTTTTCACTCGCCCCATCCCCAATCATAATGCCCTTAATTCATTTACCTATTTCTTTCCCTCCTTCCTTACATTATCAGCTTGGCCCCACTCCCCAACATCACTCGCCGACTCTCACTTCTCCTCCTAAGCCTTACAAGGGCCTTTCATCTTCCCCTTGATGTCGCCCCAATTCCAATTCCTCACTCTCATATGTCGTCTTCTTTTTCTTTCTTTTTTTCATTCATAATCCCTAAATCCCATGAGCGGAACCCTAGTTTCCTTCATTCCCTTCCTAATTTCGTCTCCCTAAATCAAAGTCAACGACCCACTTCTAATTTCTAATTGTTTGAGCTCTATATCTTATGTGTATCTAATGTTTGTCTTCGCTTTTACAAGTTTTAAGCCACTTTGGTAATTTAGTTTTTGTTAAATATTTAAGTATATTATTATACGAAATATAATTTATGTATTTTTGTTTGCTATAGGTTTATATTTGGCATCAGTTCATGCCCATTCGGTGTTTCCATCTTGACTTTATTTTACAAGTCAATTTGATTCCTTTTTCAGTATCGTGTACATAATATATTATTTTTATTTTTTTCCATTATTATTATGAAAAGTAATTATTTTGTTAATATTTGATTCCTATTATAAATTTATTTATTTTTCATATTTATAGTATTATTTTACATGGAAGTTATTGTTATAAATTGTGTCATATGTCAGAGTATGGGTATATGTAATTATGAAGTTGGATTTCCATTTCTTGATGTATTTGGGGATGGGTCACTATTATCTGGGTATAAAGTTGTAGTAATACTTGTGTCATATATGTATAATTTTAAGTATCGATTTGATTATGATAATTCTATTCTATTATAATTACAATTAAATTTTTTATTATTGATGACATTATTATTATTATTATTATTATTTTATTCCTATTTCATTTGTTATTATGATTATGTAGCATATGATATTAATTGTATAGTATGTATGATTTTGATTCCTATTATTTATATATTTTTTCTTATGTATTTTGACGAGCTATAGTATTATCAAATTAAATACGTATTCTTTTAGTATACTGATTAGTAAAATTATACATTTTAATATCTTCATTAAGTGTTCATCTTATATTTTTTCCTTTATATATATAAGTATATACATTGTACCTTACGATTTAAGTAATTAAATAATATTATAAAAATATGTCAACTTTTTTCTCTATTGTATGACATATTTATATTATCTCCAATTTCTATTTTAATTTGATTATTTTCATTTGGAACCTTTATTTAGATAAGTTTACAGGTTCATAAATAACTTTTAAGTATAACCTCGTTATTGAGTACTTGAGGGTTAACGTGTATATTTGTTTTCATCTAGACTCATGGTGTTTTGTGGAGCAACTTCAAGTATGTGGTGCTTGTTTATATGGTTGTGCTTACTAAGTTAGAAAGGACTTAATTGGACTAATTTATATTTGGCTTCATTGACCTTAACTATTGGTTGACCTTAACTATTGGTTTCGCTCTAAGGATCCGTAGACATAGTTCTTTAGAGGGGCAATTGCTAATTGTATGTGGGGATTCTTTAGTGGGCTTTTATATGGGGTGACACAATTAGAATTCTATATTTTATGGTCTCTAGATTCTAGACTCTAGGTGTAAAGGACTAAAAAGAAAACTTGTATTATATCCATCTATGTATGTAGACCAGATTATGGTGTAGTAGATTATGAGTACCCCTATATTGTAAGTTAGTTTAAATTAAAGATAATTAAATTATTGTTTGCTTATATTTTGTTATAGTTGCATTATATGCATGTAGACGTTTTGGGCTTGGTATCCGTATGTGTTTGTGTACCTATATTAGGCTTTGGCTCATTTTTTTATTTTTATAGTTGTAAGTTGATTTAATAAGTTGCTATAAGTATGAAAATTGCTATTATTCGGTTAGAAAAGAGAGGCAATCAGTTTTGTCTGTTGTAAGAGATTAATATTTAGTTATTAAGTGTATTTGTGGCAGAAGTGACTTGTCTGTGAGTCACTCAAATTGATGTATTTGAAAAATTATTATTTTATATATGATAAGGGATTGTTATAAGTGATTTTAGAAATTATAGTTGGTTTTAGAGCCTTAATGTGTTCTTGAATGGCAGGAACACGTAATAAGTTATGGTGCCCTCCAGTTCTGGAGCATTACAGGTGCAAAGGAAATGAAAGCCGATAGAGTCGAGTTAGTAATAATATTTTGAGAAGAAATTAAAGTGTGATAATGAAATGTAGCACTTAATATGTTTAAGGGTTTTTACTTTTGGCAATAGGTTAATGGACTTGGACCTTGAGTATGTTTTAAGTAAAATGTTATATTTTATCATGTTTAATATTATTT
The DNA here is from genome assembly GCA_024138015.1 of Lumnitzera littorea. Lineage (NCBI taxonomy): Eukaryota > Viridiplantae > Streptophyta > Magnoliopsida > Myrtales > Combretaceae > Lumnitzera > Lumnitzera littorea. Next base: position 68,490,550 of record JAMXBB010000008.1, read on the forward strand.
ATTAAGAATTTTTATATGTTGAGTATAGAGTAACTTAGGACTTATACGTTGTATATTTTAAAGTATAAAAAATTTAATAAAATGTATTTGAATTAACTATGCTAATAAGATTATCTAAAAATGAAAAAAAAAAAAAGTTTTTAGATTAATTGTTGTAATACCCTAGAACGTGAAATGCTACATCTTGCCACATGTCCCTAACTTTTTACTAATATGTCATGCGTAAATCTTTAATTAAAATCTCTAAATAAACAAATTTCAACCTCTTATGATTTCACAAAATTTTAGTTCCCTAAATAATTGTACTGATCTCCAATAATTACTTCAATAAAATCTAAGAACTTAAAAAAAAAAAAAACTAACATAACTATAAAATAAACTTTACAGTTTTCTAAACATATATATATATATATATATGTATATATAGTTGATATAATGAACTCTAACTATTTTAGTTCAAAGTCTAAGTTTACAATGCTACTCTCTAACCTAGTAACCTTGATGGCCTTAAACAAAGCTAACAAATTCTGAAAATTTTTACTAAGTGCCTACACCTGAAAAATTAAAGATGGAATGAGTCTCTATTCTATGCATAACCCGTCCCATCACCAAAGTAGCAGTCTCCAACCCTTTCTTAATAATAAACACAATTGGTACCATCATAAATCTTAGTAATATAATCATAACTTGAACCTCCAGCTGAAAAACACAAACTGTCAAAGGGTGAGCTAGTGCTCGATATAAGATACCACGCATACATGCACATGAATACATGATCAATGGCAAAAGTATACATACAAGTAACTACATTAAATATAACAATCAGCCGGTTTAGTCTTATTTATTAAGTTCATAAGTACCACAGTTTCAGTGTCTTAATACTCAAGGTTACTTATGACTCCCCCACACAATATAGATACTATATAGATATTGGTGTTGGGTCTTCCTCAATGCTCGAGTGTCCGATAACCATCTTAAATCTAGTTAGCTCCTTTTAGTATGGGACTTTACTTGGGATATTGTCACACAAAGATCACCAGATACCTTACTAATACCACTGGACTCGAACAGTATGTGGTCGAAGCTAAGTATAAGTAGCATAGTCAATTAAGTCTCAGTTTAGTTAAGTTAGGTTTAATTACTAGCCTAACATACATAACCATCAATTAAGTGTCCTGTACTTGACTCTACAGTAGTGTTTAATAAGTATCCTGATGTTCTACAACCTGGTACGTCACAAAAATAAGTAACTTAGCCCCTAAACTCAATCATAAAAGCCACTATTTACTCCTTACATCCTAACCCCTCAAGTAGGCCACAAGTCCCTACAAGAAGTCTCAATTTGTTCCTTGGAAAAACGAAGTTTGGTTGTTGTTTTGAATTGGAAAACTTGTTTAAATACGTATTGAGAAGGTTTTAGAATAAAAAAGAAGGTTGAAAAAGCACCAAGGAAGGAAAAGGAAACTCAATATACATTATAACAGACATGGTGTTTGGATGCTAAAGGGTCAGGTGTCTAGATGCCATTCAATAACACACACTCATGAGTTACAGGCCCCTAGCATTCGGACGCTACTATACTTAGCGTTTAGATGCCAACTGCAGTCTATAGTTCGCGATTCCTCCCTTACTTAATCCTAACTTGGAACCCATTCACCAAGCTTCACTTCCCAGGTATTTTACTACTCCTTCACTTGCTTCCAAATACTTCACAACACCATTCAATCATCAATATAGAAATCTTAACCTAAATGGCAGTTAACATTGTAATTTTAGTAATCCATATCATGAATGAAACTTTAGTCAACTTAAGGGTTTAAAAGTGACTTACTCATTGTTTTGTGATGTAAGGATGCTCAAATCTGCAATCCTTGCTCTCTACTTTTGTAAAAACGAATTTTTGTTTGAGTTTCCTTCACCAACTCGAGAGAAAAACGAATTTCAATAGAGTGCAAGCGATAACTTACTAGGTTTCAACTATTCCTTTATGAAATCTTGAGTTTTGCTTTGATTAGAGCATACAAACTCTTTGAATTTGAGCCCGAGTGATCTTATTGAGATATCTCTTGTAGGTTTTTTGGTTATAAGAAGAAGAAATGTAACTTGGTTTACGGAATAATGGGGGAAAACAAATAACATAAGTGAAAAAGAGGGGTTTCAAATTTTCCTTAGGACCACTTTGCTTCTGTAGCTTAAGCCTTTTTACATGCTATACTAATCTCTTAACTCTTTATTTATACTCTTATTTTCTTTCCTCTTATTTAAATTTTTGGGTTTTACAATTATGACTCAAAAACAACATAATTAGGTAAAAAAATAAAAAGAGAAAAGAAAAACAAACAGAGAAAGAGATAGGTAATTTGGAATCATATAAGAAAAGGAAAAAAAAAAAAAGATAAAAAGAAGAAAAAAGGGTAATAAAATGGAGAAACAAACATGATAGAAAAGAGAAAAGAGGAATTTATTAAAAATCGTTGTCGTTATAAGCGCAAGTGGAAGCACATTACCTCATAGCTATGTGGAATATTATATAATTTTTTAAATATAAATACAACATCTTTTTTTTCCCCTTATTTTCTGAATAAGTTTAATAAATAATTATTCCTTAAAGAGTTTGGGGTGGTTGGTGCCCTAAATTTGGTCCCTAACTCGGCAATGATTTGGAAATATGTATATATTAAAAAAATTTATTAAAAGATGAAGCCACGTTTTAACAATGTAAGGGTCTATATATATACGGATTAGTAAATGAAAGGTTCATTTCATATACAAGAACAATTAGCCTTTTTATTTATTTGTTTATTTTTTTAAAATTAAATTCTCAAATATTTTTAAGGTGGATAAAGAAGTAGAGAACTCTTAGCTGTGTGTATTATTATATAATTTCTTTAAAATATGAATACAACATCTCCTTTTTCTTATTTTCTGAATAATTTTAATAAGTAATTATTTTTTTTTTAAGTTACTGGGTGGTTAGTACCCTAAATTTAGTCCCTAAATTATCAATGATATGGATATATGTGTATGTTGAAAAATATATGAAAAGATGAAAACACATTTTAACAACATAAAGGTTTATTTATACGGATTCATATGCAATTAAAATTAGCCCATTTATTTAATTGTTTATTTTTTTTTTAAATTGAATTCTCAAACTCTTTTAAGGTAGACAAATTGAACTCCGTCCGCTAATGTTGGAAAATTTGCTTTCATCATCCTTTTAAGACTCTATTTAGTCAACTCGAGCACCTTTAACAAATGTGAATGTAAATGTAAATCTAAAAATTACAAGCACAAAATAAGGTTACCGACGAAAACGCACAAAAGACCGCAAATAGAGCCTTTAGATTCAAATTCACTGTTCCCTTCATCCTCACGCTCTCTATCCATCGCTATTTAAAGTTGAATCAACCCAACCAAAGGTTCTCATTCCATCGTCACTATTCGCATCTCATTCTCATTCTCTGCTCATCCCCCGATAACCCAAAGAGTAAGTCGATTCCCTCTCTTATCTCGTCTTCTTACTTTCGTCCCTTCTTCTTGCTATTTCAGCGATCTCCAGGATCCATTCTGTTTATCGTCATATTTGTATGGAGTAACAACGTTTTTTGTCGTGCTTTTTTCCTGCATTATTCATGTTGGTTTCTTTGTCTTGTTCATATGATCTTGCCCATTTTTGATTCGATGATCTTATTCTTTTAATTGGGTCGTATTATATTACTGCCAGATTTTGACTCCATTGTCGTGTAGGTGATCTTAGTCCTTTATTAGTGCAATTATCATCGTTTGTCTGCTTGAATAACAAAAGCTGGCTCTTTTTATGACTTTTGCATTTTAGATCGATGGATAATTCACTCTTCCAGGGCTTACGTAATCGGTTTTTAGCTTATGTTCTTTGATTCGTGAGCAATCATGGACACGCGTTTCGTATCATATATTGTATGGAACAAAGAATCCTGATGGATCAGAGTTTATAGTAGATGCACACCTGCATGTTTGGTGAAATAGCAAGGTCTGCTTCTCAAGTTGCTATGGTCTTTATGCAGATCTAGTTGAGACTTTCTTCAGCTGATCATTATGGGGACCGTTGTTGATTCTGCCAATGGAAGCCTCGCTGAGAAGAAGCCTAAAGTTGTTTTCGTTTTGGGTGGGTTTCGTTTCTTTCCTTTTCTTTAAGGAATTTCTGTATGGGTGGTTAAGTCCTCACATGTTCTAAGAGTCTCGATCTACTCTTATGTGAACAGAGTTTTACTTCCTTGAAATGCTTTTAGTTCTTTCTGTTGCTTAGCGTGTTTGTCATAAAATTTTGAGTAGGGTCATTCTCTCTCCATCTCTCTATTCCATGCACGGACATGATACTTGTGATCTCGTTTCAATCTTCCCTCGAGCCCTTTATGAGTTTGAAAATGTCACATGAACGTAATAGGAGGCCATATAAACATTCTTGTGTACATGGGCATGATACTTATGTATACATGGACATGATCCTTGTGATCTCATTTCAATCTTTACTTCCCCTGAGTCCTTTATAAGTTAGAAAGTGTTGCGTGAATGTAATAGGAGGTCATGTAAACATTCATGTTACGTGGTTCTGATTATCAGATTTATGACCCACCATTTGCCACTGCATAATGCTTTTGTATAATTGTGATCTGATTTCATTTGCATTATGATAATGCCTTTTGAATGACATGAACTTTAGTATGCATCTTGATGTTTAAAGATCTCTGCATTGTGCTTCTTAATGTTTAGGAGCTTTTTGATATTTTTGTTGTGTAATTGAGTTTTCAGGGGGCCCAGGCAGTGGAAAAGGTACCCAATGTGCTAATATTGTCCAACACTTTGGGTATACCCATCTCAGTGCTGGTGATCTTCTACGAGCAGAAATCGCATCTGGGTCTGAGAACGGGTAAGGATTTTTATTATCACCTTTTTGCACTAGGTAAATTTTAGCATACCTGTGTATATGATAAAAAAAAAATGTCATGACTGTCACACTCATCCGATAGTCCATTGATAACATGATCATTTGTGAATAGTATTTCCAATAAGTGCAGAGACTGATTTGAAAATCGAGATAAACTACATTTTGATAATTATTATAATCTTGGAGAATATTTGGGAGTTCCTTTCTTGGAGTTCATGCCCTTATTTTTCCCAATTTTAAGTGCTGCAACTTCTTGATCTTTTCTTGCAGAGTCTCACCCGGTAGTGTATATGATATTCTTTTTGAGTTTTGACATAGCAAAATAGTGGCTTTGGGTTGAACTCTCCACTTATTTTGCCTTGCCAGAATATCGTTGGCAGTGGGCAAGTCAATTATCCATTTAAATTGTAACCCACTATTTATTAAGATTGGGGAGAGGAAATAGCATTAAATAGTGTATAAGATTTGTTCCTATATGATTTAGAAGTGGCAATTATGTACTTTTCTCATGTATCAAGTGGTTTTAGCTAGTCATATTGTGAAACAGTTTCCTTTCTTATACTGTGAATAAAATTAGAACATGCTGCAATGGTTCTCTCAGGCTGCATCACTGTGTTTTATGGTACATCATAGGCCCAGCCAGTGTGAATAATGGACTTCATGGTAGCTGCTTAAAATTGTCTGCTTATTTGATGATAAGAATCTTTTTGGCTTATGTTGGCCCTTCTACAGCTCTTTGATTCTGAAGGTTCTCTTTTTCCTTTTCTTGCAGAACCATGATTGATAACATGATTAAAGAGGGAAAGATTGTGCCTTCAGAGGTGACAATCAAGCTTCTCCAGAAGGCTATGCAGGAAAATGGCAATGATAAGTTTCTTATTGATGGTTTTCCTCGCAATGAAGAGAATCGCGCAGCGTTTGAGGAATTTGTAAGCTTTGGAGAGACTCTTTGACATTAAAACAAACTGGTTATTTTTAAAAGCATAGTAACAATGGAAAGGCATTGTTTATGTCATAGTTGAGGCTAGAATTGTGTAAATTGTGCTTTAAGCTGATTTACTGACAAGCAGTTCTTTTGCAGACCCAAATTGAACCAGAATTTGTGCTGTTCTTTGATTGCTCTGAAGAAGAGATGGAGAGGCGTCTTTTAGGAAGGAACCAGGTTAGGAGTCACCATCTCTTGCCCTTTTACCATTCTTCTATAAGTCAAGATGTGCAGGCACTTGATATATTTGCCTATTTGAGAGTATCTTAAATTCTTCCATGTTTTTTGTGGTTATGTAGGGGAGAGTTGATGATAACATTGAGACTATCAGGAAGAGATTTAAGGTTTTTGTCGAGTCTAGCATCCCTGTGGTTCAATATTATGAATCGAAAGGAAAAGTTCGAAAGGTTGTTTACATCTCATGCACAGTTGGAAATTGCATCACTTAGTGGATAAACATACTTATAACTTGTACCTTTTCAGATTGATGCTGGCAAATCTGTTGAAGAGGTTTTTGAGTCTGTTAAAGCTGTTTTCACCTCGAAAGATGATAAGGTAAAGCTCATATTACAATTTTTTTCAATAAAGGAAACCTTTTATTCTTTTATTGGTCAGGAAGCTTCTATTGCTGAAAGGTGCAAGTTCTGGAACCTGCATGTTGGATTATGTTGCAGTGGAAGTATCTTGATTTGAATAGCTGTAGTTTTTGAAACGATTTTTTTCCAATTCGTTTTATGCTAGACTGCTAGGGCACATCAAAACCTAAAATGTAAAAATTGCTGAGGCATGTTTTGGCTAGATCTTCACTCTTTAATTATCCATAAATATCCAATATTTCTACTGAAGTTAACGAAAGCATGTCAATTCAACTACACTTAAATACACCTCCTCTGAGATAATCAACTAGAAAGTATGGTGATCGGTGTTTAATGCATTGGATGCTACTCTGTTCATGATAAGTCTTGCATATTTCTTTCATTATACTTATGAGACAATGTGGGTTGCAAAAAATATCGTACAAAAATCTTAATTTATAGCTATGAATTTCTTTTATGTTTTCTTATTGCATTTCAAAGTTATAACCTGACGAGTTGCTATTGTAAGATATGTGCAGTCCGAAATGCTGAGATTATTTTTCTACTAGTACTATTCAGTGTTAGTAAAGGGAAATATAAGCAGATAATTGACGAATGTATTGCAGGTTGCGGCCTAGGGATTGCAGATCTTTGTGTGATCATGAACCCACTAGCTATTGGAGGTATTAATGTCTTCAATCTCTAGATTTGCCCTTTGACTTGTCTTGTTCATGTCGTGAAACAGAGCATTATAGTTAGGCTTTAGGAATGTGTAACCAAGTACAAACAAAATTTGGCTGGAAATATCTCTTTGGTCTTATATCAGGGACAAGATATGCCTACCTGATTAGAAAGAAGCTTGTCATTTCTGGATAGGTTTTTACATGCCCATAGGGTTTTAGAAGTAAAAATTTTTACTCGTTCTTGTCATAATTATGTGTTTATTATACTTTTGGTCAAAAAACTTCCTGAGATATTATTACTCACATGGCTGAATCTTCTGCATTATTTTTGTAACAGGTGAAGATTTTATAGTAGCTGTATATTAATATTCTTGTTCGAGAGAGGATTCACCTGTTCCGAAATTCCTATGGAATGGCTTTTGCATTATATGATGAGGCCGTGCCTCCTTATTCTTGTATAACCATAAGCTATGGATAATAAACTCTATCCGTGATGGCGTCATTTTTGTGCTCTTTATCTTCATGCTAGTTGTTTTGCCCACTTTTTTGTTTCCTTTGATTAAAGCGGTGCTAGCTTTTGGGAGTTTGTTCGTGGCAGAGCAAGATGCTATAATTTTATCGGATGCGACTGCTTGATAGTTCTGCATAATCCAGTATATGAACCGGTAGATAGCTGGTGAAGTCTTCTGGATGGACATCGTGATCCATACACCCCGAACCCAGACGAGAAAAATTATAGGTCTTTTGTTGGATGATAAATTCGTATCACGCAAGTTCCTGCTTTATCTTGGTTATGAGTATGGATGGGCAGATCCCTGGGATATTCTAGGAGCCTTTTAAATTGTCTTTGACTACTAAAATAATTAGTTGCTTAAAATTTTTATCTTTTTCTTTTTCTTCGTCTTTTTTTTTTTTTTTGGGTTGGTACTGTTCGTTTAGAAAGAGACTTTATCATTTGAAAGAGCAAGTTTTTGAAATGGAGAAATGAGAAATGGGTTGGAGCATACCGTGTCTGTTGGCTTCATTTTCAAGATCTTATAGCTAAAGCTAGAGATCTTTTAGGTAGGTTTTGGTTAGCAATTTTTTCTAATACCGGATAAGATAAAAATTATTATGTTTTATTTATAAAATAAGTATGATATTAGACGAAAATCTTTGTATAATACTAGATAAATATCAAGATATTTCTCATTTCCGTTTGATAGTACAAAAGTTTTAGGATACAGACAAAATACATGTTGAGAATTTAAGAGCCTCCAAGTTGAACTCGTATGTCCCTCACCTCAAGTGTTGGATGTTGTACGTGCATAGGTTCCAATGTAGGAACTTATTCATTAGTCTCATTAATGACATCTTTCATTCATAGTAGAAGGATTAGATGATTGGTTTCTTGAATAGTGTAGGTCATTTGCTAGATATTGTATACATATGCTTATGTGGTGGTGTTCTCAAGATTGATATCCTCGAGCATTGGCATTGTATGCTTAGGGCTTCAAGATTATTTTCAAGTTCAAAGTTCTTGGTTAACACTATGAGTCGGACTAATTGTCCTCTTTCTTATGGGTGCCAAGATCAAATTGTCAACTTGTCTCCCAAGTTGAGTTACCTTAAAAAAAAAAATAAAAAAGTGGGTGGTCATGCATGTACAGCATGTATCTTGTGTTAATGAGGCCTTAAGGAAGTGATTTGGAATAAGACATAAGGGATGGTTAAGAGAAAAAAGTTGGGAGATAAAATATTCTCAAGGAGCTCAAACGTAAGTGTAAGTAGTGGAGGAGTTCAATGAAATTAACTTACTATTGTTGAGGAATAGCATTGCGTTCATCTCTGTAAATGCAACACGATCTTTCATAATAACAAATTCATAGCATAATGATGTTTTTCTTAATTTCTTGATGTCTTAAAGGGACTTTAAATATTTATAGAATTTGATTGATAGTATCATTCATCAAATTGTGTCAATGGTTGAATTTTCATGGATGAGAAGAATCCCCCCTCCTAACGGCCTTTAAATGGACTTATCTTGATTCCATACCTATAAAGGAATTATTATTAAGAGTGAGCTTTCTTGAGGAAGATTGCAAGTGGATGAATTGATTCAACGAGCCTTAGTATAAAATTTACCATGCCAAATCTTTGTTAATTATTCCAAAATTTATGGATATGAATCTTTAAACTTTACTACTTTAGCTCAAAAGTCAAACCTACGTTTTTATTGGACTTGAAATGTTTGCAAATTTTATACTTAATTTTATCTATGATGGTTTGACCAAATTAGTAGAGAAATAGACTATAAGATTGGATAATAAGAAGGAGAGATGGTTTAATGGTAGGGAGATAAAACATTACAAAAATGAGTAGTTATACCAATAATATGAGTAATTCTATAGGTAAAATATTTTCTCTCAATTATATATACAATAGATTATAGGTTAACTATATAAAAGAATTGATGGCTTAGATTTAATGACAATTAAATGAACATCGAAGATTAATGATAGTACCAAATAGTAACCTTTTGGTGGTTTATAATTTTTTTTATTATAATATACATAATTTTAGAGGCTTTTTTACTATCTTATCTCTTTAATTTTTTTTTTTTTTCTTATTATACCGTTTTGATATCACCTTTTTTTTTGGCTTATCTCTTTGGTTTTATGTTTTTCTTTCAATAATACTTGTTTAGTGTTTATTTTTTATCATTACTCGTGTTATTTCTAGAATATCTGCAACCTCTATATAGTTATTGGAAATGAGGCAACTTTTACGTTCATGTTATTTAACTTCTATAGTTTGAAAAATTGCAATTCTTTCTAATTGATGAATAAAAAACTATCACATGAAAATGTGATATACACATTAGCAGGTGATGCACCTACGATAAGTGAAAAAATAAATACTATTATGTTTAGGATATGTAGAGAATAAAAAACTTTCAAGCATGCATAGTGGGAATTGAATTTGAAGCATATGTTTGTGATTTTTGTTGCCTTAGATCTTTCATTGGTAGAGTTCCTGGGCCTCTTAGGGCACAATGGGCCATGTCTAGGAGGTTTAGGTGGTCAGGGGAGCTTCCTGCTATGTAAATAAAAGCAAGTTGCTATGTTAGGGGGCTATCCAATGTGATCACTTCAATATTTAAGTTAGTGAGAGGGAGAAAAGAGCTTTAGACTCAGTAGAGGATGTATGAGCATGTGGTTCCTTCTATTTTTTACTCTAAGATGGTAGACTTATCACTCGTAAGGATTCAAGGGAGAGTATATATAAGATGTGTTGCTATCCATTCGACCTTGTAATTTAGTGAGGTTGACAAGACTTCTTGATATTAGCAAAGGAAATGATTATTCTTAGGTTGTGTGACTATCCCGTCCTTTTAAGCGTTGTCTGGCACCATAAACTTAGTCCATATTGGTTAATATGGGATGGTTGCTCATTTTTACATCAAATTAAATGCGATGTAAGTGTTTATACGAATGGGTGAGGAATGACTTACTAAGGATTTATATCTCAAATGTTACATGCCTATTAAGCATCCATCGCCTAGCTTTATGGTCAAGGTGGCTTGTGGTTTGCTAGTCCTAAGCTAAGTTGGGGGTAGGTTCACTTGCTAGGAAAGGGCCAATTGGGATGTTGACATTATGGGTTTGCAGTTGATTATCCATTTATGCGGACCAAGCCTATATGTGATCCTCATTTGTTGGGGAGGTAGCCTTTGGTTGTTTTAGTATTAGGCCTTAGGCTCTTTTGGTTTTAAGCCTTGGGCTACCAAGCCATTCCTAATAGTTACTATCAACACTTTCCCCCTTACTTCTGTTTGAGCTAAGTGATGATGAGAGTAGATTATTATCATGTGATTGGCGTAAGCTTGGGGTTGGGGTTAGGTAGGGTGGGGGGAGGGGTGGGGATTCCTATCCTTAGTGTAGTTGGTCATCTGTTGCATCTCATTTATTTCCATGTTCGAGCACAGACAAAGTTAAGTGCATTTCACCTCCCTCGAGTGACTCCTTGGTCGTTAGGTAGCCATAGGGAGTAGATTATTGGTTTTTGCCTTTTTTGAAGCTAGCTTTTGATGGTTGATGTTCTTTTCATTGGTAATGATATCTTGTTGATATGATGTTTGGCAGTAAGTGTCCTTATAAATAATGGTTAGTAAATGATTAATCGCCGTCATTATTGTCGATTGGTATAGTGTGATGTGAACTGGTTTGAAGACACACAAGGGCGACTGTAGGGGTGGGTCTAAGCTAGTTAGAAAAGCTCGAAGAAAGAGATGGGAATTACACGAGAATAGGGAAAAGTAAAACAGTCAAACTTACGTATAGCTTTAAGGATATGACGCAGTAAGGAACTTTCGAGGATTTACGGCACAACTCAATATGATGCATTAGATGGTCCGGTGAGATTACTTGTCACCTAGTCTTGCTTAAGGGTTGTGATGAGAGTGAAGTAAGCAAACAAGCTGTAAGCAGTGTTTATGAAAAGAAGTATAATTGATATTCTCTAGTATGATGATGCAGCTACATTACAATAAGGTATTTATACCTAAAAAACTAGGGCAAGCTGCCTAAAATGGAAAAAAACTAAAAGGGAGATGTCCAAAAGAAGTAATGTAAGGAATAATAAAAGGGTACAATTGAAAATATGATAAAAACGAGTATCTTGTATGGAGGATTTTGTCACATGGTTGCTTGGACACATGACTCCTTATGGATGGATGACTTTTTGGTAGAAAAGACAATTATATATGATTAGTTTATTTTTTGCCAAGCCGAGTTATTGAGTAGAGGTGGTACATCAGTTGTGCTTAGTTGAGCTAATAATTCTTTAGAGGTGAATTTGCCTTGGACGTATTTAGTATGGCTTGAATTTAAGTAGGTTAAGCTGATGGTCGGATGTATTGAGTTGATGCTTAAGTGTAGTTCAGGTTGGTAGCTAGAGACAAATGATGAGTGCGAGAGGGTTTGATTTAGCAAAGGCATCAGGTTGGTAGCTTACAGCAGCTTATACTCTTTGGTGGTAGGTCGTAAGGAAAGGATTTGCTTGGTCATACTTTCTAGCCTACGAGCTCAAGCTTAGGTCAAGGGTCTGGTGGTTTGATTCCTATCATCCTCACTGGGCCGATTAGGATTTGGGATCAAATCCAGTTAATCCTTGTCTAAGCTCTCCTTGGGTAGTTAAGAGTTGAGGTCAGTAGCATTAAACACATTTGACACTCTGAAATCTTCTAGAAGCTTAAGTTAATATGTATTGTTATTGATCTTCTAGAGTATCTTAAATGATCCTTTAACCCATGCAGATAGCTTATTCTTTCTCTTATTAGAGAATCTTTCCTTACTCAAGTGTAACCACACTTGGTTTCTGAGTTAAAATTGCTTGGTCTTCCTTCCTTTACCTTTCTCCTTTAGCTTCCTGGCAGATTTGTCAATTTGCTGGGTGACATGTTAGTAGATCTGTTGGATGGACTGGGCTCTAGTTCTTGCCTTGGAATCTTCTTAGCAAATGGGTGGCATGGGGGTGTGATTGAGGGGTAGTTTAGGGTTGAAACCATAGACTACCTCAAATGAGACATGCCTAGTAGTAGCATGTACTATCTTGTTGTAAGCAAATTCGACCATAGGTAAGCAGGCGTCCTAGTTGGTTAAGTTTTTCCCTATTGTAGCTTGGAGTAGTGATCCTAGAGTATGGTTGATCACTTCTATTTGGCCATTGGTTTGGGGGTGGTATGAGGTTTTGAATAGTAGTTTGGTTCCCATCTGATGCTAGAGGGTTCTCTAAAAATAGCTTAGAAATTTTAGGTCTCTGTCTAACACCACACTCCTTGGTACCCCGTGCAAGCGAATTGCTTCCTGTAAAAACAAAGAGGGCGAAGCAACATTAATCTTGGTGTAGGGTATGGAATATGCCATTTTGCTAAACCTATCCATGACAACCATTATAGAATCTTTACCTTGGGTAGTTCAAGGTAATCCGAAGACAAAATCTATACTTAGGTTAGCCCATAGTTTGGTCGGAACAGGCAGTGGCATTGTTTTCCCCTGTTATGCTTAGCTTTTTGCTTTCTTGCAGATGGTGCATGCCTCTATCATACGATGTACGTCATGTCTCATTATAAGCCAAAAGAACCTATCATTTTGTAGTTCATACATTCTTTGTTCTCTAAAGTACCCAAAAAGTCCCTTACTGTGGGCTTTTCTCCATAGTAGCTCCCTTATTGAACAGGTTAGCACATATAAGTTACCTCCTCTATATAGATAACGATCTTTTACATGGTACTTATTTACTGCTCTTCCTTCTCTACAGTGCTTGTATATAGGGCCAAAATGAGAATCATCTTGATATTACTCTTTAATGCTTATAAACCTTAATAGCCTAGTCTGTAACTTATAAGTATAATATGTCTCCTCAACAGAGTATCAACAACTACATTGTTCTTAGCTTGCTTGTACTTAATGATAAAATTAAATCCGTCAAAAAATTCAATCTATTGGGCTTGGCATTTCAAAAGCTTTGATTGGCTTCGCAAATGTCTTAAGGACTTATGATCTATGTATTTGACAAATTCCTTTGGTAGGAGATAATGTTGCTATACAAGAAGAGCTCGAATTAGGGCCAAAAGTTCTTTGTCATAAATAGAGTAGTTCAATTGTGCTCACCTAAGCTTTTCACTCCGATAAGTGACAAGTCGGCCTTCTTGCATTAGCATAGCTCCAACACCGACTCTTGATATGTTACATTTAAGCTTGAATACTTTGTTAAAGTCTGGTAAAGCCAAGATTAAGGCAGAGGTCAACCTAGTTTTCACCTCAGCAAAGCTCCTCTCTTCTTTCTCTCCGCACTTGAACTCCATATTCTTCTTTGTAAGCTCAATCAGAGGTGCTACAATGGCACCGAATCTTTAGATAAATCATTGGTGGAATAATGCCATTCTATGGAAGCTTCTCACCTCGGCACAGGATGTTAGGGTTGGCCACTCAACAATGGCTCGTACATTCTCTTTATCAACTCTCAATCCCTTTTCGCCAACTATGTAACTTAGGAAGATTACTTCTTTTTGATAGAAATAACATTTTTTCAGGTTTCTAAATAACCACTTTACTTGAAGGACATTGAAAACAACTCTAAGATGTTTTGTATGCATTGCCAGGTCGGTACTATAGGTAAGGATGTCGTTGAAGTAGATGATGACAAGTTTGCCTACTATATCTCTTAAAACGTGATTCATCAGCTTCATGAAACTAGTTGGGGCATTTGATAGTTCAAAAGACATAACTATTCACTCGTATATGTGATGTCGGGTCTTAAAAGCAGTCTTCCATTTGTTTCGTTCCCTTACCTTATTTGAATTTGGTGGTATCCTGACTTCAGATCAATCTTGCTAAATACTCTCACTTCACTTAGTTCATCTAACATATTGTTTAGCCTCAGGATGGGATACTTGTACTTGATTATAATCTTATTGACAACTTTGCTATCCATATACACACTATAAGTTCTATCCTTCTTCCACATAAGCAACACTAGTACAAGACAGGGGCTAAAACTCTCACTTACATATCCCTTCTCCAGTAGTTCATTGACTTACCTTTAAAGTTTAGTAGCTTATTTGGGGATCATTTGATAAGTTGGTTTGTTTGGCAAGGCAGCGTCGGATATCAATTCAATGCAGTGTTCAATGCCTTTGAAAGGGGGTAATCCCTTGAGTAACTTTTCTAGAAACAGGTTAGTATACTTTTGCAGTCGTTCTTTGACTTCTAGGGGTAGTTCATCCTGCTCCTGCAATTCTAGTAGTCGCTAGATTAACAGAAAAGTTGATACATTGGCCTTAATAGCTTCTTGGAGTTCGGCTCGACTCAACATTAAAGCCT
The DNA here is from genome assembly GCA_024138015.1 of Lumnitzera littorea. NCBI lineage: Eukaryota > Viridiplantae > Streptophyta > Magnoliopsida > Myrtales > Combretaceae > Lumnitzera > Lumnitzera littorea. The sequence goes on from JAMXBB010000008.1 coordinate 68,505,585, forward strand.
TCTTTGATCTGCGAGTAAGTTTAGCTTATAGCTTGTTAACTCGACTCGGCGACATAGGGTTTAATGTAATCTTCCTTCCATCCTTCTCAAATACATACGTATTCTTGTAACCATCATGAATAACCTTTTGATAAAAAAGCTAAGGTCGGCTTAGCAGTACGTGAGATACACACATGGGTAGCATATCACAAAGAATTTCGTTCAAATAGTTCCCAATTGAGATCAATAGCAGCACTTGTTGAGTAACATGTAGTGCTCTCCTTGTTCAGTCAATATAACTTGTATGGCTTCGGATGTGAAGTGGTTAGCATCTTAAGTTTCTTAATCGGGTTGGCAGATGTTACATTGGTGTAGCTTTCACTATCCACTATGAGTGCATACATCTAATTATTCACTTTACAAGTGATGTAAAATAAGTTCTCTTTCTACTCCTCCTCAATAGAGGGTTACAAACTCAACACATGTTGGAAAACCAGAGTTAACTTGTCCAGAACCTTTGCAAACATATCTTCCTCAATCAGGTCGGCATTAACCTTAACCTTATCTCCCACTTCTTTCTCCTCCTTTGGTTCCTTGTCTGTGCTATTTACTTTAATCTTTGGGATATCTCCCTTGATGATCATGGTCTTTTAGTTCGGACACTAAGTAGCCAAATGCCCAAAGCCTTGACATTTAAAGCACTTGATCTCTCTCGTCTTCCTTCCAGATCCTTATCTCTTCTCTTATGTTCTCATTAGCACTTCACCTTCAACTGGTTTGCCCTTTTGTTCGGCTCTAACTTCTACCCTTTTGGTCGGCTCAATGGTTGGTCAAGCTTGGTAGCTTCCTCGGGTAAGTTAGCTCATTAGGGTTCAAGTTGGCTTGTTCCTTCTCTGCCTCTCCACTCACTAGGCTATTAGTATAGCCTCATCTAATGTGGTGAACTGCTATAGTTCCATAATATCTCACAAGTCATTTCTTAATTCAGCAAAAAACCTAGTTACTATTTGTACCAATGGCTCTTTTACTTCATAGTGAATCATGAGTATTTGGAACTCTTGATCATACTTATCAACAGTTCGGCTTCCTTGCCTCAGCTCTTGAAGCTGAGCAAAAGTGTCTTGTAAATAAGAGTCTAGCATGAACTTGTTTTTGAGTATCCTCTTCATTTTAGGCCAAGTATTTACCTCTCTGTATCTTTCTCGTTTTCTCATGATTTGGAAGTTCTTTTACCATATTGCAGCATATCCTGAGAATTTTATAGCAGTAGTCCTCACTTTCTCACGGTCTTCATATTGGTAATAATAAAAAACAAGCTTAACCTTCTCCTCCCAATCTAAATAATCATCTACACTCCTAGAACCATTGAAGCTTGGAATCTAAAGGTTCACATGGTTGGTAGCTCGAGATGCTTTAGCTCGTTGTTCTTCCTTATTGTACTCTTTTTCTTCATCATCATCCATATCACCTAAATCAATCCCCCTTCATACTCGTCCTCTTACTCCTCTACCTCGAACTAGTCAAGTTGGGACTTGTCCTCTAGCATGTCGAGTAGCTTGTAGAGTGTTCTATATGGCCTCAATAGGTTGATAGGCTATTGCATGAACAGCTCTGGTCAAATTGGCTAAGAGGTTAGCTACCTCATCAAGTCATTCGTTTGTACTTCTAGGGGTACCTATGGACAACACCACTATTGTTATCTCTAATTCCAGCATTGGCCCTCAAATTCATCATTTTCTTCGATAAGACTTGGTTTCAAACTTCAAATATGAGAATCAATAGACACTATTCCTCTAAACTAAACAACATGCACTCCTTTTCAAATGAATGTTTGATTAACCCACAAACTCAACAACTATACCAATGAATAACAAACTTAACCAAAACTTGCTTTGTTTTTGTATGCTCGAAATAGGGCAAAACAAAGTATATAACCATAGTGAACTACCACTCTCACTTACTTAAACACTTAGAGCTAACTTCTATGCAACTACAACACATTACCACAACAATCACTACTACTCAAGAAAGTTCAAACACAACTTACCTAAATGAAATCTCCTCTCTGATACTAAGATGATGTGAATCGGTCCAAGGATAGATAAAGGCAATTGCAGGGGTGGGTTTAAGATTGCAAAAAGCTCGAAGAAAGAGATGGGAATTGCGCGAGGATAGGGAAAAGTAAAACAAGCAAACCCATGATTAGCTCTAAGGACATGATGTACTAGGGAACTTTCGAGGACTTATAGCACAACTCAATATGATGCACGAGATGGTTCGATGAGGGTACTCATTACTTAACCTTAACCTTGCTTAAGGGTTAGGATAAGAGTGAATTAAGCAAAAAATCTATAAGTAGTGTTTACAAAAAGAAGTATAATTGATATTCTCTAGTATGATGATGCAACTACATTATAATAGGGTATTTATACTCAAAAAACTAGAGTAAGCTACCTAAAACGGAAAAAACTAAAAGGACAATGGCCAAAAGAAGTAATGTACAAGAAATAACAAAGGGTACAATTGAAAATACAGCAAAAATGAGTATCTTATATGAATGATTTTGTCACATGGTTGTTCGAGCACATGGCTCCTTGTGGATGGATGGCTTTCTAGTAGAAAAGACATTTCTATATGCTCAATTTGGTTTCTATTGAGTTGTGATGTTGAGCAGAGGTGGTAGATCAACTATGTTGATTTGAGCAAATAATTCTTTTGAGGTGAATTTACCTCGGATGTATTTCGTATGGCTTAGATTCAGGTAGGTTAAGTTGATGGTTGGATGAGCCAAGTTGATGCTTGAGTGTACTTTAGCTCGATTGTTGGAGACAAATGATGAGTGCAGGAGGGTTTAGTTTGGCAAGGGCATCAGGTCGATAGATTGCAATAACTTAGACTCCTTGGTGGTGGGTTGTAAGGAAAGGATTTGCCTGGCCATACTTTCTAGCTCGTAAGCTTAGGCTTAGGTTAAGTGTCCGGTGGTCTGATTCTTATCATAGTGTCCTTTGAAATATGAAATAATGCCATGTCTGATAATAGAGGATTCATTGCTTGTTATAATGGATATGTTGTCATTTCTGATGCTTCAATAATTATTCATTTTAATGTTGTATTTATTTTGAGTTAAATGTTGAGTACTTCGTTGTTGCTATAAATAGAGGTATTTGTTTTCTATGTTTGCTCATGACTCTTCTTTACACTCCTTAATGTATAATATGTTGTTCCTTGTTATTGATTTTTGGTAGAAGCGATTGTGGTCCTCTTTAGGCTACAATATCAAGGTAGAGGTCTTCCTTAGGCTTTTGTTTTGTATTTTAGGTCTAAAGATGTTGTTGCCATTAGGGGTTGCTTTCCTAGCCTTTTGGTGTGAAGCTTTTGCTTTGCATTTTCTTATGCTGTTAAATTGACTCATATGCAGTCCTTGTTTGGAGGTGAGGCATGGAAAGGATAGGTCTTGTTTGGCAACCCATATGGTTAACTAACCTTATGGGAGATGACTTGGGCTACCTAAGCTAAAAAGTTCCTAGCTAGGTGTAAGGTCAAGTCTTCTTCTAGGAGGTGGTTGACTATTCAACTTGGTTGTTGCAGTGGTAGAGGCATTGTCTTGCCTGATTCCTAATCCTAAGGTCATAGTGTTCCACTAACCTTCCTCCTAATGTATGGGTAAAGCAGACCAAAGAGAGAGGTGATGGTTGAACTTGACAGATTGAGTTAGGAGCTTTAGGGCTATGTTGGGAGGGGGCCATTGATAATCTTCTGTACCTCCTTTCCATGGGATGTTTTGTGTGGTTATAGACTCCCAACTCTAAGGTCTTTGTTTTCCGTTTCAAGTTGGGACCTTCCTATACCTTAAAGACACTGTCATTATTTTGGGTAATAGAGGGTCCTTATTTCTCGTTTCATGTTGGGAAGTTTGTTTATTAGGAACTTCTTGTTTCAATTAGTGCAGTTCTTTGTTGGCTGGGCTTGTTAGAGTAAGGTTATCTCCTTATTTGGTAGCTCATTAATAGTTGGTAATTCTGTTTTTACAATTCATGAGGTCAACATGCTGACTCGTTTATGTAAGTTGGCCTTCTTATCTTAATGAAATATAAATTTTGTATACCTCCTATTATATCTTGCTAGTGATAATATTGCCTTTGTAGTTTGTTTAATCTTTCTCATTGTGAATGCTGTATTTATAGTATGTTTCTTGTTGTGTTCTAGGTTTTGGTGTGTTTTGCTTAGTTTGGCATGGTAGGTAAATGGCACATGGAATTTGATTCGAATTCTCTTTAAAAGCAAGGATCATTTGTGCAGTTAATGCCTATGTTGTGATTTGATTGAATGTGGGTCATATCTTTCTATCATGGCAATAGGACATGACTCATGGTGTGATGTACGTAGGACATACATCCTTAATCTATGTGTTGTTGTGTTACTTATTAAGTTCTCAATAAATGTTAGGTTATCAAGGTTTAGGCTTGTTGGTGAAGTTTTTGTGAAGCTTATAAAAGGGGTTTGTAGCTTCATTTTCTTATACCTTACTTTATGTTCTACTTTTGTCTTCAAGAGAGAAAATAGAGAGACTTTTCTTTTTTGATTTTTAATTGCTCAATGTATATGAGGAGTAGTGTGCCTTCCTTTAAGTCCTCAGCCTTTGGTGCGAGGTAGCACGGTGTAAGGCAGGAAAGACAGGTTTCTCCTCCCTTGTAGCATTCTTGAGGGTTACTTAGGTTGCTTGAGACAATTTTGTAGACGTTAGCACAACGTTATGTGAAGAAAGGGAGATCGGTGGGGTAGTAGACTTCGTTGCATGGGATGTCTATCCTGAAGATGGGGTTGAGGCATATGAGGCAATCAACATGTGTAGTGATGTTTCAAAGGGAATGGTACCAAGTGGGGTTGCTACCACCATTAGGATTGGCGTCGAAGGGACACATTAAGAGATTGTCCAAGGGGTTAGAAGGTAATGTTGTTAGGCGGCCATGATAGAGTAGGCCTTATGGTGTTGAATCACTTCTATTTTTACCAAAAGCATTTTGACTTTGGCTTAGGGTTTCCTTTACATGGTTCCAGAAGGTGTTTATCGAGCATCACCTAGTGACTTTTGTTCAAATTTCACTTAATTTTATTTGGCTATTGGTGGCTTTCGAGGCTTTGTCCGATAGTTTCACCTATGTTGTTTAGGTAACTTTATACTTTATAAGTATCTAACATGGGCTGGTATAAGTTGAATGTGAGACTAGGAAGGGCACTTTTTGAAGAACTAGATGATTCGATGAAGCAGTGGAAAGGGAGCTTCTTTGTAGTCGAGCTAGATTCGTAGGGTTTTGCCTATTTAGATATCAAGGTTGATAAGTTAGAGTTGAGTGACAAAGCTATGGCTATTAAACTTGAGGGAGAGTTGGGAAGGAGGTTAGGCATCTATTAGGATGTGAAAGTTGTTGTAGATGAGTTCGTTTGTATGGGAAGGTGGAAAGTGTGAAGATTCCCTAAGGTTTGATTGGTGACTGTGATTCTTATGGTGTACCTGGGTAAGCCCATTAGCTGGGGAGTTTGTTGCCTTTCATTATGCCACTGAGGACGAAGTCAACCTGTTGGTTATAGGCCTTGTTAACAAGATGGCTACTTAGAAGAGGAAGGCGTCTTGATGTGACGACGTTGTAGCCAGTTGAGGGTCCTTTAGGAGGAGTAAGGGCTGTTGTCATTGGTGAAAAGGGGTTTTGGAGGATGTATTAGTAGGTATCTCCCTTGAGAATGTTGTGGCCATCCAGGGGGTTGAGGGCAGGTGGTGCTTGCTTACCATCCGAAGAAGCGACCCAGGGTTGATCTAGTGATTAACGTAGATTCATATAGTGTTGATAAGTTTCCTACGAAAGTTCATCATAAGGAGCATCATAATAAGGTTTTAGGGTTGTTTGAAGATCCTAAGAAGGTCCCAATGTTTGGGTAGGGGAACTTATTTTGCCCCTTTTAGAATGTTCACGAGGATGACTCTCCTATGAATAACTTTGTTAGGATCTATCATTGGAGAAGGGTCAATACTTCATCATAATTGGGCATCAGCTAGATACCTTATGGGGGTATAAAGTGTTCCGGTGAAGGATTTTATTGTGAATAAGTTGTACAAGGGTAGTTTTTCTTATGGACTTTTTATCTTCTTGTTAACCCTTGTTTCTTTATGTTTTTTGTTACAGGATGTTTATTACAGATGCAAGTACATGTGCTTAGGGTCTTGGAGGTGCTTAAGGATGAGTTGAAGTAGGTGAGGTGGGTTGAATCTTATTTTAATAACCTTACTAATAAGCACCAACAACTTTATGTAGGGTATTGGGCCTTTTCTGACCCCATTATGAATTTTTCGTAGAGGTTGGTGGAGGTCGAGGGATTTATGAAGAGGGTAGAGAATGAGGCTCGGTAGAAGGTTATTAAGTAAGAGTGTTGGAAGAAGGCTAAAGAGGAACTCACATTCTTATAGGAGCAGGTTGAGTGCAAGGTGGCCAATGCCAAGATAAAGGCGAAGGTGTCGGATGTAGAGTGCCAAAACAAAGAGTTATTTGAGTAGGTTAAATCTGGTTAGACTAAACAAAGGTTGTTGAGGTGTAGGAGCTTGGCTTAGGTAGAGAAGGAGTAGCAGAGGAAATTCGAGCTTAAGGAGCTTTAGAGTTTAATTGATATCGGTTGAACTTAGAAAAAAGAATCGAAGGCTTAGGTCAATGTTGTTAGGGCGAAGGGCTAGAAGAAGTTTGAAGAGGGTGACAAGTACCTTGAGTTGTTGCAAGGGAAGGCTCTTGAGGAGATCAAGTATGATTGATCGAAGGTGTTGGCTACTTATCCAGGCCTTAACTTGAGCTATCTATTTGTAGTTGCTATTGCTGTTGAAGATGATAAGGAGAAGGAGGAAGAGGAAGTAGAGGATGCTAAGGAGCACTACGGCCAGGAAAGGGAAGTGATGGCTAAGTAAGTTGTTGAAGATGTTGCCTCATAATAGGCTAGTGATTTTTTTTTTTTTAGGTGGGGTGGGGGGTAGAGAACCCTTAACGATGTTTAGTTGTAGTTTTTTTGTAGCTTGTTTGTTTTATGTTAATATGTTGGTTTATTATTGTACAAATTGGGATCATTAATGAAATCCCATGTTTCTCTTCTCTCTTCATTCCCTTATTTTCTTTGTATGCTTACTAATTCATGTGTTGAGTGGTGCCTTGGTGTGATTGCTTATCTTTAAGTTTCCTTGGATGTGTTACACTTTCTCTCGATGGGGTTATGTTAGATTTGATTGTTTTAAGGTGGTCTTAGGAGGTTGTTTGGGTTAGGAGTTTCTCGGATGTATAGGGTATTGGCTTGATCAATGAGAATTTAGTATAAAGATTGGATTGGTAGTGTTTCAATTGAGTTAGCCTGAAGGGGCCTTAGGGAGCTTCTTGGATATTGCCCTATTAATGGGATTACCCAGTAGAGGATAGTATGGTGGGGCTCCATTTGACATGGCCTGGGGGGCATGATAGTTTCTTGGATGTATCAGACATCTAGCCTTATTGATAGGATTACTTGATGAAGGTTACAATGGTAGTGTTCCATCTAACATAGCTTGGGAGATCGTGGAGTTTCCATGATGTATCAGGCATTTAGCCCTATCAATAGGATTACCTAATGAAGGTTGGAATGGTTGGGTTTTGTTTGACATGGCTTGAGAGGCTTTGGGAGTTTCTAGGATGTATCAAGTGTTTAGCCCTATCAACGAGATTAATCGGTTGGGATGGGGGGATTCCATCCTATATGGCTTGAAAAGGCCTACTAATAAATGGAAAGACATAGCATGTCGTTGGAGAAAGAAAGGCATGTTTCAGTGAAACTAGATAAAGTACATTAAGAGATTGTTTAAGTTCATGTTCTAGGGATTTCTCATCCTTCTAGGGTATCTAATCTGTATGCCCTGTTTCCTATAGCTTCATTGACCTTTATTGGGTCTTCCTATCTTGAGGCTAGCTTGCCTTATCCTTCCATGGATCTTGTTGCTTCCAATTGTCGGCAAATAAGGTTGTTGGGTTTGAAAATCTTGTACTTGACCTTTTCATCATAACATTAGGTGACTCTTTGTGGTTACACAGCTACTTAGGTTTCAAGTAGGTTGTAGAGATCTCCAATGGTGTTTAAGTTGGCTTGGAGGTTGCTTTGGTTAACCACGGCTTTGAATGATTATATTCGAATGTTGAATAGCTTTATCTCAAACGATAGGATAGCTTTAAAGCTAAAAGCAAGTTAGCTGGGGGTTTTGCTAGTAGACGTGTGGGTTATGTGGTATACCTATACTACTTTAGGATTCATCTACTCATTTTCCTTTTGCTTGGTCTACTTATTTTTTAAGGCTTTCAAGGATAGTCTTGTTCATGATTTTGATTTAGCCATAGGACTGTAGGTGAGCTAGACAGGTGTAATGGAGGGAAGTATTGTAGGTTTGATAGAAATAATGGAGTTTTTCATTGTTGAATTGAGGGTTGTTTTTGGTGATAAGGAGAAGAGGGATGTCAAATTTAGTGAGAATGTTTTTGAAGATGAAAGATTCAATGCTTTTCTTTGTGATTTTGGTAATGGCTTTAGCTTTGACCCACTTGATAATGTAGTTGACTTCTATGATGTATTGTCTTCTACTATTGACCTTAGGGAATGGACTAAGAATGTTAATTCCCTATAATGCAAACGATTAAGGCCTAGTCAATGGCTGGAGGTTGGAGCTTGGTGATTGGTCGGTTAATGTGTGCTTTTGGTGCATGGTGCATTTTAGGATGAGGGTTCCTTCATCATTGGCTAATAATACTTAAGTCAAAGGGCTCAAACTATAATGCCTAGCTTTTGATGTGGTTGCTACATACTCCTCAATACAGGTTGTCTAGGACTTGTCATCCCTCTTCTAGTCAATGGTAGTAAAGTAGGGGGAGGCTATAGCCTTGATGGTATAAGATTCATGATGAGGGTGTAGTTGGTGGCTTTATACATTAATTTCTTAGTAGCTTTCATGTCCTAGGGGATTGTTTTTCCTCTTAAGTATCATAGGATTAGTTCCATCCAATAGGGCTCGGCTTATGCCACATGGATTTATAAACTTCCTGATGTTAGGTGTTGATGCTTTGATCTAGTAGGTGTGTTGTAAGGAGTTTGCCATCCTTCTTTTCTGAGTCTGGGATTCTAGTAGAGGTGAGCTTAGAGAGCTTGTCCCCTATAAGGTTCTGTGTTGTAGGTATCTTGGTGATGTTTTAAGATAAGAAGTTAGAGGTCAATGTTTAGACCTCGCTTAGGTACTTAACCATGTTCTCATCTTTGGCTTCATATATACCCTTGACTTATTAGACTACCGACATTAAATTTGAAAAAATTTCAAGTTTCTCTACGTCGATGTCTTTGGCCATCTTGAGGTTGACAACAAGGGCTTCATTATTGCTTGTCTTAAATATGAATTTCAGTATGTAATATATTTCTGTTCTGTAGGGGCCTTTAAGCACTAATCCTATGCCACTTTTGGTTGATGTCGATGAGTTGTTGACATGAAAGTTTATATTGGTAGGCCATCACCTGGGATCATTTCCTTGTCTGTTGGGTGCTTGGCAATGAAGTCAGCTAGGACTTGTACTTCAAAGGCATCGTGTAGTCGGTATTATGCACTGTGATGCCCCAAATAGGTAAAGTTGTAATAGTCCTATTGTATGAATCATCCTGAGAGAGAAGTTGGCTTCATAGTTGCTGTCATAAACCTTATCTATACAAGGTGTACTTGATTAAGCCTCTTTGAAGTATTTAGTACGAAACCTGTTTGATATAAAAACTATGATGTATTTTATAAAAATAACTTTTATAGCAGACGTACAAGTTTACATTTGAGATAAAAATTTACAAATCCATAGGTATATCTAATTACATTTTAACCTAATAGTTGAAAACTACGGGGTTGCTCAATGAGGCCTAATTAGTTTTCCAAAAAGGTAAGAGCTAGAAGAGAGATGGATCTAGCCATGTCTTCATTCATCTCACTCCTCGACCTCATATGTTAATTTGGAATTAGGCAAACTGCTATGTTTGATTCTAAACCTGCAAAAGAAACTATAGGCGAATGAGCGATAACTTACTTAGGTAGTGGGACGAAGATAGAAGTACTTATCGTAGACAGAAGTATGTATCCAAGATAGAACAACTAAGTTTTTCAATCACATTAGTTAGATTCAATGCATGTATAAGTAAGTACCATCGTACGGCGTTGACTGGTCTATTGTAAGGATGGAGAAATTGTTGCCTCATGAATTGAAGCCAAACTATGGCTTATGTAATGGAGAACACCCTCTTCCTAAGATTACCTTTGAACCGATGTTCCTAGCCTTGTCATGACCTTCGTTCTTATCACTTTGTTCGATTACAGGTAGGAAAAGGACTATTTTAGCTATCCTCATCCAAGGGTCCATGTTTGGCTTGATAACCTTAGCTATTTTCCTTAGTAGGTTGCGATGCATGTCAAGTTAGAAATTAAGTTGGGTTTAAGTTAGTTTGTTTTAGGGTGATCAACCAATCTCAAAAAACTAAGCAGACTAATATATACAGAACAAACATAACATGGAGCTCAACTTCTACTACAACAAATCATATTTCAAACGCATACATTGTATATGCACAAGTAATTAACTGTAGCCACAAGTAGAAAATACTAATGTCTCTAAGTATTTTGAAATAATATTCTAAAATGCTATGAAGCACTGATCCTACTTATTTGGAATTTGGTTGCTCGCTAAACTTAGTTGTTGAACTTGTCCTCTATTGAAACCCCCTTTAGCACCTTCTAGGCTAAGTATTGAGTTAAGTCATCCTTAAAGTTTTTTTTCTGACTGGAAAGCTTCTGAGTGACTCTTTGAGCCATATCATTTCCGAGTCATCCTTTGAGTTTGATAAGTACTCAAGATTTCTCATGGGATTCCCTTTGAGGTAGTTTTTTGAGTGTTCGCATTCATATATTTTATTTGAAATACCCTTTGAGTTACCTTCTAAGTCAATCACTAAATCTTCTCTATTTTAGGAATACCCTCTAAGTTATCATCTGCATTTTACTAACTTCAAAGTTTTTAAGAGTATACCTTTTGACTTAATCTCTAAGTTTTTTCTATCTACAATTCCTTATAGAAATTCCCTTTAACTAAGGTTTTGAGTAGGTAACTAGTATGATATTACTTAGCAAAATCCTTTGAGTTATCCTTTGACCTTATTCAAACTCCCTTCATCCATTTGGTTTGCTCACACTTTATTGTAGTTTTAGTTAAAAGAAGTACATGAACATTATGTTTAGTTCCAGATTACTCCATTACTCCTTAGAGAACCTATTCAACTCATCATTCATAAAAATCTACATGATCTCATATTATGAGATGAACCCTTATAAGTGGCATGTTTGTGAAATTTGCATCTTTTGTGTGAAATTTAATCCAACATCATCAATACTGAGCAAATTGGTAAGTTAATCAGTTTAGTTCATAATCTAAGTGAGGTTCTTAAAGAAAAATTCATCGATTATGTTAAAAATACCAATTTAACTATAATTTTTGGGCGCAAACTTAAGAAGAATATAGAAAATAGTTTTGATAAAAAACTTTACATGGCATTATAGTATCAATAATAGATAGTTTAGAGAAAAATTTTGAGCATAAAACTACATCAATAAGGTTTTTTAAAACAATGTCGAAATCTGTCTAAGTTTAGTAATTTCTTAAGGACATAGTGTATGGCTATTAAAATTTAATAAAATAATATTTTCCTAGATTCTACATATAAAAATACTTAGGGAAACATAATTTTATTCTTTTTGAAACATAATTTGATATTTTTATAATTTGTTAAAATTAGGGTGAAATTTGAACACTTATCGACATTAGGCTTTTTCAGTTCCTAATGGAGAAGATGACGTGTCAACACTTCCAAGTGGAGGTTTTCCCTTCAAATGATGTTGTTGGCCTGTTCCCCAGTAATTGCTTATAAACCCAAACTCACAGAACCCTAAAATTGCAATAATTTTTCTATATTTTTTCTTAATTCCTTTCGAAGCTCCCTTAAGTTTTCCACTATTTGTTCCAAATTTTTGATTGATTGAAATGAGCTTTGATTTAGATTTTGAGCTGAGTTGGAGAGGATTAGGAATTTCCTTCATCTAAAAGTGGGAGTTTTTGGGTGATATTTCCTATGTTGAGGAGTCTAAACCATATAACCTTATCTCCTTAATCATGTTCTAGGTTTGCCATGCCTAATTATGATTTTCTTGTTGTTTCCCTCATTTATTTAATTATTATTTTTCTTAATTGTTTTAGCCTATTTTATATATATTTGGGTATTTTAAATAATTATGGATATATGTTTGCTCATAATAATTATACACAACGAATATTCACATTTTCTATATATTATTATGTCATTTAATAATTTTATTACTCATATAATTTATCTCTAATAGTTCATTAACTAATGATATCTATTTCGTGTGTTTATGATAATTATGGAATAGTATATAAAATTGAGCTATTTTAGCTATATCTTATTATTTTATTATATTTTCAAGATTTGTACCCATAGTGTATATTTTGCTAATAATCCTAACCTACTCATAAATTCTTTGCTTCATCGAGCTATCTTTGGGAATGCCTTAAATTGACCACATGGAACTTAATCACAAAAGTATGGAGCTTATGTCTATATATTTTTACATAATATTTATATAGAATATATATATATATATATTTATACATGCATACATACATACATACATATACATGCCTCTAAATATTGTTTCACGTCATTTGATAAATTTTGTTATCCATGTAATTTATCTTCAAGGCTTCATTAATTATCAGAACTTATCTTGTGTCCTTTTAATAAATAACAAGTGTTGCATTAAAAATTACCTTTTTAGCTATTTTATTATTTTGTTATTATATTTACAAAATCTGAACTTACAGGATTACTTTGTTTATTACATATAGATATATATATGCGTATGTATATCTATAGTCAAGTTATAGAATATTATCTTAACTAGACTACTTTCCCAAAGGCTCTAAAACTAAATGCTTGGGACCTATTTACTAGAGTATGGAGCTTACCATTTGTTTGACTCAATAGCTTTTATGATTGCACTACATCTAAGTGCAAGATCCTAATTGCAAGTTTTTTGTAGGTTTTCACATTCCACCCTTTATATAATAGTTTCCTCCTTAAAACTATTGAATATTAAGTGTATCCTTATATCAGTTATCAATTTGTTTATGGTTTAGGAATTTCTATCTTATTGTTTAAATGAGCTAGGGATTTCACTTTTTTATGTGTTATCTACCATGTTCTCTTATCATTTTTGCTTTTGACTTCTCTAATTGGCTTTTAAATCTTCTAAGCTATTCCATGCCTAACCTTCTATGTTAATCACTATAGCCTTTGACTTATCTTTTGCAAATCCTTCTATAGTTAACTCTATCAACTTTTTGTACTCTTCACTACTACCTTTGTTGATATTAGTCACCGTACTATGTCTTTCACTACGATCAATAACCATTAGGTGATAATGTTAGGTATTACATATTTTTGTACTAGTTTCTTCTTTGAACATGGTTATTTCATGCTTGTTGGTTTGTTTCTTACTTCTTCTCCTTGTTCACTACATTTCTTACCAATTTCAAATCATTTACTTCATCTTAAGCTTCATAATATCTCATGAACATTAATCCTTCTTGAAGATACAACTCCTTCAAGCTTACAAATAGCCTTGGTTGTAATCCTTCTCTTGTTGTTCTTACTAAATCTGATACCATATTGACATTCCTTCTCCATTCTATTAAATTATCATTACATTTACATACAAACAACCTAGTTTTGAGTTGTAAGAATGGGTACATTTTTTTTTTCTACGTTACGATCTCCATTCTCTTAATGATATTATCTCTATAGTTCTATTATCAACCTCTCTAGTCCTCCTTGGGTAACGTTTAGGTTACTTAGTTATATGCATCATATTTCTTTTACATAAAGTGGAGCTTAATATTATCTAAATTAAAGTACTCAATTCCTTTCCCTTTATGTTATGCTTATATGGATCAAACTTATTGAGTCAAGGAACTTTCTATTCTAACTTCCACAATCTTGAGATTCTAAACTTGTGAGACTAAAGTACTCTTTTTGTTCCAGCTTCTGCAATGCTATGCTAGCACTTATTGAATTAATCCATCTTTTATTCTACTTCCATCTTATGGACTTATCACTATAGTAAAGCAGGTGTATCCAATGCTATGCTAGCACTTATTGAATTAATCCATCTTTTATTCTACTTCCATCTTATGGACTTATCACTATAGTAAAGCAGGTGTATTCTTTGACTTAACCTCTATTGTATGTTCTATAATACCCATAGTTGAGTTCCAATTGAGATTAGTAATAACATTATTAGGCCTTTTCATGTAATATGCCACTAATTCTTTATCTTCTATTTATGCATTCCATCTTGTAGTGGTTATGTTGCTGCCACAATTACTAATTTGATACCTTACATAGCCTAACACAAGTATCAATAGGAATGAGTTTAGCAAATCTTGACTTATCTCCATCCCGAACTCCAATGAGACGGTTAACGACTTGAATGAACCTGCCTTGATTTGACTTAACAAGAACTAATACAATTGATCAATAGATTCACAAGGACATTGACACAGACTCGTTACTTAACAAGACAAGACAAGACATAACATGACATACATAGATCATTAACAAAGATAGAAGACTCGATGAGAGAGAGACTTGAGAATCATAGATTTGCCATTCTCTTCTCGTTCATCCATTATGCTAACATGTATATGGAGGGTTTTAGATTATTTTAGTGATATCCTTTCCTTGTTCATCATCTTCCTCTCATAATTGTAATAGTTGGTTTAGGTTTCTAGCCTGCATTTGCTTTCTTATTTTTTAGGTAGGTAGTTATTACAAGTGATGGAGTGAACTATATAGTTAATCACAAAAATCTCATCATCACTACTATTGGCATTACTGGTGTACTTCTATTGTTTCTTATTAATACGATCATACCGGGTATTTATAGTTATAATAGATTAGTTATGTGTTAGGTATTTTGGCATTTGACTTTTTGTAGTAGTTTGAGACTATTATTTACTTGTATCCCCTTCAGAACATCTTATGGTCATATTAAGATTACACATCGGTTAACATAGTGGGAGTACTACTTCTGAAGCCTTAAAGTCGGCTTTTCATTATGTCTTACTTAATAAGGATATTATATTAAGGTATTTTAGGACTTATTTTTAATGTAATTCATGGTAAGGATTTACTTGGTTAGTGTAGAGTTACATATAGCAGGTAGGCTTGGAAATGCCTAATACATCTGTTAATGCTCTTTACCTTTTGCTGGGATAAGTATTGACAAGGGAACTTGGTCACTAACAGGGAGGTAGAGGTACAACTCTTCGCTTAGATGGTATTAGTGGGAATGTAAGGAATGCTTGGAGGTTTCGGATGGCCTATTGGCATTGGTTGGTTTATTGGAAATCCTTTGTTTTCTTCAAAATTTTGAAGAATTATTCTCATCTATTTGTCCTCTTGGATACAAATCTACTTAAGGTAGCTACCATGCTCGTAAGTTTTTGTACCTTGTTTATGTTCCTTTGGGTTTCATGTTTGTGATAGCTCTAATCTTCTTTGTGTTGGCCTCTATTTGTCATTGTGTGACCATATAGTAGGAATTTGCCTAAAGCCATCTTGAAGACACATTACTGTGGGTTTAACTTCTTGCCATAGCTCCTCATCTTATCGAATGTCTCTCCGATGTCTTGTAAGTGGTCATTGAGCTTACAACTTTTGACTATTATATCATCAATGTAGACCTTCATGTTTTCTTTAAGTTGAGGTATGATCATGTTTACAACCATTCTCTGGTGTTGTCACGGCATTTTTTAGTCTTAAGGACATGACCTTATAATATGTGTGAAAGTCCATACCAAAAGACGTGTGTACCTTGTCTTTTGTGCTCATTTTGATTTAATTATAGCTTGAGAAGGTATCCATAAAACTTAGTATGGCATGCCCTTAGGTTGAATTGACTAGTTGATCTATTCTTGGATGTAGGAAACAATCATTTAGGCATGCTTTGTTTAAGTTAATGTAGTTGACACACATTCGCCACTTTTCATTGGATTTCTTGACTAGTACGACATTGGCTAGCCAGGTCGAGTATTTTTCTTCCTAAATGAATCTAGCTTTCAGTAACCTCTAGACCTCTTCCTTAATTATTGCTTGGTGAGTAGGGGAAAAGTGCCTCTTCTTTTACTTGAATGGTTTTACATTGTTATCAATGTTGAGGCTATGTTTTGCTACCTTTAGGGAAATGCCTATTAGGTTAGATGGTGAAATGGTAAATACATTGGCGTTTTTGACTAGTAGGTTAATAAGTTGGTGTTTGAGTTCTAACAACATGGAGGTCCCTATTCTCATGGCAAACTCAGTGTCATCCTTAAGTTGGAATTTCTTTCGTCGGCTCATTTAGTTTTTCCCTTTTGGTTTGTTTTTTGTTAGGGGTATTGTCTATTGCAAAGATTTGTTTTGCCATGAGTGCCTTTGTACATAGCTCCTTGGATAGCTTTTAGTTGCCTTGGTAGATGCCTATTCCCATCAGGGTAGGGAATTTGGCTTTTAGGTGTAGGGATGAAGTGATTATTTCAGGTTGGGTCATCCAATGATGGCATTGAAGGGTGACCGACAATCTATAATAACAAATTTAACCTTATGTTTGGAAACATGTTGCTTATCGTTTAACTTTAGTTCAGGGGTGATGATGCCTTTTGATTGGATAGATTGTTGTCAAATGCTAGTAAGCTCTAATGATAAGGTTGGAGTTTATAGGGGAGCTTCACCTTCATTTAGTCATAGGGGTTGTTTAAAAAGGATGTCGATAGAGCTCCTTGTGTCTATCGTGGCTTTTCGGACCTCTAATCTTGTTACTCTTTAGGTGATCACAATGGGATTTTGGTAGGAGGTCTATGTTCAAGGTCTTTGCTTATGAAGAATATGAAGAGATTGCTGTAGGAATTTCCTTTATGCAAGGCTAATATTTGATGGCCAATGGATTTATAAGTTGGGCCATATTTATTTAGCTGACTTCTTGGGGAAGGTCCCCTTATGATGGTGTTTATAATGCCATTAGGGGCCTGGGTGCAATGGGTGTCATTGGAGGTTCCCTTATTTCAAGGTCCTTTTATGCAACTTCTCAAGGTAGCTCTTCTTATCGATTGTCTAGGTCTGCTATGTGTTGCTTTAAGAATTTGCATCGTATTACATTTTACAATGCATTTTTGAGTTTATAGCACTTGTTGGTGTTATGTCCTTGCTCCATGTAGAAATTATAATATTTGCTTAGGTCCTTACAACTAGGATTAGCCTCATTTTTCTTAGTTTGGGTAGGATGCCTTAGTTATGTATCTCCACGAAGGTATCACCTAGGGGTTTGTTAAGGGGTTATCTCTCATATAACTTGAGATGGGGTACTTTTTGCATGCCAGGTTCATCTGTTCATCATAGGAGAAGCATCCCTTGACTCCTAGATTGAGGCAGTCCTTGATGGGTCATTGATCTTTTTCTTTCTTTTTGTCATTTCAATCTAAGTTGGCTTTGCATTTGGCATGGATGTTGTCTTCTTGATCCATGTATTTTTTGCCTTTTGCTAGAATTCGACCATTGTTTTAGGTTTTTTCTTGTAAAGAGATCTGAAAAGGTCCCCAAAGGGCTTAATACCTAAAATAGCCATGTGTACAGCTATTCCTTTATTGAGTTGTGGTATCTTGACTACAAGCACATCAAAGTAGGCTACATAGATTCGAAGGGGTTTGTTGTTTCTCTATAGATAGATAGAGCGATCATGAGTCTTTAAGCAAGTGGTTTGCTTTACCTAGAAGTGTTGTTGGAAGCTTTAAGTGATCTCATTGAAGAAGGAAATTGAATTTTTAGGTAAATGGTCAAACCATGATTTGATTGCTTTGCACAATGTGCTAGGAAAAGCTTTGCATATGATGGAGTCATTTAGCTATGCAAGTTCATCATGGTTTTGAAATGAGTGAGATGGTTGTTTGGGTAAATCGTTCCATCATATGGGTTTAAGTGGGGCAGTCATATGTTGCAAGGAATGATCTCCTCTTGGATAACCATCGTGAATGGGGTTTTGCTGTATAAGAAAGAGATGGCCGTTTCTTGTAGATTTGCTTTATGCCAATCAAGGCTAGTGGAGTGAGAGTAAAGCAAGCTCTAGTGGTGGATTATCACTCCTTGAGCTCTTCAAAGCTCATTTGATTAAAGGGGATGGGGAGTTTACCCTTGCTTAGATTGGCTTGTTTGTATATGCTACAAAATTGTGTTGGCTTTAAGAGTTGATGTAGTAAGTGGCCTTGACCTTGAAGTTGGCCACTTGCTCTCTTTTATTGTCATGATCAAACTTGTGCCTTGTTTTTCGGTTCCTTGCTCCGGCGGTGAGGTCTAGCTCCTTTTGCCTTTGGAGATGTAGGCGGAGGAGCCTCCTTGTGGTGTTTGTCCTCTTATAGTTTTAATTTATGTATATGGGAATGAAGTTTTTGATTTTGCAAATTTGCTTTTGAATTTTGCAATTTTTCTTTTGAATTTTGCTTATTTTGATTTCAAAAGGCATCATTTTGTTCTGCCAAGCCATGACATGTGGCTTCTAGCTCATCGAGGTGCTAGGCATCATTTGTTGGGGCACCTTAACCATCTAGGTTAGTTAGCAGTTTACTATTGGCATTAGAAGTTTTATTGAGATTTTTTTGCTTTTGGAGGATTTTGCCATCTTTTCCTTCAAAGGGTGACAATATATTATTAGGTTTTGTAGATCAGAAACGCAACGAAATATTTTTTCTTATTTTTAAAAATATACTATAAAACCTACTCCTAGGATCCAAGTGCGACATGTAAAATAAATTATAAATAAGAAATATGAGATGAATACCTTTTTATTATAGCAAAACCGTCTCCTTCTAAGGATATAGTTCAATTTTTCGATTTGAAATCACTTATCTTCTGTAATATGTGTTCACCATAAGGATTTTGATTGCAATCCCTTTAGTGGTACGCATACACAGAGTAATAGGATCTATTTCTAATCCTTTTCTAATTCTTATACGGCTGGGTAAACTGGATTAGAAAATTTTGGAAGTAAAAATGTTAGCATGCAATAATTTTCTTCTTCCAAAAACAATATATATATCTATCTCCAAAATTGAGAATAACTAGTTTTGGACAAGAAAACCGTACTCGCACTTTTTTTTTTTTCCAACGGAGAAATATGACTACACTAGGACAAATAACTATGTCCAGAATATATAATTTTTATTCATACTATTAAATGGTCATAACCATTTACATTATTCCTTAACGTCATGTATAAGTCCAATTGAATGGACTTTATTCCTCAACGTCACTTTTCATTAGCATTAATGCAAAAACAATTATTCCACTTTTAATTACATGTCACAATATTTCTGTGAAAAGAAAAGAATATATATTTCTCTTTTACCAAAAGAAAACAATGGCCTTTTCATAGTCATATTTAATGCGTTTGACCATTATTTAAAAAATACTTCCATTTTATTATTTTGAACAAATTAACTGTAGTCTTGAAATAAATATTGACAAGATTTTTGTACCCATTAAAATCCCTAATCAATTGTCTCAATCTTGTTATCCGTGATATCGTATGTGACCCTCTAGATTTTTATATACGAAGACATTGTCTATCTAAACACAAGCCAAGTTAGCCATCTAACAATAATTATTGGCCACCCAACATAATAGAATTGTTGTGAACCATAAACTACTATGAACTGATTATTGCATAATTAAATCTTTTCATTAAACAATATCTTGATTAAACAATTGTATGTAATGTCATCAATTTCAATAATTTTACTTAGTTTCTAATATATATTAGACTCAATAAAACTTACAAAGGCCACGAGCTTATAAGTCACTATTATCCTAATCAAGCAGTCTTGGATATCAACTCTATAATTTAAAAGAGTGATGAATTTTATCTTGACTCATCACCATCCTCTCTATATTTCATGTCATACTCAATGACCATATTATTTACATTTTAAATAAAGATTGTGTTTAACGGCATCAAAGCACAATATTCTATATATAAGATATATAAAAGTCTCAAGTTTAGGGATTATTTATGCTTGTTCATATAGATGAGACACCGATGACATTAAATATGTGGTGTCCTTTATTAGCGAGTTGTGTTCAGTATACTCACTTAACTTTAGATACTCATTTGTATAACTCGGATATTTTTCCCTCGGTCTAGTGAGAATGACCTTAATTATAAAACATGTTGGTCTAAATATCTATCCCTCTAGATATTTATCTAACTAAGGACAATTTTTAGATAATACAATGTCATGAAATCTCATTAATAATACACTTTTATTATAATCTATACATACTCTAATTATCTATGGGATGTTGTTGTAAAATATATATTAGTAGAAAAGTATATAAATACAATAAATACTTACCTTTTATTAATATTATTCATAAATACATTGAAAATGTCTTAGTATATTGTGCACAAAATACAATAGATATCACCTTAGATCTTTTGTTGGTAGACTTTATTGGCTTCCTAGGCCGTGATGGGCCTTGTTTGGGAGCTTTAAATGGTTAGGGGAGCTCTTGCAAGATAAATAGGGGGTAAGTTGCTATGTAAGGGGATTGTTCGGTATAGTGACTCCAATACTTAAGTTAGTGAGGGGAAGAAATTGACTTTAAACTTAATAGACAGTACGAGAGAATGTGGTTCCTTCTGTCTTTTAGGCTAAGATCGTGGACTTACCCTTCATGGGGATTCAAGGGAGTGTACTTATGAGATGTGCCTCTATCCAGGCGGTCCTAAGATTTAAGGGGGTTGATAAGATTTCCTAACATTGGTGGAGGAAATGATTACTCTTAGGCATTGTGAAGTCCCATCCTTTTGATGAGTGTATAAATGTACATACTTTATAGCCAATTTTACAATGCTTTTATAAGATTTTTTAGGTGTTTATATTGAATTCGATGATTAATTCGTTTATATTTTGATTTCAAGTTTCATTTGATTGGTTTCAAGAGTTTGATGATTCTTAGGCAACGTTTTGGAAGATTTGAAGATGTTTTGGATGAGTTTTCAAACCTTGGAAAGGACCATACCCATGAATAATGACTGTGTATTGAAATTGCGAGCAAATGAGCAAGAAACAAAGGAGAAATTGGTGTCTAGAGAAAACCACGGTCAAGACCAAGGCCATGGTCTTGTGTTGGTTCTCTTACTTTAATTATTTTGCAATTTTTGAAGTGTATAAAGGCCATGGGCAAGGATTATGTCCGTAATCTTAGGGCATGGTGATGCAATGCCTTATGAATATTTTATTTTTGGATAGATCTAGAGCCAAAAAAGTTTCCTTACACATGTACTTTTATAAAATGATATTGTAAACACAATTGAAGATAACTTTTATCATTATAACTTATTTTTATTCCTCTCATTCAATTAGAATTTGGGCTTAAAAACATCTTTTAGATTAGTTTTTGGAATTCAACATTGGAACTTATAGGAGCAATATTTCATCTTGGGTTAGGGCTTGGAATTACTTCAAAGGTTGTATTCATTTCCTTCTACATATTCTTGGTTTGTATATTGTATACTTACTATTTCTTCGTTGTGCTTTATTTCATATTGTTCATTGGATAATTGCGATTATCAGTTAGTAAATTGTACATATTGTTTTAAGTCTTTAATTTACTAATCATGACAAAAAGTATTTTGACTTTGTTGGAATATGTCTTAATTAGAATTGAGTTGTGAGACCTTTTTTAATTGTTTGCCTAAACTAGATGATCTGGATTAAAGAAGATAAAATGTAAGCCTTTAATTCAATTAAAGTTTATGAATTAGAGATGATTAATTTAGTTTATCTCTTGTCTAGAGATAAAAAAGTTAAATTAGTTAATCCTAGGTACTTGTTTCACGAGAAGGAATTCTTAGAGCTTAATTGTCTTAAAATTAAACCTATTAAAGATGCCTTTGTTATCATAACTAGTATTCTAATTATTTGGTTTGCAATTGAATCTTTTAAAATGTCAAATATCACAATTTATTTATTTTGTTAATTTAGTTTTCTTTAGACTTTAATCATTTTATAAATCCTTTGTTTTAATTGCCTAGATTTGGATTGGACTAATACTATTAACAATTAGATGTCATTCCCTATGGGTTCTACCTAGGTCTCACTAGTTTATTATTGCATATGTGATTTATTGCATTTGCTAGTAAAAATATACTTTTGTTATTAATTGCAAAAAGTAGGTTTATGTCAAGTGTATCAAGTTTTTTGTGCCGTTGCCGGGGAATGTATTGCGCTAATATTGATATTTAGAACTGTCTAGATTTAGGTGCTTTATTTTCTTTCCTTCTTTTCTTTCTTCACTTTAGCTGCCTTTGTTTATTTTCTTTTAGTTTCTTTTTTATTTTTATATTTCTGCTTCTCTTTATTTTATTTTTCAAGCAGTTCTTATGGAGGATAGTTGTGTAAGGTCTTTTCCTTTATGTTATAATGTAGAGCTTTGGGTGTAGATTCTTTTTTTTTTTTTTGTTTTTTTAAGTGGTATGAGAGTGAATCGCTATGTGAGGTATGATTGTGATTTTGTAATTTGATGACTAGATGCTCATATCATGATACTCCTACCTAGAATCAATTGTTAGTAGTTTATGATGGGGTCAAGTTTTATGATAAACTCAAAGATGAAGCTACAACAAGAGGACCATTGACAAATATACTAATGATGGAAGCATTTAAATTAATTGAAAAAGTGACATATTGTGAATATGACGAACAACTTCCTTTTGTAAATTATGCAATCCTAGCTCAAGAGAAGAGTATTGAGAAATTTTTTGAGGGATTTAGATTAGAAGTGGGAAGAAAGATTTGCAAGTTATAGTTCAATTATCCAAAAAGTGGAGACTCAATTCGCATAGGCCTTAAAGCTTTTCACTACCATATTGGTGGCTATAAAACAAAGCCAAAAAGATACCTACAAAGGAGGAAGGAATTAATCCTTTTAAGTATACTACGAATGAGGAAAAACCAGAATTGCTAGAGATTATATGTGAAAATTTACAAGCTAAATGCAATTTTCAAGTAGCAAGAGAGTTGAAGCAAAAAATAAGAAAAACTAGCTTAAGAAGTAGCAGTTTATAAGCTTGCTAATGTGATTGTAGAGGGGTTTGAAAGATTAGTAAGACAATTTGAAAACATTATGAAAGCTTTCACCTTAGCTAAGCATGTTAATGCAATACAAATGAGGTTAGGCAAGAAGGTTGAAACAAATGAATCACCAACTTCTACATCAATTCAAAGGAAGAAGAGGTACAACAAGGCGCATTCTTGAAGAATGTGAGCCTATTGCTAAATAAATGAGGTATGTACCCTATACCTTTTCTAGAATTTTTAATTAAATGAAAAACTAATGAAGATTTTGAGTCATTTCTAGAGATGTTTAAGAAGTTAGAAATTAATATTCTCTTGGTGGATTTATTAGGTATGTACACTATAGATGTTAATTGTAAGAAATAATGGCAAAGAAAAGGAAAATAAATGGGAGCGAGAAAATTATGTTGTCTTAAGCTTGCATTGAAGCATTAAAGGATACCCGTCCCCTTAAATTAAACAATTTAGGGAAATTCACTTTAAATTGCATCGTTGGAAATGAAAACCTTAAGAATGCATTTTATGATTTAGATGCAAATATTAATGTGACACCTTTCTTTGTGGTAAATAAATTAGGAATAGGGGATGTAATTAAAAGAACTAAAATGACAATTCAATAAGTTGATGGTTCCTTTAGGAGACCTAAAGGGATGATTGGGAATGTACCTTTTAAAGTGGATAAATTTATATTTCTAGTGGGGGATATAAAAGAAGATTTTGAAGTTTCTATTATCCTAAGGCGTCAATTCTTAGCCACTATAGGAGTTATAATTGATAATGAGGTTCATCTAAATATTATGAAGAGATGGAAAAAGAAAGACCTTCAAGCCATTAAATTAATTACAACACGGGACACATCATTCGGGGTATTGATTGACTTTGATGATGAATGGGAAGGTTTAAGAGAAATCCTTAAAAAGGTGCCTCAAATATTTGAACTATCTTAGGAATGGAGTAGAAAGCGTCGAGCTAACAACGTTAAATAAAAGTGCTTGTTGGAAGGCAACCTAATTTTATTTTCCTTATCCTTTGTTTGACTTTATTTTATTTTATTTTGTTTTGTTTGGTTACTTACTTGCAATTATTATTTTTAATTTAGCAGCTTGTAGTAAATTTTTAAAGCTTTTAATCATTTCATCTCTTTAGAGTTTGTATGGTGTTTTATTGTTTGAAATGCAAGATTTAGGTGGAAAAAATTTGGGATGAGCTAAAGATACTAAAAGATCATAGGTGAAAAACATGCCTAGGATCTAGGATGCGATCCTCTTAGATCATAGGTAAGAACTTGGAAGCAATTGAAAATACAAGAGGACTACGGGTAAGAACCATGCTAGTGATGTAAGGCATGTTCCTCTCATCAGTTAAAAGAAAAAAAAAAAAAATTTGCGTTGAGAGAATCACAAGCAAGGGCCATGTTCATGATCCTCCTTATACGAATAAGTTTTTTTGAGTTTCAATTACTTTATTTTTCAAAAAAAAAAAAAAAAAGAGAAGAAAAAAGCCACTACACTTAATATGTCAATACGTGGATTAGTAGGATATATTTTCATGATAATTGCTAATTGGTGTATTTTATTCTATATCTTCTACAGTTAGGAAGGGATTAGCTCTGCTAATTCTAATGCTGCTCATTGAATTTTCATGTATACAGGAGGAGTAATGATGGAAAGTATTTTAGTTTGGTTTTATTTTTGTCTTTTCATATGCTTTTATTTTTCTTTCTTTCGTTTTCTTTTGCAAGGCCTATATGAACTTCAATGGTATAAGAAATCTTGGCAAGTTTAGATTCAGTGTCAGAGCTAAAATCGGGGAGGTTTCAATTCCCTTATCTCTTTTCTCTTATTTCCCCCTATTAATTTTTGTGCTTACTATTGATTATGTGTATATTAGGGACAATGTACAACTTATGTGTGTAGAAGAGTTTCTTTGGGGAGGTGGGGAGGGAGGGTCGAGTCTAGAGTAGCACTGATAGAAAAATCTATAAAAGCATGTGAGTTAAATGGATTATATTCTCATACTTAGGATTTTTTACAAATGAAAATTTTTAGAAATATAAAATCAATTTGTTTTATATTATATATCTATTCACCATTATTTTTCATTTAAAGAAAAAAAAAAAAGCTTTTTGGGATTATTTTTTTCCTATTTTGGTATGCAATTTGCTTGATCATCATGACCTTTCTGCATAATGTTATAATTGAATAATGAAATTTGTGTGAAGTGTAAAGTTTCCTATTATTTAATCTTAGATTTAGACTTAGAATTGTGATGAACATTTTTTATTAGGAGCTAGTTGTCTATATTTTATTATAGTGTATATTCATTCCTTAGAAGCCTTGAAAGTACTCTACTTTCTAATAAATGAACAAATGATGCTTATCTATTGAATGTTTCTTGAAAAATCAAATTAGTTGGAGGAAGTTGAAGAAAAAATATAATAATAAATATAAGTTGGTAAGGGATTGACCTTGGTTAAGCAAAGTTCTTTCTCGTTACCAACCTAAGGAAATTGGTTAAAAAATTGGTAAGTATTGGCCTTGGTTACTTAGAAGAGCAAAGTCCTTTTTTGCCATCAATATGGAAATTAAAATGGTATGGATCGACTTTAGTCTATTAAGAGAGTGAGTTTTTTTCTCGATACCAAAGTATTAATGCTTAAATAAAAGAAATTGAATTGAAAATAAAACAAAATCCTCTAGCGAAAAATTGAAAGAAGTAAGGAGACAATCAGGGGATAGGTTGATGTAACATGCATTTGTTTTTAATTATTGTGCTTAAAGAGGTGAAAATGAGAGTGTATACCTTTTAGTTTCTAATATGTGAATAACTTTTTCTTAATTAGGTTTATATTTATTTTGACCTCCAATTTAGTCTTTGTGAAAATAATGTGGTTTAACTCCAATTTACATAAATTAATTGTTGAATTGTAGTATGGTTTATATAGCCAATGCATGTATTATGTAATTGTGTTTTAAGGACATGTAAATATAGTGAAGTGAAATTCTATGGAATAAAAATTTGCTGGAGGTTTGAATTTTGACATTTATAAGGATGAATTTTGATGAAATAGTATGAGCTCTTGTTCTTGAATAAACTATGTGTAGTATTAATTTTAGATTCTGTAGTTTTAGTGTTCAACGAATTTTTGTTTTTAAGAGTTTTCATTGTTTATATTTACTTTGCTTGAGGACGAGCAAAAGCTTAAGTGTGTGGGATTTTGATGAGGGCATAAATGTACATATTTTATTAGTAATTTTACAATGCTTTTATACTGAATTTGTTTATATTTTGATTTCAAAGTTCATTTGATTGGTTTCAAAAGTTTGATGATTTTTGGAAGATTTTAAGATATTTTGGGTGAGTTTTGAAGCCTTGGAAAAGATTACACTCATAGATAATGATTGTGGTCCTCTTAGGACCACAGTCAAGACTATGGTCATGGTCTTAGGCGTGATTCTCATAGTTTTATTATTTTGCAATTTTTGAAGTATAGAAGGACCATGGGCAAGGATGATGGCCATGATCCTAGGGTGTGGTGACACAATGCCTTGTGAATATTTTATTTTTGGATAGTTTTGAAGTCCAAAAGTTGCCCTACACATGTATATTAGACCCAACAGTATCATTGTTGTGGTAGATTGCCGTGTATCGCATAAAAATCTACGATCAACCCCTTCGTTGATCATAAGCCTCTATACGACACACAAGGCTCTTTCTACTTTATGTTACCATCAGGCTGATAGATAAGCAATATTAAGTTGGATAACTAAAATTAA
This sequence comes from Lumnitzera littorea, assembly GCA_024138015.1. Taxonomy (NCBI): domain Eukaryota; kingdom Viridiplantae; phylum Streptophyta; class Magnoliopsida; order Myrtales; family Combretaceae; genus Lumnitzera; species Lumnitzera littorea. The sequence continues at coordinate 68,532,643 of JAMXBB010000008.1, forward strand.
CATTTAATTATGAAAATATTGAAGCTAAGGTGTGGAATTATCAAATTTCACAACAAAAGAATGTTATAACATAATCAAAACTATAAGAGTAACTAAATTAAGAAAATCTAACTAAGTAAATACATTTACAATTTACTATTTACATAAAAAGTTCTCTCTTCTCATCTTGGACCCACACCCCGTCTTGGTGCGAGTCTCACCTTAAGCATTTTGTGGCCCGGATGAATGAAAAGATAGCCCTACGGCAAAAGAAATCTATCGGGGTACAAGGTTATGCTTAGTGAGTAAATCTCTTCATCATACCATGCAAACAATATCCTTTATATGCAATCATATGAATGTGTGCAAAAACAGAATGCCAGACAATAAATACAGTGATCTAGGAATTATATGCAACTTAGAATTACGCCCCCTGTAGTCAAGATTGGAGATAATTAACTAACACAAACCATCAAACGTGTTTTAGTACTTTGGTTTTTATTCAACGTGCTTGAAACAACTTATACTTATACATAACATAAATAACTTTACTTTTCATATAGAAAATACATGTTCCTTTTCAAAACCAACTTTAAGTTAAAATTCCTAAGTCTAGCGAGTGGTGGCCTCCACAATCCATAATCCACAATCACACGCCCTAAACAGAAGCCATAAGACATGGCCCTTCACTAACGGTTAGTGTCCCCTAGTGCCTAGTAAGCCCGATAACTTAGGATAGAGGCCTAATAATATAAAATGGCACATTTGCCTAATCTTAGTAGGAGACCCCACTCTTATGAGCCCTTTCTAATCTTTTACGTAAGATGGCAGTCGATATAGTTATAATGCAAATATGAGAAATGTATGACTCATTAATTTTCTTAGGCGGATACTTTAATTAGTTCAATTTTCATTGTGATCAAGAAATATCATCTCATACAATCTATGCATACTATTATCATAACAATTCCCATTATTATCTCATTAGTAAGTTATGGCATTCAATCATAATACAGTATACATGCATTTCCTATAGCCTACAAGTATTTAAGTTCGTTTCATATATTTAATTACCACTATGTTATAAGCAAAATCAAGTATGAAGTCATCTAGAATCACTCACTCGATCATGGTGGATTAATTGTAGTAATTCAGGGATAAATCTTCTTCAATAGTTGGGTCCCCTTAACAATGCAAATATGATAAAGTTAAGAGTTTGAGATAAAGTTAGAAGGCTAATTTAAAATTCTTTAAGTTTCACTTTTTAGCTTAGTTTCATATTTTTTCTGGTTTTACTTAAAATTTTAATCGCGTATAATTTTCTTATTTTAAATTTGATTTTTATGATCTTGTAATCAATTTTCATTGTTTTTAAGTATATTTTGATGTGGTGTGGTTAGATTTTCAAGATGAGCCATGCAATTCTATCCATCGATTAGAACAATAGTTATCCTTATGCTTTGGTGCACTTTTGGGCTTAGTTTGATTGTTAGGCTTTTTTTTTTTACCTTAGGAAATCTTTTGGGCTTGAGCTTAGGATTTTATTATAAGTTTAAAATATCTTTAAGGTCAGATTTCTAACCATTTCTTATGGCCTTGGTGCTATTAACATCTTATTGGGCTTTTATGTGGGCTTAAGTGGTCAAATAAGCTTGCTTTTGATTTAGACTAAAGATAGTCACTTTGTTGGGCTTAGAGACTGTTATGTGGGCTTTTTATGGATTTTAAAACAACTTTTCTCGATTGTTTTAGTTGTTGGTCAGAAAATTTGTGAAGGCTCAACTTGGAGTTTTAAGCTTGCTTTAAGAGTTTTAGGCGTTATACACTTGTCATACTTACTTTGGTTAGTCTTTTCACTTTGTTTACTTGATTTTATCATATTTTTAAGTGACTTTTCTTATGGTTCCAAATCTGGTTGTGATGGTTTAAGGGTCTTACACTTGGTTTTTCCAACTTGTTTTATCATTTTCTTAAGTTTAGGGGTTAGATCATGAACCTATGTTACTCATATTCCAACTTTAACTTAACTTATCTTTCATGAGATGATTATTTAGCTTATGTACTTCATAAAAATGATAGATCATATACTTATCATAACTTCTATGCCATAGTTCACATCTCAAAAAGTTAGTTTCTTTATAAAGTTTTATATAATGGATTTTCCTTTACCTAAAGCTAGATTTAAGCATGTTTAACTTAATAGAAGTGAAAATAACACTTGAATGGCTTAGATATACTCCATGTCTAGCATGCTATTCCTTCATTCACGTGCATATTTCACAACTTTCCCAACTTAAAATCTTTTATTCTAAGTGCTAGACATGTATCCTTACATAATACCAACTCAACATGCTTATACTTCAACTTTCATGTGAGAGATTTATAAGCTTATTTCTTGAAGTAGCTAGCTGAGTCATCACCTTATGTTCATGCCAATATCTTCATGAAAATGTGGTCTCTCAACATGGCATATTAAGTCACTTAAACAAAGAAACAACTTACTTGTCCTTAAAGCAAAAATGGTGGTTGTGTAACTAAGAGGCCTCTTAGCTCTTTGTTTTTCCTTCCTCTTCTTGCAAGTTCTTTTAATGATTAAGGTCTTGACGGTCGAGATCGGTTTTGAGGTTATTCTAAATTTTCTAAAAGTGACTTTTGAAGTTGGCAAAAGATGGCAACAAAATCAAGTTTTGTGTTATGAATGTGGAAGCAAAGAAGTGGCAGCAATGTTGGATTTTGGGGGGTTGGGTTTCCTCTTTTAGTTTGCATTTGAAGTGAGAAAAAGGAAGTGAAAAGTGAGGGTAAGGAGTGAGAGAGAGTGCCGGTTCTAAATGGGGATGGAAGTGCATCCAGGAAGTTTCAAATGGTTGTTTTTTATCATGCACAAAAGCCAACTTTGACATAACTAGATGATATAAGTATTAAGGGGTAAATTAGATGTGTAAGACAAATTGATTGATGGCTAAATGACAAAGCATGCTCCCTCTCTTTCTCCTTTTCCAACCGGCCATAAGGTGTCTTTTTGAGTGCATCGTGTTGTCTTGTCACTTTTTTGAAAATTGAATTCATAAAATAATGTGATAACTTATCCTTATGTAGTATAGGTTATTGTGATATATGGAAAGTGTCTTATCATTAGCTTTTGATAAGTTATCAATTGATGAGTTAATTAAGGTGATTGGTTGGCTTACTTATCTATGTGTACAAAGTTTATGAATGAGAATAAGGGGATTGTCTTATATGTAATTCTTTTAAAGTTTAGTTCTTAAATCAACTTACAAGTTATGATCTACTTCTCATAAAATTATGAAAATTTTCTAGAGTTAAATAAAATTATTTAAATTAAATTCTTAATTTGTCGTTTAGGGTTACAAGTTCTTAATTATTTTAGGGTTTAGGGTTTTAGGTGACTTGAAGCCTGTTGTTTTGATATTTGAGGTTTTATCGATAACAAACTTTCGAATTGAAAAACTAAGTTCATTTTTTAAATGTAAACTTAAATTCTTAGTTTAGTTGATCCTTAGGAATGATCAACAAGTACTCTTAGTTGAATCACATGTTTGATAATTAGTAGGGTTTACAGTGTACTTCTATAAAAAAGCCTTGTAAATATAATTAGATACAATTTTTATCATTGTAACTCATTTTTAATCCTTTCATTCAATTAGAAACAAGGCATTAAAACATCTTTTAGAGTAGTTTTTGGAATTCAACATTAGAAGTGATAAGAGCAATATTTGATCTTGAGTTAAGGTTTAGAACTCCTTCAATAATTGCATTCATTCCTTTTTACATATTTTTGATTTGGATATTGTACAACTATTATTTCTCAGTTGTGCTTTATTTCATATTATTTATCAGATAATTGCAATTATCAGTTAGTGAATTGTGCTTATTATTTTAAGTCTTTATTTTGCTAATCATGACAATATGTATTTTGACTTTATTGGAATACATGTTAATTAGGATTAAATTGTGAAACCTTTTCTAATTGTTTAAAGTGAATTGGATGATTTGGATTGAGAAGACATAATGTATACCTTTAATTTAATTAAGGTTTAGGAATTAGAGATGATCAATTTAGTTTATCTTTTGACTAATGATAGAATGGTTAAAATGGTTAATCTTGGGTATTCCTTTAATATTAAGAAGATAGTCTATGTTTGGAAAAAAAAGAAGAAGCTATAAATCATTTATTGTTATTCGTGACTTTGAAATTGCAAGCTTTTAATGCATAGATTTCCTCATGCCATATGCAACCTTTTAATGCACTATTAGATTTCCAATATGGATTTCCATTCATGTGAGCAAGGAGTGAAGGAGGTTTGTAATTGCCCATTATTTCCAATGCTATTTCATGTACATATTACAATTAATTACCTATTATTTCTATTATTGCTTTATTTCAAATGGTTATTTCATGCACAATTCAGATTTCCAAAATTAGAATATTTAAAAAGATTCAAATATCTTAATAAAAATAAGAATATTAAAGGAAAAAGAAAAGTATGTAATAAATAATCCAAAAAAAAGGAAAGAAGATATTACATGTATACATTATCTTGTACATAATATTTTGCTTTCAAGAAAAGAAATAGATTAGATTAGCAATAATAATATAATTAATTTATAAAAAGCACTAAATTTATTCCTTTAATATTAGGAAGATAAATATTCGAAAATATCATTTAATAGAACTTGTATTACGTAGTGTTGAGATTTTATTTTTCAATAGATCTTTTTGAGATATGAAAAATTTATATATATATATATAATTTTTTTTTCATAATTCAAATCTTACTAAATAATATTATTTATTTTAGAAAAGCACTAAATTTATTCTTTTAATATTAAGAAGATAAGTATTCAAAAATACCATTTAATAGAACCTATATTAGATTGTGTTGAGATTTTATTTCCCAATGGATCTTTTTAAGATTTGAAAGGTTTTAAGTTTCTTAATTAGTTGTGGTAGGTATTGAAATTGATTATATACTCCAATTTTCTTTTTTTTTTTATATTATTAAAAAGGAATGTTTATTTAAATCTAATTTAAATACTATTAGTTATTTTTTCAAAAATATAGATATGATAATTTACCTATTTTGTATGTAAAAAATTTTTTTTGTTGATATACTCTCTCTCTCTCTCTCTATATATATATATACATAAATGTATGTATATATGTATAGTATAAATATATACATATCTCTCTCTTAAGTAGTCAATTATATTTATTAAACTATAGAAGTATCTTTTTAAGGGTATGAGTTACAGGACATACCATAAATGCAATATCACAACTTTCCATTATCATCACATGAAAGCAATTGTTATCATCATCATTCTTATTTGTGACAAGATTAGAAAATTTTATTATAATATAACATATTATGTTTTCTTCTTATATTTGAGACTTTTCTTTGCATTAATAACTTGTGGCTTCATACATTATTTTCACTTATAATTTATTTATTTATTTTTCACATAAAATTTATCATTATAATTAAGTTATGAGAAAAATAGTCACAATTGATTTGCTCTTCAAGCCAAAAAAAAAAAAAAAAGATTCTAATCCATCACGGCCTATAGCTATTATAGAAAATAAAGAATTAGAAGAACGGAAAATAATAGTAGCAAGAGTTCATAAAGAAAGCCAAGATGTCCCAACTATTGAGTGTGATCCATGATTATAACATCAAATATGGAATTATCCTATTGATAAGCATTATGCAAAATGAAGAGCATACCTAAAAGCTAGACCGTTTTAACCACTTTTACATGAATATCCACTTTCTCATGATAAAAGTTATGCAAGGTATTCTCAATCTTCTTGGTTTAACAAATTTGCTACATGGTTGGAATATTCTCCTATAAAAGATGCAACTTTTGTTCTTTACTGTTTTGTGTTTAGTGGGGGTTCAAGTGATTGACTAGGAAAAATACATTCGATGAAAGGGGATTTAAAAATTGGAAGAAGGTTAATAATGGAAGAAACTATGCATTTTTAACTCATATGGGATCAACTCTATGCTCTCCTCATAACATTTGTGTGAAGTCTTGCAAGACTTTGATGAAACAATCTCAACATATTGAAAAAGTTTTACATAAGTAAAGTTCTAAATCCATCATAGATAATTGTTTAAGGCTTAAAACTTCTATTGATGAAATAAGGTGGTTTACTTTTCAAGGATATACATTGAGAGGTAATGATGTCACTTATGATTCTCAAAATCAAGGAAATTTCATTGAATTGATTAAGTTGTTGGTATATTATAATTAGACAGTTGCTAATGTTGTGCTTGATAAAGGTCATGGTAATGCTCAATATGTTTCTCGTAAGATACAAAAAGAGATATTACACATACTGGCGAAAAAAGTGTGTGAAAAAATTTGTGAGGAGATCAATGGCGCCAAATATTGTATTATTGTGGATGAAACTAAAGATGAATTTAGGAAAGAATAAATGATAATTGTTTTAAAGTTTGTCGACAATAAAGAAAATACAAATGAAAGATTTTTCAATCTTGTACATTTTACTAACAAGATGGTCTTTAATTTGAAGAATAAGATAAAATCTATACTATCTGAATATAAGTTGAATTTTCACAAAATCTAAGGACAAGGATATGATGGAGCAAGTAACATGCGTAGTGAATGGAAGGTATTACAAGCACTTATTTTGAGCGAATGTCATTATGCATACTATATTCATTATCTTGCTCATTGTCTTTAGTTGACCTTAGTTGCAATTGCAACAAATATAAATGCTTGATATATTAAATTGGTAGAGGGGAGTTATCGTGATTTTTATCAAGGTCTTGCAATGAAAATCTCAAGATATATTAAATTCAATATCTTTAATATCAACAACAAAAGCTTTACTTGAAGAAATAGGGCAATCAGGGTGGAATGATCGTATTAGAGAGGTTATAACATTTTCTATGAAGCATGATATTATTGTCCTTAAAACGAATTCTCCATTTGCCTCTTATGGGGGTTTAAGACATCACTGCAGCAATCAATCTGTAGAAGAATATTATCAAATTAATGTGTTTTATGTTATAAGTTTAATGACAACATGGTGGGTCTTCTTACTCTTAGTTCGTTTCTTGATCAAAGTGACAATTTTAAGAAGTTGAATGTTGATTCGATGTACGGGTTAGCTTATAAGTTTTACCTTGAGGATTTCATTGATTAAGAAAAAATTCATCTCAGAATATAAGCCCATCATTATGAACTTGACATTCCTCATAATTCATAAATCAATGGCTTATCTATAATTTTTTATTTATGTTACAATTGGTGGAAATTAGGAAAGTATTGATCTATCATTTAATTGACCGTTTAATTCGATCAATTTGGACTCTTGTAGTTTCGATTGCAACAAATAATGTGAACGATGATTTTCTTATTGATTGTCTTTTAATTTATATGGAAAGAAGTAAGTTGAGAAAATTGATGTAGACTCTATCATAGATGAGTTTTATGATGGGAAAGAGCAACGAGTTAGATTTGGATGATTTCCTTTTTGATTTGGCATTTTAAGGTTGTACTTTTTTATGAAATTATAATATCGAAGCAATATTGATGATGGACCACCCTACTTTTAAATCCTACTTTTGTCCTTGTTAATACTATCAATAATTAGACATCATTCCATGTAAGTTCAACTTGGTTCATTAGTTTTGTTACTACATGCAAGACCTAATGCACTTGCTAGTAAAAATATACTTTTGTTATTTGTTGCAAAAAGTAAGGTTAAGTCAAGTGTATCACCTTCTTAGTGTTGTACAACGCCGTATACTTAGGCTATATTGGTTAGTATAGGGTAGGCCATTGATTGTCACATCATAATAAATGCGATGTAAGTGATGTATAGACGGGTGAGTAGTAGCTCACTAGGGAGTCGTATCCCAAAGGTCATGTACCTATCTAGGGCTCATAGCTATGTTGGCTTTATGGTCAGGTTGGCTTATGGTTTACTTATCCTTAGTTAGGTTGGGAGTAAGGTTGTTTAGCCAAGATGGTGACATGGTAGTGGCTTTAAGGTTGGTCGTGGTTTTGATTAGCTTAATTGGTTTGTTAGTCAATAGTTTGGTTATGTGGAAAGGGTTGTATACGATCCTCATCTACTTGGGAGGTGGCCCAATGCTATTTTGGCCTTAGGCCTTGGGCTATTAGGCCATGCCCAGTGGCTTATATCAACACTTGCCCTATTACTCTCATTTGAGCCGAGTGAAGATGGGAGTAGACTATTGGGGGTGGATTTTTGTCCTTATTGTAATTGGTTATTCGTTGTGTCTCGATTATTTCCATGTTTAGGTAGAGGCAAAGGCAGTCATATCTTTCCTTTAACCCCTGAGTGACTCCTTAGCCTTTGGGCAACCATAGGGGGTAGGTTATTGGTTTATACCTTTACTGAAGCTTAGCATTGTGATGGTTGATGTTCTTTATAGGTCGATAATGATATCTTCTTGATGTGACGTTGTTCGTTAGTAGGTGTACTTGGAAATGATGGTTTGTAGTAAATGGTTAATTGCCATTTCTATTGTTGATTGGTGCAGTGTCCTTTGCAATATGAAATAATGCCATACGTGATTATAGTAGATATGTTGGTTGCTTTAATGAATATGGTACCATTTTTTATGCTTCAATAATTATCCTTTTTATTATTATACTTATTTTAGGTTGATTGTTGAGTACCTTGTTGTTGCTATAAATAGAGGTGTTTGTTTTTTGTGTTTGCACAAGACTCTTTTTACACTAATCTTTGTGTAGAATGTGTCATTCCTTGTTAATGATGTTGTAGGGAAAGGATTGTAGTTCTCATTAGGCTACAATTTTGAGGTACAGGCCTTCTAAGGTTGTAGTATTGCATTTTTAGTTTTACAGCTGTCATTGCCATCAAGGGCTGCTTTCCTGGCCTTTGGATGTGAAGCTCTTACTTTTCATTTCGCCTTTGTTGTTGAACTAACTCATGTGCAGTCCTTGTTTAAGGGCAAGGCGAGGGAAGAATAGGTTTTGTCTCCACAAAATGTCATTATATTATATATATTAGTGGATGTAGAGCAGTTGAAAAGGTAATTTTTAATGAAACTGAAAGAATTTAGTCATAATCAAATTATTTTTAATAATTTTTAAGGTGTTATAGAGTTTAATATAACATGTATTTTGCTTAATAATATAGATTTGGATAAATATAGTAATATAATAATACAACAATTGAGTCTTAGTATATACATATGTTGCTTTCAAAAAGAAAAAAAAAAATGAAAACTCTATAAAATCTAATGTTTATATTCTTGGAATTTGCTAATGCTATTGTCGTAAAGTAATTGCTCATATATTGCAACTTTTCATGCATCGAGAAAACTATTGAAGATGAATTATATGAATGTAATTCAAGTAAATTGACAATAAATATAAATATATCAAAATAAATGTGTTGATAATTGGAGATTCCCTTAGACTTATTTGTCTAATTAGGTTGGAGATAAGACTTGTAAAAGAGAATACATGAGCTAAGAGTATGTCAAAGGTCACTTTGGTGCACACATTCCAATGCTCAAGTTAGTAGAGAGGCCCTTAAGAAAAGGGAACCTTCATTATCAATATTTGAAAGAGATATAGAGATGTAGAGAACATGTACTTGAGATGGTTATATGTGATTAAGGGAGGGCATTTTATTTTAGGAGTTGGATTTTGGTCCTCCTTTCCCATATTGAGGCACAAAGGATTATAAGGGAAGGATTGGGCCCTTAGAATTGGGCTATGTGAATGGTGTAGTGACGAATTTAGCTAGTCCTTTTATCATTGCAAAGGGAGTTAGTAGACTGATGGTGTATCCTTCTTAGGTAAATGGATGTCTTTTAATGAGACAATTGGTGAGTGATCTTGTCAAGATGACACTTTTGATAATGTCTTATAGCTTCTCACAAGGGTCTTCTATTATGGTGGGAACTATACTCGGGTATTGGAGGAGGATGAGGCATTATGGGTTGACAAGAATTAGAGGCTCACGCTAATTTCACATATACAATTACCATCAATTCTAAATAGGGAAAAATACAAAATCATATAGCTGGGAGTTGGATTCACTTATTTAAGTTGATATTAGGATCAATCATAAAAAGAATCTAATTGTTACTACACTTAGATATATATATTCAGCATGTCAAAATGTGATAAAGATAAAAGAAATTAAAAAATATTATATAATTCACTTTCTATTTACATTTCAAAATGAAAAAACTTTGTAAGAATATATTGATTTTGATTAGTTAAAACATATAATATGAAGGTGGAATTGAATAATGGTATTTTACATTTTAAAATGTTAGTATTTTTTAGTTTCTTTTTTTAATCGTAAATCTTAAGAAATATAATATTCTCTTAAAAATAAGAAGGTGTATTTAAAAAAAAAAAAATGAAGGAATTCTCCTACATTGAAATAATGGGAAAGCTACCTATTCATAATAATGGCAACATGTAAATGAATAAAAAAGTATGACTAAAAATTTACATTTTTATATATAAAAGATGTTTAAAGTGGTGTAGAGTCCACAACTCAAGTTCTAGCTTAATATAATACACACATATAGCAAATGAATTTGTCCTATATTTACAATAATTTATAAGTATATGTTGTGAACATGTTATGTTAATTGAGAATAACTTAAGTAATGTTATGATTATTACTAATAAGTATATTCTTATCTTTTATACTTACCTTTTCTACTATCACAGCTCTTTATTATTACCTTTTTTCCCCAGTCATACTCTTGGTTGTTTCCTTTTCTTTTAATAATATCAATTTGGTATTAACTTTTAGTCATTATTTATGTGATTTTAGAATAGTTGCAACATTTACATAATTAATGCAAAATGATGCAACCCTTTGTAATCACGATATTCCACTCCTATAGTATAAAGGAATGAGGCATAATTTTATGAACAAAAATCACTACATCAAAAATGCATTATATATATATAAGAATGAATAACAATATTTATCATATATTCATGATAATTTATAAGTATATAATGTGAGTATGCTAATTGGAATAATAACTTAAGAAAATTTATAGTTTTTGTAAGTATGATCTTACCTTTTTTACTTAACTATTTTGCTATAGGACCACTTATGTATTACCTTTTCTCTTATTATAATTTTGGTGTTACATTTTCTTTTAATAATACTTACCGGGTGTTAACTTTTTGTCAATATTTATGTAATTCTTAAAATATTTGCAATATTTGCATAAACACTAAATACTACAGTGCAAAATGAAGGAACCGTTTGCTTGATGTTTTATTCCTATAATTTGAAAGATGATATATTTTTTTTCTCCTAAATGACGGATCATTTCATTACAAAAAACCATTATATAGTATTGTCCTATATTTATAGTAATTTATAAGTATATATTGTTAACATGTTAATTAAGATAATCTCTTATACAATTTTATAACTTTTACTGATAAATAGATTTTTATTGCTTATATATATAATTTAGGAAGTTTTTATTCAAGAGACAATATAACTTTTGGATTGGTTGCAATATTTCCAAAATTAATGCAAAATGGTACAACTCCTTGCATTCATAATGTTTCACTCCTATAATTTGAATGATGATAAATCTTTCTAAATGATACATTATTTCATGAAAATCTATCACACAAAACTATGATATATATATAAATGGATAATAATCTTTATCCTAGAATTATAATAATTTGTAAATATACGTTGTTAACATGCTAATTGAGATAATATCTTAAATAATATTTTATTTATACTAATAAGCATATTTTTAACCAATATCCACATCTAACATGGAGTAAGCACTAATAAACAATCTATATATGGCGAAGGAAAGTTACAATAGCCTTATTTAAAAAGCATTCTAGCATAACATGAGACATCTTAAAACAGAAATCCACACACAGAATCATCTACAATGAAGACATATCCTAATGAAAAGGAAAATTTTATCCATGCCGTTACCATGTATAGATATTCACTTACTTTGCTTAGATCATTTGTCCACATTTTGAGATTCTGTAAACATATACATTAAAAAATATCGAAGTTTTCCATTTTCTCTGCCACTCTTTCTAAATGTGTGTATAAATATGGATGGAGTTCCAAATGCTTGCATCCATCATTTCTCATTCCTATCTCCGCTATAGATTTTGAAGCCCGAAAAAAGGGGGGGGAAAAAAAAAAAATGTCTCGCCGGAAGCATCTCAATGGTTTTATCAATCCTAATAATATTTGTCCCATGTGATTCAAACTTCTGCTGCATCAGCGGAAGAGTATGGAACAGCACTAATAAAGTCGTTGTTATATTTTGAGGGTCAACGTTCCGGGAAGTTGCCTTCGAACCAAAGAGTACGATGGCGTGGTGACTCTGCCCTTAAGGATGGAAGTGGTGCTAACGTAAGATTCTAGTTGTAGACTCAACTGGAACATTGTCTTATTGTAGATAGATGTATTTATGTTGTTGATAACAAACAAATCCAATCCAAACTTCCCTGAACAAATTTTACGTTGAACCATGCTGGATATTTTAATAATGAATTACATGGTTGCATCAATGCATGCGCGCAATTATGGGGAAAAAAAAAAAAAAAAAAAATTCTAAAACGAAATAAGAAAAAAAATTCTAAATCCTGGATCCATCGCTGCATTTAGGCAATGCTTTCTAATTGTCGCCGAAACTTGTTTGCTACAATTTTTTTTTTTTGGTACTAAATCCTGAGTGGATGAAAATCGACTTTGAGTTTTCTCCAATATAGAAACGTTTCACTGTTGTTTTGCTTTTATCCGATTGTTAAATACATGAAAGTTACTCAATCGTTTATTTTCCAAACCCATCATTTGGCACCAAAGAGACATAGATACGTGTATTTAAATCCATCATTGAAATTTACATACCAACCTATTTTCACGATTTTATGTGAATTTGGGCGTTCTTAGAGATGTATAATGGAGAGAAAATGCAACTTATTTAATTTGGTGATGAGAACGAAAACTATTTCGATTAAAAGAAAATATATGTTTATCTAAAAGGAATGTCCTATAATCGTTTCTTTTCTATACCATTGTACGTAGAAAAGCATGACTTGCATGTGAAAATGCGACCGCTTATTCACTTTGCTTTGGTAAAGTTATTTATTTTTTCCAGTTAAATAACTCGTCACTACATTCATTAAGCCATAGATTATTCTAAGCACATACCTAAATCTTAATCGAAAATTCTAATATATTATTAACGTACATTTATTTGTTTATAGATTGATGCTGGAGACAATGTCATTCACAATCACAATGCTTTCATGGGGTACAATCGAGTTCAGCAACAAACTTAGCGCAAACAATGAGCTGAATAATGCACTAGATGCCATCACGTGGGGTACCGATTACTTGATCAAAGCCCACCCCCAACCAGGTATGTCCTCTACGGCGAAGTTGGCGATGGCGATACTGATCATGCCTGTTGGCAAAGACCCCAGGACATGACCACTCCCAGGACCTCCTATAACATTGATAAAGATCATCCTGGATCGGACCTTGCCGCAGAAACTGCCACCGCCCTCGCTGCAGCTGTGATTGCCTTCAAGCAATCTGACATTCACTATGCCGATAACCTTGTTACTCATGCGACACAGGTGTTGTATTATTATTATTATTATTATTATTGCAATTCTCCACCTAATGGTCATGAATAAATCTCTTCGCGTGTTAATTATTTCTTCACTATCAGCTATTCGATTTTGCTCGGGATCATCCTGGGGTGTATCAGAACAGCATCCCTACATCTGGGAAGTTTTACTCCAGCAGTGGATACGAGGTTAGCACAATTGATATTAGTATCTCCCTTTTGTTTTTTTTTTTAATCATAATTCATTCATTTCAAAAATGAATGATTTCATTCTCAATTTTGATTCAGGATGAATTTATTTGGGTAGCTGCGTGGCTTTATCTCGCTACGGGTGAGGATACGTTTCTATCTTGCATCGAAAATGCAAAGAGTAGAGGAGGCACCGGGAGCTCATTTTCTTGGGACGACAAGTTTGTAGGAGTACAAGTTCTTGCCGCCAAGGTGCTTCTTAGGTTTATTTCCTCTTAATTATTTTCCTCCAAATTTCTTTTAATTTTCAAATTAACTTAATAGTTGAGATTATTTAGATATTTTATTCTTATACCATTATTTATGCCTGGTATGGTAATTCAAATGTATGGAAGTAAAGACTACTTGGAAGAGCTAAAGAGCTATGCAATGCAACCTTGCACAAAAAGGAAGAAACGATATCCCCAAATCGCCCGGTTTCTGCCTTGGGATAATCTCCAATATACAACTGCTGCCTCTTTCGTCGCATCAGTTTATGCCAAATATCTTTCAGCAAGCTCCGCTTCCATTGGATGCCAGGAAACATAAATGCTGTCTCGTCTAATTAATCCTTTGTTTGTCGGTCAACAACTATTATGGAAACAAATTGGTGCAATTTTGAACATGCACCCTTAACCTCTTATTTTAAAACCTGAGTATATAAAATTTTAAATATTTAAAACAGTACTTTTTGATTTCCTATATGACTTTTCTACCTTTTAGAAAAATAATAAAAATACTTTTAAATTTTTTTAAACTTAATTATCCCGAGGTGAAATAGTAAATTAGAGTTTAAAACTAAATCTTTTAAAATTTTGAGATTACTCGAAAAAAAGGTAGCCTCTATCCTTTGACATATTATTTCTATCTAATAATAATTTGTTATATAGGTGGATTACATACTGGGTCGCGATCATGATGTAAGGCAGGGTTCAACAAGAATGAACCCAATCCAAACGTGTTGGACGGAGCAATAGTTGGAGGCCCAGATGACAAGGATTCCTATTTGGACCGTAGATCCAATTTCCAGCAAACAGAACCTGCTATCGCTAACACCGCACAATCATCAAAGTTTAGTTACTTTAAATTAATAATGTTTAGTTACTCATGTAATGCGAAACTTATAGTTAATTTCAAGATTTTTCTCCATTTATCCTCTGACGTCTCAAGGGATACCCTATTTTTGATAGTCAGTCGTGCACATTAGAGAAACTCAAGAACAATTACTACCATTGCTAATGAATAATGTCAAATAAAGGATGCAATAGGTCATCCCTCTTAAGTAAATTATTAGGACTCATAAGTCGATGCAATATTTAAAATCACTCAAAACTCCTAATTAGAACTAATCGATTCCATATGCATAAAATAATGTTTGAAATAATGAAAGTTTAATGATTAAAGCTTTAAAAGAAGTTACTAGACTCCATACATTTCCTGTACATAAGCAGATGGGCAACACAAATATGAAGATACTCTTCAACTACCAAATTCAATTGCCCAATATTCCTATAACCTTCAGACTCGCAATGGTAGTAGTCTTCATCTAGAATCCAACCAGTGGGATCCTTGCAAAATGGAAGGACTATAGGGATGTAAGAGACAATTAGTTAGAGAAAAAATACCTCTCATATCATACAATAAACAAACACAAACAATTTGTCAAATAATACGTGCAATGAATGAGTCAACCATATAAAATGCAACAAACTATGCAAACATCCCCGAATTGTATACTGCACGAATTTACGCCCTTTGATAACAAGGGTTAACAATTAATCACTAACTCGTCAGCTCTAAATTTAACAATTCTAGGCTTAAATATGGGAAAAAAATGATTCTAAATTACTCAATAGAATAAGAGAAAGTTCTCAACTTCAATTCTCCACTTATCGTCTATTTTTAATGGGAATAACGGGATTAGCGTAACCAACTTTCCCCAATTTAACTTTCGAGGTAAGATTCTTAACTTCTATCCTAGTTAATAGCTGTTGTAAATCAAAGAAACGCATATGCAACTCGTTTTTGGTAACATGCAGCCACTGCTTTTCAGGGGGGAAAAATTATTAAAATCTATCGTCAATGGCGCCCAAGAGGTATAAATTTGAAGCTAAATCCATGCTTTTGTCAGATTTGTGATATGCCAAGTAGTTGTTTTTCTATTATCAATGACCTCTTATTATAGATGCAAAAATATGGCTGGCTACTTTAGTGTTAAATCATGTTTTTTACAGGAAATTATCGTTTTATAAACGTCTTTGTTGAAATTTAGCTGTAACCTTACCCTTCATTACCAATGCTATAATATATGCGGCAATTTTGCGAGGACTAATGGGACTCGAGTAACACACAGTTTATGGTTTTTTCCACTCCAGTTTTACTTAGTAATATTAAACATTGTTTATGCCTTTGATTGATTTTATTTATTTATTTATTTTTTATATATTTTACACGTGATTTGTTCACTTTTCTCTAGACATTTTACCTCATAAGGAAGAGTTTTATATGAATATAGATCCTTTTCTAAAAAATAATACGAAAAAAGGCTCTATGAGAAAAATATTATTATCATAATTTACATGCATCTTCACTTTTTAGTAATTTTTATACTGAAGGTGCATATAATACATACTAAAAATATGCTATAAATATACTAATTTTTACCTCTACTTCAGTATATTGAAAGCATAGGTAATGCTTGTGCCTTCCATGTCCATACTATAAATACCTCATTTTGCATGGCCTGGCCTCATTTCTACTATATTCATAATTTGAAACTTAAAAAATGCAAAGGAAACAAGAGGAAACACAAGCTTGAAATACTCATTCATTTTTTTATGCTGGTAAATGTTTAAAATAGGTAATAATCCATACTTTATATTCATTATTATTAATTTCATTTTTTTTGTAATAATCTATACTGTAAGTTGGTTTTTTTTTTTTAAGAGAAAAATGATGATATATTATGTACACTAAGCAGTCATAGATGCATCGTAAGTTCTCTAATTTATTGATATTTCATGGACATTTCTTATATTTTGTCTACATTAAGGCATTTTTATTGTTCGATAAATAAGTTGTACAAATGTGGGAATGGAGAATGTTATCGTGTGCTTTTTTGCAATTGTTGTATTTTTTTTTTTTTTGGTGCTTGCAATGTGTTCAGTAGAATTAATGAGTTAAAGTTAAGTAGTGTGTTAAGTAATTTAAGAAGATGACATTATGCATTTTATTAAGTTGTTGCTCGATGTGTAATTGAAGTGTTTTATGTTATCTAAATCTTCAGTTTATGATGGTGTTACTAGGGTAGAAATAGTAGATTACGTAAAAATTATTGTGTATAAGAATGAAGATCTTGTGATGGGTAACTTGGGGCCGAAGTATGACAGAGAGCTTGTTTAGAAGCTAAAGATTATAAAGGATTCGAACTTCTCTCGTTTCTTTCAGAAAATTTGTGGATATATCGAAGTTGACTTAAGTGGTGTTGAAATCGTACATAGGGGTCCCTTTTTCCATGATGCTGGAGTTGCTTATAAATTGATGGCCATTAGAGACGATGAGGATGTTGAGAATTTCATTGAGATGGTTGAGTCTTTTAGGGAACAGAGTATTCAGGAAGTATACATAAGGTACAGTGAGGAATTGAGTACCCAGGTTAAGCATGAAATACATAAATAAGACAATCTAACCTTTGCAACACCTTATGTGTAATCTACGATGATTAGTGTGGAGCAGGTGAATGTGAATGAGACAAATGAACTGTATATGGATTTCACTGAGTACAGGCACATCAATGTCATAGAGGAGCAACTTGACAAAGCATTAGGTCCTATTATCGAACATGAAGAGTCTTATGATCTATATGTGGAGAGAATGTACATGGAAATAAATGTCGACGATGAGGGACCGAAGGAGCTAGTTGGAGATGGTGATAAGGATCATGTTGGACTTGATGATGACAATGGTAAGAGTTACAAGAATTTAAGAGAACCCCAGGTAAGACCAAATGTTGGTGCCAGTAATGTGCTGGTCTGGCTACCTTGTGAAGATAGCCTAAGCAGGCCTTATCGTCTTACTCATGTACCAATGTCCAACAATCAGTTTAAGGACCTTCCACAATTACGTGAGCCAATGGATAAGCTTGTGAGAGATCCTATTTTACTCTACAATAGCTAATATGACGGCAACGGATATGTAGTTTAAGAGAGACGTCAATGAACTGTGCAATAACATCAGCATGTCCAATGACTTGAGTGTTAGCATGCATTTCAACACTAAGAAAGATCTCATAGATGCGGTGAAGTCATTTTATATAAGGAACTGCTGTGATTTCCATGTCAAGATATCAGAGCCAACTATGTATGCAGTCTATTGTAGGAAGAAGGAAGAGGGTTGTAAGTGGAGGTTACGGGCATATCTAAAAAAGGTGGAGGGGTTTTTCAAAATCACAATTTTAGAGGGATTGTACACTTGTGTCAACCCTATGATGAGACAGGACTACCTTTAGATTGGCAGCAACATCATGGCACAACTATTGATCAATAGTATAAGAAATAATCTTGATGTGAAGATACTCGATCTTGTAGCAAATGTGCAAAATACGTATGGATACATTATAAGCAATATAAGGGTTTTTAAGGCTAAGAAAAAGGCAGTTGAGATAGTATACGGTAACTGAGAGAAGTCATACAATGAGTTACCTAGACCATTGAATGCAATGAAGGTAAGCAATCCGAGGACATAGGTGGATTGAGGGTAGAGTACTTTATTGAAGCCAAGTGAGTCTTAGTTTAAGTGAGTTTTCTAGACTTTCGGGTTGTCTGTCGAAGCCTTTAAATACTATTGGCCTCTCGTCTGTGTCGATGGCAACTTCTTATATCACAAGTATGACCATAAGTTGTTGGTGGCATGTAACATGGATGAAGACAATTCAATAGTTTCATTAGCCTTTGCTCTAGTTGACAAAGAATTGGTAGAAACTTGGGTGGTTCTTACGGAAACTTAAAGTCTATGTGGTTGGCCAAAAGGAGGGAACCTTATGTCTTATCTCTAATAGAGCATCTGTCATCGATTTCGAATATAAGGAACCATCAAATGGGTGGTTGCCTCCATTTCTTGTTTAGAGATATTGCTTGCAGCATGTTGCTAGTAACATTAACAAATCAATTGTGTAAGAAACTTGTTCAGGTGTTTAGGTACAGGAAAAGAAATTCAAATGCTTCATGGAGCAATTGGGATGAGTTAAAGAGGACACTCTCGAGTGGTTTGATAATGTGGATTTGGATAGGTAGATGCTTGCATATGACTGATATTACCATTTTGGATATATAACATCAAACATTGTTGAGAGTTATAACTTAGTTTTGAAATCAACACATGGATTACCCTTTACTGCATTAGTCAAGAAGATATTTTACAATTGTATTGCCTATTAGGAGGAGAGACATAAGGATGCCAGACAAGCAATTGAATCTGATAAGATTTACATTGACTACGCTCTGGGGATGTATGAAACATGGAGAGGGTGAGCCAGCACACATAAAGTCATATCATTCAACTCTTAAAACGGTATTTTTGAGATTTTGACTAGTAATCAAATGATGAGGATAAGCCTAAAGAGAGGAGGAAGGATATATACGGTTGACTTTAGAGGTTGCACATGAATGTGTTAAAAGTGGCAAATATATAGGATCTCCTGCTCCTACGCATGTGAAGCTACAATAAGTATGAGGGTGGATGGTAAATCGACAATAAGGTTATGGTATAAGTGGACGAACCAAATATAGTGTTACCAACTCATTTCTACCCACTCAGTGATGAGTTGAATTGGCTACAAGTTAGCTTCCCTTATCTCCACCTGAACATTGACCTACTATACAAAAAAGGTAAACCTAAGTGGAAGTGATATCACATGTAGATGGACGTTTATGAAGCAATCCGATAGAACTAGATGCAACACATATGGACGAGAAGGACATAATAGGAGGAGGTATCTAGAGATTAATCGGGCTGGTAAATATTGCATTTCCATATAGGCATTATGTTACACTTCATGCATAAGCATAAACATATGCACATTATTCTGTTCATTAACCATGTTCGTTTATGTTTGCAAGATAGATGGAGTTGAGACCTATTGATCCGTACATACTTAGGAGGTAGGTCAGCCACCGTTCATAAGCCATTTAGGAGGTTAGGGTTAGTAATAACATTCTCATATGCTTCTAATTTTTTGTATAAGTTGTATGACTTGCTTACTTCATTGATCATTTGTACAGGAGGCTACCTATGCATTACGTGTAAGATGCAGCGAGTTGTCTTTACATAAGGATCAGTGAGATATCCCCATACATCCTAAAGTGGAGCCTTACATATGAGAAGTTGGTTTTTGGAGAGTCGCATAGCTTCCATTTATCATGATGGACTAGTACCTA
Organism: Lumnitzera littorea; assembly: GCA_024138015.1. Lineage (NCBI taxonomy): Eukaryota > Viridiplantae > Streptophyta > Magnoliopsida > Myrtales > Combretaceae > Lumnitzera > Lumnitzera littorea. The sequence goes on from JAMXBB010000008.1 coordinate 68,552,951, forward strand.
ATCATAGCTCTTGATATGGACTTGTGGATGAACACATTAACCCAATATCATGCGTAACCAAAGGGGTAGGTCCAAGTCACAAGATGACTTGAAGAGTAAATGATAGTTAAGGGTGAGCAGGGGTTCCTATATACCGACGATGGATGTGATGCACCAACACCTCATACGAGCTTAAGTCATACTTGATATGATACACAAGTATGGCCAGAGGTCACTTGCCACTAGTCCACGCTCGAATGGGCTAGATAAGAGTAGCTTAAGAGTAAGCAAGAGGACACTTAGCTTAAGAGAGGATAAAAGTTCAGTGTATATCTTTTTGTATATGATGTTGCGGCTATTACATTATGTGATTATTTATAGTACCCTATTAGGATAAGTTCTACATTATATAAAATTACAAAAATGAATCCTTATTTGCTAAATAGAAGGAAAATAATTTATAAGTAAAATATGAAATCGTGTGTAGTGAATGTCCTCTGTCAAAAGGGACTATATGGTTGTTAGAAAGGACAACGCGCGTGTATTTTACTCTGCGATTCTAACAGTGTAGTGAGCCAAGCAGGGGTAGGCCACTGTTCATATATGTTTGGCGTCAAAAGGTCAGTACCTTGATTGTTAGGGCAAGACTGGGGTTAGCTTAGGAATGGCTCACGTTCGGGTCGGCTCCTGATAGTTATCAGCTCAGCTTCAGCACTGTGGAGATTGCTATAGTTAGATTTGGTGCTTAGACTAGTGCATAGCGGAGGGTTCAGTTTAGCACCTCAGTTGGTCACCTTCGCAACACCTTGGATAGTGTGGAGAGCGAAGCAGCTTAGTAGATCGAACTGGGGTGAGCATAACTCCTCGACGCTTAACTAACCTTGGACAGCTCGATGAACCACTTGAGAGAGCCTTTGGGTTCGGGAGCGTGTAATCGGTCCTTGGTCCCTATCATTCCCTTTAAGTTGTTTAAGATATGAGATTTGGGATCAAATCTTGTTTGACTTCTGGTTACTTGTCTTCGGGAGTGTAAGGTTGGAGATCGGTAATGTTGAAGGAGTCCAGTACTCCATACCCTTTAGGTAATTCAATCTTATAAGCGTTAGGATTTATCTTTTCGAGCACTTGGAAAGCCTTATTGGCCTTGGGAGACAACTTGATCTTCCTTAAATACAGGAACCGCTCCTTATTGAGGTGTATTCAAACTATGTCGCCTGGTTAAAATTCCCTTTTTCTCTGTCCTTGGCTTCACTTCTCAAGCTTAATATTAGCATAACTTAGTTGCTCGACAACCTTTTAGTGCATGGCTGTGATGGCCTCAACTCTCTCAACAGTTGGCTGGTTATCATTAAGCATCGGCTAGGGTGCTTGGTCTAATGGCAACTCGAGGTTGAACCTATAGGTGACCTCGAATGGGGACATGATTGTTATATTATGGGTAGTCCTGTTGTATGTGAACTCAACGATTGGTAGGCACAAATCCCAATCGACCATGTTTTGTCTGACAGTAACTCGTAGCAAAGTTTCTACAGTTCAGTTGACAACTTCAGTTTGTCCATCGGTTTGTAGATGGCAGGACGTGCTATACAATAGCTTAGTTCCCATTCTCCTCTAAAGTGTCATCCAAAAGTAGCTTATGAACTTGGGGTCTCAATTTAAAACAATGGTCCTGGGAATTCCATGCAACTTAATTACTTCTTATAAGAAAAGAAAAGAGATAGCTGAAGCATTGTTAGTTTTGGAATAAGGCACGAAATGTGCCATCTTGTTAAATTAATCTACAACCACCATGATGGGTTCCTTCCCTCGGGACGTCTTTAGTAATCCTAACATGAAGTCCATACTCAAATCAGACCATGGTTTGGTTGGGACCGACAAGAGTTGGTAATGGCCTTGTTGGGTTCGACTCTTCGCTTTTCAGTAGGTCACATACTTTTCCAACATGGATTGGACATCCCTCTTCATCTGTAGCCAAAAGAATCTAGAGGATAATACCTCATAAGTTTAGCACTGGCCATAGTGTATTGTTAATCCCCCTCCATGCATCTCGCGCACTAACAATTCTCGTGTGGAACAGGTCAGGATACATAGCCTTCCCTTCTTGAATAAATATCCTTCCTCCCTGTGATAGTCATCTAATGTCCATCCTTCCTCATAATAGGTGTAGATAGGACTAAAGTGTAGGTCTTTAACATATAAAGTCTTGATGGTTGAAAAACTAAGCAGCCTTGTTTGCAGCTCAGTCAGGAGGGTATGTTGTCTCGATAAGGCGTCGGCCACTACATTGTTCTTTCTATTCTTGCATTTTATGACATAAGAAAAACTCTCTATGAACTCAACCCACTTAGCTTGTCTCTGAGACAACTTTGGTTAGCTTTTTAGATATCTTAAGGACTCATGATCGGTATAGATCACAAACTCCTTGGGCAGTAGATAGTGTTGCCATACCATTAGTGCTCGAATTAAAGAGTAGAACTCCTTATCATAGACAGAATAGTGGAGTACGGCTCTTTGAAGCTTCTTACTGAAGTAAGCAATAGCTCGGCTTTCTTGCATTAGTACAGCACCTATGCCTAGTCTAGACGCATCGTACTCTACTTTAAATATTTTGTCGAAGCTTGGCAGAGCTAAGACAGGGGCTATAGTTAGCTTCTCCTTCACATCTTCAAAACTCCTCTACTCTTTCTGACCCCATTTAAATTCAGCATTCTTCTTTAAGAGTTCGGTGAGTGGGGCTACAATCGTATTGAAGTTCTTGATGAATCAGCGATAGAACAACGCTAGACAGTGGAAACTTCTTACGTCGGTAGAACAAGTCATCTCAGGCCATTTTATGATCGCTCTTATCTTCTTCTCATCAACTTGGATGCTACCTCTGCTCACAACAAAGCTTAAGAAGATCACCTCATATCGGTAAAAATCACACTTCTTCAGATTGGTGTAGAGTTGTTTAGCTCAGAGTTTCGTAAGCACTTATTGGAGATGCTCTCGATGAGTTTCTAGGTCGAGACTGTACACTACAATGTCATCAAAATAAACCACGATAAACCTTCCCAGTAATTTTCAGAACACATGATTATCAAGCACATAAATGTGCTCGGTGCATTAGATAGTTCTAGTGGAATCACAAGCCATTCATATAAACTATGTCGTGTCTTGAATGCGGTTTTCCACTCATTGCTTTTACGTATTCGTATTTGATGGTTCCCAACCTTAAGGTCAATCTTGAAGAACAATCTTGTTCCACTTAACTTGTCTAGCATGTCATCAATCCTGGGTATAGGATACCTATACTTGATGGTGATTCAGTTAATCGACTTGCTATCCACGCATATCCTTTAAGAACCATCCTTCTTTGGCATTAATAATGCCGACACAGCATAGGGGCTTAGGGACTCATGTACATACCCTTTCTTCATGAGGTCATCTACTTATCTTTGCAATTCGATAGCCTGTTCAGGGTTCAGCCTATAGGTAGGCTTGTTCGACAATGCGGCTCTTAGTTACAGGTCAATCGCATGCTCGATGCCTCGGATCGAGGGTAGACTGTTAGGCAGCTCTTTTGGAAACAGATCGGCAAATTCCTCCAGCAAGGTTTTTACTTCGATTGGCAACTCTTCTTCCTCGGGTCTCATCTCTAGAAGCCTCTTGACAAGTAGATAGGTCAGTCCCTCCAACTCCATTTCTCTTTTCAGTTCGACTCGGGTCAATACCAAAGCTTCCTTCTTTAGGGTTCGGTTAAGTTGGGACTGCATGACTTTTACTTGTTCGGCAGTCATGAGACTTAATTTCAACCTTCTCCCTTCATGTTCTATAGAACATGTGTTTCTCTTGCCGTCATGTATAACTGCTTAGTCAAACATCCATGGTCGTCCAAGTAGAAGGCGGGACGTACTCATGAGAAGTACATCACAAAGCACTTCATCTCGATACTTGCCAATACAAATCGACATAGACACCTGTTTGTGTATCTATAAGGCTCCTTTATCACTAAGCCAATTAAGCTTATAAGGTTTTAGGTGGGGCATGATCGGCAATTTCAGCTGTTAGACCATAAATGCAGAGGTTGCATTGGTGCAGCTTCCACTGTTAACAATCGGCGTGCACAATGAGTTGTTCACCTTGCACCCAATATGGAAGAGATTTTCTCTTTACTTGTCTTTAGGCACTGGACTGACACTCATTATCCTCCTCAATATTAGAGCGGTTGGCATAAAGTTACCTTCCTCACTATAGATAACTTCTTCCTTGGACAGCTCGGTCTATCCCTCCTCCAACTCCTTTACTTCCTCATTAGTATGATTCGGAGCAAATCCAGAAATAGTATAGATGTATCTAGGGAAAATTGATTGTCATTGTTCGCCTGTTCGAATACTGAGCGGCTATGTGTCTAAATCCTTGGTATTTGAAATACTCGATCTCATTCATCTTCCTCCCTGAACTTTGGCCTTTCTCAAACTTCCGTGGGGGTTCCTTCTCCTTTGCTTGGGTAATTTGAGTTGGTTGGGTCTCAGTAGCCTTGTTTGGTTTTGTTCGCATAGGTCAGCTCGGAATAGGTCGACTACTGCGAGGATGGTTGACTGGTGTTTGGAATCTTCCTGTTCATCACCTTTTTATCCTCTAGGTGGCTCAAATTGCATCATCAAGTGTTCTAACATCTAGGGTTTCCAGAACATCCTCAATCTCATACTTCAGTCCATTAATGAATTGAGACACAGTTCGGTCTTCGAGCTTTTTGACCTCACATCAGATCATTAGCATCTGGAATTCCTTAACGTAAGTATCCACACTTGATCCTCCTTGCCTCAGTTCTTGTAGTCTCTTGAAGGCATCATGTAGTTAATAGCTTGGCACAAACCTTCTTCGCATAACTCTCTTCATATCATCCCAACTCCTAATCTCTCGTTCTCCTTCCCTTCTTTTGGTAGCTTGCAAGTTCTTTCACTATAAGGTGGTATAACTAGTGAACTCCAATATAACTAGCTTAACCTTTGCATTTTTGGGCATTTTGTGGCATTCAAACTGCTTTTCAATCTAATCTACCTAATCTAGGTAGTCTTTGGTATCACTACTACTAGAAAAACTTAGAATCCTCATGCTCAATCCGTCAACTCTGGGGCCTTGTACATTTCTTTCCTCAGGCTCGTAGTACTCCTTGGCCTTGTCATCCCCTTCTGCTTCCTCCTTGATCTCTTCTAGTGCTAGCCTTTGTCGAGTGTCCCTACCAATTCCTTCAGCTCGAGGTGGATAAGTTGGGGCATTAACTCGGCAAAACTGACCATTGCTTTGCTATTGTTGCTCGCGTTCTCTAGTGGAGCTATTTCTAGCTTGTTGTTTGTCTTCTTATATAACAGTCACTAAATTATCTACCAAATTGGTAAGCCTATTCAATTAATCATCCACTGATTGAGTCGTGAAGCTTCCTTCTTGCCCTTAGCATTGTTGAGTACCACTTTCTTAGTTTCCTAAAGTTCCTTGAACACTTGAGTCTAACATTGATGGTTACTTTACAACCACAATCAAGAGTAAGCAAGAGGATACTTAACTCAAGAGAGGGTAAAAGTTCAGTGTATATCTTTCTATAGATGATGTTGTGGCTATTACATTATGTGATTATTTATAATACCTTGTTAGGGTAAGTTTTGTGTTACAGAAAATTACAAAAATGGATCCTATTTGCTAAATAGAAGGAAAATAATTTACAGGGAAAATATGAAATTGTATGTAGTGAACATCCTTTGTTAGAAAGGACAACGCGCGCGTATTTTACTTTGCGATTCTGATAGTGTAGTGAGCCGAGCAGGGGTGGGCTACTGTTCATGTATGTTTGATGTCGGAAGATCGGTACCTTGATTGCTGGAGCAAGACTGGGGTTAGCTTAGGAATGGCTCATGTTCGGGTTGCCCTCAGATGGTCGGCTCTTGATAGTTGTTAACTTGGCTTCAGCATTATGGAGATTGCTGTATTTAGATTTGGTGCTTGGACTAGTGCATAGTAAAGGGTTCGGTTCAGTACCTCGGTTCGTCATCTTGGCAACACCTTTGATGGCATGGAGAGTGAAGTAGCTCAGCAGATCGGACTAGGGTAAGCACTATTCCTTAGCGCTTAACTCACCTCGGACAGCTCAGCAAACCATCTGAGAGAGCCATCGGGCTCAGGAGTGTGTAATCGGTCCTTGATCCCTATCAGCTTTGGTGGAGAGATGGAGACTCGAGATACATACATTCCACCTACTTACTAGGGAAGTAACCATCACACTGTAGGATATATAGGTCTAGTTCAGGCTTTTGGTAGAGGGGTTTGTAGTAGTGGGTCGGACTAAGACGGATGATGACGAGAGCTGGGCTATTGTAGGAGAGAGGTTACTGGGCATCAGGCCTGCTCGAATGAGGGGACCTCATATGTCTCTCACATGGCTACGAAAACACTTCCAGATACTTCCCTATTAGATAGACGGCGAGATGGTTCGATAGTACGTATGTGCTTATATATTCAGCTTGATGGAGGGATTTATCTTTGCGGATAAATCCTCTAGTCTCATATACCTCATGTTCCTGCCATTACTAGAGGACTTCTTTGTCACTAGGCAGTTCAGCTTGAAGGATGCTTGCTTAGCATGGTTATACCGACAGCTTTGCTCTACCTCCTCTTCACGTGCACATGAGCTTGGTGGGGTCGCAATCCTCTATAGGTCTAGGCTTGAGATAGATTCTCACATGTCGCCCTGCTTAGTCGATACGGTTTCACTATTGATGGGGATAGGCTATTGGCAACTAGATGGAGGGTAATGTACGATACCACTTAGCATCCCATGCATGTAGTTGATGTAGACCGCACAGTGTTCGACTTGCAAACGGCATATCAAGTATGATATGATAACTCTTTCTCTATTTGCTTCTACTATCACACCTAAGTACCAACTCTCGTTGACTCCCGGTTTTTTATTTATTTTTCCCTAAGGTTGATTGGGAGCCATATACTAAGTAGTTGTTACAGTTGTTATCGCATTTCTACATTGTTGGGTGATACATTTGGACTGCTCATGTGCCACTCATATGTTTCTACATCATTAGTTGTTATCGCATTTCTACATTGTTGGGTGATACATTTGGATTACCTAGGTGTTATTCATATGTTTCTACATTATTGAGTGGTATTTCTCTGACTGTATTGTTTGGCAGTTTGATGGATACCAGTATCCTCTACTGGACGTAGACACCTTTGAGCAACTCCACCAGCTGGACCTTCAAGCTAGGACGGGTGTTGATTGGATCAATACGCATATTGCATACATCCAGTTTAGGGTCAAAAGCAAGGATTCTTAGTACGTATCTAGGGTCCTGTGGAGTTGACTAAAGCTATTAGCCGTAGTATAGATAGATCACCTAGTGTTACATCACATACTAGGGGGCTATTATCAGTTGACTGGTAAATGCATGTGTAATTGTCCAATTGTTTATATACTTGTACGTGCTTGCTATTATCTATTCTAACATGGGCATGTCTATTTATTTTAGGTGGAGAGATGTATGGTTAGTAGTAAGCTATCCCATAGTGCTTGGCATTGCAAATGGAGCGCTATTGTTTGTTAAGCTATACAATGACCTCATCTTTTACCCATATTACAAGGGGTTACAACAATCACCCCATGTAGACCATGGTGAGGAGTAAGGACCACTTATGGATGAAGATATGTTAGCTCGTCATGCACTACCTAGGGGTAGAGCTCAAGTTCAAGGAGGTAGGGCTCGATCCAAACGTGGTTGAGGAGATCTCGATGATGATGTGCCATTATACGAGCGACATTCTATAGACCTTGGTTAGATCAGCACGGGATATTGATAGGATTCGGAGTATCGACTCCAACAAATGCCGAAGCCTAATTCGTTCACTCCTTACCCAAACACCTCACTTGATCATGTATTTTTGCTTATTTTATTTAGACTTTCTATTTCTTGTATTTTTTCTAAATTACTCTTATGTTTATTTTGTATTTATGAGAATACCATTAGGGTATTCTTTTAGTCATTTTACTTACAAAATTGCTATCATGTATAAATAGAACCTATGTGTAGGGTTTTAGTACATTTTGATATTTAATAAAAAACTTTTGAGACTTTTTTTCTTGGAAACTATCTTCTACTCGCTCTTATCAATCTCTTTAACAAGTATTGTGACGAGCAACCCTATTACTTGGATTAGTGCGTCACATCTGACGAGTCTTAAAATGTGTTGGATTTTATTGGTGTGTCATATCTAGCTAGAACACTCACGAATTTACTAGAACCCTCATTTTATTTCTTTTTCTTGTTTGTTGTGGTGTCTCTTTGTGTGTTCAATCCCGAAGACGCATTAGTTTCGTTGAAATCAGAGCATAGTTCTAATGAGGGAGTGTGTGACATTGCCATGGAGTTCCACTTCTTGTTGCTGTTAGTAGCTGCTGTGTCTCTTTTGTAGTTACTACAGTGTTGAAGTTGCTGCACGTGGTTATTAAAGCACGGATTTTGCAATGACGAGTTGAAACCAGGGTTTTGTTGGACCTATAGAAAATTAGAAGAAATTAGTGACGGAATTTCTTGAGTTGTACGGGACTGAAGTGCATTTGGGTCACCATTGTTTAAGGATTATGTCGTTATTTGTTAAGTGTGTGGGTCGTTGAAATTTGTAAATTGCTGTAGTGGGTATTAGTATTTACGTCTTGATTTGTGTGGCACTATTATCGTGAAGTACAGTGTATAGGCACTTTGGTTTTCAATAGAGTTGAATAAACTCAGTTGGTAGCTGTCATAGGTATTGTTTGTGAGACTTTGGCATTACGATATTGTTCATGCCATTTGTGCTTTGTGGGTTTAGCAGCTGTGCAAATCTAAGGAAGCGCTCATTAGAGTTTATATGGGTCTGTTATTGCAGTAGAATTTAGTATGTGCTTGTGTTGGTGAGTGGGTCTTTGAGTTAGTTGTGGTAGTTACCGGAGTCGAATTGGTGCAGACTGTGCTCGAAGAAACTTCATGTTGTGGTATTGATGTAGTAGATTAAATACTGCACCGTGAATCGAATTGGTGGTGGCTACTATATGTGCAACCAATATTTGTGCAAGTTAGTGTCTAACGCAGGCGGTGGGTTTTAGTCGCGAAGACAACTGGACCTCACAATAGTGGCTGTTGATGAGTGTGGATATGAAATTTACAGTTGGGTGGTGTAAGTTGTACAGTGACTATATTGCCTTACGTGGCCGTGCATACAATAGTAGAAGTTACTGAGTTTGTTTGTACGGGTGGTGTGCCTTGCTGCCACTTCTTTAAGGAGTATTCGAGCTAAATTGAAGTGCCAAAGTGAATTGAGTGCATAATTGCAGAACCAAACTGTTCTGTTCACACTTGCCTAGACAAGGTGAATTGTCACCGAGCTAAGTTGAAGAGATTGTCTAAGTCCGAGTTGACATAAGGTTGGTCAAGCTGGTTTATTCCGAGCTGTAGAGTGCCTCTTGAAGTTACCGAAGTGGTTATTGAGTTCGAGCCGAGGACTTGACAATGAAGGATTGTCGAATTGTTTGATTCGAGTCACCAAGCTGCTGAGAAATCTTTATTTGCCGACCTAAATGAGCGGTTGGATCGTTTAGCCCAACAGCCGAAGTGAACTATTTCAAGTTGAGCTACAATTATCTGAGCCGAGCTGATTTGAACCAAAGTGAAGTGAAAGATCTGGACTGTACGAGCATCTGAGCTGCTGTATCCCAAATGTTCCGAGCTGACTACAAGTAAATTGCCGAACTGAGCTAACTTGAGGTGGACTCATGCCGTGCGTTGTGTAAAGGCCGTACCGAACCACTGAGATCCGAAGTGCCTAGCTAAGTGACTGTAGAACTATTGTGTGGAGCTGCAACTGTAGCTACTGTTGTGCCGAACAAAACCAAGCTTTGGTAAGGAGCCAAGTTAAGTGAGCTGTTGTATTAAAAAGTAGTTGATGCTGGTAGTTCTGTTTAGTCTCCAAGATGAATTGAAGATCGAACAGGTGTAATTATGCCGAGCTAATTTAACTCCATATTTGCTGAGTTAAACGCATTTCCAAGCTACTATAATTAATAAACTGCTGAGGTGAAATTCGGCCAGGGTGGTGTTATCCTGTTTTCAGAATTGAATCGAGCTACTGCTGTTCTACTCTAAGCTGCTTATGTATGTATCCAAGCGAATTAGTGTGCATGCCGAACTGAAGATAATTCCTATTCAAGCTCCTCTGTGAGATTTGTTCGAGGTGCTCAATTCAAGAATTGTAGCACGTGAAGCATTACCAAACCATAGGATTCACCTTTACACGAGTGGTCTATAGCCAAACAAATAGTGCAAATCTGAGCCATTTGAATTGCTATCATGCTAGGCTACATTAGTTAGAAACTTCAGTTTTAAGCTTGTGAATTGTACGGAGCTGACTTGAATGTTTATTCGTGCTGCATGTATATCTTAGTGTTCTCTTATCGAGCTAAAATTAATTTAAACATCCAATTGCTGAGTTGCTCATCACCAAGTGTGCCTAATTGAACATACATGTGCCAAGGAGCTGTCGTGTATGACTTGAAAAGTATGGGAGTGCTCGTTGTGCTGTGAAGTTGGTCAATGATTATAGTGCAGATCGAAGGTGTCAATTTAAGGTTTGAAATTCAAGGCATTGCGTGCTGCAAGGAAATCAATTGCTGAGCTATTGCTTTGTGTTAGATCGAGCTTTATGTATCTATTGTCCTTTTAGTAATTGCTAAGTTGGTTTCTACTGCAAAGTTGTGTACTAACCACTTCTTGAGGAGAATTCATCGAGTTGCTAAATGCTTCAAGACCAAGTTGCCTCGGCTCATTTCATGAATGTGTGTACAGATTGGCGTGTAGTATTATGGACTTAATCGGTGACTGGGGTTTAGCCGGAGTTTGTGCTAGTCCAAGGAGAACGACAAAGAAGTTGAGGTCGAGTTGTCCTTTTCCTTACTTAGTCGAACTGCTTAAGTGTGTGTGTGTGAGGTATCTGGTTGGTGTCAAACTATCACGTGCACGTGTATTGTGTCTGCAAAGTTGAAGAGCCCAAGTGCAAGTTGCTATAATCTTGATTACTATATGCCAAGAATTATTAAGCTACAACAAGACTGCTAACGTGTTTAAAAATTGCCAAGCTCCTGTGACGCGTATTATAATTTTCAAGCTATCGGTGCAACCAAACTCTGAAAATTTTGTTTGTGCTATCCCAAGTAAATTTAAATATCGAGTACTTGTAGTGCTGAAACTATATAACATTACGAACCTTTATGAGCATATTGGGAAGGATCAGAAACCTTGCTTCTTAGCCACTTTGAGATTTTATTTCAACATTATTGAATTGAAATTCATTTCATATGGCCACTAGTGCTCAACATAGGCATCATAATACATAAAGCGTAAGGATGAAATTTGCTTACTAAGCCATAAATCCTACTTCCTCCTCTGAGCTAGAACAATTATAGATTGTACTTGCTGGGCTTAAAGAGATCAAGGATGAACTAAGACACCAAAAGAACTGTCAACTAGAGAATATTGAAGAGAAGAAATCTAGAAGAAAGGAAGTTAGAGTTAAAGATGAGTAGAAGGTTGATAAGGAATGACAAGATGAGTTGCAATTTAGCATCCATGTTCTTGACGTGATTCTGTTGCCCTTGACACTTGGTGATATTGATGATCACAGGTATTACTATATTAGCCATCTACATGTCGATTCTTTTATTTTGATCCATTAATGGGGCTGTTTGGGGATGATATGCGCTATAATAGTGTTGTGCCTATGAGATGTTATAGGCTATTTATTGATGCTTTCTGAGGTCACGGTGATGGATATTCCTATTTAGGGTATGCTATTCTTATCCTTAGTTCTCTTATATTGGAAGAATTTGAAGTATATAGATGGAAGAGAGAAGAAGGGAGTTGTGAGGAAGCGGATGAGGTGATAACTGCTAAAAATGAAGTTGAGGAGCTAACATTGGAAGAGTGTGAAGCTCTAAAAATAGTTGAGGAAGTGGAGCAGTTTGTGTTATTCCCTATGATTGATAGCTGCTAGATTTACTTAGGGGTAATTAACATGATACATGACATGATACATGGTGAATGGAAGGAAGGGTGTTTGATCAAGAGCTTGGTTGATCGTGCTCATGATGAGTGGAAAGAGCATCGGATTGTATTTGCTTCGATCATTAAGCTAAGCTATTGTAGTTTATTTCTGTTTTGCTCTTGCAAATTTGTTTTTGATCTAGGTGGAAGTTGGAGTAACCACTTATTGAGTTTCGGGTCAAAACTTTTTCAAGAAAAGGATGATGATAGGATTTGGGATACCGACCCCACTAAATGTCGAAGCCCAACTTGTTTACTCTTCACCCGGACATCTCATTTGATCACTTATTTTTGCTTATTTTATTTAGACTTTCTATTTCTTATATTTTTCCTAAATTACCCTGATGTTTATTTTGTATTTACGAGAATACCACTAGGGCATTCTTTTAGTCATTTTATTTATAGGATTGCCATCATGTATAAATAGAACCTATGTGTAGGGTTTTAGTAGACTTTTACATTTAATGAAAAACCCTTGAGCCTTTTTCTCTTAGAAACTCTCTTATACTTGCTCTTATCATCCTTTTAGCAAGGATTGTGGCGAGTAACCCTATTACTGGGATCGGCGTGTCACATCTAGTGAGTCTTAGGCCGTATTAGATCTTGTTGGTGCGTCATATCCAACTAAATAACTCACGAATTTGCTAAAACCCCCATTTTATTTCTTTTTCTTGTTTGTTGTGGTTCCTTTCCGTGTGTTCAACCCTAGAGATGCATTAGATATGGTACATACCTCGGTTCTCGAGTTGTCTCCACCTTAGGAGTTGAATCTAGCTTTTACATGACTATTCCAGCATCGGTGATCTCTTGACTCCATTGGCACCTCAAAAGTAGCATTCGACCCACATACAGTCCTCTATGGGTGAGGGCGTCACTCAGCTGCAGCCAGCCCCTCTAGTTGATCTAATCCCTCTTAGGAATCTTGACAATTCACTACCTCAGCCTATGTAGTAACAGGACAGCTGAAGGCATTCACTTTTGTTCCTTGCATTCAGGACCTTCACACGGTATAGGCGACAGTAGGTAGGTTTTGTCATTTTTCTATACCATTATATTGACCTTAAGACATGATAGTTTTTTATTTTTTTTGTATACATACTTATTTTTCGAATCTCATTTTAGCTTTCATCGAAGGTCATAGTATGTGGCATGCTTTTCTTGTCATGACATTACAATTTTCAATTATTTTTTACTACAAACAGACTCCTATAGTAAAGGAACAACCATTCCATGTACTGAGTTTTGTTGTTGTGCCTACTAGCATTGAGAGTTAATGTTTGAGAATGAAAATGGGATTGTACACTCTGAGGTTTTTTATCGATTATTAGTTTACGTAGAAAACAATGTATTTTGTGTTAAACTTATCATTTCGCTTGTAATGTGTGGGTGGAAACAAATTAGGGTACATTTAGTGGATGTGGTTTTAAATTGTACTGAAGGCATGCTTACTGCGTGCACCTTCAGTACATATGAAATGTATTGAAGGGGCATGTATTGTATGCCTAGTAAAAAGTGAAGGCTCATGCTTCGTATGCACCTTCACTATACTATAATTGTAATATTTTTCTCATGAGGCCCTTTTTGTATTATTTTTCGAAAAAAGACCTATATTTGTATAATACTCCATAAAGGACTAGGATTAGAAATGGGTTTATAGGATCATGATGCAATAGGTGTTGATGTACATGACCTAAATGGTGACAAAGATAGTATTAGTGAGGCTATAGGGGTTAATGATCTTAATGAGCGAGATGCTTCAATATTGCCTTCATGGTGTAGGTGAGCATATAAGGGGAAGTTAGTTGAGTAGATCTTCTATCAAATTAGTCAAAAGCCAAAGTTATGGATTGTTGATGAGTATAAGGGGGTCATGGGCAAATATCTAGGGCAACTAAAGTTGGAGTTTTGTCTCATACATTGTATAGAGTGTAGGTTACATATCATATACTATCATTATGGAATGTATTATGACAATTTGATGCTCGATTGGTTTGATGTTTTTCTTATTCTATAAGAAGTTTAACACTGCACAATGGAAGGAAACTAAAAATGGATTAAAATTTTGCATTTTTCTAGCTTCAAAGTTCTATAACAATGTACATGAGGACTGTATGATTTAGTGTGAGGGATTAGGAAGGAAGATAGTGGTTAGAATAAAACCCTTTAAGAAGTTTAAGCACAAGGAAAATGGTTAAAGTTTGCTATACAAATTCTTTGATAATGATCCCGAAAATAATATAATAATTTACTAAATCTTGTATATACAATTGTCAAGCTTTGTTTTTTCACTGTTTTATGAATCACTCTTTTTTAAATAGGTCAATATTAAATATTACTTATTTACTACTGTACCTCGACTAATGTTTAAAAAACACTAGTTCTTTTATTTTTGAAAACATTTTGGAGTTGTCACTTGACTGGAGTTGAGAAAAAGAGTTAAATTATAACTAATTTGGTATATTGGTTATAATTTAGCTATTGGTCTTTTTGATAAAATCGATTTTATGAATGGTTTTAAGTACCGACTCTAGGGATTAGATTCTTTAAAACCTTACGGGGTACTAACTTTCTAATTTTAAACTCAACCTCTTAAAATCACCTTTCAAAAATTGTCTTAAAAAAATGAAATTTAATAATTGATTAACGAATTTGAACAGTTAAACTAAAGTGGAAAAATGAGTTTTTCATTTTTTCGTTTTTACGTCTTTTATCGTCGCCCCAAAGGTACTTACGTACTTGTTATTTGAAATCAGACATATGTAGTTTTTTCGAAAAAATTTAAGCAGGTTGGTTGATTTTCAATTTGAAAAGTGATTGAGTTTACATTTCTTAACCATTTCATTTTATTTAATAAAAACACTTAAGAGAAAATGCTTCTAATTTAGTAATTTTATTTTTTTGGGAAAATTCTAAAATATCCTAATTTTCGAAAAAAAGTCCATTTATTTTTATTTATTTGAAAAAAAAAAATCTAAGTGATAAAACATTTTAGAAAAATTCTAACATATCTAAATACAATTTTTCATGAAATATGCAATTATCATGGCTAATATACTTAACCAAAGAAAAGATGCCTAAACAATAGAAAATAAGCCTAAATCATTGCAAAGATGTTTGAATTATGGAAAACATGTCTGAATAATAGAAAACATGCTTAAAGAGTTTATTTATTTTATTGGGAAAAGGATTTTTCTAAGCGAGAGGACATCTTTGTTTTTCATTATTATTATTATTATTATTAATTTTTTAATTATTATTATTATTTTTATATATTTCTAACTAAAACATAAAATAAGTAAACCAAACAAACAGGTTTTTTCCTATTTCATCCCTTTTTTTTTCTTTTTATAATTGCAAATAGAATACAATCACAAAAAGAAAAAGTACAATATTACAAAAATAAATAAAAAAATACAAAATATGGAGAACAGAACATAAATTAAAACCAAAGTAGAGGCAGACTAAGCTGGAGTTCGCATGGGTTGGAGTTGGGTGCTAGAGCGATTAGGTTGGGTTGGAAAACTCTTATCGTGAGGAGTTTTTAGCACAACTTGTCCTAATTTAGAAGGTTTCAAGCTTGCGTGAATCCTAGAAAAATGGGTTGTGTGGAGAGAGAGAGTGGCGTTGTGAATGGATTTAAGTGATTGTGAGTAATGAGTTGATGGTCTGTAGTAAAATGGAATCTCCTATTTATAGGTATCATGGCTGAGTTAAGGATGGAAAATATTGAATGTAGTATGATTTTCTTCCATGTTTAAGTTGGATGAACTTGAATAATATATGATGCTAAATACAAAGCTGGGCATAGGAGTGTGTTGAAGTATGTCCAATGCATGTAAGAGTGTACCTTATGATATGGTGACGATGTAGCATGATGTGGTGATGACATGGTAAGTGACGTGTGGCGATGGCATAGCATGGTGATGTGATAGACGCATGTACCAATGAGGGATGGACAAGTGTCTAAGTGAGAGAAGAAAAATAAAAGATGCATTTTGTACTTTCTATGGATTAAACTTGATGCGTATTGGCGATAGTGGGTTAGAAAATAGAATGGGTGTTCTTGGATTCTAATAGATATGAAGCACAAGAAGTAGATAAGGGGTTTTGAAGGTGAATGTGTATGGATATCACACATCAAGACACAAACATAATCAGGGGTTTGAGTACGAAATAGGGTTCGATATAAGTCACTAACACTAAATGTCAATTGACATTCAAATGAAGGTTAGATGCAACTCACTAATCGGTTCAAATGAAAGGTTCACCATAATCTTAAGGTTTAGATTGATAAGAACGTGGGAAAGATTAAAGAGTTTAATCAACATTCAATAATCCACTAAACACAAGCTTTACTAGCTCAAGTGTAGCCTTGCTTAAAAGAGGAAAAGTTTCACTCTCTATATGGGGAATATTCTTCACTATGTTTGTCTATGTTCCTTTTTTATGATTACAAATATTGCTATTTATAGCAAATTTTAAACCTTAGTGGCAAAATTGTAAATAATGTACAAGACCTTAAATCTTAAAGAATTAAGCTCATAAATAAAATAAAGGAAAACATGTATAAGAATACAAAACTATGCGTTTTATAAGGGAAGTCGGCATGTAGTCACTCGACATGTCTTGGAAGGAGTAATATCTGAACTGGACGAGGTCGGCAGTTGGATGTAAGGGTTCAAGGAGTTCCTGAAGTCTTACATAGCTTGGCTAAGACATTAGAGGGGTTAGCCTACAATTGCTGAGTTTTAAAGTTAGTCGGCACTGGTCTTTTCGTGTTGTGTTGTGTTGAGTAGATCCCACTCTTGGCAACGTGGTCTCTTGGCTACTCGGTTGATGACAGACTTGTTGCCGAGTGGTTATTTTTCTTCCTCTTGTCCTTCTGGCTTTAGCTCGACCTCGGTAAGCATTGATTGGCCTCGACTTCAGATAAACCTGCCTTGGCTTAGATGTAGTCAGAGGCTAATTCCCATCAGAACCTAAGATCTTTAAGCTGTATGCAATGCTAATGTTCAAGTGTTTTACCGAATGAGCTATTAGTTTTTCTTGTCCATATATGTAATCAAATTGCACACATGGATTAGGTTGGCATTGATTAGATTCAAATTTAAGCCTAGGTCTAATATCCCTCTTCTCTTTTAATTATTTAAGGCCCTAAAAACTACTAAGGCTAGATTAAAAAAAATCTTACACTATTTAAACTATCTAAAAAACAATTTTATTATTTTATTATTTTTTTTTTTACTTTTCTAAATTTTCTATTTTTTTGTGCTTTTTCTAAATTAGGACCTTTTACTTTATTCTAAAAACTCTAAAATTACAAGAGGACAAAAATGAGGTATCTACAACAATTTAGTTTACTGTGAATTTATTTAGTATAACTTCATGCCTCTTAATCACAGTATTGGTATAGAGTCAATGTGAAAAATAAGAAAAAGATGAAGTATTTCAACATGGCTATTCATGTTGAAGCGAATGAATCTTAAATAAAGGTTCTAATTTTTGCTCATCTTTTTATAAAATGATTGACATTGCCATGTACACACTTACACACCAAAAGGGGTAGGGAGAGAGTTCCCACAAAGTAGATAGACCCAGCTACTCAGTAAGCAAGGATATGAAATTGTAATTTTCATATCCTTGTGAATTTTTTACCTTGGTATTATTAACATGTATAATGAGCAATACACAAGTAACTGGTGAAAAAGCGAGCTAAGGATGAGGCATACGTATCGAAGACTGGGGGAGAGCCTAACACTATGTTTGGATAAAGGGAAGGAATGTGGGTGGGGAAAGTTAGAAAATTAAGGTACTTTTCATTCTTTTGTAAGGGAAGAAAAAGGAGAAGGAATGGATTTGAAAGGGAATTATTTCCCTTGAGTCTACCAAAATCTATCCCTCCTAAAGAGGAGATAATGAGAAGGAATTACTTTGAAATTACACCATTACCCTTATAATAAAAGTATATCTTAAATTTAGAGAGATTTTTTTTTACATTTTGATAAAATAAATAATATTATTACTAACTTTCCCTCCATTTTCATACCTTCCTTATCTAAATAAAGGAATTAACATTCTTTTCGCCTCACTTTCTTTCCACCCTAATGCTTTCCTCCAACTTTCATTCCTTCCTAATTCTTTCGCTCTTTCCAAATATAGTGTAAGAGTGACATAGTTATCATAGAGGCGGTTCTAAAGGCTACTCTTCTAGGTATATGTATGGGGTATATATCCTATCCTTGCAATGTTCGATATACAAGATTAAAGTCTTATAGGGGTTTGGGAATGATGGCTCGAGCATGCAAACTTGGCATAGCAGGTTTGTAACCTGCATCACTTGCTTAATCAGCATGTCATGCCATATCCATAGCCACCTACTACTTCTTCCTTAGCAAGTCAGCCATAATAACTTTGTAGGTGTATCCAGTTGTTTTTATCTATTCTTGGGTATCCAAAACATAGTAGCAGCCTCTTGGATTATGTAACCCCCATCTTTCGCAGTTTCCTCATATGGCTTGTCGCATGTAGCCACCCTTATATTTTATCCATGGCCTCCTCCTATCCCATCTACAGCTTCCTTTTGTGGCCAACCATCATGGTAGCCACAATTGCATTTAACTAAGTCTTGATGGTTACTAGCTAATTATTTTCAATATCATCTACCTACAAGAGAGTCCAAGTGCCAATCAAGGCGGAGATATTAGACCATTTAGATATATTTTTCTACTTATGGATCTACAATCACTATTATGTTATATTTTTGTTGGACCTTAAGTAAATTTGTTTATGCATCTATTGTATTTGATTGCTGCGACTTAGTACGTACACGAGTAAATGGCTTCAAAATTCATATACATTAATTCTTATATTTATTTAGTAATTACTTAATTAAGACGATAAAAAAAATAATATCCATGAATGTTATGTTAATTTTTAATATTGATATAATTCATTTGATGAATTATTCTTCCTAAAAAACAATTAAAAAATTGAAAATGTCTTCCATGGACGCCCTTATGGCAAGGGGTGAATAGTTGTCGCTTACCGTTTAATAAACACATGATATTGACGATGACAACCTTAACCGACAATTTTTTCCAAGAACATTTTAGCCGTTAAACTTTTGATGGTCGTTATTTTCACTTAATTAGCCAAATTATTTAGTCAATTGCAACTTTTTATGGCTTAGTCAATAAAAAAGTTTGATTAGTCACATATTAGTCCACGATTAACTTCATTAGGCTAAGACATTCAATGTGTGCTTGGGTACCCAGTTGTTTTATTTACTACTAATCTATGATGATTAGTGTTTTCAAAATTTTTTCTCATCAAGTAAGTTTTATGCACCCTTTGTTCCAAGAAAAAGCTGCTGATAGGAGAAAATGCCTCCTATGTAAACAAAATTTTCCTATAAATGACACGATTTTATTTGTTTGGTTGTGTATATGAAAATGTGTTGAAAGAATTTTTATGATGTTTTTATTTGTCAAGAAAACAATTTTTTGTTTTGAAAAGTCTAAATTGATGTTTTATTAGAAAATGTTAAGATTTTCCATTTAATGGGGAAATGTTTTTCCCTTGTAAAGGAGAAATATTAACTCGATTAGAATCAACATCTCATGGTGCATGAAATTATAAATTAATGCTATTCCTCAATTTTTTCTGTATAAAAACTTTAAGCATTCTATTTGCAAAGAAAACATATGTTCTCTTTGCTCTCATTGTTCCTAATGATAGGATAATTTAGGCTTGGGTACTTCAGGCCTATGCTGACCAACCTACGATTATGATCCAGTTCCTTTTCGATTAGATTTGGCCTCCTTGCTTGTTTGGTTTACCTTAGCCTAAGCCCATTGGATAGCCTACCCATACATTATAGATTCCAATAGTTGAAAGACAAGGATAAGGCTTGAAAACTTGATTGACAACCATCTCTTATAATTTAGTGCCACGTCGGCTAGCATGTCTTCATTACTTATGACTTATGGACGTATCCTTCACCTACTAAAGGTCCTCTAACCGCTGGTTCTACTCCTCTATAAATGCAAGGCTACTACCCAACGATAAACTACTTAATACTTTGCACACTCAAGCTATATACTGCTTCCTTGCTATTTGCATACACTCTTTACTAACTTAAGTATCGAAGTAACCATGTTAGACAATACCTCAGCACCCGGTACTTGCTCTTGTTTTGCAGGCTCGCATTGCTATGCAAAGTCCAAATCACTTCAAATCTCTATCGACCAAAACCTAGAGATGACAATTGGCGCTGTTTGTAGGAAATTGACCTTGTTTCCTACCTAAACACAATTTAAACACTTACCTAAACATAGCTTTTGTCTTCACATCAGCCACCATTTCTTGTGTTGTAGACCTTAATAGCAACCAACCTTTGGCTAATCAACCCTTGATTGAGGAAACACCTAAGAAATGCATGATTTGATTGGAGCAACTACCCAAGTAGTTTGCTACTCACAAGAAGGAGTTCCAAGCCAGGCCTGACGAAGTCGAGTGGCATAATAGGTAGATTCCTGAGGCTTTCAATGCCTATACTGGCCACAACCAGTAACATCAACAAAACGATAGGGATTAATTACTCTATCCCTAAGCGTAAGAGTAGCGAGCATGGTTTATGTCCACCTACGACCACACCTTTGTTGGCAATAAGCAGGTTGCTAACTCCTATGGAGTATGGTATACATTGTAGTGCATTGAACTCACCTGGCGGATAATGCTGACCTTAATGAGTTCCATGGGATAGTCCAAGCAATAGGGGAGCAAAGCAATTGACGACACTGGGCTGGTTGCTAGCATTAAGACCTCCTTCATTAGGGGTGTTTAGGATGAAGTCTTGCCTCCGAATAGTAAACTTCCTACCCTAGACCAATTAGACAGTACAGATGATCATGATGATCACCTTATTCATTTCCACACCCTCATGAACCTCCATGGTCATGGGGTTGCTATCATGTGCAAGGCTTTCCTAAGTAATTTGAGGAAAGCTACTCGGATGTGGTTTAACCATCTACCCAAGAACTCTGTCGGCTCGTTTGATAAGTTGGCTCGTGAGTTTAATCTCCACTTTAGAGCTAACAAGCCTTTGTATAAGGACACTTCATCCTTATACTTGATTAAGTAAAGAGATTGTGAGAATACATGGCCCGATTTGGCAATACTATGATCAAGATCCCTCAATTGGATGAGGGAGTAGTAGTATATGTTGCATAGCTCAACATTAGACCCTCTAGGGACTTCTTCTGTTTAGTTGCAAATAGCAAGCCGAAAACCCTGGTTGAGTTTGGAATAAGACCTAAAAGTGTATAAACTAGGAAGGTAACATCTGCGCTAAGCATGACATTGATTAAGAGAAGTCGGGTGGAAAAAAGGATAAGGAGAAATTGTTCATTAAAGATTGCCTCTATGGTAGGGCATTGAGTAGAGTTAGGGGGAGGAGGGGGAGGGGGTGGGGTGGGGGCGTTGCAGTGGGGGGCGGGGAGAGGGGAGCTAAGTAGAACCTACTTGGCCCTCCCATCTGTATACACTACACACCTTTGNTTGGGGTTCCCCTCATCTTAGAGGGCTTCTACAGTAGTCCCTTATTCTATACTTTTGCAAAGACCGAAGCGCTAGGTTGGTGCAGAGGAGTGGGGGGCGGGGAGAGGGGAGCTAAGTAGAACCTACTTGGCCCTCCCATCTGTATACACTACACACCTTTGAACCAACCTATCACTTAGGTCTTTGCTAAAGTATAGAATAAGGGACTACTGTAGAAGCCCTCTAAGATGAGGGGGAACCCCAATTAATAGAATTCAGATAAGTATTGCTAATTCAACGATGACCATGGTTACACTATTGAGCAATGCTTCCAACTAAAGATTGCAATTGAATATGCTATTTGGCGGGGCTACTTTAGCGAGTATGTGACCTAATAGAGGAACGACGACTGTTTCGATGATGATGAAGATGGGATACCTTAGAGGCAACGAATCGAGGGTGCTTGAGTAGAGCGGCACTAAGATTGTCGCAATGACCAAGCCCCTAACAACGTCATCAACATAATCATTGGGGGGCCATATCTAGGGAGCCTGTCGAGCACTAGTAGCTTGGTTAATGCCCTGTTCGAGGTATTAATTGTTAGGGAGAAGAGGTAGAAGATTAATATTGTGATCTCCTTCTTTGATGAGGACCTGGAGGGGGTAGATAACCCTCATCAAGATACCCTTATGATTGGGGCAAGAATTGTAAACTTTGAGGTCTTCAAGATTATGGTGGATACTAGTAGCTCTACTGACATCCTCTTTATGCATATGTATGAGAGGATGAGGAGTAAATTGCTAGTCAAGGTGAAGTTTTACCACCATAATCTCATTGGCTTCAATGGTGCAACCATATGAGCCAAGGGTATTATTACTTTCGATATGGAGCGTAGCGATGATGAAAAATGTCATCTGACGACCAGTAGAGTTTGCCATAGTCGACTGTTCGTCCCCTTACAATGGTATTTTGGGATGATTGAGCTTGAATGCCTTCGGAGTCATCATTTCATCCCTCCATTTGAAAGCTAAGTTCTAGAAACCCATTGGGGTAGGTATCTGCAGATAGAACTAGAAGCTCTCCTCAAAGCTTTATGTTAAGGTTGCTAGAGTTGACAGTATCTCCGCTTTGAAAACTAGTCTACATGAGAAGCCGGCTGAGAGAGGCGAATTGGGTGAGAAAACAGAAGAGGTACAAATTGGTGCCTCCCTCAACTAAACCACTAGGTCTGAATTAAGACCCCTCCTGAGGTAAAAGAGGAGATAGTTTCCCTCTTGTCGGTTAACTTAGATAAGTTTGCCTGGTCGGCGTTAGACAAGCTTGGGATCTCTCTTGACTTAGCAACCTATAACCTTAACATTGATACTAGAGTGTGGCTTGTCAAATAGAAAAATAGGCACTTCGCGCTAAAAAGGCAAGCTGCTATAAAGGAGGAAGTGCAGAAGCTGCTTATGATCGGTTTCATTAGAGAGGAGATGTATCTAACCTGGCTGGCTAATTTAGTGCTAGTTAAGAAAAAGTTTGGGAAGTGGCGTATGTGCATCGATTACACCAATCACAACAAAATCTGCCCAAAAGAGCTTCTTTCTCCCTATGATCGATAAGTTGGTTGATTCTACATTGGGACACGCTTTATTAAACTTCATGGACGCCTTCTATAACTGCAATCAGATCAAGATGGACCTAAAGGATAAAGTTTATACCTCATTTGTCACCAACTTCGGCATTTGTTGTTATACTGTCATGCTTTTTAACCTTAAAAATGTTAGAGCAACATATCAACATACGGTGACCAAGTTGTTCAAGCCATAGCTTGGGCAAAACGTGGAGGTGTACATTGATAATATGATAGTCAAGAGCAAATAGCCCAGTGATCATGTCAATGACCTACAAGAAGCCTTTTACCATATCAAAAAATATAACATGAAGCCGAATCCCTAGAAGTACGTATTCGGGTTAGCCCCGGTAAATTTGTAAGCTTCCTCGTCACCTCGAGAGGGATCGAAGCCAACCTTGGGAAGGTATAGGCTATTAGGGATATGAAGCCTCCTTCCTCGCTTATCGACATATGAAAGCTTATCGACACAATGGCTACGCTGGGTAGATTCATTTCCAAGAGCGTAGATAGATGCATTGAGTTCTTCAAAATCCTCAAGAATTTTAAGGGTTTTGAATGGACTCTTTAGTATGCGATAGCCTTTAAGGAGCTGCAGGACTTTTTTGCATATCCTCCTGTCCTCTCCAAGCTTGTTTTAGGGAAGGACTTGTATTTGTACCTGGTTATTAGCAATCGGTTACTCTCCTTTGTATTGGTTATAGTTGAAGGGAGATAACATAGACCCATATATTACGTTAGCTATATTCTTTAGGGGTTTAAGGTTAGGTACATGAGGGTAAAAAAATTTGCCTTGGCTGTCGTCATCTCGGCACGTTGGCTCAGGCCTTATTTTCAAGTACACTAAATTATCGTGCTCACGGATCAGCCTTTATGCACACTGTTGTAGAAGCTTGATGCATCTGGATAGATGGTAAAGTATGCAGTGGAGTTGAGCACGTACGACATTTAATAACAACCATGAACGACCTATAAAGCATATGTGCTAAATGACTTCATGGTATAATATGCAGGAGAGGAGAAAGCACCACTAGGAGATGACAAGTTGGTGTAGACTCTTCATATTGATGGATCATCCACCTTGGGTAGTGGGGGTATAGGACCAGTGCTTATCGGACTGCATAAGATCACTGTTTGTTATGCCCTCAAGTTTAGGTTTGACATTAGCAATAATGAATCCAAATTTTAGGCTTTGATAGCTAGTCTTAAACTGGCCAAGGAGATTGACGTTGAGCATTTACAAGTTTTCTTAGACTCAATGCTCATCATCTAGCAAGTTTAAGGAGTCTCCTAGTTGAATTCCCCTCATGGAACATCATGAAGATCCCTTGAATCGAGAACTCTATAGTAGATTATCTGTCTAAACTCGCTTACAGTGGGAGACATCAGCCTAAGGTGAATGATAGAAAAATTTTCATTAAATACTTGTTAGAGAAGAGTATAACTCTAGGCTTGGTTGAAGTTTTAGAGCTTACAGTAGAACAATCAAAGTCGAGCTAGATGGACTCAATTTGAAGTTACTTAGAGCAAGGTACGCTCCCAATAGTTGGAGAGAGGCAAAGAAGCTAAAGTAGTACACTGCTAACTGCACGTTGATTGACTGTGTCTTATATCTTAGGGGAGTTAGCTTTTCCTTACTTAGATGCCTTTAAGTAGACGAGTGTCTACATGTCATGGAAAAGTTGCACATTGGAGTATGCAGTAACCATATCCAATTGTAAGCCCTTTATATTAGAGCTCTATGGGTTGGATACTACTAGCTTACTATGAGGCAAGATGCTAAGGCCATAGCTTAAAAGTGCGCCCAATGTTAGAAGTACGCCCTAATTAGTCATGCCCCCTAGCACCAACCTTTAGCCTTTGACTAGTCCATGGCCGTTTGCCTAGTGAGGCATTGACATTCTCAACGCCTTTCCCAAGGCCTCGGGAGGTCGGTAGTATATCATTGTAACTATTGACTACTTTATTAGGTGAGTCGAGGCTGAGGTTGTGGCCAAGATTACTTAAAGGAGTATTGAGTCGTTCGTTCAGAACAATATCCTCTTAGATTTTGGGTTACCTATACCCCTAAACAATTTCTTGCTTATATGAATTTGGAGGTAGGTCTACCTATTCAAAGACTTCCATAAATATAAGTGGTTAAAGAGCTCAGGTGTAGCCCTTACCACCAAGTATCTGCACAAGGCCTGGAATGCTTTTAATACCTCCATCCATTGGGAGGTATCTAAGTAGGGTAGCATCAATCATAATCGAATAGCTCTTTCTTGAAGTTTGTGAAGTGTAGGTGTATCCTATGCTCCAAGGAATCTTCATAGATCACAAAGTGCCTTCTCGAAAGTAAAGCCACCCTCTCATTTGGTCGCAACAGTTGCATAACCAAGCTAGGAAACTTATCCATGACAAAGATTTTTAAAACCTAGATCATGGCAATTGCCTTGCTCTTATTTACTCAGCCATTTGGTTTCTTACTAACCTTTGGTCGGTTGTACACATTGATAGCATTTAGTAAGTGTTCACGTAGGTATATGTCTCAAGGGATGGCCCTTATTAACACTACCCTATCAAGTGCTTTAATCTGCCTCCTTGTCTCCCTGCTCATCTATGCCAGCAAGGTTAAAGCTTCTTTGTCCTCTTCATAGGGGGAGTAGCACTCTTTATGGCTTCAGAGTTTGAGGATGTTATATTACACTCATCAAAACTTGTTAATTGTGACATGGTGTTGAAGGAAGAAAGTAAATGTGAGAGTTTCAAACAAATTTTTGTTGGTAAAGGAAAGAATAGAAACACTTAGGTTGTAGTAAGAAAGCAAGATAAGAGAAGTTGCGAAAGAGTAATCTATATGAATGTTAAGGGTATTTATAGGCCAAATGCTTAGGAAAGGGAATCGTTGGTTATGGGGATCCGTATAAACATGAATCCCTTGACACTCTGTGATACAAACACGTGGGAACAGTTTTGATCGGATGGCCAAGTTTAAAAGGCAAAACATATGTGAAGTCTATGAAGATATGACACCTGTCATGTTGCATGAATTGCACCATGAAAGTGCATGATAGAGTAAGAATTCAAAAAGTTGGCTTCTACAAGAAGTTTACTCGAGACCCCTTACTCTACCAATTCACACACTCATTGCTTAAAGCACCTAATATGTTGAATCTTCACCTTAGCTGTGAATGCTTAGTTAGGCTGAATGAGTATCTACCTTAGGCCACCTATCTAGCTCAACACCTAAGCATTTTGCTCTACCTTGAGTGTTCTCCTTGGATCGTCTCACTCTACTGGGCCTTGCAAATTACCAGCTCGGGCTTCCCTATCAAGCATCCCCTTCGGTCAGGCCTTTATTCCTCGCATAACTCACGAAGCTATCATGAGTGCTCTAAGCTTAGCTCGGCTATGTGCTTGAGTAACCTATCCATCTATCCTCCTTGCCTCCACTAGAAGAGGGGAATAGGGGTATATGTCGATAGGATATTTTAGGCTTGGGGTCCTCAAGTTCATGTTGACCAATCTACGCTTATGACCTAAGTCCCTTTTGATTAGGTTCAACCTTCTTACCCGTTTGGTTTCCCTTGGACTAGGCCTACTTGATATCCTACCCATACACTATAGATTTCAACAGTTGAAAGACAAGGATAAGGCTTGAAGACTTAGTTAATAACCACCTCCTACAATCTAGGTTCACGTCGGCTAACATGTCTTCACTGCTCATGACTTGTGAATGCATCCTCTACCCATTAATGGCTCTCTAACCACCGAATCTACCCCTCCATAAATTCAATGCTATTACTTAATAGTAAACTGCTTAATACTTTGCACACTCAAGCTATATACTGTTTCCTTGCTATCTACATATAATCTTCACCGATTTAAGTATTGGAGTAATCATGTCAGACAACACCTTAACGCGCCTCGCTTGTTCTTGTTTTGCAAGCTCGCATTGCTTTGCATAATCAAATCACTTCAAATCTCTAGCGGTAAGAATCCAGAAACCACAGTTCCAATAAAATTACAGCATACTCCCATAATTATATGAGTGCCTGTTTGGAAACCTCATTCCACGCTATCAAATGCTATCCAGCCGGCGAGAAACTCCTGGGTTAAAGTCTCCATGTGTTGCTTTGAACTTTTGAATTAATTAATTTCATAGTTTACAAAAAGAAGATGAGTATACTGAATTTAAAAGTTCAAGATTTTAGTTGAAATCTAACAGATTTTGTAAAAGATCAGTCTGTCGGGTCACTATCTCACATTTTCGATGTGCAAAGCAAAGGCCTTTAGTTTTTAGGATTGCTTTTCTCATTATATTCTATTTAAAATTGGAAAGGACAAAGATGTTTCCCATTCAATAATATATAAAGATACGTGGAAAAGTTTGAGACGACAAGTCTGCCTTCGTCAATCATTTACAAAGAAAAAAAAAAAATGAATATTACCTAGACTAAGACTTTCACATACAAAGAGATGAAACACCAGTTGTCCATATGCCCGTGCGTGGTTTGCATGATCTCTTTGGACTACCCACTGGAAAATTGGAACAAGGGAGACTTGTACTTTCTGAGAAATTGATGCGATGCTTCTGGGCAAAATATATATCCGAATATCATATATAAAAGAAGGAATAAAAAATAGATTAAACCAAAAGACTTTCTTGTGCACTCATTTCGACATCATAAAGCAGCGAATGCGTAGAAAATTATTAAAGATGCTTCGCGCAATTCACCCTTAATATGAAGAAAATGTTGACAACCTTTTCGTCTTCTTATATATTTATATTCTCATAAAAGTACATAACTAACATTAAAACTCGTGAAAATTCTCTCTCTCTCTCTCTCTCTCTCTCTCTTAATTTTTCACAATATAACCACAATTTATGAGAATCATTATGTCATTTTATTACGCAGGAGTTGTTTGAAATGGAATATAATGGGAACTGTAATTTCTTATATTTGAAAATACCAATAGAATTAAAAGGAATTAAGTGGAATGAAATGATATGGAATTAAATGTATATATAGTATGATTTGTTAAAAATGCCTTTAATTATTTAATTATTGTATGTGGTAATTTGGTTAAATGTGAAATAAGTAATTTTTAATTAATGTAATTAATGATGATAAAATAAAGTCGTAATTTTACCTTTCTAATTAAATTTCTCCTTTGACATAATAGCAATTCCATATTAATTTGAAGGAATAATGATTCTATGTTCGAAAAGCACTTCCATATATGGGAAAGAGAATAAAGCCCAATGTTGTCAAACTATTCTTTGTCTATCCTTATATACCAAACGTAACATTAATATAATCATGTGTGTCCTTTTTTTTTTTTTTTATTTCCAACCTCCATGACTTAAAATCACCATTACGAAATGTATTTTTTCATTATGAGTGTTGATAGCAAATTTGTGCTCCGTTGTATAGTCACCTACAAGATAAAATATGGCCATTTAGGAGGGTGGTGGGGGTTGCTAAAGTATGCTCTGGCACGTCGACTTTGACGTTTAAGTTAGCCATAGCGATGAGGGAATTAAGGCCCTAATAGAGTAAAGTGTGTGTAAGAGAGAGTGAAGTCCCTTTACCTTGATAGAGCAAAGTATGGATGAGAATTTAAGTATCTATAAAACTAGGCTACTAGCAAAGGGTTTCACTCAACGTTATAGAATTGACTATGATAAAACTTTTTCACTAATAGCAATGCTTAAGTTCATTTGGATTTTGCTTATGATAGCAGCTTACAAAGATCATGAGATTTAGCAATGACTATTAAAACAACTTTCTAAATGGAAAGTTAAAGGAGGAAGTGTACGTGGTATAAACTCTTGGTTTTATAGCACCTGAGAATGTTAATAAAATTTGTAAGTTGAAAATGTCTATATATGGACTGAAGTAAGCTTCTTGGAGTTAGAATATGAGATTTGATGAGGTAATAAAAGAATTTGGTTATCTTAATAATCTAAAAGAACCTTGCATTTACAAGGAGGAAAATAGGAGCATGATTGTGCTTCTAGTTTTATATGTTGATGATATTTTTCTAACAAAAAATGATATACCTACCCTAGAGTCTACTAAGGCTTGGTTAGGTAAGTGTTTCTCCATGAAAGTCATATGAGAAGTAACTAATATCTTACGAATTAAGATATACCAAGAGAGGACTAGAATGTTGCTTTGGTTAAGTCAAAGCACGAACATCCACAAGGTCTCGAATAGATTCAACATGTAAAATTCCAAGAGAGGATTCTTGCCGATGTCACATGGTACACATCTCTTTAAGCTAATGTATCCTAAAACATAAGTATAGAAGGATAAAATGGATAGAATACCATATACTTTGACTATTGTGTGCCATGATATGTATACGGCTAGACAACTTTTATGCTATAAGCATGATGACTAGATATAAGGCCAATCTAAGTGAGAGTCACTAGGTTTCTGTTAAGAGCATTCTCACGTATTTAAGAAGAACAAAGGATTTTTTCTTGGTCTATGGAGGAGATGAGGAGCTAGTTGTCAAAGGATATATTGATGCCAGTTTCTAGATAGATCAGGATGATTTGAAATAGCAATAATGTTATTTGTTTTGTTTAAATGGCTAAGCTGTTTGTTGGAGGAGTTCCAAACAAGAGATGGTAGTAGATTCTATAGCAAAGTCCAAGTACATTGTAGCTTCTGAAGTAGCTAAACAAGCTGTTTGGATCAAAAGTTTCATCTTTGAGTTAGGAGTGGTTCCAAGAATTATTGATCCAATTACAGTCTAGTGTGACAACATTGCAAGCGTAGCTTAGTCTATGGAACTAAGGTCTTACTAAAGATCTAAACCTATGCTTAAGAAATTTCACATCCTTAGAGAGATAGTTAGAAGAGTGATGTGTTGGTTTGAAGAGTAGAAACAGAATAAAATGTTGCAAATCTACTCATAAAAGCCTTATCTCTACAGAAACATGAGACCTATATGAAGAGCCTAAGACGTAAAGTCTGTAGTGCTTGGCAAAAGTACAATGGGAGTGTTGTAATTTGTATATAATGTGCCAGGATACTTTTGATAGTTTTATGAATATTTTAATAAAAGGTAAGTATATCTATATTTGTGTATGTGTACACACACACACACACACACACACACACATACACACATACATGCTTTAGGGGTTTATACTGTAACGTTAGCAAAAATGTTTTATCGTAACACTAGTTAATCTAAATTATTAATTTAGGAAAACTTAACTTACACTGTCTATCCTATTAAAAGAAGCTAACATGTTATCGAAATAACAAATCAATAATAGGTTACCTTAGGAAATGGGGAGAGAGAAGATAACTTGCTAACTTTCTATAGCAGGTTACCTTGACTTATACTACAGTAACGTTATATTACTAGCGTTACTATAGAAAAATCCATATATTTTTTACGTATATATATTTTACCATAAAATCTTGTAGATAATTAGAGCGTGTATAGAATAATAATAAAGGTATATTATTAATGAGATTTCATGACATCATATTATCTAAAAGATGTCATTGATCAGAAAGAGGGGACATAAATATATAGACCAACACATTGTATAATTAAGTTTATCCTCACTAGATTGAGGGAAATGTATCTAAGTTATACAAATGAATGCTTAAATTTTAGTAGGTATATTGGACACGATCCACTAATAGAGAATAATACATGTTTAATATCATTGGTCTCTCCTTTATATGAACGAGCATAAATAATTTCTAAACTTGAGGTCTTTATATATCCTATATATAAAATATCATGCTTTGATACCGTTAAGCATAATTTTAATTTAGATTGTAAATAATATAGTTATTGGGTACAATATAAAATATAAAGAGGATAGTTGTGAGTTAAGATAGAATTCATCATTTTCTTGAATTAGGAAGTTAGTATACAAGGACACTTGGTTGAGATGATGGTGAGTCATAAGTGTATGGCTATGGAAAGTTTCATGGCCTAATTTATCTTGGAAACAAAAGAAATGACTAAATATTGATGACATAACATGTAATGGTTTAATAATGATACATTTGATGAACAGATTTAATACGTAGTAATCACTTCATAGTAATTTTTTATTCATGGCTTTTCTATTATGTTGGGTAGCCAATACCATTGTTAGACGGCTACCTTCGTGTTTGTCTAGATATATACTACTTTTACGTATAGAAATCTAGAGGGTTATGTATAATAATATAGTTAACAGGAATAAGTTGTTCGTTAGAAATTTTAGTATTGTCTATTATTTATTTCAGGATAAAAAATAACTAATCTATTAAGAAATAATGGAAGTATTATTTTAACATTGAAAGCATAGTATGCCATGAATTATAAGTTTGTATAATTCATCGAATGCAATGATGGGCATTTAAAATTCTGTCATTTTATATTCTTTTCCGTTGACGAAATGTTAGTAAAGTTAATATTTTAACGTTTCGGTCATTATTAAAAATTCATAATTTTAATGCTATGAAAAAGTTGGATTTGTAGGAAATCGATAGTCTGAAAAAGAAAAACATTGTCCGAAATCCTTGCAATCGAAGAAGGAAATCAATGTGTGCTATATTTCGCTTCCAAAATATTTTTTTAATTAAGTTATCTAGCAATATGAAGATTAGAATTAGATTTATTACGGTGTATGTATGGATACTGTTAGAAGGATTACACTTGAAGTCCTTTGCGGTTGATACAAAATTTATAGGAATTAAAATGAGTTTTGGATTGTACTTGGACTCCATCCCCAAAAGAAATGGTATTCTCATCAAAAGAAAAGGTTACTTTTTATTATCTTCTATTGGCAAAAATTTTATTTTACATGTTACACATAATTCTTGATAGGTTTTGTTGTAAAATTTTATTTTCCTTGCATACTACAATACCTAATGTTTCCATTCAAAATCTCTCTACTTTATTAATGAAGTTGTTAAATAGAAGTTTTTAAAATTTATTTATGTCATTGGAATCCATAATATAAAAACTAAATAAAAAAAAAAAAGAAAGATCAGCATTTTAGGACCTTTTGCATAAGGATTCCAAATATGCGAAGAACCCCACGCTATTGAAAAGGATCGAAGGAATGGTACTTAGCCTTTAAGTTGGTCAAGAACCAAGCGTGAACGCTGGCCTACGAAGTAACAAACTATCTATAGCACGACATAGACCCATCAACTAATACAAGTAACGTATCTATATATATTAAGTAATAATACACACCATATATCTATCTATCTATATATATATATATATATATATATATATATAGACATGTAGTGTATAACTATCAACTATATTTAAATATATATTAATAGATAGATTTTAAAAGTTAATCAATAGTTGTATACTACATTTATAGACACATCTCATGAATTATCTAATAAATCTTTTCCTATTAACCATATACTTCATTTTCGAAAAGATAGGGTTAGTCTTGGGGAAGGGTAGGGTCCAACCCTAGAAATGGACCGAAACTAGCTTAGAATCGTTGAGGTTAGGTTTGGCCAATTATTGGACCCACCGATCTAGGTAGGTTCATACGGGTCATAACTATCGACCCGCTTGAACTGGTGGGTTGATGACTTGAGTCATGTAAAAAAAAAAAAAGAAAGGCTTGTTTGATGGGACATTAGATATGAATCACATTTGTACAATTTGTTGACAAAGAAATGAGGCTTGGTAGCTTTGTTTCAATTCTTTACATGCAATGCATTTGAAAATGAACACACACACACAAAGTAAAGCTTTTCAGACATAGTAAATGAATTGAATTTTTTCAAACACTTACTGTAACTTTTTAGTGTATGAGACGGCATATGGATAGATGAAGAGTTTGAATTCTTCCTACACATTGTGACAAATGAATTTGAAATTGCTTTGTTAGTTCTAAAAAGAAAAGGAGACCATTCTGAGTTCTACAAATCTACAAACTTTTAATTGTTCTGAAAATAATAGAATGGACATTTTGAAAAGTTGATTTCAAAATTTTAAACCCAAACACATGGACTATAAATTGGTAGCATTACTCATTCAACTTTTATCAAAAAATCATTCTACAAACTACACACATCTCATTTGCTTTGAACTCATTTCTTGAGCAACAATATTTTTTACAATAGTTGAAGTTTTCTTTACTGAAGTTTATTGTTATACTTATTTACAGAAACACATCTACTTCGGACGATACACTTTATTTCTGTTTATAAGAAAATTTTCTATTAAACCTTGCTAGAAATATTATTTTCTAAAAAAAACCATAATTTCCATTACACACAATATAGAAAATTTCAACTTGTACATGATAATACTTTGCGCTCTACTTCCCCCTTCGTTTTTCAGTTATAGTTCCATATGAAACACCAGAAATACGAATGGATCTTTTTTTTTTTTGTGTAAATCTTATTCTAGCAAGATAGAATCCAGTGAAAAAGGAAAAAAAACCCCCAGAATGAGCAACCCTTTGATGTTGACAACTATTGATAGGGTTTGAACCAAGGACAAACAAGGTTGGTCATAGGGGATGGGTATGATCCTACTGAAGAAACGAAAAATAGAGTGGTTTTAGTGAGAGTTTTAGCGAATTTATGAGCCACCTAATCCGATATGACGCACCAGTTAGATTTTGCACATACCTAAAACTTGCCGGATGTGACATATCGATTCGAGTAATAAGGTTACCCGCCACAATCCTTGCTAAAAGGATTGATAAGAGCTAGTGGGGGAGAGAACTTTCTGAGAGAAAGACTCAGAAGGGGTTTTTCATTAATCTTTTGTGTATATCTTGTGTTGTTACAAATAATGCTATTTATAATATATCCTAAACCCTAGTGGCAAAACTGTAAATAACGTATAAGACCTTAAACTTTAAAGAATTGGGCCTATAAATAAAATAAAGACAAATATGTACAAAAATATAAAACTGTGCGTTTTACAGGGAGAAGTCGACATGTGGTCATTCGGCATGGCTTGGAAGTAGTCTCGCAGGGCTTAGCCGAGATACTAGAGAGGTCGGCCCATAATTGCTGAATTTTAAAGTTAGTCGACACTAGTCTCTTCGGGCCTTATCGAGTGGATCTAACTCTTAACAACGTAAGCTTTGGGCCACTAAGTCGACGGTAGACTTTGCCGAGTGAATCCAACTCTTGGTAACGTGATCTTTCGACTTATCGGCAAACGTGAAGTCAAGTAACTTGTCAAGCATGGGTAAAGGATCGGTTGTTGTCTCAACTTATGCTTCTCGCACTCTATCTGCGAGAAATAGGGTCATTTGGCTCAGTAGATAGAATGAATCCGCAAGTAAGTGAGCTCGGCCTTAGCAGTCAGGTTAGGTTGGTACCCTGAAGCCTATCATTTCCTCTCCCTTAGAGAAGTTTCAACTCGAAACTCGGTAATTGGCGGCTTTAAACCCTACCGGGATCAAATACCATCCTGTAACAACTAGAGAGAGTGATATAGAGATAGTTCGGGTCTATGATCAGTGCTGGCTTCATCTATAGCTCCTTCCATTCATCATGAATCTAATCAACTACGTCTTGGTAGTCCTAGCAACTATTAAGTATGGAAAGTAACACGATCTCTAGGGCATACAAAAGATTATGGGAGAGTAGGTTCGGTGCTGACAGGAAGTAAGATGGCTCATTAGTCATAAGTACTTCCAAATCTTCAAGCTCAGCTAGCTCAAATCTCACTCTCTTCATTCGTTGAAATTAGTGTTCCCTCTACTTCCTCACAAATTGATTCTTCTTCCTCCTTCCACTTGGGGTCATGGTCTTCAGTTTAGATGGTTGATAATGGGGGCACATCGAGAATATGAGGGTTTAACTCCAACTTAGCTTGGTCCTCTTCCTCTCTACTAGTCGCTTCTCCAGCAACCTTCACCTCCTTAACTCCTCCTTCAATACTCTCTAATTTAGCATTCTTCTATTGTCTTATTTCATCCTAGAACACTTCAAGCCATCTTTCAATCTCCTTCAGCTGATCCTGCACTTTCAAGAGGTTAGCTTCATAGGTGGGTTTTCTCTGATATAATCTATCATGATGATCCCAGGGTATAAATTTTCTTCGCATCAAATATTTTATCTCATCCCATGTAATGATTTCAAGGATTCCTCTATCAATTCTTTGATTTATCATTCTCTTCCACCAAGTAGCTGCAAGCTAATCATCGAATTTTTTATAGCATAGGCTCTCTTATGCTCGGGATAAGAATAATTTTCAAAAACCTCATCAACTTGAAATTCCCCATTCAAATATTGATCTAGAGTGCCATATCCATCAAACTTTGGAATTTGTGACATCACATCTTCATAATAATTTTCATAATCGTATCCAGCTTCATATGCCATGTTGATGATATTCAATTTCAATAGCGTAGTATTTAAGTTTATATGCGAGAGAATTGCTCAGCAGTCTAAAGAAACACGATATAGATAATCAATCGTACAACCTGGCAATTCTTTTCTTTTCGGAGTTTAGCAAGTTATTTGTCAGCTTAGATAAATTCCATAATTGTAGTTCGACAGCCTTCAAATAGCGTAGCTTGTCTACTTACGCACTAGGAGCTCAGACAACTCTGACGCTTGTTTAGAGTACAATAAATCGACACTTAGGAAACAACAGCTTGGAGTAGTATAGTAATTTGGCAATTAGCCACAACGGTATGGCTAGTACAGTAGTAACACATCACAACAACTTGTTATAGTAGCAGGCTTCGACACATACAACGGTACTTTTTCAGCTCCTATCACAATACTAAAGCAGGATAACACATTGAACAGCTTGAAGGATTGATATCTTGGCAAACAACCCAGATTGGAATTCCTAACCTTTTCTTTAATATATATATTCAATATGGGACTTATGATTAAAGGAATTGCAATCTAAATTTCCACTAACTCACCCAAAGGAAATTTAATTGAGACCAAACTAATACCCAGCAAACAAATTCTCGATACCCCAAACAAACCCAATAAGCAAGTTCTTCCTCAAACACAAAATAGAACAGATACAATGCCTAAAACTCTCGGCCCTATCTGGAACTTCGAGCTTTGATACCAAGATGATAAGATCTAGGCCAAGGATAGATAAGGTTGGCCATAGGGAATGGGTCTGATCCTGCCGAAGGAATGAAAGATAAAGCGATTTTAGTGAGGGATTTAGCAAATCCGTGAGCCATCTAACTAGATAAGATGCACTAGTTAGATTCTGTATAGACTTAAGACTCGTCAGATGTGACGCACCGGTTCAAGTAATAGTGTTGCTCACCATAATCCTTGTTAAAGGGATTGATAAGAGCTAGTGAGGGAGAGAACTTTCCAAGAGAAAGACTTAGAAGTGGTTTTTCATTAATCTTCTGTATATATCTTGTTTTGTTATAAATGTTGCTATTTATAATACGTCCTAAATCTTAGTGGCAAAGCTGTAAATAATATACAAGGTCTTAAACTCTAAAGAATTGGGCCCATAAATAAAATAAAGATAAACATGTACAAAAATATAAAACTGTGCATTTTATAGGGAGAAGTTGTCATGTGGTCATTTGGCATGGCTTGGAAGTAGTCTTGTAGGGCTTGGCCTAGATACTAGAGAGGTCGGCTTATGATTGCCGAATTTTGAAGTTAGTTGGCACTAGTCTCTCCGGGCCTTGCCAAGTAGATCTACCTCTTGACAGCATAAGCTCTTGGCCACTAAGTCGACGGTAGACTTTGCCGAGTGAATCCAACTCTCGATAACATGATCTCTCGGCTTATCGGCAAGTACAAAGTTGAGTAACTTATCAAGCATGGGTGAAGGTTCGGTTATTGTCTTGACTTATGCTTCTTAGCACTCTATCTGTAAGAAATAGGGTCATTCGACTCAATAGACAAAATGAGTCAACAAGTAAGTGAGCTCGGCCTTAGTAGTCGAGTTGGGTCGGTACCCTAAAGCCTGTCAACTATGGTATCCACCACGACTTCATTAGTGAACTGTTTGAGGATTTGTTGGAGTCTCCTACAATTCCTCCTGGATTTGAGCATCAAACTCCATACCAGTGAGAAGAACCTAAGGAGGGTAAGGAAGGTATAAATGCAAGTGGAGACAATGTTGAGGAGTTGCTATAGGGTGATCCAAGTAAGCCCTTAGGACTCGGGAAATCCAACATATTTTTGAAATATTTTACTAAAATTGCAGATGAACGTAAGAATTTAAGTGCATAATGCAACTACTACATTGCAAACTACGTGTGGAAAAATGGTGACAAGTATGGTACACTGATAAGGCACTTGCAAAGGAAGCATCTAGGAAAGTACGATATTGATAAGTCGTAATAGCAAATTACACACGCTAGTAGTTCCTAATCCTCAACATTATTCAGGTATGATGTGGAGAAGCAAAAAATGGCACTGGCACAACACATTGCTAACATACATCTCTCTCTTAGCATAGGTAAGTGCAAGTCTTGTCTCTGGTACGAATAGGAGGTGTTAAACCCACATGTGCATTCATTCAATACCAAAATAATGCGCAAGTATCAATATGTGCAGATATATGATTGACAGGTGGCAAGAAAATTCATACATGGGAGTAACTTATCAGTGGATAGATAATAAATGGCAACTAAATAAAAGGTTGTTGGGCCTTAGGCTCTTCAACGAACAACATACAATATAGGCAATATATAAGATAATATCTATTGCTTTGGAGGAATATTAGTTACTACGTAAAATATTTTCAATCAATTTTGATAATGCTAGTGCAAACGCTGTATCTATAAGTGAACTCCAAAATCTTTACCAACTCGATCTAAGCGGAACATTTTTCCACATAAGATATGAATGCCACATTTTAAATTTATGTGTTGAAAAAGATATGGAAGCTCTAGAATACAAAGTGGCTCTGATAAGGTATGTGATTAAAACTATAATAGAAAATCCTTCTCTACATAGAATATGGATGGACTTTTGCATAGAAAATGGTAAAAGGTATAAAAAATTTAAAAAGATGTAAAACACCACTGGAATTCAACATATGATATGTTGCAAAGTATAATTACATATAAAGAATTGCTATGTCGATTTTGCATACATCATATTTAAGAAGCTAAAATTCATACAAGAGATTGGGATATTTGTGATAAGTTATTATAAGTACTCAAAAGTTTTTCACGATGCTACTAACACTTTTTCCTAAGCATATAGGCCTACTGTACATTATTTCATAATGGAGGTCGTCAACATAGTTGTTGCTTGCTCGATGCACGTTAGTACTCAATACTGCAAATGTGTGTTGTTGAGATGGAGGAGAAGTGGCTATAGTATTATAGGGAAATTCCCTCCATCTCCTTATTGTTACTATCTTAGACCCTTGATGTAGAATGGAAGTTCTTTAAGACTATTTGAATATGTACTATTAGATTATTGATAACCTTTCCAATAGGTAAGATACATATGCTATAAGTGTAGCAAATGAGCTTCGTCGAGTGACGGATGAAATGAACGTATTGGTCTAGCATTTCTCCTACACATACGGTAGGCAAGTTGCAGTCACTCCATCTCCTCCCCTAACAACAATAAACAACTCCTTTGCGAGGGAGAAGCTGCTAGTACAAAAGTTAAAGCGCCATAGGTTTGGAGGACAGCAGACAAAGCTACAACACTATCTAAATACTGACTTTAAGTTTACTGATATTATTAGTGTCGAGCTTGATTTTCAGTTTTCCATTTAATATTGATTTCCTATTTTTTGATTAATACTAAACCTTAACCTATTTAATATTAATCATCGACTAAAGAAATTGAGAAGTTTCAGTTTTTTATTGAAAATAATTTTTGGAGTTACCACCCGATTGAAGTCAGCAAAAAGGAAAAAACCGTAATCAAATGGGTGGATTGATTAAGACTTAGGACTTAGTTATTGATTTTTTATTTCAATTTGAGTGAAGAACTAAAGTGTTTTGAATTCGGGGGCTAACCTATTAAACCCTAACGGGTACCACTATTTATTTACTGAAATTAGGATTATTTTTTAATTTGTAATATTAAAAAAAAATAAAAACCAAAAGAAAAAGAACCTAAGTTTCTACAAATTTTATCGTCGCTCCGATGGTATCTACATACCCGTTAGTCGGGATCAGACGATTATAGTTCTTTCCAAAAATTTTTAGTGTGTTGGTTGATTTTAATTTCAAAAAAGTAATTGAGTTTATGTTGTTTAACTGATTGAATTTATTCAAAAAATCTAAAAGGGTCCTAACTTATGAGGGAAGCTCTCTAAAAATCCTATTTTTTTAAAAGGATCCTTTATTAATATTTATTTTTAGAAAAAAGGACTTTCTAACTGATAAATCCTTAAACAAGACCTAATCCTAAAAGAAAAACCAATCCTAATAATCTCTAAACTAAAATATATATAACTTTCTATAAAAAATAATCCATATGATATCCCTATATAATAACTAATACTAAAACATATCACTACTTGTTAAATAAACCTTCAATTAAACCAATATAATCTAATTAATACTTAATCTACATAATCAATAAAACTAAGACACTTTAATTAACAATTATTTACATGAAATACTAAGAACAAAAATCTCCTAAAACCAAAAATCTAAATAATAATAACAACATGAACAAACAATTAAAAGAAATCAAAACTGTAAAGAAGGTACTTGATCTTCTTGGTTGCGTCCTCAATGCGACTGGGGCAGTGTAGTCCAATTGCATGGCTTGAACTGCAGTTGTAGATTGTTGCAGCAGTGAGCGTTGGAGTCATAGTGTAGACGTTCGAGAGGGGCCTGCTGTGGTTGGAACATGTACTGGAGTTGTTAATCGCGTAGGGTTCAAAATCTTGGTCATCGGTTGTTTTCAGCGAGGTTCATGTGAGGGATCGTTGGCATGAACAGTAGTAGTGCGTCAATAGTAGGCCTGCGCTTGGTTGTTGGACATTTGTAAACTGTAGTAGATGCATAGAAGCTATTTGCGTGAGGATGGTGATAATGCAGAGTGCTTGGGCGTATGTTGTGGACTGATCGATGTAGTCGGTGGAGTGCAGTGTCGTTGTTCATTGACAGTCCGTACGTAGTCTGCAACACGTGTGTATGGAGTTGTTCAGTTGCTGTTGGGACGGTGCAGTTGAGGGACGTTAGGATTATGCAAAGATAGGGGCAGCTGTGGACTTGTGTCGTTGTTGTCATTGCTGTTTCGTGCTAGTGTTCAGTTAATGGTGTGGACTTGCTGTTCTTGTTACGGTTGGACTTGCTATTCTTGTTGCGGTTAGACTTGCTGTTGTGCGAAGTGTTGTGGTATGGAGTTGTTCGAGTAGGGTGGACGGTGAATTAGAGAGGTGCAACAGTGGAGGGATTATGTTTAAGCTGAAAAAACCCCTTTTTTTTGGCATGACGTGTATTTATAAACCCGAAACAAATCGTATCAAACCATATCTATTGTATCTAATTAAATTAGATTCGAATCCTTTATATTAATCCAAATCTAATTTAACAAAAATCAAACTAGATTTAAATGATTTTGATTAGATATGAATCTCGTGCATTCATCTTGCTTTTTATAAAAGATAAAAAGCATAGAAAAATAAAAGACACATAAGTGTCTAGCAAGATTCAAACCTATGACTATGACCTCAAACTAACTCTATGTTGAATACTTCAATACTTATCCGTTAAGCCGACGGTCTGTACTTTGATTTTTAGTATAACTAAATTGTACTTAAATCCTACGACTCTCTAAAATAATAATTTAAACTAGACCAAAACTAAAACTATTAACCCTAAAATAATCTACTTCCTAAAAAATCTAAAAATCTTTATAATTTTTTCCTTTTCTCATATTTTTATATTCAATTTTTGTTATTTATTTATTTTGTTTTGAATTAAGACCCTTTTAAAAAATAAAAAATTAAGACCACAAGAAGCAAAAATTAGATGTCTACAATTAGTATCCGCAACTTCAATATTCTTGAGTAGTGGAAATTGTGCAGAAAAACATATTTGATCTTATCTCGCATAGCTTGATATGTTTTCACTGCCCCACCTCAACAGTGGCAGTAGAGTAGGCATTTAGTACCACTGAACTTATTCTCGATGACTGTCATACCTCATTAAGCCTTGTCAATGTGGAAGCTATAGCCTACGATGAAGATTGGTGGAAAGCGGTCAATAGAGAACAGGAGCCAATAGGGACTTTCACTAAGGAAGACGAATACTTTAGCGACTGCAACTCCTCGGGAGGAAGTCACGGATTCACTCCAAAGCAAAGCAGTCTACGACGTATTAGTGATTAGCACTTGGAATTTTTTTTTTTCTTTCTATTTTATGTATTTGACACTTAGACTAGATTAACTTTTTTTAAGGGAAAAAAAAACCCTAATCGACATGTTTTCAAATTTAGAAGTTAGAGATATAGGTTATATTTTGGTAACTAAAAGTGTTGGAATAAAATGCAGCTTGTAACGTAGGACTTTTTTTTTAAAAAAAAAAAAGAAATTGAAATGGCTAATCATGTGAACATGACAGGTTTTTTTTAATGTAAAAACTGACCAATAAACTAAAGTTTTTTTTTTTTAAAAAATAAAAATTATACTAAAACTACAATAGTCTGATTTTGTGTAATGGATAATAAGCAACTGCTAACACAACACAACCTAAAAATTTTAATTTTGCATGTCATTTGAAATATAATAAGCACATCCTTATTACATTTTGTGTATAACACAATTGTCAATGTATGATACAATACCAATATGTGAAGTAATATTGTGCAAATGTTAACTATCAAATGGAAGTTTTTTTTTTTCTTTTATATTTTAAATTCAAATGGGTTAAAATGCAAATTTTTTATATAGGGATCCACTAGAAAAAAATAATACCCCCTAGGAGAGGTAGGAAAAAAAAAAGGGTTCACGGGCCGAATCGACGTGCCTTCTTAAACCGGCCTTGATTCAGCCGCTCTCGATTCAGGGGGACCCAGGCCCATAACCCGGCGGATCCAGGTTGGGTTTGATCCGGCTCTAGCTCTATATAGGCTTTTATAAAACATGAAAAAGTGGAAGGAGAAGAGGGTGAGGCTGAAAAAGAGAGCGGAGGCAAGGAGATCAAGACTCGAAGGCTAAAGGAGGAGATGCACAATTTGTTATTTAGTTATTTCAATGAGACTAGAAGTATATATATATATATTATCCCTTCTAAACTGAGGAAGAAAATGTTAATGTATGTTGTTTATCGTAGAAACACTTTTATTGGTATAATCAATAATAGTAATAATTTGATTAATTATTAAAAAAAAAAAATTGTAAGGAGAGCTAATAAATAAAAATAGCTGTAGTCAATTTAGAATATGTCTCGAAAATTTGCTTATATATTTATCTGTTTCTCGTTTGTTTTCTAATCTGAATAAGAAGTGGGTAATACAAATGGAAGCAGAAAAAGATACAGTAGGCAAGTGCTTCAAAAAGGACATATTGCAATAGCTCTATTAAAACGAGAAAATTGATTATCAGCTTCTATGCCAATTAAAAAAGCAGGTCGCATCTCCAGGATTTCTCTCTTTATTTGGATGCATTTGTTTATGGAAATAAATAAATATACGATGTAACTCCAGTAGCAAAATTCAATTATATTCTTTCTACTTATTTGAATAGAGACGCAGGTGGCTTGCTAGGTTGATGCATGCAAATTGAAGAAGAAGAAGAGAAATTTTTTATTGTGTTCCGCTGCTCCTTATGGATTTTGCAGGAGTGAAGGATTCCCAGGACAAGCACTGGAGCTATACGCTCCAATAAACTTTTCTAGCAAGACATAATTGCCTATTATGTATGTCATCGCAAGTTATTACCCAAAAAACATGACTACTTATACAATGGGAAGAAACATGAAAATGACTCCAAATTGTAGTGTTCATGTTCTCGCAACCAACAATATAGGTACGTATATATACATAATAGATAATTGAACTTATAGTTCAATTTAATGCCATGAACTAATATCTTCAATCAATGATAAAGCGTAGAAAATTGGCCATTTAGGAAAGTTTATCTCGATAAGCATGGAATGGAGATCCCAAGACTAGATTTTCCATTCTCGATCTTACTTGGTTATCTCATATGTGAAAAGTTGACTTGGAAACAGCTTTTGCGAGCTAATTTGGGCTTCATTTCACTTTAATGGGCCTTAAGGAAACTTATGTGTATTCCAGGCTTATTTACAATAATAATGGGCTTCCATTAATTGTTATACCCTTGAGTAAAACTAAGCATGCATCCAAGCTCATGAAGGCTGTAGGAAAGGATGAGCTAGAGCTATCTGATGGATAATATCACCTTTCAAATTCTATCAATAGGAGGCTCCTTCTCTCATTTAATCCATTCATAATATTGGCAAGCTCGAGACAAATATTGAAACTCTACTGAAATCACTATTTAGAAGATCAAATAGGTAATTTATCAAGAACAATTCAAGAATAGTCAACAATACTGAGTTTGATCTATTATCACATGCGAGCACTTGAAATATTGAGTTTGCCCTTTCTTCCCCCCACACCTATTCTTAACATCATCTTTCCACATGCCATTAACTTAAGATGTCTCCTAGGTCAACTAGCATAGCCATTACCCGTGATCGATTAGCTGTAGCAATCCTACCACACATTATTTGGTGACTCCACCGAGGAAGGAGAGACATGATGAAATGGCGCCTATATGCAAGAAGAATGGAAATGATGGATATGTTCAGGAACATGAGAACCAACACGAAAGGGTTGAGCAAACCCAAGTAACGTAAGATACTAGTGCACCAACCATTATATAAGCACCAAGAATTGTCCAAGCACCTGAAAATGTGCAAACACTTGGAACCATGCAAGCACTTAGCACTATGCAAGTGCATAAGGCTGTGTAAGCACTTGGAATTGTGAAACCACCTACTACTGATGATTCACTTACACTACGGGCCATACGAGAAAATATTAGTATGGCAAACTAGCTCTTTACCATTTTCTTGCAGTTTCTACCAAGCATGGTAGTTGCAATTGTCGGGAATATCGGTGTATTACTTGGTATGACTTTACTGACCCCTACTATGGCAACTACTATGTCGGCTATGGTAGCTACAACTTTAGCAAACTTACTACATTGCTTGGGGTAAACCCATAAGCACCTACTAT
This sequence comes from Lumnitzera littorea, assembly GCA_024138015.1. Taxonomy (NCBI): domain Eukaryota; kingdom Viridiplantae; phylum Streptophyta; class Magnoliopsida; order Myrtales; family Combretaceae; genus Lumnitzera; species Lumnitzera littorea. Next base: position 68,597,350 of record JAMXBB010000008.1, read on the forward strand.
TATTGTAGCACTTGCTTGTACATTGTCTGGTATGGTTGTAATTGCACCAATTGTACAAGTCTTAAGATCTATGCTTCCTTCTATCGCCATAGAAGATGCTTAATAGCATAAACAAGTTGGCCCAACCCCCATAGAATGTAACGAGGGGCAACAAGAGGACTCTATGTGCCTACTATAGTACTAGATGCCAGCTCACTAGAGGCATGCAATTGAGGAAATAAGGGTCCATCTTAGAGGATCCTAGTCTTCGAGGTGCAAACTATAGCCGCTAATTACTAGCATGGTTGCACTCCACAATCTTGTACTGATACTTTAAGTGGTAGCTAATCTTACACCTACTACTTCATCTTATATGATGAAGGATGATATATTGTGCTAAGGATAAACAAAGATAGTTGAATCTAAGGGATGGGTCTAAGCTTATAGAAAGTTCAAAATGAAGGGTAGAATGTGTGAAAAACAAGCAGAAACCTACGAACGAATCCAAGGATGTGACACATCGAGGAACTTTGTGGACTTACGAACTAGCTTGATATGATGCATGAGTAGTTTAATGAGGTTACTCACTACTTAACCTTACTTAAGGGTCAGGATAAGAGTTAGAAAAGCAAGTGAAAATAGCTCATAAGGAAAAGGTTTTGTATATTCAATTGATTCAAAGATGGATCATTGCTGCTACAAAACACAAAAGTATTTATACTTAAAGTTCTAAGGCGTCTTACTAAATATGGAAAAGACAAAAAAGGGTAGTGCCCTAAACAATCACTGTATAAGGAATGTTAAAAGGGGTACAAAAGGTAAATTGGAAAAAAAAAAAAGAAGTTTTGTACAATAGATTCCATCAAGTGAGATGCTTGGATAAGTAGCTGATAGATATTGGTAAGCTTTTGGTAGGAATGGACAAGGGAATATGGTCAAAATATCTGATGCTAAGTTGACCTATAGGCTCTCCTAAGGTCAGCTTAGCTTGGATGTTATTTAAGTAGTTCAAAATAGGGTCGGTCGAGCTATTGGGTAAGTGATCCAAACTGTTTATTGAACATTCTTTAGGTCAACACTAAGAGATCAATGATAAGCATTTAAGAGCTTAGATCAATAGTGGCAATAGATCGGTGTATAGAAACAATTCGAATTCTTCAGGTATAAGTCAAGAAAGGAAAATGCGCTTTACTAAGCTCTTAAGTCCTTGCGCTCAAGCTCAAGTCAGGGGACTTATGGCTTAATTCCTATCATTCCCTCCTAGTTGATTTAAATTTAGTATCAAATCTAGCTGGTCTTCTTGTGGTGCCTCCTTTAGGTAGTGTCAGTTAAGGTCAGTAATGTTGAATATGTTAGATACTCTGAAGTCTATAGGCAGTTCTACTTGGTAGGCATTATTGTTAATCTTTTAGGGTATCCTAATAGGTCCTTCAGCTCAGGCGGATAACTTGTTCTTCCTTCAGCTTGGGAATCCCTCTTTACTTAGGTGTAACTATACCAGATCTCCGGGCTGAAATTGCTTTGCCTTCCTTCCTTTCCCTTTTTCCTCCATCTTCTTAGTAGCTTGGTTGATTTGCTAGGTAACTTTTTGGTAGATTTGTTGGAAGGACTGAGCTCTGATTCTTACTTTTAGTCGTCTTGGTTAAATGATGGCATTAGGGTATGATCAAGGGGAAGTTCGGCATCAAAATTGTAGACGACCACAAATGGTGTATGCTCAGTAGTGTTATGTATTGTTCTGTTATAAGCAAATTCTACCACAAGTAAACATATGTCCCAGTTAGCTAAGTTCTTTCCCATTATAGCTTGGAGTAGTGATCACAAAGCACAGTTAATGACCTTTGTTTAGGGGTGGTAGTAAGTGCTAAAAAGTAGCTTGGTTCCAATTCAATGCTAGAGAGTTCTCCAGACATGGCTTAAGAACTTTGGTCTCGATTTAACACCACACTTCTTTGCACTCCATGCAAGTGGATGATCTCCCACAAAAAGAGAAAAGTAATAGCCAAAGCATCATTAGTTTTAGTATAGGGCACAAAGTGTGCCATATTGCTAAATCTGTCCATAATGACTATTACTGAGTCTTTGCCTAGGGTAGTTCAAGGTAAATCGAGGAAAAATTCCATACTCAAATTATCCCATTGTTTCATTAGGATAGATAGAGGCATAACTCTCCCTTGCTTAACTAAGATTTTTGCCTTTTTATGGATCACATAACTCTCAACTATACAGTGCACATCACGCCTCATCTTAGGCCAAAAGAACCTCGAATTCAACAGCTCGTAGGTCTTCCTTTCTCCAAAATATCTAGAAAGCTTACCATTATAATCTTCACTTACTAATAGTTCCTTAAGAGAATAGGTTGACGTACATAACTTGCCACCTTAGAATGGGCATCCTTCCTCTACATAGTAGTCATCTACCGTCCCTCCTTCTTCATAGCGTCCATATATGGGGCCAAAATGAAGGCATTAGGGATACTGCTCCTTGATGCTTGCAAATTCTAATAGTCTAGTTTGCTATTCGACAAGAAGAACATGTCTCCTTGACAAGGCATCAACAACCACATTGGTTTTACTTTATTTTACTTAATTACAAAATTGAATCCTTTAAGAAATTCATCCCATCAGGCTTGCCTCTTAGAAACTTGGTTTGACTTTAGATGTATATTAAGGACTCGTGATAAGTGTAAATGACAAACTCCCTTAGCAGAAGCTAATGCTACCATATTTGAAGAGCTCAAATTATTGTAAGGAGTCATTTGTCATATATAAAGTAATCCAACTAGGGTCCTCTTAACTTCTCACTATGATATGCAATAGGTTGGTTTTCTTGCATCAGCATAGCTTTTATACCAACACTTAATGTGTCTCACTCAAGCTCAAATACCTTCTCGAAGTCAAGCAAAGCTAGCATGGACGCAGAGGTCAACCTCTCCTTTACCTTGGCAAAACTTATTTCTTCTCTTTCTCCCCACTTGAACTCAACATTCTTCTTTGTTAGCTTGATGAGAGGTGCAACAATGGTATTGAAATTTTTAATAAAGCAACAGTAAAAGGAAGCTAATTTATGGAAGCTTCTTACTTCAGCACAAGTGGTCGAGGTTGGCCATTCAACTATAGCTTGAATTTTCTCATTATCAACATGTAGACCTCCTCCACTTACAACGTATCTAAGGAAGACCACTTCTTCTTGATAGAAACAACACTTCTTTAGCTCAAAGCATCTAAACAATTTCTTAGCTCAGAGCACATTAAATATTGCTTAAAGATGGTTGATATGACTTGCTAAGTCAGCAATGTACACAAGGATGTTATCAAAGTATACTACAACAAATTTTTCTATTAGATTCCATAATACATGATTTATTACTCTCATGAAAGTGCTTAGCGTGTTTGATAAGCCAAAGGGCATCAGCATCTACTTATATAGACTATGTTTGGTCTTAAATGTAGTTTTCTATTAATCTCCTTGCCTTATGCAAATTTGATGAATTGGACTTTAGGTCGATCTTACTGAAGATTCTAGCACCATTTAGTTCATTAAGCATATCATCTAACCTTAGAATTGGGTATCGCTACTTAATTATTATCTTGTTCACATTTCAGCTATCTATACACATACGCCATGTATCATCCTTCTTTGGCATAAGAAATGTTGGCATAATACAAGAGTTGAGACTCTCTCTCACGTATCCCTTCTTCAATAGCTCGTTGCTTAGTAGCATGCTCAGGATTCATCCAATAACCAAGCTTGTTTGGTTGGGCAGCACTAGGTATTAAGTGCTTAATTCCTAGGAAAGGGGATAGTCCTTTAGGCAACTACTTAAGAAACAAATCAGCATACTCATCCAATAGTTCCCACCTCTTAAGGTATTATAGCTTGCTCCTTCAATTCCAATAGCTTTCTAATCAGCAAAAAAGTCAGCACATTCGATTTAATGGCTTCTTTGGGCTCGAATTAACTTAAAACTAAAGTCTTCTTAGATCTTCAGGCTAACTTAGCTTGTAATTTACTTACTTGGCTTTGGGTCATAAGGTTTAAGGTGATCTTCTTCCTTTCCTTTTCAAATGTATGTATATTCCTAAATCCATCATATATGACCCTTCGATCAAATAACCAAGGTTGACCTAATAACACATGCGATGCATACATGGACAGTATATCACATAGAATTTGATCAAAATAATTCCTAATTAAGATCGGTAGCAGTATTTGTTGAGTGACATATAGTGCTTCCTTCTCATTTAGCCAATGTAGCTTACACAGCCTAAGACGTAATAAAGTCAACAACTTGAGCTTTCGAACCAGGTTGGCAGATGCTATGTTAGTGCAACTCCCACTATCTATAATGAGTGCACGTACTTGATCATTTATCTTGCATGTGACATGAAATAAGTTTTCTCGTTGCTCCTCCTTAGAAGTTGGTTCAATGCTCAAAGCTTTATGGACAACTAAAGTTAGCTTATTCAGGTTGTCTATATATACATTCTCTTCAACAAGCTCTTTACCACACACCTTGACTTCCTCCCCTAATCTAGTCTTCTCTTTAGGTTCTTTGTTAGTACTTTCTACTTTAAAGCTAGGGACTTTGCCTTTAATGATGATGGTACGTGGTTAGGGCACTAGGTAGCTATGTGACCAAAACCTTGCACTTAAAACACTTAATTTGACTCATCTTTCATCTTGATGCCTGACCTTTCTCAAATGTTCTCTTTGGCACTTCTTGGTCGATAAGGCGGCTCTTTGGCTTAGTTATGACATCAATCCTTCAACTAATCCCAATACTGGATTGAACTTAGTTGCCACCTTGGGCAAGTCGACTACTTTAAATAGTTAGGCCTAATTGAGGTCGGTTTAGCCTATTTCTTCTCTATCTTTCCATACGTAAGCAATTCTTATAGTTTCATCCAAAGTAATAAATTGTTGTAGTTCAACTACATCTCAGATTTTTGCTTTCAATCTGGTAAAAAATCTAGATATTGTTTAGGCTAGGGTTCACTAACCTTACATCAGATCATAAGCATTCGAAATTCTTATACATACTAATTAACAGTACAATTCCCTTGCTTTAGCTCTTAGAGTCGAGCAAAAGTATCCTGTAAACAGGTGTTTGGCGCAAATCTAGCTTTAAGAACTCTTTTCATCTCGAGCCAAGTGTTAATCTCTCGATATCTATCTCATCTTCTCATGGCTTAAAAGTTTCTCTACCATATTTTAGTATAGCCTAAGCACTTCACTATAATAATTCTGACTTTATTGTAGTCTTCATACTGATAGTATTCGAAGACTCTACTTTCTCCTCCTAGTCTAGATAATCATTAGCATTTCTAGTAGCATTAAAGTTAGGAATTTGAAGCTTAATATGGTCAGCAGCTCATAGAACATGAGCTCTATCCTTAGCTTCATAATACTCATCTCTTTCCTCTTTGCCTACTTCACCTAATTCTATTCTTCTTCGCATATGTCCTCCTATTCCTCCACCTCAATCTTGCTAAGTTAGGTACTGCCTTTAAGCAAGTTGGACATTATAGGTTGTGACACCAGCTTCAAGAGCAGCTTAAGGAGTATTGTAGATGACCTCATAGGTTAGGAGGCTAATGCATGGACAGTTTGAGTCAAATAAGCTATTAAGTTACTCACTTCATTAAATGATCATTGAAACTTCTAGGAGTGTTTTGTCAACTAAGGTGAACAACACCACTATTGTCGTCTCCATTACTAACATTCAGTCTTTTTTTTTTCTCACTCAATTTTGTGCTTACAGCATATAGATAACACTTTGGTTACTAAGAACAACACACACCGCTTCTAGTCACTCAATCCACTACTTACGCTGAATATACACAATGAAAGAAACAAAAATTGTAATCTAACTTTATCTTATTACTGGAATCAACACTATGATCAACCTCATCAAATCTTATACAAAAATGACCAACTATGACTAGCTCTATTTTCTACAACTCAAAACAAAGTAAAATAGAGTACTACACAACAACCACTATGATAAAACAGAACCACCACTTCCACTACTCACTCAAACACTTATAGCTAATTCATGAACAACCTCAATAGTTACAACACTTTTCAATACACTCCGAAAATTAATAGTAACCTATGCAACAAAGCAATAACACAGCATAATGGTGACATACTCAATGCAAACCTTCGCTTTGATACCAAGATAATACATCATGCCATGGACAAAAAAGAATAGCCAAATCTAGGGGATAGGTCTAAGTTCACAGAAAGCTCAAAACAAAGGGTAGAATGTACAAAAAACAAGCAAAAACCCATTAATGAATCTAAGGATATGATGCATCAACGAACTTTGTAGACTCATGAACTAGCTCAATATGACGTATGAGATGTTCAATGAGGCAACTCGCCACCTAGCCTTATTTAAGTGTTAGGATAAGAGTTAGATAAGTAAGTGAAAATAGCTCACAAGGAAAAGATTCTATATATTCAATTGATTGAAAGATAAATCATTGCGGCTACAAAACATAAGGGTATTTATACCCTATGTTCTAGGGCATTCTACTAAATATGGAAAAGATAAAAAAGGGTATTGCCCTATTAAGCACTGTATAAGGAACGTTAAAAGGGGTACAAAAAGGAAATTAGAAAAAAAAAAATAGAAGCTTCTTGCAGTAGATTCCATCATGTGAGAGGCATGGATACGTAGCTAGTAGATATTGGTAGGCTTCTAGTAGGAACAAACATGGGAATACAACCAGGATAGTTGATGCCGAGCTAACATGTGGGCTCCCCTAGGGTTAGCTTAGCTTAGATGTTATCTAAGCAACTCGGAATAGGGTCGGTCAAGGTGTTGGGTAAGTGAGCCAAATTGTTTACTAAACATTCTTCAGATCGGCACTCAAAGATCAACGATAGGCATGGAAGAGCATAGCTTGGTGGCAATAGATCAATGGATAGAAGCAGCTTGGATTCTTTGGGTATAGGTTAGGAAAGGAGAACGTACCTCACTAAACTTTCGAATCCTTACACTTGGGCTCAAGATAGGGGACCTATGGCTTGATTCCCATCAAAGGAGGGCATGGAGAAGTACACAAGACAAATGTAAGCAATACCTTTTACCCTTGGTTGAAATTCTACCAAGGGAGCGCTAAGGAACATCTCCTCAAGTTTGTGAAGACACTTTATGCCTACAATCTTGATGATGACCTCAAGTTAAAGGAGCTTTCAAAGTCTTTAATGGAAAAGGCTTACACTTAGTATGTCAACTTAACCCTTAGGATCGATCGATTCATGGGGAACCATGTGCAAGCTATCTATGGAAAAGTTTTTTGAGACTCAAGAGCGAGTAACTATGATCGATATGGGGCTCATTAGGCAATGCCTAAGGAAAGACCTTATGGACTACATTGAATGTTTTAGGGAATGTTTGCTGGACATCCAAGATATATGTGATGAGAAAGAATTTGTTAAGATCTATAACCAAGGCATGTTTTTGGAATGGGCTGTACATCTTGAGAACTTGTCATTAAATTCCTTTACAACATTGGTAGAAAATGCTTGGAGGACTAATAATTCAATCTCTAAATAAAAAGGTGAACTGGAAGGAAGCGAAGGCCTTCTGTGAACTCTAAACACAGAGAAAGACATAGTGACAATAAAACGATAAGGAATGAGGTCTCCGAAAATGCTCCACCATGCCTATGTTCGATAGACAACATTCATGCAATTCTTGATGGATGGATCAAGGGCGGGAATATCAAATTACCAAGAGTAAATAGAGAGCCTATTGCATAAGAGAAGAATGATCTTGAATATTACCAATATCATAGAGTAAGTCATGCCACCAAGGTTGTAGGAAATTGAGATGGATATTCCAAAAGATTATACAAAGCGGCAAATTGGTTGTTGAAGATGACCATGTTTGTATGATACAGAATGAGGATAGATAATGAATAAAGTTTTGTAAAAGTATTTAATCATATGCTAAATCTACCCATCATTTGTTTTCATCCTATAAAAGGAAAAAACAAATTCAACTTTATTCATGAAGTGATTTTTCTTTTGGCCTATTGTTTATGACTATTTACACTTATCTTTTAATAATCGGCTTAACCATAACAAAGGAAAAATATGTGAGCATCACCTTAACCTTTGAAGCTGGGACAATCCCTCTACATTCCTTTGGTCAATATTGTTTCCATGAGCCCATGATGTGTAAGCGTAGCTAACATCACCATTTGAGAACCCATTATTGTTAAGCGATTGAAGCATCCTTGACAAGTGCCTTTTAACCATTATGGTACAATTATCGTTGCTACTATGGTACTCTATTCATGAGTAAGATTAGGTGTAGCTAACATTACCACTTGATTTAGTATATCTAATATAGCTACTGTAACCTTTGGATACATAGATTTATCCAACATCATTGTCTAGTGTTCCTCAATTACGAGATTGAACTGGCTTGAAGTGATCCTACAACTGGCTTGATAGTCATAATGCTTTTTGATAGAGTCAAGGTTAAAGCGACCTCATTCATGAATGATTGAAGCAGTCATATCATGGTAGCTGTAGTTGCTTGAAAGAGGCATTTGCCTTTGAGCACATAGCGAGCATAATACCTATTTTGCGACATTATTGAAGGGATCAAAGCACTCTTAGCTATGATGAGTTAAAGTGACTCCATAGCATACGCTCCTGAGCACACAGCAAGCGCAATGCCTATTCTACCACATTATTCATGAGATGGAAGAGATCTTTGCTGCGATGAGTTGAACAATCCTTTAGCAACCTTAATGCCTTTTTGCAAATCTTGCAGTCAAAGGATCTCATCAATGTATGATCACCTCATAATAGCCACTCTCGCTTTGTATAAGCATTTGCTCATAAGTACATGATGGGTACAATGCCTTTATGCGACTTTATTCAATCACAAGGTCAAAGCGACCTCAACTATGATGGAGTAGAGCAATCCCATAGATGGCTTGATGGTAGTAATGCCACTTTATCTAATGATGAGGTTGAAGCAATCTTGGTCGCGAGGATTGAAAGTGAGTCCATGATAGGCTTAACAATCGTAATGTCATTTCCTTTTATTGAGCTAAAAATTCAATTCCCCTCTTTTCTTAGTTTGATGCTTGTTTAACATAAATTTCTTGATTAGACTAAGAAAAATGTTTTACAAAAGAAAAAACTTTTGAAAAAGGAGTTGCTACTCAACCTAAATCAAGAAAAAATGAAATTGTGGTTCATGGGTGGATGGACTATAATTTCAGCGATTAGATCACTAGTTTTTCTCAAATTTCTTTTTTTTTTTTATAAAAATAGAAACTCGAAAAACTTGGAGTTGAAAGCTAACTTATTAAAACACAACAATTTCCATAAAAGAAATTTATGAAATTGCTTAATGGACTTTAAATATATTTTCAAATAAATTGGGATCTTTTTTATACTTTTAAATTTTTTTTTAAAAAAGGAAAAGGGCAAAAACAAAATTTTTTATTCTTTTGGATTATCTAAAGTACCTACATACTCGTAAAGTAGGATTAAGCCCTCGTAATTCTCAATTTAAGAAATTTTTAATTTGTTGGTTGATTTTATTTTTGAAAAACTCTTCACTTTACGTTGATTAAATTTTATTAATTTGGGTAAAAATAATTTATTTGGTCCACTTTTGAAAAATCTTAAAGAAATGCCCAAATTTTGGAAAAAAGGCCAATTTCTTTTTTTTTTTTATTTACAAAAAATAATTTTCTTTGTGTAGGAAAAGAAATAAAAACCCTTTTATTTTGAAAAGAACCAATTATTTATGCAAAATACTCATTAACCAATGAAATATCACAAAAAAAAAAAACATAACAAGGCAAATAACTCATAAAAATTAAATCACAACAAGACAAATACGAAATATCTTTTTCTTTTTTTTTTTTCATTTATTTCTCAATGTCATCCTATAAACTAATTCAATTCAAAATACAAATCATGAGAAAGATACCAATTATTCATTAGACTAATAAAACAGGCTAATTTTCTATTAAAGCATAAAACATGCGAACTATTTATCATAATGGTACAAGATCAAACACATAACTTTATTCATTTATTATTTTTTTAGAAAATCCCTAACTATGCACATAAACAAAAAACATGAGCATATCATATTATTCAACTATAGGTTAAACATGCAAAAAATTTTATTTTTTCAAAATTTTATTTTTAAAGAAAATCCTAATTCATGCATATTAAAAGAAAGAACCATAAACATATTAAAAATTAATTGGAAAAAATTATTAAATATTACAAAAACACATTATTCAATTCAAAACATAACTTGAAAAGATCAAAGATACAAATTTTTATTTTTTCAGAATTTTTTAATTTTTCTTTAAATAAACAGTGCATTCAACTTGAAGAATTGGAAAACTTACCGGCAGTAAACAACAAACTGGCGACTGGTTCAAGTGGTTATCGATTGGCTTTTGATGCATGGCTAGTGGCTTTAAACTCCCATCCCAAGACACCCTTCTTTGAGAACTCCACTTCAATTTTTGAAAAACGTAGCAACACAACTCCTAATTTTTTTAGAAACTTTGAGCTTGATATGAACAAACTCTAAGATCACATTCAAAACTTTAAATTTAAATTAGTTCAAGCCAACACAAAATTAAATCAAACCACCTACTAAGCTTTATTCTAGGATGAACATAGAATGTCCCATAATTTTATCTTCAATTGATTTGCTCTATAATGAGAGAGATCATAGAGAGAGTGTGGATTTAGCATTATGAACTCCTAAAGAGAGAAAGTTGTGATTGGATTGAATTGATGCATTTGTAATGCTTGTGGGTGATTTGAACGTATGTGGAGGACCTATATTTATAGTGCTATGTCGAGATTACTCTCTAGGAAACTTCCAATTTGAAGAAAGATCACATCTTGCTTAAATGGGCAAGTTCATGTGTGCAGCTAGGTTTTTTTCGATTTTCTGCCAAATTCAAACATGTTTTTCTACAAATTAGAGGGAAATAAACATAGATACAACTCAATCAGGATGTCTATGCTCGTTTTGATTAAGAATCTTGAGGCATTTTGTGAGAATATGCTTTAATTTTGCCTCTTTTATTTTGGGTGTAATATATGTGTATATATTAGTTACCTAAGTTTGCTATTTTTATTTTAAATATTCCTCAATAAAATTTTAAATTCTAGACAACTCTAAGTTGTATTTTTTATTCCCTCTCTAAAAATTATTTTTTCGGGATTTTTAGTAACTAAAAAGTAGATGAAATCAAGTAAAAATATCTGATTGTCACTTGCCATTTTAATCAAAATTTCCATAAACATTTTGATTAGGAGGCAAAGGGGGGAAGGAGAGAAAGGGAAGTTAACTTAATCAACCTATGCACCATATGGTGCCCAACGAGTGAAGCCATGTGGGTGCTATGTAGTACCCTTGCATGTCGACACATAGTGGCCTGCTAAGTGACTACGTGCCATCCTACCCTTTTTTCTTTTTCTTTCCTTCTTTTTTTTTTCCTTCTTTTTATTTTTTCCTTTTTCTTTTTCCCTCTTCTTTCCTTCTTTTCCTATTTCCTCCTTCTTTCTTCGCTATTTCATTCAACGTTTCATTTCTTTTTTCTTTTTATCCTAAAAAACGCTCTAAATAAGACCTAATTAATTATTAAAATCTAAGAAATCACACTTTAATCTTCAAGAAAATATGGAGTTTAATAAACATATGTTCAAAATATTTTTAAAATTTATCCAATTTGATCAAATTAGGAACTAGCTTTCGACTTTTATTTAAAAAATTCAAATGACCGTAAAATATTCATTTTAAATTTGATTGAGGCACAGTTTAAAGCCATGATCTCTTGGAAAAGTGTATTATGAAAATATTTTAAAATAAGCAATTTGATCTGAGCTAAAAAAATTGGTTTCCAATAAATGGCTATTTTTGTTTGAAATTTCTAATTCAATCAAATAGTGTATGCCTATTTTGACTCTAGAAATTATTTTTGATATCAAAAAATTATTTCTATCCTAAACTGACCTAAATGGATCACTGCACGACACTTTTTATGATTTTTCAATTTTTTATATTTTTTTGGGTTTTTATTTTGTTTTTTCTCAGTTTTTAATTCTTTTTTGGTTATTCTTATTTTTTCAATTATTTTCATTTTTCCATTTTTTGGTATTTTTATATTTTTTTTACCTTTTTTGAAAAATAGGGTTCCTAAATTAGATATGAACCTAAGGAGGGAAAAAAATAAGGTCTTTGCATTGCCTCTCTTTGCAATGAAGTTTGGTAAAATCTTTACCATAAAGACCAAAGAAAGAGTTTGAAAAAGAAAAGTTCTTGATGGTGACTTTTGAAGGATGAAACAGGCTACCTATAGAACGGGGCCCAACCGAGCAAGAGATCTAGAGATAGGATAGCGCTTTATTAAGCATGCCATCAAGATACGAGATATTTTTAAAAATAGGATAGTGCTCCATTGAGCAAATGATCCAAAGACAAGACAACGCTTTAACTAGTAGGCGATCCAGAGACTTTTTGGGACAATGCTCCACTAAACAAGTGGCTCATAGAGAACCTAACAGTGCTCTACCGAGTAAGTAGTCTATAGAGAACAAGACAACACTTCATTGAGTAGGTGATCTTGAAAAAATAGGATAGTGCTTCACCAAGTAAGCAGTCCATAGAGAACAGGACAGTGCTTCATTGAGCAGGCGATGTTAAAAAAACAAGACAGCGCTTTACTACGTAGGTTGTCCATAGGATAGCACTGCACTGAGTAAGTGATCCTCGGTAAATTTAGAGTAGCGCTTTACTAAGCAGGTGATCTTGAAAAAAAGGGGGACAGTACTCCACCAAGTAGGCTATCCTTAGAAAATTTAGGATAATGCTTTACGAAGCAAGAGATCCAAATAAAACATAATAGTGCTCCATCGAGCAAGTGATCCATAGGATAATGCTCCACTGAGCAAGTGATCCTTAGGAATTTTAGGACAGTGCTCTACTAAGTAAGTGATCCAAATAAGATAGCGCCCCACTAAGTAGGTAATCTTTAGGAATTTTAGGATAATGTTCTATCGAGTAGGCAATCTATAGAAAATAAGACAGTGATCTATCGAACAGGTGATCTTAACAAAATAGGACGGCACTCTACTAAGTAAATGACCCTAACAAAACACGACAATACTATCGAGCAAGTAGTTCATAGGACAATGCTCTACCAAGCAAGTAATCCTAGTAAAATAGGACAGCACTCTACCAAGCAAGTTATGCACAGGAATTTGACAAAATTTTGAAATTGATTTGGAACGGGATTGTTCGATTCAAACAATATAAGATTGACCAAAAGGGTCAATCATGGGAGTAGAGGTCTTGAAAATGGGGATTGAAAAGGTATAAGGATTTGGCCATTGAGATTGCTTCAACGGATTTAGACTGGAATAGATTTTGACTTTTGAAAAGTCTTTTGAAGATTGACCCCCTGCTTCTTCTTCTACTTCTTTTTTTTTTCCAAAGATCGCTTATAAGTGTAGATTCTTTACAAATTCTAAGAAAACTGTATTTATGTGTTGGGTCTTCACATCCATTTATAATAATTTGGGCCTCTTCTATTCGAGGGCCATATTATTGTCTTTGAGGATTCCTTAGACTCTAGACTTCTTCTTAAGGGCACTTTGAGCTTTATCAAAGGGGCAAATGCTACTCGGGATGACTCCTTCTAGTTAGACATTTAATTGAAGGTGGGTTTAGTCTAAGAGGATTTCCTTACATTCTCAAGGCTCAAATTTTACTCTTGATTTCAATTCCAAAAATTATGATCAATCTTGCAAGCGATACGCTTTAATTAATTTGTCAAGTCTTTTTTGGATTTGTAATGCAACATAAGATTTTTGTTAATGATTTGAAAAAGGGATTAATGAATGGGTCTATTTTGAAAGAATCATCTTCTCAATCTGAATTTAGTTAAGAACCCTTTAGAGAAACTAAAATGGGCTTGCCCCTAGTTTCATGTGTAATGATTATCCATTCCCTTTAATTAAAAGAGTTTCTTTTAGGTAATGTTGTATGAGGGCTCATAAAATGGGATAGCCCTTGAGCTTTGAGTTGTAAGCCTTATCCTTGATTCTTGAGCTTCTTTGGATTTTGCAAGGTGTCCTAAGATTTTGGGATTCAATTAGCGTAATGGCCCTTTTTATCTTTTATTCTTTTTGCTCCACTTCTTCTTCTTCTTCCTCTTCTTTAGCTTTTTCCTTTATTGCTTCCTTCTTTTCCCTTATCTTTCTTTGTCTCTTTTTAGGCTTTTAATGGAATGGAGATGTCTATTCTTTAACTGTTTCTTCTTAGATGGCTCATAGCTTAAAATTTACGAGACTAGATTTGGAGCTCTTCTTCCTTTCTAAGGGAATGTATTATTAATAGTAGTGATCACCCATGAATTGGTGGAACTCGGGTAATTATAAATTAGTTTATCCTTCTTTCTCTTAATTAATGACTTATATCCTCCTTGTTGCCCCAATGTAGGGTAGTTCTTGACAAGGTTTAATTTTAAAGCCACTTCTTGAAAATGCTTAATGGGGCTGTCAAGGGGTATATTGTGTTTAGGGCAATGAATGCTTGGTGTATCAAATTCAAATGGTACAGACTTGTGGATGAACACATGAACCCAATAACATGTGTAACCATAAGGGTGGGTCCAAACCATAAGGGTGGGTCCAAGCCACAAGATGGCTCGAAAAGTAAATGATAGTTGAGGGTAAGTAGGGGTTCTCATGTACCGATAATAGATATGATGCAACAACACCTCACATGAGCTTTAGTTATACTTGATATGATGCATAAGTATGGCCGGAGGTCACTTGCTATTAGTCCATGCTCGAATGGGTTAGATAAGAGTAGCTTAAGAGCAAGAAAGAGGACACTTAGCTCGAAAGAAGGTAAAAAAGTTTAGTGTATTCTTTTGTATATTCTCTTGCGGCTATTACATTATGTGATTATTTATAGTACCCTGTTAGGATAAGTTCTACGTTACAGAAAATTACAAAAATGAAGCTTTATTTGCCAAATAAAAGGAAAATAATTTACAGAGAAAGCATGAAATTGTGTGCAGTGAACGTCCTTTGTTGCGATTGTCAAAAAGGATAGCGTGCATACATTTTTACTCTGTGATTATGATAATGTTGTGAGCTGAGCAGGGGTAGTTTTACAAATCATGACCAAGAATAAATAAGGCTGATCGCTGGATAGGTCCAAGCTTACAGAAAACTTGAAAAGGGTTAATGAGGAAATGTACGAAAGGGTGAAAGTGATGAATGAAACTTGTAAGCAAAACCTACTAATTGCTCTAGAGGATATGACGTACTCATGGAACTTCTGAGGACTCATGGCACAATTTGATATGACGCATAAATTGGTTCAATGAGGTTACTCACCACCTAACATTGCTTAAGGGAAAGGATAAAAGTAATGTCGAGAGTAAACAAACAATGTTTACGTAAAGAAGAAAATACTTAAGTGTATTGAAAGTAATCTGCCTTTTACAGTTACAAGTACAATGGTATTTATACCTGTAAGTTAGGGCAATTTGCCCAAAAGAGAAAAGATAAAAAGGACATTTCCTAAAGGAGTAATGTACATGATGCCAAAGGGTAAAAATAAATATATAAGGAAAACAATCACTGGTGTTACAAATTCTACATATGATACTGTACATGTGGTGATGCTGCATTAGCGAGGTTGTTAGGAGATGTGGACAAAAAAAAGGTATAGACAGATAGGCTTGTTCAAGTAGGGATGGCTTAGTCAATCTAGATTCTCTATCTATCGGCTTCTCGGCAAAGATGATGTCGAGTTATTGGTCAGCTTGGTGCTAAAGAGTAATCACCAACTCAACATACTATAAAATAATGGGTGGTTATACGGCCCGGCATTAAAGGTGACTCAGCAAGGAAGTGTTCGGCTTTGGTAGGGGTTGGTTAGAATAGAAGGATTTGTTGTGTCAGCCCCTCTAGTCCTCAGGCTCGACTGTAGGTCAGAAGTCAGGTAGCTTGATTCTTATGATTCCTTTTGGGTTGTTTTGGATTTGAGATCAAATTTGAATGGTGTTTGCTCAGTTCTCCGTCAGGGTAATATGGACTGAGGTCAACAATGTTGAAGGCATCAGAAACCCCATAGTCCTCAAGCAATTCCAACCTATAGGTGTTGTCACTAATTTTTTAGAGGATTTTGAAAGGTCCTTCTACCCTTGCAGATAATTTGTTCTTCTTCTTGTTCGGGAACCATTCCTTGCTGAAGTGTAGACATACTAAGTCTCCCAGCTGAAATTGCTTGGCTAATCTACCTTTAGTCTTTTCTCACATTCTTTTGGCAGCTTGGTCGATGTACTAAGTGACCTTGTCATAGATGTGCTGGAGAGATTATACTTTAGTCGAGGCTTCAAGGTCCTCTTATACGGGTGCTGGTACAAGGGCGTGGTCAAGGGGCAACTCAAGATTGAATCTATAAAACACCTCGAGGGGAGTCTGCTTAATGGTGTCATGTATGGTTTAGTTATAGGTGAACTTGACCACTAGTAGGCAGACATCCCAATCAACCAAGTTCTTGCTTACTGTAGCTCGGAGTAGTAAACCTAAAGTATGATTAACTACTTCTATTTGGCTGTTAATTTAAGGGTGACATGAGGTACTGAAGAGTAATTTGGTCCTTAATCAACACTATAGTGTTCTCTAGAAATGGGTCAAGAACCTCAAGTCTCTGTTAAAGACTATACTTCTCGGCACGCAGTATATTCGCACAAACTCCTATAAGAAAAGAGAAGCAATAGCTGAAGCGTTGCTAGTTTTGGTGTAAGGTACGAAGTGTGCCATCTTATTGAATTGATCCATGATGACCATTATATAATCTTTGCCTCGGGTAGTTCGCGGTAGTCTAAGTACGAAGTCCATGCTTAGTTCAATCTATGACCTCGTCAGGATAGGTAGGGGCATTGCTTTCCCTTGTTTGGCTTGGCAATTGGCCTTTTTGCACATAGCAGAGCTTTTGACAACTTGGTACACATCTCTCTGCATTCTCGGCCAAAAGAATTGGTCGTTCAATAGTTCATAGGTCCTCCTCTCTCCAAACTGTCCAGAGAGTCCTTCGCTGTAGGCTTCCCTGATTAATAATTCCTATAGGGAACAAGTCGACACACATAGTTTCCCCCCTTGGAACAAGTAGCCATCCTTTACATAATATTCGTCCATTATCCTCCCATCTACGCAACATGAAATTATTGGTCCAAAGTGTGGATCTTCAGAGTATTGTTCTTTAATACTCGCAAACCCAAATAGTTTGGTTTGTAGTTCTGATAAAAGCGTATGTCTCCTCGAAAGAGCATTTGCAACTACATTGTTCTTTCCCTACTTATACTTAATTAAAAAATTGAATCCTTTAAGGAATTCAACCCATCTTACCGGCTACTTTGATAACTTGGTTTGGCTTCAGAGGTATCTTAATGATTCATGGTCAGTATATATGATAAATTCTCTCGGTAGTAAATAATGTTGCCATACTTACATCGCTTAGATCAATGCCAAAATTTTCTTATCATACACAGAGTAATTTAATTGCGGTCCTTAGAGTTTCTCATTGTAGAAGGAAATTGGTTGGCCTTCATATATCAAGACAGCACCTATTCCAATGCCTAATGCATTGTATTCTAGCTAAAATTTTTTGTCAAAGTCAGGTAATACTAATACCAGGGTAGAGGTTAATTTTTCTTTTATGTCGACAAAACTCCTCTCCTCCCTTTCTCCCCATCGGAAGTCGATGTTCTTTTTTGTTAGCTCGGTAAGCAGCGTGGTGATGGTGTTGAAATTCCTAATAAACCTTCTATAAAACGAAGCCAATTCGTGGAAGCTTCTCACGTCGGCATAAGTAGCAAGAGTCGACCACTTAACAATTTTTTGGATCTTTTCATCATTAACTTACAAGCCTCCTCCACTAACTACGTAGCTCAAGAATACCACTTCTCCCTAGTAAAAACAATATTTCTTTAAATTGCTAAATAATCTCTAGGTACGGAAGATATCTAGGACTATTCTAAGAAGTTTACAGTGACTTGGCATATTGATGCTATATATTACGATGTCGTCAAAGTACACCACGACATACTTCCCTATGAGATGTCTTAGCACATGGTTCATAAGTCTCGTGAAAGTGCTTGAGGTGTTCAACAAGCCGAAGGGCATGACCATCTACTTGTAAAATCCATGTCGAGTCTTAAACACAGTCTTCTACTCGTCTCTTGGCCTTATGCAAATTTGATGGTAGCCAGACTTAAGATCAATCTTACTGAAAATCTTGGCTCCAGTTAATTCATCCAACATGTCTTCTAACCTCAGGATTAGATACCCGTATTTGATTATGATTTTGTTTATAGCTTGGTAGTCAACACACATCTATTAGGTTCCATCCTTCTTCGGCACTAAAAGTGTAGGCACAGCACAAAGGTTAAGACTTTCTCTTACATAGCCTCTCTTTAGCAACTCATTGACTTGACGTTAGAGTTCAGAAGCCTGCTTAAGATTCATCCAACAAGTTGGCTTATTTGGTAGTACAGTGCTGGGTACTAAGTTAATGCAGTGCTCTATGCCTTGAGTTAGGGGCAACCCCTCAAGTAACTATTTTGGAAATAGGTCGGCATATTCATCTAGTAGCTCCTTGATTTCCTAAGGAAGCTCACCCCGCTCCTTCATTTCCAATAGTTGCCTAACCAATAATAGGATTGGCTCGTTAGCATTGATTGCCTCTCGGAGCTCGGTTTTACTCATCACTAAAGCTTCCTTAATCCGCGAGTAAGTTTCATTTGCAACTTGTTAACTTCTCTCGGCGGCATCAGATTCAGCGTGATCTTTCGGTCATTCTTCTTGAACATATACGTGTTCCTATAGTCGTCATGTATAACTCTCTTATCAAACAACCACGGCTTACCCAGCAAAACGTGGAAAGCACACATAGGCTGTACGTTATAGAGGATCTGGTCAGAGTAATTTCCTATATTGATCGGCAGTAGTATTTGTTGAGTGACATGTAATACTCCTTTCTCACTCAACCAGTGCAACTTGTACAGCCTGGGATATACAACAGTTGGCAGCTTCAATTTGTAAACAAGATTGGTCGATGCCACATTAGTGCATCTTCCACAATCCACAATGAGAGTACACATCTGATCATTCACTTTGCAGTTGGTATGAAATAAATTCTCCCTCTACTCCTCTCGTAAGGGTTCCATGCTCATCATGCATTGGACAACCATGAGTAACTGGTCTAAGTCCTTAGGAAACACGTCCTCCTCAATTAGTTCTTTCTTGACATTTTCTTTCTTGGTTAGAACCTCTTCTTCTTCAAGCTCTTTGGGCTTCTCATTTGTACTCTCTACTTCTAACTTCGAGATGTCTCCCTTAATGACCATCATCCGTTGGTTTGGGCACTAAGCAACCATATGTCCGAACCCCTAGCACTTAAGGCACTTGATCTAGCTGGTCTTCCTCCTAGACCCTTACCCCTTCTCATAAGTTCAGGTCAATACTGCACCATTGGGTCGGCCTTTCTACTCAGCTCTGACATCAACCCTTCTGCTTAGCTAGGTACTTAACAGAGCTTGGTAACTTGCTTGACCAGGTTAGCTAGTCGGCATTTTAGTCGTTACTCGACTCCTTCTTTGCCTCTCTATTCGTTGGGCAATCCTAACAGCTTCATCCATTGTGTCAAATCGTTGGAGCTCCACAACATCTCGAATGTCTCCTCTCAACTCGATAACGAACCTTGAGGCTATTCAGGCTGGTGGTTCCTCCACTTTGCAATGCATCATAAGCATTTGAAATTCTTGAACATACTAGTCAATAGTTCGGCATCCTTGCCTCAGCTTCTGAAACCGAGTAAAAGTATCTTAGAGGTATGTTTTTGGCACGAATCTGTTTCTAAGCACTCTCTTCATCTTGGGCTAAGTTTTAATCTCTTAATACCCCTCTCATCTTCTCATGGCTTGAAAATTCTTCCACCACATGGTGGCATACTTAGAGAATTCAATAGTAGTATTTCTTACTTTCTCATAATTCTCATATTGATAATAATCAAACGCACACTCCATTTTCTCTTCCTAATCTAAATACTCATCGGTATTCCTAAATCCATCGAAACTCAAAATTCGAAGCTTCACATGGTCAGATGCTCTGAGGACTCACACATGCTCTTCTTCAAAATACTCTTCTTCCTCTTCATCAAGCTTTCTTAGGTCTATCCTTTGCCTTACTTGTTCAGCAACTCCTCTACCTCGGACTGGTCGAGCTAGGTTCTGACGTCTAATAGGTTGAGTAGCGTATAGAATGTTTTAAACGACCCTAATGGGTTGGCAAGACAGTACATGAACAACTCAAGTCAGATTTACTAAGAGGTTAGCTACCTCATCAAGTCTCTCGTAAGTGCTTTTGGGAGTTCCTTGAGATTGTCGTCTATGGTGGACAACTCCACTATCATCACTAGCACTAACATTCATACTTGGCTCTATCATTTTTACTCATAGATTCAAAACTTAAACAACACTTTAGGAAGTGAATAGCTAATAACACAACAGTTAAATGAACACAGTAACGTACTTTGTTTCACACATGCAAAACAGAGTATAACATAACTTCAAGAAGAACTAACTATAGTTCACATAAAACCTCCACTTTGATACCAAGATGTTGCGAATCGTGACCAAAAATAGATAAGACTGGTCGCTAGATGGGTCCAAGTTTGCAGAAAGCTCGAAAAGGGTTAATAGGGAAAGGTATGAAAGGGTGAAAGTGAAGAATGAAAATAGTAACCAAAACCTATGAATAGCTTTAGATGATATGATGCACTAATGGAACTTCCGAGGACTCACAACACAATTCGATATGACATACGAATTGGTCCAATGAGGTAATTCGCCACCTAACATTGTTTAAGGGAAATGATAAGAGTGATGTGAAGAGTAAACAAACGATGTGAAGAGTAAACAAACAATGTTTACGTAAGGAAGAAAGTACTCAAGTGTATTGAAGGTAATTTGCCTTTTATAGCTACAAGTACAAAGGTATTTATACCCGTAAATTAGACCAACTTGCCTAAAAGGGAAAAGACAAAAAGGACATTTCTTAAAGAAGCAATGTACACAATACAAAAGGGTAAAAATGAATATACAAGGAAAACAATCATTAGAGCTATAGATTCTACATATAATACTGTACATATGGCGATGCTACATTAGTGAGGTTATTAGGAGATTCAGACAAAAAAAGGTACAGACAGATAGGCTTGTCTGAGCAGGGATGGCTTAGTTAATCTGGATTCTCTATCTTTCAGCTTCTCGATAAGGATGATGCTGAATTATTAGTTGGCTTAGTGCTAGAGATCACTAACTTAGCATACTATAGAATAATGGGCGGTCATACGACACGGCATTAAAGGTGACTTGGCAAGGAAGTACTCAGCTTCAGTAGGGGTTAGTTGGAATAGAAGCATTCGTCATGACAACCTCTTTAATCCTTGAGCTCGATTGCAAGTTTGAGGTTCGATAGCTTGATTCTTATCAAGTGGGCCTCTATTCAAGTTTGTTCGGCATCAGAAGTTTGGTACCTTAACTGCCGGGGCTGGATTGGGGTTGGTTCAAAGATGACTCGCAGTTGACTTGGCCTCAGATGGTTTGCTCCTAATAGTCATCAACTTGGCCTCAGCACCGTAGAGATTGTTGTATTCAGATTTAGCGCATGGACTTGTGCATAGTAGAGGGTTCGATTCGGTACGTCGACTGGTCACCTCAGCAACACCTTAGATATCATGGAGAGCAAAGTAACTTGGAAAATCCGACTGGGGTAAGCATTGCTCCTTGGTGCTTAACTCACCTTAGACAGCTCAGTGGGCCACCTGAGAGAGCCCTCGGGCTTGGGAGCATGTAATTGGTCCTTGATCCCTATCATCCCCTCCAGGTTGTTTGAGATTTAGGACCAAATCTGGTTTAAATCCATGTTGCTTGTCTTCGAGAGTGTAAGGTTGGAGGTCGGCAATGTTGAAGGAGTTTGACACCCCATATCCTTTAGGCAATTTAATCCTATAAGCATTAGGGTTGATCTTTTCAAGCACTTTGAAAGGTTTGTTGGCCTTGGGAAATAACTTGCTCTTCCTCAAGTTTAGCAATCACTCCTTATTGAGGTGTATCCAAACCAAATTGCCTGGTTGAAATTCTCTCTTCTTCCATCCTCAGCTTTACTTCTCGAGCTTAATATTAGCTTAACCTAGTTACTTTATAACCTTCTGGTGCATGGCTTTGATGGCCTCAACTCTTATGACAGCTTCTCAGTCATCATCAAGCATTGGCTAGGGCGCTTGGTCCAATGGCAGCTCGGGGTTAAACCCATAGGCAACCTCGAATAGAGACATGCTTGTTACACTATGTGTGGTCCTGTTGTAGGTAAACTCAATGATTGGTCAATACAGATCCTAGTCGGTCGTGTTTCGTCTAACAGTAACCTATAGCAAAGTTCTTACGGTTTTATTGACAACTTCAATCTATGGTGGCAAGACGTGCTGTACAATAGCTTGGTTCCCATTCACCTCCACAACATCCTCCAAAAGTGGCTCGTGAACTTAGGGTCTTGGTCTGAAATAATGGTCCTAGGAATTCCGTATTGCTTGAATGCTTCCTATAAGAAAATAAAAGAGATAGCTGAAGTATCATTAGTTTTGGAATAGGGCACGAAATGTGCCATCTTACTAAATCGATCCACAACCATCATGATGGAGTCCTTCCCTCAAGATGTCCTCAGCAATCCTAACATGACGTCCATACTTAACTCGAACCATGGTTTGGTCAGGATTGGCAAGGGCTGGTAGTGTCCTTGTTCGACTCGACTCTTCGCTTTTTAACAAGTTACACACTTTTCCAGCATGGATTGGATATCTCTCTTCATCCTTAGACAAAAGAATCTGGAGGATAGTGCCTAATAAGTTTGGCGCTGGCCAAAGTATCCTGTTAATCCCATCCCCCCCATGCGCCTTGCGCACTAGCAGTTCTAGCATGGAACATGTTGGGATACATAGCCATCTCTTTCTGAATAAGTATCCGTCTTCCTTGTGATAGTCATCCAGTATCCATCCTTCCTAACAACGGGCGTAGATAGGACCAAAGTGTAGGCCATCAACATATAAAAATTTGATGGTTGAAAAAACAAGTAGCCTAGTTTGCAGCTCGGTCAGGAGGTTATGTCGTCTCGATAGGGCGTTAGCCACTACATTGTTCTTCTCGTTCTTATATTTTATGACATAAGAAAAACCCTCCATGAACTCAACCCACTTGGTTTATCTCTAGGACAACTTCGGTTGGCTCTTTAGATATTTCAAGAATTTATGATCGGTGTAGATCACAAATTCCTTGGGCAGCAGATAGTATTGTCATACTGTTAGGGCTCAAATTAAGGAGTAGAACTTTTTGTCGTAGATGGAATAGTTGAGTTTAGCTCCTTAAAGTTTCTCATTAAAGTAAGCAATAGGTTAGCCTTCTTACATTAGCATAGTACCTATGCCTAGTCCGGATGCATCTCACTCTACTTCAAATATCTTGTCGAAGCTCGGCAGAGCTAAGACGGGGGCTGTTGTTAGGTTCTCCTTCACATCCTCAAAACTCCTCCTCTCCTTCTCACCCCATCTAAATTCAACATTCTTCTTTGAGAGTTTGGTAAGTGAGGCCACAATTATACTGAAATTCTTTATGAATCGATGATAAAATGATGCCAGGTTGTAGAAACTTCTCACATCGGCAGAACAGGTCGGCTTAAGCCATTCTATGATCACTCTTATCTTCTCTTCATCAACTCGGATGCTACCTCCGCTCACAACAAAACCCAAGAAGATCAGCTCGGAACGACAAAAGTTGCATTTCTTTAGATTGGCGTAGAGTTGTTTGGCTTGGAGTTTTGCAAGCACTTATCAAAGATGCTCTCAGTGAGTCTCTAAGTCGGGACTGTATATTAGAATGTCATCAAAATAAACTATGACAAACCTTCCCAATAATTCTTGGAGCACATGATTCATAAGTTGCATGAATGTGCTTAGCGCATTGGACAACCCAAATAGCATTACAAGCCATTCATATAAACCATGTTGTATTTTGAAGGCAATCTTTCACTCATCACTTTCATGCATTCGAATTTAATGGTACCCGGCTTTAAGGTTGATTTTGGAGAACACTCTTACTTTGCTTAATTTGTTTAGCATGTCATCAAGCCTAGGTATGAGATACTTAATTCAATTAATCGCTCGGTTATCTACATACATCCTCTAAGACCCATCTTTCTTCAACACTAATAAGGCCAGTAAAGCGTAGGGGCTTAGGGACTTGTGTACATACCCCTTCTTCATCAACTCATCCACTTACCTCTACAGTTCGGCGGCTTATTCAGGATTCAGCCTGTAGGCAAGCTTGTTTAGTAGTATAGCTCCTAACTGTAGGTTGATCGCATGCTTGATACTTCGGTTTGTGGGTAGACCATTTGGTAGCTCTTTTGAAAGTAGATCGGCAAATTCCTCCAATAGTGTTTTTACTTCGGTTGGCAGCTCTTCCTCCTTGGGTCTCATCTCTAAAAGCCTCCTTACAAGTAGATAAGTCAATCCCTTTAGCTCCATTTCTCTTTTTAGTTTGGCTCATGTCAATACCAAAGCCTCTTTCCTCAAGGTTCGACTAAATTGGGACTGCATGACTTTTACTTACTTAGCAGTCATAGGACTCAATTTCAACATTTTTCCCTCATGCTCCATAGAACATCTGTTCCTCCTGCCATCATACATAACTGTTTGGTCAAACATCCAAGGTTATTGAAGTAGGAGATGGGACGCACTCATGGGTAGCACATCACAAAGCACTTCATCTCAATACTTGCCAATACAGATTGGCACAAACACCTGTTTGTCCACTTGTAGGGCACCCTTATCACCAAGCCAATGAAGCTTGTAAGGTTTCGGGTGGGGCATGGTCGGCAATTTCAATTGTTGGACCATGAATGCAGAGGCCACATTAGTGTAGCTCCTACTATCAATGATTAGTACACACGGTGAATCATTCACCTTGCATCCAATATGGAAAAGATTTTCTCTTTGCTCGTCTTCAAGTACAGGACTAACACTCATTGTCTTCTTCAACATTAGAGCGGTTGGCATGAAGTTGCCTTCCTTACTATAGATAACTTAATCTGTTTGTCCTCCTTCAGCTCCTCTACTTCCTCATCAGTATTATTGACCTCAACGGTTGGTGCCTCGCCTCTAATCACCATTGTTCGCCTATTCAGATACTGAGTGGCCATGTATCTAAATCCTTGGCATTTGAAACACTTAATCTCACTTATTTTTCTCCTTGAACTCTAGCCTTTCTCAAACTTCCTCAGGGGTTCCTTCTCCTTTACTCGGGTAGTCTGAGCAGGTCAAGCCTCAATAGCCTTGATTGGTTTCGTTCGCATAGGTTTGCTTGGAATAGGTCGGCTATTACTAAGATGGTTGGCGAGTGGTCGAAATCATCCTATTTGACGCCTTTCTATCCTTTGGGCAACTCAAATTGCATCATCAAGCGTTCTAATGTCTAGGGTTTTCAAGACATCTCCAATCTCATACTTCAACCCACTAATGAATCGAGATACAATTTAGTCTTTTGGTTTTATGACTTCACATCGGATCATTAACATGTGGAATTCCTTAATATAAGCATCTACACTCAATCTTCCTTATCTCGGTTCTTATAATCTCTTAAAGGCACTCCGTAGATAATAGCTTAGCACAAACCTTCTCTACATAACTCCCTTCATATCATCCCAACTCCTAATCTTTCGTTCTCCTTCCCTTCTTCTAGTAGCTTGCAAGTTCTTCCATCACAAGGCGGCATAACCAATGAACTCTAACACAATAAGTCTAACCTTTGCATTATTGGGCACTTTGTAGCATTCGAACTACTTTTCAATTTAATCTACCTAATCTAGCTAATCCTCAGCATCACCACTTCTGGAAAAACTCGGGATATGTATTCTCAATCCCTTAACTCTAGGGGCTTGCACATTTCCTTCCTCAAACTCAAAGTATTCTTCTACCTCGTTGTCCCTTTTCACTTCCTTCTCAATCTCTTCAAGTGTTAGCCTTCGCTTAGCATCCTTACCAATTCCTTCGGCTTGGGGTAGTCGAGCTGGGCCATTAACTCGGCCAAACTGACCATTGCATCACTGTTGTTGCTACTCACATTCTCTAGTAGGGTTATTTCTAGCTCACTGCCTGTCTTCTTGTGTAACAGTTACTAAAATAGCTACTAAGTTGATAAGTCTTTCCAAGTGGTCACCCACTAACTGAGGCATAAAGCTTCCATCTCATCCTTAGCCATAACAAATGCCACTTTCTTGGTTTCCCAAAATCCCTTGAATACTTAAATTTGACATTGTTGGTCACTTCACAATGACAATTACACAACAAATGAACGGTTAACCACACTCTGTTTTGCATAACGAAAACACGGAAAAATAGAGTATAGAACACTTCTTAACTACTAAACTTTAAAAATAACAATAGAACCTTCGTCACACTAGAGCAATGACAAACTATTAAAAGAATACGGTAACAGAATCCAGCTTCAACTAAGAGCTATGATACCAAAATGGTACAGACTTGTGCATGAACACACGAACCCAACACCACATATAACCAAAAGGGTGGCTCCAAGCTGCAAGATGGCTTGAAAAGTAAATGATAGTCAAAGGTGAGTAGGCGTTCCCGTACATCGACAATGGATATAATGCAACAACACCTCATATAAGCTCTAGTTACATGATATGACGCACAAGTATGGTTGAAGGTCACTCACTACTAATTTACACTTAAATGGGCTAGATAAGAGTAGCTCAAGAGTAAGTAAGAGGAGACTTAGCTCAAGAGAGAGTAAAAAAGGTTAGTGTATTCTTTTGTATATTCTCTTACGGCTGTTACATTATGTGATTATTTATAGTACCCTATTAGGGCAAGTTCTACATTATAGAAAATTACAAAAATGAAGCCCTATTTGCCAAATGAAAGGAAAATAATTTACAGGGAAAGCATGAAATCGTGCGCAGCAAATGGCTTTTGTCATAAAGGACAGCACAAGCATGCTTTTACTCTACGATTTTGACAATGTTGTGAGCCGAGTAGGGGTGGGCCTTTATTCAAGTTTGTTTGGCATTAGAAGTTTAGCACCCTAATTGCCAGGGCTAGATTAGGGTTAGTTCAGGGATGGCTTACAGTGGAGTTAGCCTCAAATGGTCAGCTCCTGATAGTTATCGACTTGGCCTTGGCACCGTAAAGATTACTGCATTCAGATTTAGCACATAGACTTGTGCATAGCAAAGGCTTCTATTTTACACGTCGGCTAGTCACCTTGGCAACACCTTGGATAGCATGGAGAGTAAAGTAGTTCGGCAGATCGGATTAGGGCAAGCATTGCTTCTCAATGCTTAACTTACATTGGACAACTCGGTGGACCACTCGAGAGAACCCTCGGACTTAGGAGTATGTAATCAGTCCTTAATCCCTATCATTCAAGATGGACCTCCCTTAAGGAATGAGTCCAAATCCTCACATTAATAACATTCCTCTCTCAAGTGTTTTAAGGGTTAGTGTTTAAGGCGTGGTTTACCTCTTTTCATCCTAATTCTTTTTTATTAATGAGATAATCATGCCTTTATTGCATTAAGTAGGAAATGGTAAAATAGATAACTTAAGATATAAAATTTGCCCCTTAAAAATCATTTTATTGAAAATTGTTCAAATTGTCATTACATTCTTTATTTAGAGGACTGACTTTCTTTTGCCCTTATTCTCTTTTCAACTTGTTCCATTAAACTAGTTTCTAAGAGATTTACTTAGTTGTTTCATGTGACAAGCCAACTTATCATATGGTAGTTATAAGTCTTCATTATCTAATGTTGAAGATGGCTAACTTAAATTCCCTTTGTGACTTATAGGAAGGTCACTACTGTAAATGAGCCCTTCTAACAACCCTAGTTGGATAACCTTAGTATCAATGATGTCTTAGACCTTATTCTTCAACCTCCAACAACTTTTATTGGAATGGCCCATTTGACCTTCATGGTAGTCATAGTATGCTTTTGGATCAAAATTTTGTGGCCTATAGTTTGGTTTAGAGCTTCACAAGTTAGAATCCTAACTTCCTTTAACTCATTGAAGACTTTGGTCAATGAGATCTTAAACCAAGTGAAGCATCTCCCTTGTATTCTCTTATTTTGTGGATTAGCCCATGGTTCCTTTTGCTTTGGCCTATTACTAGGGCTTAATACTTCATTCAATGTTTATAGGCATGGTGTCTTCTTGGTTGGAGTAGCTAAAGACTAGAAACTCCTTAATGTAAGGCTCGTGGCCATTTCTAAACTCAACAATTCTTTCTCATAGAATCATCACTTTTTCCTCTAAGGCTGTATGCCTTTCTTCATAGGATATAGCTTTAGTTGAGTAATGGGCTATTTCCCTACAGCCTTTTCACTTGTGATGCACCTAGCCAACATTAGTCTTTTTGCTTTAAATTCGACTTAGGCTAGAATGTTCACTTCCTGAAGATGATTAGCTTGCTTCAATCACTCAAAAGGCACGGATAATTCCTCTAGATTTTGAACCATGTCTATTCCATCTAAACTTAACATATTAATAGTGTACTAGGGTCCTAAATGAAATCTAATTGAATTGCCCTTACATTAATCAAGTCTTGAAATTTGTTTTTCAGCTTTAAGAAATTGTAAGTAAGATACCCCTATTGCACCATATAATACTTATATTGTGTATTAGGGTCATATTTTTGTAATTTGTATTATGGCATTGGAGCTTTTTGATATAACAAGCCATCCTTCTTAAGCTTGTTAAAAACTTGGGATAATGGGGCAAGGACATCAATAAACTTTCTTCTAGGCATCTATAGGCTTTTCTTGCTCGGTGTGGGCCCTATCATTGTAGCATTCACATTTTCCTCAAAGTCCAATGAAGCTAGCCTTTTTCTCATTAGTTTCCCTATTCTTATAGCTTCTTCAATTCGATTCCTAACAAGCACATTATCTACAAAACTGGCTGTTGTGCTACTCAATAAGTGCCTATAATACGGTTTATCCAATGTGTTGATGAATGCAAATGTTAACTCTTTTTCTAGGAGAGAAGGAGTTACCTGTCACACTTAGAAGTGGTAAAGTGGTAATAGTATCGCTGTGTAAACTATTATAAGATATAAGTTAACCATATAGCTACTATCTTAGACTTGATTTATATAAAGCGTCTACAATTAACTCGCTTTGAAGTAAACAGTTCATAAGTTAAACATGTTATTTACCTATAAAATTATGAAAAATACATATTTACACTAAATAATTTGAGTATGTTTGCAAGATTTAGTAGCCTAATCATAATCTACTTCAATAATACATAAATCAATACTAAAAGCTGTAAAGATAAAATCCAAACTTAAGAGTGTATTTGATCCTTAGTTTTATATCTTCATTCCCCAAGATTCAACAATTGCTAGCTTTAGGATAGTTATATGGCTACGTCTTAGCTAATACCTACAACAACATTTATAGGGATATGAGCAACTAACCACTTAGTACATTGGGATAGTGACTTAAAACTATACATCAAATACAAATAGAGTTATTAACTAAATTAGTTAGATATAATGTATATACAAGCAAATACCATCACACTATGTTATCTAGTCCGTTATAAGATTAAAGAAATTACACTCGCTTTAACTCGGGTTAAGGAGTTTCCATGTTTGTGTAATAGCTCATGACTAAATCCAAGCTTATACAATGGAGACATTATTTCCCTCACGACTACCTTTGAATCATTGACTTTATCCTTATTGCAACCTCCTCACTTGTGACTTAGTTCGACTAAAGATAAAGAAGGGATCTATATTTGGGCGGAGAACCCTAACGTTTCCCTTAATTGATTGCTATGCAGGTCTAATTTAAAATTACAAGTTATATATTTAATTAGGTTCAATTTAAGGTATTTAATCATTTTAAACAAATCACACAAATACAAGCTAGAGCAGTAAACTAGAATCATATCATCAAACTCAAAACAAGCATATACAGGCATACGCACAGTTAACTATCTAACAATCACAACCAAGTACAATCTTAAGCGTTCGAGTACTACAAATTAGTACTCTGAAATATAGTAACGTATAAATCCCAATTTAACTAGACTTCTTACTTGCTCACTCAAGGTGCAACTCACACAAGACATCTCCAATAATTCCTATAATACAAATGTTGTTTTAGTTTTCACATAACTACCATAGACAGGTTTTATTCTGTAATTCTTATTGTTATCTTTAGTTTAGGGTTTTATTAAACCTAATTATTCAAGTTTTTAAGTCTTTTACAATTATTCTAAATTTAGGCTAGGTTTTTATTCAGTTTTTTAATCAAATTCTAAATTTGGTTTTAATTCAGTTTCTGATTATAGGTTTTATACGTAAACCTAAGGAACTAATTCCGATTCATTATGTGAAATTAATTACATTAGACTTGAGTATTCTAAATATCGTATTTAGCTTCTAACTAGTATTCTAGTCTATACGGTATACCTAATTTTTAATTTAACTACTGAATTAGTTCTCGATGTAAAAATAACCTATATTTTCCATATAATTTCATAAACTCTCATTCCAAATCAAATTTACATCATATTCTTATTATTATAATACCATAAATTTTTATCTAATATTTTTCACTCATTTATTTTTTATATACACATATTATGTATTATTACATATTATATACTTATATCGCCTATTTAATACTTCTAGCACTACATATATTATCTCTCACTACCAATAACATGTTAAGATGTCTAATTATATTTTAAATCAGAATTTATACCTAATCGACCCTAAATCACAAATTTAACTTAAATATGCCCTTTTATCTACATATTTAGTACATATTATGCATAAACTCTAGGTAAATATATAATAATTAGTATCCAAGCTCCATTAAAGTGATGGAAAATATATTATACTTAGTAAATTATGATTGTTATATTTTGATCATGAAAAGTACTAAGATAGTTTGATATATATTATTTTGTAGAAATATGGATTTTAGGTCTGATTTTGCTAAAAATTAGCTTAAATTAAGTAAATGACCAAATAAAATTATAAGATTCAAACTAAATATTTCCAAAATCATAGCTAAGCTTTAGAAGTCATTACAAATCAATTTCATTAAGGAATTTAAATACAAACCTATTATTTCTTTCATATGAAAAACATGACATATTTTAAAAAATAATTTTAACAAATACTAAACATATATTTTATCAAAAATTATCTTTATATAAATTAAATATATCATATGAAGAATATGTACACAAAAAATTAGCTCAAAATAACATTATTTACTAATTTTGAAAATTTATGCAAAATTCATTAAAATCGAGTCTGTTCTTAAGGAACCTATATAATCACTTATAATTTTAAAAATATGGTTTGATATTCTAATTCTACATACAAAAATACTAAGGGAAACCAAATTTTATAATTTTTCCATGCATATTTGATATTTTTACTAAATTAAACAAATTTAGAAAGGAAATCGAAACATACCATTCAATCGGCTTCCAGCCACCAGTGGTGGCTCCACCCTTGTCAGTAGCTCTAAGTGTGGGTTCTACTATCTACTGGTGGCGGTCAGTTGTTTTTAGGTAGCTGTCGAGTGTAGGTTTCTTTTATAAGCCCTAAACTCACACTATTTTGCTAAATTTTTGTGAAAATACTCCATCCATTGTTCTCTAATTTTTCTAGACTTTAAACTTATTAAAATGAATTATGGAGGAATTGGTTTGAATTTATAGAAGTGGTTAGGGCTTTCTTTAATTTTACAAGGTAACAAATATCTCTTTATTTTTTCTTTTTCACTTTTTAAATGGCTTATTACTATTGGTTAATTTTTCTTCTTCAGATCATAACATGCTAAACCCCTATTCTAGAAATTTTCACACTTTTTTTATTTTTCTTGATTTTTCCTTAATTATTTATGAATTTTCTTCAATTATTTAGTGTTATTTTAACATATTTCAAGTATTTTAAATAATTTCGCTTTCTTTTACTTGCACATAAATACATATGTGGTATAAATAAATGATCCTAAATGTTATTTAAGTTATTTTATGATTTTTAGTGTACATATAATTTATCTCTATCAATTCGTTAGTCATCAAAACTCGTTTTATGTATTTTTGATAAATAACAAGAAAATTGCATATAATTCAATATTATAATAATTAATTAAGTTATTATTTATTTTCTTAAATTCAAACTCAAAAAATCACTTTTACTAATATTCCTATTTTCATTGTAAAATTTAGACTTAATCAAATAACTTATTCAACTGTCCTAAATTTCACGAATCGAATCTTGAACACCTGATTGTGAGACTTGCATCACCATAGCTACCATGCCCCTCCATCTTTGGGCAAATTCTTCGAAGGTCTCCCTGCTACTTCTGCTCATCTTACGTAAGTCCCAAATTGAAGGTACTATCTCTACATTGAATTTATCTTGCTCATCGAAAGCCTTAGCTAACTTTTCCTAAGTGCTCATCTAATTGAGATCGAGTTAGGCATATTAGGTTAGTGTAGGACTTGTTAGGTTGCCTTTAAAAGTTTGGATCATTAGTTGGTTGTTTTGGTTATATTTGCTCATTTTGCATATATATAGCTTGATGTGTAACTTAAGGCATTTGATTTCATCATATTTCTCAAATTCTAGCTTCTTAAATTTATCTGGAAAAACTTTAGTATTGGTTATAGCTAAATTAGTGATCTCAAATTCATTGTGCCCTTCAACGACCTTCAACTTTTCTGCAATTTGTTAGGCTAGCTTCTTCTTAAGTTCCTTAAGTCTATCTTCTACCTCTTTCCTTGGATCTTTAAAATGAGGGCCCATGTTAACCTTAGAGTTGGGCTTATTGTTAATTGAGTATTTGAGCGCCGTGTTGATTTCCTTAACTTCCATTCCATCAGACAATTTTGAAATTATTTGTTCTAAAGAAGTGATTCTTTGAATAGTTAGGTCATGGAAGTTGTTATTGTTGTTGCTAGCTATAGGCTTGATAATGGGCATGATTACTTCTTGCCAAGAATCCAACTTTGTTAACCATTCGTTTCTCTCCTTTTTTTTTTTTTTTCTCTTTTTCTTCCTTTTTCTCTTTTTTTCTTTTCCAATAAACCTTTATTTTAAAAGCCAACAAGTAAACATTTACAATAGGATTATCTTAGTAGATTGGTTATTTCACAAAGGAATGAGATAGAAAGAGTAAAACTCACAACATAACAACTAGGTGATGAGATTAATTAAGGAAGCAAACTATAAAGGGGGTACAGATAGATTGTGAGTTTAAGAACCCTAGGGAATTGTTTGTAAATGAGTATTTTATAGAACTATTTATAGGCTTATGTAGGTTAAAAGACTAGATAATTTATAATGAAAGGGAGAAAATTATTTACAATTTTTTTTTATGATATGAGGATATTTTATATTTACAAATTTTTTTTTCCTCAATTTTTTTTTAAATTTTATCAATTTATTTTCTCTTTTTCTTTTGAAATTTTAGAAATTAACAAGTCTTATTTATTAGCCATCAAATGACTTACAAGGAATTAAAGGACAAAATGGTGAACTTGGATTAGCCAATTGCATCCTAAGAATGACTTTTGATTTTCCTTTTCCTTTTGTTAATTGAAAGATAATTATTATTAATGAAAGTATGAGAAAGACAATATTTACATAATTATTTACAAATCTGAGTAACTTTAATTTGTTATCCTTATTTCATGTTATTTTATTTTTTTACAAAAGAAAATATGAGTATTTACAAATGCAATATGAATGCATGCGAATGCTAATATTAGAGTTGGCAAGTAATCCATAATGTGGTGAAAATATTATTTTTATTAAAACTATAAATGGTAGAGTTTGATTAAAACTCATTATTTCAAAACCAAAACAAAACTTCTAAGTTGAAAGGCTTATAAACTAGATCTTCTCTTGGCCGGTTGGTTAGATCCTGTTTCATTGCTTCTCTTCTTCCTAGATAGGCTAGGCTTTACTGGTGCTTCCAACTCTTGGATCCTCATACAAGCTCTTGTCAATCAGTCCTTCAACGTCTTAGCTCACTTTTTTACCACCTTGTGTAAGGCCTTCCAGATTCTCCTTGACCTGTTTGCATCTTTATAGACAACTTCCACTTAGGCCTAGACTTGTTTCCTATAAGTTTCCATTTTTAGGATAATGGTCCCTACAATACTTTATCATCTCTTTGGTAGCATACCATCTAATTACCCACATTGAGTCTTCATCATTGAACTTTTGAAGGACCTCAACCCAACAATGAGTAAGAGTATCTGGTAACTCGACCCTCATAAAGGTTGGGATTATGTCAATTTTTACAGCAAACTCGACTCCATGGAACTTGAATTGGTGAATCGCCATGTGGCTAACAAATTGGATCATAACTAGGCCTAGGGAAGTCTTCATATCTCCATGTCTTTTGGTTTTGAGGTGATTTAATAATTTGATATGCTTAGCTAAAAGCATAAGGGCATGTGATTTTCCTTCTAGAAATTAGGCTACTATTTCTACAACCCGAAAGTGGATACTAAATACACCTTTTGAAAACAAGATAGTCTCGAATATCGCTAAGATATATGAATGGTTCAAACTACATTGACATCCTTGGTAGCCTCCCACAAAAGACGTCGCGTTTCTCTTAGAATCTGGACTTTACCACAAACCAATTCAGCAAATCAAATAACATGAGGTATCTCTCATTACATTCTTCAAGGCCTGGTCTATTTCGTTCTCTTTCACCCCTAATAAATCACTAAGGATGTTGTAAGCACCTTTTTCGAGGTTTGGGATATAGATATTACTCATATTGGCAGGAGCCTTTAGTAACTGGGTATATTCTTCAATTAATGGGCATAACTGATGAGGACCAAAACAAAATGCCACAAGTTTTGGATTCCAAAAATAGACTAAGGCTCGTACAATAGCGAAGTTGACAAAAATTTCCAATAGAGACATAATGGGCTTAATATTTGTTTATGTAGTCCTGTTGCTTAGGGTTAAAAAGCTAAAGTCATCTCTTCAGCACATCCTTAGGGTCCTTAGGCTTGTTAATGTAGATCACTATCTTCATTGTGCTAAAAATTTCTAAAAAAAAATGAAAAACTAAAATTACACAGTTTACAAGAAAAAAATTCAAGAAATTACAAAAAGGATTACAAAGTGCATTGATCTTTTACAAGCTTCCCAAGAAAATACAATATGAACAATTCAAATTCCATCATGTTGCAACCTTTGACTTTGACGAACTTGCCACATATGGTTTACTTGCCAACTTATGCAGGCTCTTCAATACAATTAGGTAGGTCATATATGGTCCACAAGTTTCAAAAGGCCTTACGCGGATTACTGGCCAATTTGAAACTTAAGTGGGGTTGGCTAACTCAGCCTTGAGTGGTGATTACATCACATCACCTGAGTCTTACACAATGGCTCTCATTCTAGGCTCCTAAGATATAGCTCTCATTCTAGGCTCTTAAGATGGTCTAGGTTGATCGCATATAAACATACATTGTGATTTTATAAAAGAAACCCCTAAGGCCCATTGGGCTAGCCTCTTTTTTATTTATTTATTTTTTTTTTTTTTGTTCTTGCATAACTAACACCCACATTAAGATAACTATATACACAAAAAATTAAAAATTAAAAATTAAAAAAAGAAAAACCAAAACCTAGTTATTATTGTTATTTTTATTTAAATAAGGCCTAATTAACTTTTCAGGGATTTCTTTTAAGGCTAGCCGACCAACCAATCCCTAATGGAGTTGCCAAATCAGTTTAGCTAAAAATTTGATTTCCCTTTTTTCTTAATTCGATTTATATTAAGCTTAGCTCACTTAACATAAATCTTTCGATTGGACTGAGAAAAGATTTTATATAAAAAAAAAAAAAAACTTTTGAAAAAGGAGTCACTATTTGATTGAAATTAGGAAAAAGTGAAATTGGGGTTGATAGGTGAATGGACTCTAATTTCAGATATCGGCCCATGCGTAAAAAAGCTTTTTAGAAAAATAAAAATAAGAAAAACTTGAGTTCGAAGGCTGACTTATTAAAATATAATGGTTTCTATAAAAGAAATCCACAAAATTACTTAATAGGCCTTAAATATATTTTCAAATAAATTAGGCTCTTTTTTATTTTTAATTTTTTTTAAAAGGCAAAAGGCAAAATTTTTTTTTTTATTATTTTGGGCTGTTTGAAGTGCCTATATACCTGCAAAACGAGATTAAGCCCAAGTAGTTATCAATTTAAGAAAAGTTTAATTTGTTCATTGATTTTATTTTTGAAAAACTCATTTCACTTTAAGTTCTTTAAATTTTATTAATTTGGGAAAAAATTAAGTGTTTTTGTCTACTTTTGAAAAATCTTAAAGAAATGCATAGATTTTGCAAAAAGGCCAATTTACTTTCTTTATTTGCGAAAAATAATTTTGTTTGTGTTGAAAAAAAAAAACTTTTTATCTTGGAAAGAATTTATTATTTATGCAAAATACTCATTAAGTAATGAAATATAACAAAAAAGCCAATAACATGGCAAATGACTCATGCAAATTAAATCATAGCAAGACAAATAAGAAATATATATATATATATATATATTTTATTTCTCAACTTCATCCTATAAGCTAATTTAATTCAAAATATTAATCATGGGAAAGATACCANAAAAAAAAAAAAAAAAAAAAAAAAAAAAAAAAAAAATTTTTTAGGATTTAATAGAAAATTAGCATATTTTATTAGTCTTTTTATTTCTCAACTTCATCCTATAAGCTAATTTAATTCAAAATATTAATCATGGGAAAGATACCAATTATTCATTAGACTAATAAAATATGCTAATTTTCTATTAAATCCTAAAACATTGAAACTATCTATCATAGTGACACAAGGTCAAACACGTAACTTTATTTATTTATTTTTATTTATTATTTTTTTAAGAAAAGTCCTAACTATACACAAACAAAAAAAAAATGAGCAAATCATATTATTTAACTATAAGGTCAAACATGCAAATTTTTTGTTTTTTAGAATTTCAATTTTTTTGTTAAGAAAAGCCTAATTCATGCATATTAAAAGAAAAAATCATAAACATACTAAAAATTACTTGGCAAAAATTATTACATATTGCAAAAACATATTATTCAATTAAAAAATAACCTCATATGATCAAAGACACACATTTTTTTTTTCATATTTTTCATTTTCTTTTTATATTTTAAAAACAAACAATGCATTCAAATTAAAGAGTTGGAAAACTTACCAGCATTGAGCAACAAATTGACGACCAATTCAAGTAGTCATCGATTGGCTTTTGGGGTAAGGCCGATGTCTTTGAAATCCTACGGCAAGCTTTTTTGAGACCTCACTTCAATTTTTAGAAATCCCAGTAACAAGCTCCCAATTTCTCCATAAACTTTGAGCTTGATATAAATAAACTCTAAGATCACATTCAACACTTTAAATTCAAATTCCAACAAGAAATTAAATCAAACCACATACTAAGCTTTGTTCTAGGATGAATGTAAAATATTGCATTATTTTATCTAAGATTGATTTACTCTATAATAAGAAAAATTGAAGAGAGAGTAGATTTAGCATTATGAACTCGAAGAGAGTGAAAGTTTTGATTACAATGAATTGATGAAATTTAATACTTGTAGATGATTTGAACGTGTAGGGAGGACTTATATTTATAGTGTTATGTTGAGATTACTCCCTAAGAAATTTCTAATTTGAAGTAAGATCACATCTTGCTTAAATGGGCAAGTTCATGTTTGTAGCTCGTTTTTTTCCATTTTTGGCCAAATTTAAACGTGTTTTTGTATAAATTAGAAGGAAATAAACATAGATACAACTCAATTAGGATGTCCTTGCTCATTTTGATTAAACATCTTAAGGTGTTTCATGAGAATATGCTTCAATTTTGTCTCTTTTATTTTGGGTGTAATACGTGTATATATATTAGTTACCTAAGTTTGCTGTTTTTATTTTGAAAAAATATTCCTCAATAAAATTTTAAAATTTGGACATTCCTAAGTTGTATTTTTTTCCCTTTCTAACCATTATTTTTTTTGGATTTTTAATCAGCAAAAAGGGGATGAAATCGAATAAAAATATCCAAATGGCACTTGCTATTTTATTGGCAATTTCCACAAACGCTCTATTTAAGAGGCAAAAGGTGGAAGGAGAAAAAGGGAGGTTGACTTAGTCAACCTATGTGGCATACGTAGCCGACGTGGTATCCATGTAGCGACACAACATGGTGCCATGTGATGATACGACATGCTTAGTAGCCTATTAGGCAGTCACATCACCCTCCCTTTTCCTTTTCTTCTTTTTCCTTTCCTTTTCTTCATTTCTCATTTCCTCCTTTCTTCATTGTTTCATTCAACACTTCTTCTTTTTTTTTTTTCTTTTTTTAAAAACACTTTAAATAAGACCTAATGAATTATTAAAATCTAAGAAATCACACTTTGCTCTTCAAAAAAAGATGGAGCCTAATAAACCTATGTTCAATTTTCTTTCAAAATCTATCCAATTTGATCGAATTAAATTCTTGCTTTATATATGCATTCGACTTTCATTTAAAAGTTTCAAATGGTTATAATTTTTTTTTTTTTAAATTTGATTGAGGCATGGTTTGAAGTCATAATCTCATGGACAAGTGCACGTTTGACTATTTTAAAATAAGTAGTTTGAACTGAGCTAGAAAAATTTATTTTCAATAAATATCCATTTTTGTTTGAAATTTTTACTTCGATTAAATCGTATATGTCTATTTTGATTCTAGAAATCGTTTCTAACTTTGAAAAATTATTTCTACCCAAACTGACCTAAATAGACCATTACACAACACTTTTTATATTTTTTTCTTTGATTTTCTTTTTTTTCTTATTTTTTAAAAAATAAGGTTCCTAAATTAAATATAAACCTAAAGAAGGCAAAAAACCGGTGTCAATAGCTTTAAAGCAATCTTGGTTCAATCATTTGATCAAAAGGCTTATCAATAGTTAAGGATTAAAGTAAGCTCACAAAGTTAAAGTAATTCCATTATATACTTCACTTAATGACTCATCATTTGCACAACAAGTGCAAAAGATATTCACAAGGTATTCTTGGAATCATAAGTTGCTGCCTCATCATCTCATGATACTTGGAGAGAAGAAGCCAGTACTATAGTGTGTGAAATTCAAAGGATTTCTTTTACTGTTGTCATTAAATAAAAATATTAATTTTGGTAACCGTTGCTATGTGTAGATATTTTTCTTATTAAAGTTTACATTATAATTAAAGTGTAAGATAATGATTTTGACGTCGCACCTCTTTAAACTAATTTTTTTACCAAATTTTCGTTATTACTATGATAGTTTATATTTCAATATATTCTTTTTTACTTTTTTAAATGTACTCGGTACAGACGTTAGTCAGTCTAATACACAAGTTGAAATGTTCTTCGCACAATCGGGACCAAGGGCAATGAAACCTGTTGTCGGGATCTGAGCAAAAAATGTGGTCATAATGGAGATATATATACAGGTGTATACACACGCAAACACATATATACAAGAGAAACCCTTTTGCTTAGCTTTTCTCTTCCAACTAAGAAGCATTAAGGCTTAGTTAGTAAGTTGTTTTAGACCAAACTTACTACTATTTATATTGGATCTGGCATTATGTTTATATTATCAAACCAAATATATATATATATATATATATGTCATGAGTAATTATAAAAAATTCAAACGACTCATTAAAAACATAAAGGACTCGATTGAAATTAGATACAAGCTTAATAAACTTGAATGAATTAAAATTTAAATAATTTAATTGAATTTTCGGTATAAAGTTGGAAAAGTTATGTATCTTTTTTTTTTCTTCTTTTTAAACAAATGCATCTAAAGAAGAAAAAAAAAAAAAAGGAGAGACAAATCATGGAGATGCGACTTGCTTTTTCAATTGGCAGAGGAGACAATAATGAGCGACAACTTTATAAAAAGTTGCAACTTTATGGAAATAAAAAAGTGGATGCTGAGTTAAAAGAAATCCTGGCGTCATGTTAACAATTGCATAATTGTACTCACGTAGGCACTGTTCCCAATGATGTGGTTGGCGTTCTATTTAGAGATGGAGGAGGATTAATTCCCCTGCCTCCCACAAAATGTAACATATTGGCCACATAAGAAACACTATTTTTTTAAAAACCGTAAATAACATAGCTTTATGTTTTATATGATATAAATTAATCTATGGATTAACCATCGGAAACGAAAATTTCATTGAGGACAATATCAGTGTAAGAAGAGTACCACCTACAGGTACTTATATTTTGCCACTAAACAGAGATGCAATTAGAATAAGTCCGCAACCAGTTTTATATATAATTTGAATATACTCTTATAAGGTTTGAAATTTACCAAAATCCTACAAAAGTTTTATAGGATCATTTGGACCCAATATTTGACCTGTCCTATTCCAATTACATAAAATACTTTCTTTTACTTTTGATTTTATAAGCTGTTCTACGTATATCTTTAAAGGACTTTTATAAACATATACTCGATATACTTCTTAATCTTCTTAATAAAAATATGTAAAATAAAGTTAATGAGATAATGATAGTCATCTATAGAGAATACTAAGATTCAAGGACTCTAAACTGTAGGTTTAAAACATTTGAAGAAATACTTATATATATATCTATATGTATAAGATCATGGTGTGATAGAGTTGAGAGTATCATTTTATTGTTTTCCAAACTAAATTCAATATAATTAAACTAGTGTTGCCTTCATTTGCACTATGTATGTGAATTGACCTACGTGGTATTCATGTATATTTGTGCATCACATACTAGGACCTATCTCACTTTTATCTTTTTTAAGTACAACTAGTGATAATTACATTTTCTTTGAGGAGCCCTTCATTGATAATATCTAGAAGGAGGAAAGTGTTCAATAGTTATATTTCTATGATGATTAGGGTGGAGTTAAGTCATGAGATGGCTTTGTTGGCAGTTAGACGACTTTTAGGTAGTGTTTAGTTACGTAATTTTCTTGATACTAGACTAAAAAAAAAAAATTTATCATATGTTTGGTTTGTAAATTTGCTTAGTAACTGAACAAAAATGAAGCTAATTAACTGAACAAAATACCTAAATTTTATCTTATCTATATTATGGTATAAAAATAAAATTCACTGGAAAAAAACAAAAAATATTTTGCATTCCCAAAAATATCTTTCCATGTTATAATATTAAGTAAATGAATATTATTTTTATCAAATATTACAAAAAATTATTTATTTTATAATATAAATAATTAATTTTTTAATATAAATTTTGTATCAAGTACTATACAAACCAAACATGGTACAATAAGATTATACTGTCCAATCCTTCTTATACTTATTATATTCAAATTTCTTTATCCAGTCCTTATAATCAAACACCACCTTAGAGTTTGAGATGTCTTATTTTTATTTGGAGACTTTACCTTTTTGTTGAGGATTTTTTATGGTTGATTAAGGGAATTAGACACCATATTATGTTGGTCTTACTTTATGATGTCTTCGAAGCTTATAGACTCCTTATGTCTTTCTTTTTGGTGTTTGAAGTTGTTAAGTGCATTGTAGACCCTTGAGATATTGTAGACTTATTTACTTTTAGGTTTTTGTCCATAATGAGTAGATGATGTTTCCATTCCTTTTGTAATTATATCTTTGAAAAATAGTTATGGATTTTGTAGATTGTAGTTTATACTAGTATTGTGGACATTGTAGTGTCTTAATAGGTCTTTGGCTTAATAAGGGCATGTGGCAGGTTGTAATGCCCACTAGGGTCTCGACATGCTACAACTTAGGTGATATTAAAGCTAAGGTTTGAGGATAGTAAGGGGACCTAGGATGAAGAGTCAAGAAGAGAACTAAGTAATTGATTATAGAGGCCTAAGTGAGTTGATCCAAGAATTTCTAGCCAATTAATCATAGAGATTCTAGAAAATGAATCATGTAGCTACTTAAGTCTTTGATCATAGATCGAATTAGCAAGTGATCTTTGAAGCAAGAAATTGCAAGCTATTGTGTTAAGACTTGGTTTGCTGCCATCACTTAGGCAGTTGGTTATTTATGCTATTATATGATTTTTGGTTCTAGTTATTCATTTGTTTAACTATTGAGTATCCTATCTTTCTTTTGATCTTACTCATTTAACTAACTCCTTTGCTCTTGTCTGTTGTTTCCTTTTTCCTTTCTTATAGAATGGAATTTAGGTGATTATCTAGACTAGGTTCTTCTTCAACTACGATATAGGATACCCTGAGAGATGTTTTTCCCCTTAGATCTCTACATTCAAGAGGTACAAGAGTATCGATTGATTTAGGAGCCCATGGAGGCACAAGAGCCCAAGTCAATAAGGCAAAACAGGG
This sequence comes from Lumnitzera littorea, assembly GCA_024138015.1. NCBI lineage: Eukaryota > Viridiplantae > Streptophyta > Magnoliopsida > Myrtales > Combretaceae > Lumnitzera > Lumnitzera littorea. Next base: position 68,639,947 of record JAMXBB010000008.1, read on the forward strand.
TTAGGCTCCCAAAACCACTACTATATTGCTTAAGATGATGAATTACTTGATTGAGGTGTTGGCCTAACAGATTGCCTTAAGACAGAGGGTCATCAATTTATCCTTCCCATTAGATTGAAATCACCGATCTATTTTGCACAATAGATCGGTGATATCATTCTAATGGGAAGGGTTATTTAGCAATTGATAAGTAGATGGAGGATTTAGAGAATGCTTTTACTGGTTTTCATGTTCTTAAGGAAAGAAAGTAGATCATTGCACATATAAGTTGAGGGTAGCCATTGTTACTTGGTGGACTAATGAGCTTAGGAGGGTTGAGGAGCCTATCAGTTGGCAAGAGTTCAAGAATCTATTTTATACTAAGTTCTTTCACATCAGTGTAAGAGATAGGATGTAAGATGCCTATTTCAGTTGTCGGCAAAGCAATAGGTCTCTAGAAGAGTTTAAAGTTGAGTTAAGCCAATTGTTTAAGCTTTTACCACTTGTTATGAGGGTTGATGATGGAGCAAAGACCCATCGATTTATGAGTGGCTTAGTGCTCGAGTTATAGTATGTTGTGGATGCCTTCCAATTTGAGACTTATGTGGAGAATATCAAAAAGGCAAAGTACATGGAGAGAAGTCTATAGAAGAAAACAAAAACCATAGTAGGTTAGTTAAGTTCCACGTCAAGAAAGAGAACCATCCTAGGAGTTCTAGTGTAAGGTAATGAAAAGAAGCCCCAAATGATGATTAGATCAATGGTTAGGGTGCTTCCTCCAATTCAAGCTAAGACTTTACCCCCAACTTCTCTAGCATTAGTTTCTGTTATTGTTAAGTGTCCTAAATGCTATGGGCTACATCAGTTAGGAGCTTGGAGATGGCTCACTGGTGCTTGCTTCTCATTTGGGAAGACCGGTCATTTTAGTAGAAGTTGCACTAACAAGTTTGTGCCCCTTTCATTTTACCACATTCACACCTAAGGAGGATGCCTAGCAATAGATATAAATCCTCCTTAAGATCCCCATGGTAGCTTGGATGCATGTCCATATCAACTTAATACAACAAGTTAGCTTCTTTTACAGTTAGTTAATGGCTAAGAATTCCACAAACCGTGTTGGCTAGCTCTCTTACTTAAGAGTGGGTGAGGGGTCTTGAAAGTTGATTCATATTAGTGGCAATGATGAAGGTGCCTCAAATACATAAGGAAATCTGCCCAATAATTACTTAACAACAATATTGCTAGTGGTATTCTCATATGTATTATTCTGCATTTGCTGATCTACTAATTGGAAACATCAAGTTATGGAATCTATATTACATAATCTTTTGAACTGATGATATGTAATCTATCTAATTTGATCTCCTTTATATCCAATCAGCTTAACAATATTTCCTTCATACTAAAATTTCATTGTGAAACCTATGTAATCAATTGTTACTGGTCTTAGTTGTTGTAACCACTGTAGCATAGTACTATTTAGCTCCTTGAATTTGTAGCATAAAAAAAAAAATCTATCAAAGACTATATTCTAAATCATCAATGGAACATGAGTGTACTATTCCTCACATTGGAGAGTTTCTCCATTTCCATCCAGTACTTTAAACTGGGCAATTGATGAGATTGGCAAGTTTAAATGCTTGACCACATCTTGTTTGTAAGAAATTGTGAGTGTTTCCACTATTTACTAGCACTATGACATAATAGCCATTAATGTACCCTTGAAATTTTAATATGCGAAGCACCATTGAACCATACAATGCATGATAATTGATAGTCAAAGGAATATTTGCATCTTTTTCAACAAAATTCTCCAGTTCTTCTTCTTGAAGTACATCTAACTCATCTTCACTCATAAGCAAGAGAAATTTAGCTTTGCATTTATGGTTCTTGCGAAATTTTTCATCACAGAGATAGCATAGCCCTTGCTTTCTTTTGGCCATCATTTGTTTAGGTATCATTTTTTAAATAGGTAAAGATAGTTTGGATGATGATGTGTTTAGGTTTGAATTAGGTGTAGAATGAGCGAGTATTAGTTTAGAAAATGGAAGTGTTGGTTTAACAATAGGCGTAAAACTTGTATTTAGGTTAGCTTGTCTATAAAGATATGAATCATAATATTTTGTCCAATGAACTTCCTTAAACTATTGTAGTTGGTTGTGCCACCAGAACATCCCTTCTAATATTAGTTTTAAGACTAGAAATAAAGTAGCTCACTAAGAAACTTTTTGAATTTAGTAGCCTTTTCAAGCATGACTAGGACTCCAAATGCTAGAGACACCAAAGCTTGCCAAAGGGTTCGATGATAATCCCCTTACTCTTATTTCTTTTTATAGTATTGATGAATAAATCCTAGATTTGAGAATCCACTAACTACTTAACTATTTCTAGTTACAATCTCTAACTATTTGTACAATTTTTTGTTATTTTTATATGATCTATAAATTAGTACATTTCATAGTCTCTACGCTACATTGGTTTTTGTGAAATTCACTTATTCATAACAATTATTAATGGTTATTTATTCGATGTCTATTTCCTTTATCAATGGTTGCTAATTTTATTTTCCTTTTATAAAAATCTTAACTAAGTTTCCCTATTAGGATGTCATATTTATTCTTCTCATCATGTCTTTTGCATATTTGCAAATTTACAAAAATATATATTCAATATTTAGGCTTCATGTTTTTAAGCTAATGACGAAGAAAGAATTAAACCCGATCCATCATGTTAGAAAAACAACGTTTATACTATTATCCTATAAAGACTTGGCGGTCTCATGTTTATGTTGATCTCCCTTATTATTATTTAGATTGTCTCTACTTGCTTATATCAGGGCATCACTGTATTTGTATTTAGGAGGTATAGTCATCATGACTTGCTTGCGTTTGTATATGTATGAGCATAGGCAGTGCTTTACTAGATTTTTAATGGATGTGCTCCACTTTATGCATTATATCCTTCTCCTATTGGCTCAATCTTCAGTACTCTTTCCTTTTTTCCCTCTTGATCTGTTCGGCCAACACACACGTTATTGCAAACATAATTTTCTCTTTAGTAATGATATTTATTACGTTAGAATGTGGATCGCATTGAAGCCTTACGTAAAGACTCATTGAACCAAAGGGTGATATCCGCATATACATGATGGATTTTGATTACCAAGTCGCATACAGTTTCAAACTCATACAAATGATTTTTTTTTTTCCTTGAAATTTATTCATCAATTGTTTTGACTGCTTTTGAAAATAGATATTTGAGTCGTTATTCCATTTTGTTTTTGTTGTTTTTTTTTTTTTGGAGGGGGGTGGTTTGAAGCCATAGGTTACTAATGTGTCAAGAATGTTTATTTGAATTCACACTGTCATCATTGGTTTTGTCATATTTCAATTAGGATTTTTCTTTCTTTCCACTTTGATTTTAGATTGGCCCAAGAAACGGAATGAAATAGGATTATAGATTTCTTTGACAATTGAGCCAATGGAAAATATACATTCCATGTGTTAAAAGAAAGATTTAGAGAGATATTTCATTGTATTATAAAATAGAGATGAGTGGTTAATGCTATACAATGTATCCAAGTACTTTGTTGGACTAAGTAGGTTCTAAATGGATATTAAGAATTACATAGTAAGATTTTGGTAATAATTTTTCAAAATCTACTCTTCTTTTATAGGAAAAGGTACAAATATGATGTCTTTTATACCATGTACTCACTATAAAATATGTTTTATAAGGTATACAAGATACAAGTTTTAGGATGTTATGAACCTACCCTATACAATTTTTAAATAATATAATATATTTTAATAAATGAAAAGCAAATATATATATATATATATATATTGGCTATATGTGTTTTGTCTTCTATATTTTATAAAAGTCATTTGTTATCTTATGTGGCTAATAAATAAAGAACCCCCTCAAAATTGATATTATAATTATAGGTTACATTTAATATCACATAAACATGAAAAAAATGAAGATAGGTACAGTTTTTTTTTTTTAAATATATTGTAAGTTTTGGTAGAGGTTCAACCAGTTTTGCTATAGGTCCCACAAATGTTTTGCATATGGGACAACTTCATAATATTACATACAAATTACTTTTTTTTTTTAATACTAAACAAAATTAAAGCTTGTTGGAAAACAAGAAAAAAATTAAAGGTTCTATAAGATATCTTATATACTATTGATTCTATAAGGTAGATGATAGGGTATAGGTAGAGCCTTTATGAGGCCACTACTAATATTAAGGCTAACCTTTGTGACTTATTAACCCAACCAAAGGAATCTCTTTAGAAACCCATGAATATTCCGGTTTTAACTATAGACTCTTGTCTCTCTCTTTCTATCTATGGAACTCCTCTAAAGGTAAACCCTATTCACTTTTATCTTGTTCTTCCTCATTCCATTATTACATAACACTTATTTCTTTAAATTCACACTTCTTTGATGTGCAATAATATGTTATTGTGTTCATGTGCTGTCCAATACCAGTTTGACTATGATAGAAATGATGAATGGATGAAGATGATGTAGGGATTTAGCTAAATTGCAAGAATCATTATAATACCTTAAGCCAAAAAGAATAAATAACTAAACTAACAAATACTAATAGGACCATTTCAAGTATTTTGCCTAAAAGTTTCTAGTTAGCATTAACATATCATTTCCTATTTTAGCTTTATAAACCAATACAACTCCTTTCATACAATTGTAACACCCAAGAAAAATAAAATACAAAGGAAATATATTTAAGGAATAATAAGAAAAAGTAGGGTTTTATTGTTATTTGGAGATAAGATAAATAATAAAAGAACTAAGGGTATGTTGGGAATACTAAAAAGTTTCTAATATAGCTTTATAACAAAATATGTTCCTTTTCCTAAAATTTCATAAAATCCTTCATTGTGTTACAAAGTAAGGCACTCTTGCAGTAAGCAACGCAAACCCTAAATGTAAGACGGAGTCCTTAAGATCTATTTGATTCTTGGAATTTTAGAATTGGTTGTTGCTTTTTCATTAGTATAAGAGAGAAGCGTTGTTAATGGGATTATCGTACAAGGCTAAGTGCAACCCTAGAACCTTCATTGGTAAGTGATTCAATGTCTATAGTAAAGCATGGAATAAAATCTAAAAACATATTCTTTTGATTTTCAAGGTATGGATAGGTAATTTGTGGTGAAGGATTTCTAAGGATCTCTTTCTCTAAGGTTTTTACAACAAAAGGTACTATGTTCTTTCCCTTGTAATCTTGATTTCTTTTGTAGAATTCTGCAAATCGTAGTAATGTGGAGTTACTAAGAAAAGAATTGTTGAATTAGTGAAGGAGATTATGGTGTTGTGAGTTACGATTAAGTTTGGAGGTTGGATCTAGAGAGTAGAGTGTTGTTCTTAGAGAAAGGAGAGAGGAAGAGTCCAACGTCATGAACATAGCTTGAAACTATGGGCATGGTCTTAGACCAGGAACCATGGTACACGATCCCCTCATAAAATTTTAAACATGAGAGATTTGAGAAAATTCAAGATGAGGGGACATGGTCAAAGTACACGATTGTGATCTAAGATCATAGAGTTTTAAGGAGGAATACGGTCGAGGTATAAGGCATTGGTCAAGGGCACAGACTTATCTATTGGATATTGCTTAGGATTACCAGCATGATTTCCATCCTTTCTGTTGCCTTGTTCCTTCATCTTAACCTAAGTTTAGTATTGTAGACACCTCGTTTTTGTGCTCCCTCTTCTTTTAAGAATTTTTAGAATAAGATAAATGGTCCTAAATTATAAAATAAATGCAAAAAAAAAAAAGAAAAAAAACCCAAAAAATAAGAAATGTATACTAATACAAAAAATGTAAGAAATTTAAGAAAGCTAAAATTTTTTTTAAAAAATCAAGAAAATTTAGAAAAACAAAAAAAAAAGTAAGAAATGCAAAAAATAGAAAAATAGAAGATTAAGAAATTTAGAAAATAATAAGTTTAGATAGAGTAGAGTGTTTAATTTAGACTAAAAAAAATAATCAAGACCATTGAACCTAGGCTTAGATTTGAATATAACTCAAATTGACGTAATCCATATATGCAATTTAATTGCATATATGGATAAGGCACAAGCTAATCGCCTGATGCTAATACATATGGATAAATACTAAGAAGACCTAAGTTCGAGTCTTACCAAGTACAAAGTGCCTTTTTTCTTTTTTGAAAGGAAAAAGTATATATATATATATAATAGTAATTAGGACTTTTACAATAGACATTTAAATTTACTTAAAATAATAATAATAATAAAAAAAACTATTTGGTGCAGACTAGAAACTAGTCCACAATATTCAATAGGGTAAGGCCTTGTACAATCGCATGTAAGAGGGGGGTGTGTTGTTTTATTTCAAACACATGCGTACAATGCACGTACCTACACTCCCTTTTCCTTCTCCCCTAATTTTTTCTAGAATTACAGTTCTTTCCTCAACGCAATGTAGTCATTTCGAGAGCTTTTTTAATATGATTTTTACACATTTCCATGCAATTTCTTACTGAAATCACGTACTACGCATGACCTAGTTTTGAATTAAACCAAAAACCCATCCAAATTCAATCATTTACGCAATTAAAATCAAGCTCAATAAAGGGAAAACTTTCATTTTTCAAGTCAAAACCCATTAATGAATTTTGAAGATTTAATTCATTTTTCCCAACTTTCTCATCTTAAGCTTTGTGCTTACAATATAAATAGAGGTTTTCCTATATTTTCAAAGCAGAAAAGCACAATAATCTCTCTAAAGAAGCATTAAGCACCACACAAAATCATCCATACAAGTGTGATTTTAAGCTCTCTCTCTAACCAACCGTGAGCTTCTCTTTATAGAAGTAGCGCCCTCTATAGTGGTTCTCAATGAAAACCACCACTGCCATCCACTTCCCTATCCTCAAAAACCCAAAGCCCAATAAATACTTTACTCACCACCTTCCATCGTGCGAAGCAACCACCATCACTAAGCGGCGGCCAACTTTGAAACACCCTAAACAACCTACATTGGCTAAGGCATCAATTTTACCCCTATATTTCCCAATGAAATACTCATGAAACAACTTTTCCCCCTTTGTTTTGGTGCTTAGATTGGTTCAAAGCAACCCCATCTCAATCGCTGCACTTCTTTTCCTCCTCCATTATAACCCATTTACTAATCTCCACCCGACCCATATCCAACCACTAACCTAAACCTAAGGTCCGACATGCATACAACCGAAGTCTAGCCCCTCTCTCTTTATCTTTATTTTTATGTTTTGATTTGTGTATTTATTTTATTTTTTAGCTTTTCCAATCATGTAAATTTATTTATCTTGTATTTATGTTAAAAGACAAAAAAAAAAAGGAAGAAAAAGAGAAGGACAAACTAAGGAAGCATTTTTTTTTCCCCAAACACAAGAAAAATAAAAAATATATATAATAAATAAATTTCATCACTTAAAAAAGTCTTTTTAAAAAAAAAAATAACAAGAGATAAATGAATAATTCCAAAGTTAGAGCTTCTTAGAATGTTTTTTAAATCTAGAACCATTTTCTATGATTTAGACATATTTGTCATGGTTTAGGCTTTTTTCTATAATTAGGCATATTTTTTATGATTTATGAATCTTTTCTATGGTTAGGTATATTAGCCATGGTAATTGTATATTTTATAAAAAACTACATCACTTATAAATTTTATCAACATAAATAAAAATAAATGGACCCTTTTTTTTAAAAAAAAAATTAGGATGTTTTAGAATTTTCCCAAAAATAAGAACAAATTAGTATACTTTCCTCTTAGGTGTTTTTTCTTAAATAAAATTAAATGGTTAAAAAACTTAAAGCCGATTGTTTTCAAAAGTTAAAATAAATCAACCCACTAATATTTTCAGAAACAAACTATGAGAGTCTAATCCTAAATAATAGGTATATAAGCATTCGTATGTAAGTATGGAGCGACTTAAAATATGAAAAATTTTCCTTTTTCATCTTTTGTAAATAATTGATCGCTTTATCTTACTAGAATTAAATCAAGTTGCATGTAGATAGATTTCATTATAAAGGTATATTTAAAGGTAAAATTAAATTCGGAAAGTTAAAAGTGATATCCATTTAGGGTTTAATAGGATAGCTCTCAGATCCAGACCTCTCATTATAGAAAGACCGTTTTAAAAAGTGTTTTTATTAATAAACCGAAGCTAAGTTATAATCAATCCACCCGATTGGTTATAATTTAACTCTCTTTCCTAACTCCGGTCGGGTGGTGACTCCAAAATATCATCAAAGTTAAAAAACCAGTTTTTTTTAAACTCTAATCGAAGGTTAGTGTTAAATGGGTAAGATTTAATATTGATCGATTTAAAGAAGATTTATTTTTAAAAACTGGAGGAAAAAACCAAGCTTGATAAGTATAATCTTGCCTAGGTTTCTAGTCTAAAACCTTTAGGATAATAAGCTGTAGATTGCTACTAAAACAAATTTTATTTCTATATTCATTACAAACTCCTTTTCTAAGCTAGAATCCGTTAAGTTCTTTCATTAGACTCAGAGTATGTGACATCGTATGTTGCTTGTGCTTGTTAAGCTAGTACGTGTATATATATATATAAATCTAAAAAGGACTAATAACTTATCTAGTTTAAATATTGCTTATTGCTTACTGCTTATGTATGGCTTGGTCTAAGGGCCCGTAAAGGCAGATCCCAAGAGAGCAACCCCAAGGATCCTTGCAACACGTTATCCCTTATGGAGTCTCACTTGGAAATGATCTAAAGTAGATGTAGATTATTTAAATGGGGTTCGTAGTGGTACACCCAATGTAGGATTAGAGGCGCTCGAAAAGGCATGCCCATCGTAGGTTGTAGAGGGGCCTGGAGAGGTATACCCAACGCTAGGATGTTAAGTTAGTTTATGTTGTTATAAGGGTTATGAGGACCTCAATTGTGAAATGTGTGTTTGGCCGTTTTAAATATAATTAAATTGTTGTGCACGAATTACTTATTTTCATTTAAATGCATGCATTTATGCTGTATATGATTGCTCTTAGGCATGTAGTTGTGTGTTACATACCGAGCTTCAACTCACTCTTCTTTTTCCCACAATTACAGGTTAAGATATTAGTTATGGAGACTTTGTTAGTTACACCTATCTATCTGATTATGGGAATTATCATGGTTATGAGAACTTGGGAGATAACTATCATCAAGGAGATCCATATGATGAAAGTCATTACTACCATGACAATTATTATCAGCCTTAGAAGCTATTGAACTGATGTTGGTTTAATATTTGTTTTTGAGATGATGTTTAATTTATTTTCCTGTTATATTGAAGAGACTTCAAATGTTGAATAGTTTTTAATTACATTTATGAGGACTTATTTTGGAGACATGATGTACTTATCATAGAGTTGTTAATTATTAAAGTCAGTGGTCATTATTTGAATGTATTTAGGAGATTGTAGATTATGAAACATAACCTAACGTGTCAATAGAGTGGTGTTAGAGCTTAGGTTTATGGATCTATAGACTACTTAAGAGGAGGATCACTAAAGGAAGAAATGAGTTAAGAATAGGTAGAGAATGTGAATTAAGTGTTATCCAAATAGTTTAAGTTTTTTCTAGTTTTCTTAAAATTTGTTATCTTATGAAGTGATTTACTCTATTTTGTGTCTGTCTTCCTTTCCTTGAATCTTAGTTATTTATCTTTCATGTCTCTTTGCATCTTGTAGAATGCTACTTAGGAGAAAGCCTACTTTTAACGTAACTCTAGCAGAGGTCAAGATGCCCCTATGGAGATGGATAAAGGGGGTCATTTCCCACTAGTGGAGTTTTCTAAACAAGGTGGACAACCACCCCAGGGAGGCTATACAGTGCAGAATGGCTCAGTTCCACAACCAGGACAAGTGTAGATTGATAGTGTATAGCTACTTCAAACTATGAATCATATGATGGGGGTTTTGGCTAGGAGATAGTAGGAGCAATTCTCCTTAGACAACTTCGTTTTGAGTATGAGGCAGAGCTGAACTACCTAAGCTAGTTTTTGCTAAAGCCTATAAGGGCTAATGACAAGTCTTAAGCTTCCCATTTCCTCAAAGGGTTGGAGGCTAACTTATAATATGAGATAGAGTATTTTAGTCAACCACTTATGTTGACAGAGTGGAGAAAGCCAAGAGGATTGAATGGAATGAAAGAGAAGAGAAGAGTAGCTCCAGAGGTCAGGGATAGTGTTGGGAAAATGAGCAGGCCTAAGTATTGCACTCTAAGATAGGGGTAAGAGCCTCATGTACCAAAGGCTAGTAGCTAGACCTATAGCCATTCCAGCTAGGCCTATAATTTACTAATTCCTACTACTACCATTATTACTCTTAGTGGTAACCTTAGTACAAACATGTCCACGGTATTTAAGGACACATAAGTTTAGTCAATGTAGCTGGGCAAAGGGAGCGTGCTTCTCATATAGTAACATTAAGCACCCTAGTAGGACATGCAATGAGAAGATGATTTAGCAGATTTTTTGCAACATAGGCAAATAGAGAGGGCATAAGGCTATTAACTATAGGGCATCAAGAAGGCAAATAGCTATGGTCTCATGGTTGGCACCAATGCAATGCCTAGCAAGGGCACTAGTTAGAGCTCTAGTTCCCAAACTAAAAGAATTGAGCCAATGTACTCTTGTATGAGTATTTGCCATGCAGTAGCAGCAGCATAAGGAATACCTTGAGCAGGACATCGTAGTAGGTATGATTCTTGTATACGCTCTAATGCTTACGTGCTGTTTGACATTAGTGTTATGTACTCATGCATATCTGAAGTGTTTGTGTATGCATGTGATTTGAAACCGGAATTATTGTGTGATGCTTTAAGTATTGATACTCCTTTGGAAGTAGGAGTAGTATTAGATCAACTTCGTAAAGAAGTGCACATAGAAATGTAGGGGAGAGTATTGCTTACAGATTTATAGGTTCTAAATATGATAGATTTCGATGTGATACTTGGAGTAAATTGGTTGTCTAAGTACCATGCCTTCATAGATTTCCACAATATGTTGGTTTATTTGGATCTCCTAAGAGAAGAGTAGTTTCTTTAAAGCTTAAAAGGCAAAGTCCAGTAGGTGTTTCTACTCATGAATTATGGGCTAAAGGCAAGTTGGCTACCATGACTTTATAGGCAAGTAAAGAGAAGAACATTGAAGAAGTTTTGATAATGAATGATTTTTGGGATGTGTTCTTAAAAGACTTGCTAGGCTTACCACTTACCAAAGAAATCAAATTCAATATCAATTTGGTGCTGGATATTGAGCCAATTTCAAAGCTTACATATAGAATGTTTCCAACAAAGTTAGTAAAATTGAAGACTCAGTTAGATGAGTTATAGTAGAAGGGTTTTATCAGGCTAAGTGTGTCATCTTAGGGCGCACTTATGCTCTTTGTCAAAAAGAAAGACGACAACATGAGGTTTTGCATTGATTATAGAGAGTTGAATAGGGTGACTATAAAAAACAAGTATCATCTCCCTAAGATTGATGACTTGTTCAATTAGCTATGAAGAGCTCAAGTATTCTCTAAAATTGACTTGAGATTAAGATACCACCAGCTATGGACTAGGGAAGAGGATGTTCACAAGAATGCTTTTAGGAGTTGCTACGGTTTGTATGAGTTTCTAGTAATGTCATTTAGCCTAACTAATGCACTAGCAACATTTATGGATCTTATGAACAAAGTTTTACAGACTTCTTAGACAAGTTTATGGTTGTCTTTATAGACGACATTTTGGCATACTTTAAAAGTAAAGAAGAACATAAGAAGCATTTGAGGATGGTTTTAAGTAGGCTATGGGTAGAAGGCTATATGTTAAGTTTTAGAAGTGCGAGTTTTAGCTTGAATAGGTATCTTTTCTCGGGCATGTAGTAAATGAGGAAGGTATCTTTATTGACCCTAAAAAAGTTAGAGTTGTGGTAAATTGGCCCAAACCCCAAATAGTGAATAAAATTAGAAGCTTCCATGGGCTAATAGGTTATTACAAGTGATTTGTGAAAAAGGCTTTTCTTAAATAGCAGCCCTACATACCAAATTGACTAAAAAACAAGTATTACTTATTTGGGATGAAGAATGTGAGGTGAATTTTGTGAAGTTAAAAGAGAAGCTTATTTTAGCCCTAGTATTGGCTTTGCATTAGAGTGGGAAGGAGTATGTTATCTATAGTGATGCTTCTACATAAGGCTTAGGGTATGTTTTGATGAAAAAGAAGGGAAAGTGATTGCTTATGCTTCCTGATAGCTAAAGCCACATGAAAGGAACTACCTTACGCATGACTTGGAGCTTGTAGTGGTCATTCTAGCTTCAAAGCTTTAGAGATACTATCTATATGGTAAAAGATATCAAGTGTTTACAGACTATAAGAGCTTGAAATACATATTTACACAAAAGGAGCTAATCTTAAGATAAGGGTATGGTTGAAGTTAAATAAAGATTACAATGTCGACATTCAATACTACCCAAGTAAATCTAAGATGCTTTCAGTAGAAAGAAATAAGGCAATATAGCAACACTGATCACAACACGAAAACCTTCACTACAAGACATCACATATTAGAGTTAGAGATAATGACTCAACGGGTAAGAGCTAGATTGGCAAATCTGTACATTCAACCTACTCTTGTGGATTGAATAAAAGTTATATACTTTGAGGATGCTGGAATCCAAGAAATTAAGTGTAGAATGGAGCAAGATAAGGTAGTTGAATTTAATATTGACGATAAGGGTATTTTGAGATATTGATGCAGGTTATGTATACCAAACTAGGAAGAGTTGAAGCAAGAAATTTTGAGAGAAGCATATCATTATGGGTACTCTATTGCACTTAGGAGTACTAAGATGTATAAGGATCTAAAAAAGTACTATTGGTGGAATAATATGACACTAAAGTCAGAGAGTATGTCTCTAGGTGTACCATGTATCAAATGGTGAAAATTAAGCATAAGAGATTAACTAGGGAGTTGAAGCACTAGCCTATTCCAAAGTCGAAATGGGAGCATATAACTATGGATTTCGTCACACATCTCCTAAAGACTAAAGAAAAGGATGACACAATGTGGCTGATAGTGGACTGACTAATGAAGATAGCTCACTTCATTCCCATATGATTAGAGTACAGCTTGGAGAGATTTGCCAAGCTGTATGTACAAGAGATAGTAAAACTGCATGGGATTCCGGTAATAATAACTTTTGATAAAGGTACATGATTTATAAGTAGATTTTGGAAGAGGTTGTAGAAGTCTTTAGGTATTAAGGTGCAGTTTAGTACAGCTTTTCAACCTTAAACCTATTAAGCTTTAGAGCCGTAGAGCCATAATAGTCCTGCCGTATAAACTAACCTATGACAGTAAGTAACCTTATGATCCCTATAATAGATATAATTTACACAAGGTATCTATGACTCCTTGCTTTGAAGTAAACAACATAATTAAAATTTAAGCTGAAGTTTACATGAAAAGCTAAATCTTTAAGTCATATATATACATAATTACCTCCATGTTGTCCTCAAATCCTAGGAATTTACACATATTACAGTAGTTGGTTAACTTATATCTAACATATCAATTCATAACCTAAAAGTACTAACAATACATTTAAGAGACTCTATCATATAGCCATTTGATCCTCACTCCCCATAACTTCAAAAGAGAACCGACCTCGGGATAATTATATCATGACATGTCAGTCAAAACCTGCAAGAAAGTCTATAGGGGTATGAGTAACCACAACTCAATAAGTTAGATTAGAGACTTATGAATGTATAACAAACACAAATAAGGTTATCAAACAATTAATTATATACAATGCAACAAGCAAGTGCCATCACACAATGTGGTTTGGTCCATTGTGAAATCAGAGTCATTCCACTTGCTCTAATCCAAGTTAAGGAGTTTTCATGTTTATGTAACAACTCATAACCAAACCTAAGTTTGTGCAATGGAGACATCACTTCCCCCATGACTATCCTTTGAACCATTGCCCTCATCTTCACCACGACCTCCTCTCCTATCACTTAATTCGACTAAGAATGAGGAAAAGACCATTATGCCATCCAACGCTATCTTTTTCGAAGGTGTCGGTGTTTGGTTGGAGAATTCTAATGATCTCCTAAAGGGTTACAATGCATGTCTAATTGGGGTATTTAGGTCAGTTAGGTACGGTTTAGGGTGATCAGAAAATTTTACACCATTCGATTCCCTTCAATCACCAAACATAACATAGATTTCGATACAAAATCAAATACGCAAACACATGCACATATAACTACTTACAAACATAGTCATATACAATCCTACGCCTTCAAGTATTTAAAATAATACTCCAAAATACGATGAAGTATCAAACCCAACTTACCTAGAATCCTTGGTTCGCTCACTCACTTATCGCAGGTCGACTCGTCTCTATGTATTTTATAATATAAATACACTTTTTAGTATTTATACCTTGATGGTGTGTATATTTTAGGTTATGATTTAACTCAATTCTTCATATATATATATATATATATATTATTTATTGTCGATTCATTCTAAGTTAGTTTAGGATTCAGTTTTCGAATTCAGTTCCGATTTAGGTTCTAAGTCAATTCCAACTACGAGTATTATACGTATATCTTAAGTATGCATTCTGAAACCTAATGTAAATTTAGTCACATTAGGCTCAAGTTTCCCTAGCATCACTTTTGGTCATTAATCAGTATTCTAGTCTACTCAGTACATTTCAATCCTCATTTATATGCTAAATTTACTCCTATTGTGAGAAAATTTTACATTTTTCTTATAATTACCTAAATTTATGTTTCCTATCAGATTTATTATATATTAGCATTATTATTATATTATCCATTTTGACCTATTATTTTATAGTTATTATAATTCCAATTGTACATACTCTTAAAATTACATTTATTACTACATAATACCTATAATAATCATATCTAACACCCTAAATACTACAATTACCATGCCAGATCAAATACAAACATCTTAAAATACTTAATAATACACTAAATCATTAATTATTCAATTAATCATTAATTGCCCTAAAATCCCTAATTATGTATATATTTTAAAGGCCTAAAAATTACTTAAAAATTTTGAAATTTTATTTCTAAGAAAGGGCTCCATAGCACCATTCTATATCTCCTAACTAGTATACACAAAAATTTTGAGCCCAAAACTACACTCTTAAGGCTATCTATTTCTAAATTGAAACATATTCGATTTTACATGGTTTCTTGAAGACTGTATATTTCAAGATATAATTAAATCATACCAATATTTTACCCTAAATCTTCGTACAATAAAACATCATAATACTAAAATTCATAATTTTTTGGATAAAATTAATAATTTTAATAAATTACATAAAATTAGACTAGGATTAGACTCACCTAACTATTGGGCTTCCAGCCACTAGTGGTGGTCCTAAGGGTGTTGGTCGATCCAGGTAGTGGGTGTGGGGGGTGGTGGTGGTGGTGGCAGCAGTTTGGTTTTAATTGGTGGTGGGTCATAGATTTTGTCCAATTGCTCTAATTGCACAGATTTTTTGTAATTTTTGAAAAACAAACCCTAACTCTCTCTTTTCAGTTCACTCTATTTTTCTCACGCTAAAAACTACCCAAAAGAGCTTTTGAAAAATTTTAGGTGTTTATAAAGCTTTAAGGGATTTTATTGCATTTATTTGAGTTGACAATTAGGCTTATCTTCTTCCATTGTAACTATCTAGTTGGGTTAATTTAATTAGTTCAATTTTTTTCTTTCCTCCTTCACTTGCTACAACCTAGATTTAGACAATTCCCCAACTTTCTGGTTTTTTTTCTTGATTTTTTTTGTAATTTTCTTTAATTATTTGGCTTTTTTTTAGCAATTTTTAGGCATTTTATGTAATTTCGCATATTTTCACTTACACATAAATACATATAGAGTAGAAGTAAATACTCCTAAATATTATTTATGTTATTCTGTGATTTTTAGTGTGCATATAATTTATCTATAGCAACTTGTTAGTTATCGAGACTCATTTCATGTATTTTCGATAAATAACGAATAATATACTTAAAATTTGATATCATAATATTCTATTATTTTATTACTTATTTTCTTAAATTCAAACTTACAGAATCATTTTTATTAATATTTCTAACTTTGTTTTACAATTTAAGCTCAATCGAATTATTTAACCGATCGCTCTAAACTTTATATACTAAATCCAATCCTATAGTTACAAGGTTTACAAAACCGATAGACAATTTAAGAGAACTATACAAATCCTCAAAGATATGCTTAGAGCCTTTACACTCGACTTTGGAGATAACTGGGATGAACACTTGCCTTTAGTTAAGTTTGCTAATAACAATAGCTAATAGGCTACAAGACAAATATGAAGCATTATATGAAAGGAAGTATAGGTCACCTTTGCATTGAGACGAAGTTAGAGAAAGGCAAGTTCTAAGGCTGGAGCAAGTATAAGAGATTGTTGATAATGTATGGATGATTAAGTGACGCATATAAGAGGCCCTATTTAAATAGAAGAGTTACATTAATTCAAAGTGACACCCTCTAAAGTTTGAAGTTGGAGATTTGGTTTAATTAAGGATATCTCATATTAAGGGTATAGTTAGATTTGATCTTAGAGAGAAGCTAAGCCCCGGATATATCGAACCATTTGGAGTAGTGGAAAATATTAACAAGGTGGCTTACAAATTAGCTTTGCTACCAAATTTAGCAGGGGTACATGATGTGAAGGGAATTAGGTTGTCGAAACCCTAACGTACAGTCGAGCCTAAGGACTAGAGGGACTAGTACGGCGAATCCTTCTATTCCAGCCAACCCCTACTGAGATTGAGTACTTCCTTGCTGAGTCACCCTTCATGCTAAGCCGTATGACCGCCCATCTTTCTGTAATGTGCCGAATTGAAGATTACTCTCTCGCACTCGAGCCGACTAATTACTCGACATCTTGCTTATCGAGAAGTTGAGAAAGAGGGATTCTGGACTAACAAAGCCATCCCTGCTTAAACAAGACAACTTTCCGTACTTTTTGTCTGCATCTTCTAATAACCTTGCCAATATAGCATCGCCACGTATATAGTATCATGTATAGAATCCGTTGTACCAATGATTGTTTTTCTTGTATATTTATTTTTACCCTTTTGTATCCTGATCTTTACTTCCTTAGGAAATGTCCTTTTGTCTTTTCCTTTTTAGGCCAGTCACCCTAACTTATGGATATAAATACCTTTGTATTTGTAATTGTGAGAATACACATCATTCTTAATACACTTTTGAGTACTTTTCTTCCTTACATAAATACTGTTTATTTACTCTCAGCAACATTCTTATCCTTTCCCTTAAACAAGGTTAGGTGGCAAGTAATCCCATCGAACCAATTCATACGTCATATCGAATTAAGTCATGAGTCCTCGGAAGTTCTATTGGTGCATCATATCCTTTGGAGTTGTTCGTGGGTTTTGGTTATTGTTTCAATCTTCATTTTTCCCATTCACACTTTCCCCATTAATATTTTTTAGAGCTTTCTGTAAGCTTAGACCCATTCGGTGACCGGCTTTGTCTATTCTTGGTCATGGTTTGCAACATCTTGATATTAGAGAACCCTGTGGCGTTGACCGAGGACTAAATTACTCTTTAGTATCTTATGTCACCCCCAAACTGATGCCAAATAGAGGTAGTTAATCGTACTTTGGGATCACTGCTCTAAGCTGTAGTAGGTAAGAACTTGGCTAATTGGGATGTTTGCTTAGCAGTGATTAAGTTTGCCTACAACCAAATAGTGTATGACACTACTAAGTAGACTCCTTTCAAAGTTGTCTATGGATTCAATCCCGAGTTGCCCCTTGACCACACCTCTATACCAATACCCGCATAAGAGGACCCTGACGCCTCGGTCAGAGCACAATCTCTTCAGTACATCTATGACAAGGTTACTCAACACATCGACTAAACTGCTAAAAGAATGCAAGAAAAGACCAAGGGTAGGATGGCCAAACAATTTCAACCAAGAGACTTAGTGTAGCTGTACCTTAGTAAGGAATGATTCTTGAATAAGAAGAGAAACAAATTATCTGCAAGAGTGGAAGAACCTTTCAAAATCCTCCAAAAGATCAAGGATAATGCCTATAGACTGGAATTTCCCGAAGGCTATGGGGTTTCTAATGCCTTCAACATTACGAACCTTAGTCCATATCATCCTAACAAAGAACTAAGCAAAGACCATTCGAATTTGATCCCAAATCCAAAACAACCTAGAGAAAATGATGGGAATTAAGCTACTGGACCCTTGACTTGCATCCGAGCCCAAGGACTAGAGGGACTGGTACGACGAATCCTTTTATTCCAGCCGACCCTTATCTAGGCCAAGTACTTCCTTACCGAGTCACCCTTCATGCTGAACCGTATGACCACCCATCTTTCTATAGTGTATCAAATTGAAGATTACTCTATCGCACCTAAGCCGACCAATTACTTGGCATCTTCTTTGTTGAGAATTTAAGAAAGAGAGACTTTAGATTGACAAAACCATCCCTGCTTAAACAAGCCAACTGTCCATACTTTTTATCTGCATCTTCTAACAACCTCGCTAGTGTAGCATCGCTATGTGTACAATATCACGCGTAGAATTCGTTGCTCTAATGATTGTTTTTCTTGTATATTTATTTTTACTCTTTTGTATCCTGATTTTTACTTCCTTAGGAAATAACCTTTTTGTCTTTTCCTTTTTAGGCAAGTCACCCTAATTTATGGGTATAAATACCCTTATATTTGTAACTATAAGAACACACATCATTCTTAATACACTTTTGAGTACTCTTCTTCCCTACGTAAACACTATTTGTTTACTCTCAACAACATTCTTATCATTTCCCTTAAGCAAGATTAGATGGCGAGTAACCTCACCGGACCAATTCGTGCATCATATTGAATTGTGCCATGAGTCCTTGGAAGTTCCATTGGTGTGTCATATCCTCAGGAGCTGTTCGTGGGTTTTGGTTACTATTTCAATCTTCATTTTTCCCTTTCATACTTTCCCCATTAATCCTTTTTTGAGCTTTCTACAAGCTTGGACCTATCCAGCAAGCGGCCTTATCTGTTCTTGGTTACAGTTCACAACATGATGTATTCCATATATCTATATTAAAAAAGTTCGCACCTGATAAAGAGCAAGTTGAGGCCTAAGATGTAACTCAAAGTAAATTTATAGATGTGGTACTAGAAGAGTTAAAGTTACAATTGAACTTATTAACTGTGGAATGATTAGTGAATATAGTAGACGCTAAGGTTCAAGAGCTAAGACAAAGGGAGATTTCGTATGTTAAGGTATAATGGGCGAACCACTCAAAATGAGAAGCTACATGAGAGTTGGAGGAAGAAGTGAGAAGAGAATATCCAAAGTGATTCCAACAATCAAGTAACTCTTGAGGGTGAAAGTTTCCTTAAGGGGAGTAAGATGCTATACCTAGGCAAAAGTAAAATACAAAGAAAAAAAAATTAAGGAATAATAAGAAAAGGGAGGTTTTTGTTGTCATTTAAAGATAAGATAAATGATAAAAGAACCATGGATATGATGAGAATACTGAAAAGTTCGTAACCTAGCTTTGCAACAAAACACCTCTCTTTTCCTAAAGACTCACAAAAGCCTTCACTGTATTGTAAAGCAAGGCAGTCCTAATGTGAGCAATGTAAACCCTAACGGTAAAGCAAGAGTCCTTAAGATCTATTTGACTCTTAGAACTGATTGTTGCTTTTTCGTTAGTGCAAGAGAAAAGCGTTGGCGACAGGATTATTACGTAAGGTTAAGCGCAACTCTAGAACCCTCATTGGTAAGTGATTCAATGTCTATGGTAAAGCGTAGGATAGAATCTAAAAACATATTCTTTTGATTTTCAAGGTGTGAATACTTGGTTTGTGGAGAAGGATTTCTAAGGATCTCTTTCCCTAAGGTTTCTACAACAAAAGGTAATATGTCATTTCCCTTGTAATCTTGATTTCTTTTGTAGAATTCTGCTAATTGTTGTAATGTGGAGTTGCTGTAGAAAGAATTGTTGAAATAGTAAAGGAGATTATGGTATTATGGGTCATGATTAAGTTTGGAGGTTAGATCTAAAGTGTAGAGTGTTGTTCTTGGAGAAAGGAGAGAAGAAGACTCGAAGGGCACAAACATGGCTAAGACCATAGTTGTGATCCTAGACCATGTACCTTACATCAAATTTTAAACGTAAGAAATTTAAGAAAATTCAAGATAAGGAGATTACAATCAAAGTATACAGTCGTGATCCAAGATCATCGAGTTTTAAGGAGGAGCATAGTCAAAGTATACGACCTTAGTCAAGGGCATAGACTTGTTTGTTGGATATTACTTAGGATCATAAGTGAGATCCCCAACTGTGGTCCTTTCTACTACCTTGTTCCTTCATCTTAGATTAAGTTTAGTTTAATCCAACCTAAGCTTTTAGTCTAAAACCTTTAGGAAGCTTATAATAAGTTGTAGATTACAATTAAAACAAATTTTATTCGTGTTTTCATTATAGACTCCTTTCCTAAGCTAAAATCTATCAAGTTCTTTCATTGGACTCCAAGTTCATGACACTGTGTGTTACTTGTGCTTGCTAAGCTAGTATATGAATATATATATGCATGTATATATACTAGTATAAATCTAAAAAGGATCAATAACTTACCCGGCTTAAATATTGCTTATTGCTTATATGTGGCTCAACTTAGGGGCCTAGAGTAGCAAATTCCTAGAGAGCAAACCCAATGATCCTTATGACGCATTATCCTTAGTAAAATCTTACTTGGATAGTGTAGATCTAAGTTGTTTAGATCATGTTGTAACAAGGGTTATTTGGACCTCCATTATTAAATGTGTGTTTAGCTAATTTAAAGATAATTAAATTATTGTGTATGAATAACTTTTTTGCATTTAAATGCATGTGTTTATGCTATTTATGATTGCTCATGCACATATGTTTAGATGTTACGTACTAAGCATTAGCTCACTTTTCTTTTTCCCACAATTGCAAGTCAAGAGTTTAGTTATGGAGACTATGCTAGTTCCACTTATCTAGTTGAATATAAGAATTACACGGTTATAAGGATTTGGAAGATAACTATTATTAAGGAGATTCATATGATGAAAACTATTACTACTATGATGATTATTTTCAACCTTAAAAACTACTAAACTAATGTTGGTTTGATATTTGTTTCCGAGATGTTCTTTAATTTATTTTTGTGTTATATTGAGGAGACTCTCAAATGTTGAATAGTTTTTAATTACATTTATGATGACTTATTTTGGAGACATGATGTACTTGTCATGGAGTTGTTAATTATTAAAGTCAGTAGTCATTATTTGAACATATTTTAGAGATTGTAGATTCTAAAACATAGTTTGACGTATTAATGGAGGACTAGGAACATGTGGCAATTTTTGGCATTTTAAGTTTAGGGGGTTACAATAATCTATGTGAAACTATAATCACATAAGGTATTGCATCTCCCCATTCTCTAAACATAACTTCCCCATTGCAAGACCATGCAATTAGTTCCAATTCTTTCCCCCTTTTCGGTATACAATTTGGTATTACCACCTTCAACCTATAGGTTATCCTAGAAGAATACTAGGAGTCATACCTCGATGACACTTCCACCCTCCTCAAACCTCTTCTCTAAACCGAGTTAAATAGTCTTTGAATTGTCCATCTATTGGTAAGGTGGTCAGCTCTAATATTATCTATGATGTTTTAGGCCAAAAAGTAGTAAATAACTAAGTTAACAAAAACTAATGAGTATGTTTCAATTACTTGGCCCAAATGTTTTTAGTTAGTGTAATAAGCTATTCTACATCTTAGCCTTATATATCAGTAAGATTCATCTTCCACAATTCATGTGGGACTACAATTACATGGAGTGTCATAGTCGTTCTCCTTTAAGTTCTATGATCTTAACTTTTTTGTTGTAGCTTCTCTGCTTCTTTTTCTTTGTGATTCATTATTTAAAGAAATACAAGCTCCTATTCTTTTTATTTGCTGCAAGCTAACATACTTCCCGCTCATTAGATTTACATCTACAAATTTATACACTAACTCGCTAAGTATTTTGTTTATGCTACTATCATTGTAAATTTTTATGGTTTATTGGTCTTAAACCCTAGCAATTTCTCCCCTTCTTGAAATTGGTCTCATCTTTGATTTTGAAATAGAAAGAGACCCAATTTGAAAATATAAAATCCCTAATTGTAATATCCGAAGACCTTATGTGCCATGTCCTATCCTTACTACATTTTATCAAAGGACTATTAGTCTATGTTCATTTGATGTCTATTGTGACCCTTGTATGATGCTACTTATGCATTAGAAAATAGATGAAAAATGGCAATGATGACTTGTAAAGTAGAAGAAGATACCAGTTGCCCATATCATCGTGTATGTTTGTAGTAAGCAATAAGCCAAGAAAAATTTAGAGTCCCCTACATGTGCTGCTTATATCCAAAGAAGTTATTTTCATGACTATAGGGCCTTTTTGGGTCCCATAAATTCATGGTCCTCAGCAACGATGATGAGAGGACAATTTCTTCACTGTGATGGCCACCCAATACTATTGAATGACAACAAGATTGATGGTAGTAGATGGTAGTAATCGGTGATTGATAAAAGGTATTCTCCTGAGTTAATTTATAACCATCAAATGAAAATTCACTTGTGAATAATATGAGTTGCTCTTGCTAAAAATTGGTAAATTCCTAACCTCTTGTTGATATTTGGAAATCTCATGTGATTTGTATATGAATTTGTGAAGTATTTACATATATGCTACTATTATTGTAAATTTTTGTGGTTTGATGGTCTTAAAGCATAATAATCTCATAACGCTACTCCCTTCGAACTCGCCTACGCATAATTATAAACAAGTGAATACCCCAAGCATAAATAGATTTCTTGAAATTAAAGAAACAAGGGTCAATGTCACAATTTACAGCTCAAAGTTATTACTTTTTGTAATTATATATCTAGAGTTTAATTTGTCTAACTATATAACTAATTCAAGATTTAATTATCACTATCTACACTTTACTTAACTTTAATTATACAATTGGTTCGATCAATATAATTAACTAATGGGGTGGTTGCTCGTAGCCTTAAGGAGGTCATGCAACTCCCAATAGATGGTTGTTGACCACCTCTTGCATAATAACGGAGTGCAATCCACTTAAAAAATGTGAGTTACAAGACTCATTGGAGGCTATTGGTAGCAACACACAGCTCTAGGAGAATCACGTGGCCTCCATAAAGTTGTAGGCAGCTACTCTATTAGCTGATCTTCTTGATTGAATTAATAATATGAATTAAAGTTAACTAAGACGTAAATGGTGATAAATAAATCTTTTATTAAATATATAATTAAATAGGTTAAATTTTCAAATATATAATTATAACAAGTGGTAAAGTTAATGTATAAACCATAACACACCCTAAGAAACAAATAGACTAAACCATCTCTAGAAATGAAATTGTGCGTCATTGACATGATTTTAATTCATAAACAACCTTCGGATAAGGGCCGAGTTTCTGTGTTCTTACGAAAATCAATTACTAGGCTGTTTCTTGCTTTTAGTAAAATTGTACGGAGATTATGGAAAAGGAGGTGCGCACTGTGTAAAGATGAACCGCATTTAATATTACAGCCTCCATTGTTTTGTTTTGTTGTTGCAGCAAAGTAGGAAAGTATCACCAATATTAAGGATGGTAAATGTTTTTGGGTTACCAAGGGTCTAAAGAAGCAATGTATGTAATCAATTCCCATTGTAAACAAATTTGCATATGGTTTATCTTGAAGTTTAGGTCACGAGAGTAGGTGGACTATGAAAAGCAAGTCAATTCACAATTACCATAATATTGTTTTCTTTATTTTGTATTACCTTGCTTGAAAAAGATTTTCAAGTTATATTTGCCATAACTCTCCTTTCATTTTTTATGTTATATAATTAATAGTTTTTTTCGAAATGTCACATATCGAAGGGATCTTATTCTTTACTAACATAGATATAATAAACATGTCAATAACTTAGTGAATACTCTTTTTTTTTTTTCGATGAAAACTTAGTGAATACTTTTCTAGATATGTATATATATAGACACACTATTTAGTGTCATTTTTTCCTGACAGATAATGATAGTAAAAGGACAAAAAAAAAAGGTAAAATGGCATGAAGGATGGAATATTACATCAACCCATTAGCTGCTGGATTTTCTTCCGATTTAATGGAGAGAAAGTGGGCAAGTGCAGTGTTAGGGACGTGGAAGAGAAGTGGATTATCAGTAACCAGCATTAATAGTTTTTAATAATTATGTAGAAACATTGTCATATTTGCCTGCTAAATTTGAAAGCACAATGATTTAAGTCTATAAATTATTAATTCCAAGATAGGCTCCATATAAAAAGTACATCATGTTTAAAAATTAAAATAGATGGATAATATAGATAATGATAGTTTATTTCTTTTAACCAATAATATAAACCAATATTATTATTATATCTAAAGAGAGTGAATGTAGTGATAGTTTTTTCTTCCAGCAATATACTTTGATTAAACTGATATCGTATTTACTTGCAAATGTAAATAAAAAATTTATATTTTAATTATCATACATAATTTTTAAATCCTTTCTATTCTTTAGCACAGTTATCTGGGTGCATTCCCTCTATAGGTAATTGAAATCTACTATATATATACTTTTCACGTAACATTTCGTTCATATTTTGAAATTATACGAGAATGGAAAATGTTTAGGTAAAAAGGAGGTAAATGGTAAAGTCAAGTTGATATAAAGTGTTATATGTATTTGGTAGAATAAGAGAGGAAAAGAATAATACCAGAGGAAGTTATACACAGTGATTTTAAGAGAACTGATTATATCGATATTGTTTAAATTGCTTGGATACTTATTCATGGTTTCCAACTCCAATTCTTTTACTGCATGTACACTTGAGGGGAAATTTTTTATTTTTTCTTTTCCATTCCTTCTTTATTCCATGTTAAATTGCTATTCTGATGTTCAATTGAATTTTGGATACCGAATAACTATTGCTAACAAATTGCTAGTATTATACTTATCTTATTTTAAGTAAACTGTTCAATATTAGATATAAAATTATTTTACAGCTTGATTATTCATAATACAACTATAATAAAGATGCAAGTTTTTCTTTTATCATATGCAAGTAAAAAAAAAAAGAAAAGTTATTTATAGTGCTTAGTTTATGAGAAAGTGTAAACAAAAAATAAGTTGTTACTTTGTCATAGAAGCTACAGGAGTCCGAGAAAGAACCCGCATCTAATTTCAAACTCTATTATTATTAAAGTAATATCGGATATCATATTGAAGGCTCTTAGAAATTCATTATTTTGCAACCCATCCGTGTTCGCTCGAGTGAAATTTTAAATATTTTAAATTACATGGTGTGGAGTCAAACAGAATCTTTCAGCTTAGTAATATAGCTAATTTAGGTATCGATGGAAACGATCTTCTGTAAAAACACAGGATATGCGATATATGCCCTTCCAATCCCCTTGGACTAGTAGCTGTTTCTTGCTTACCAGTAGAAAAACATCAACATCAAACATGTACCTCTTGTGGACACGAAAAAGTCTAAAATAAATTATTGGGCAAGATTTTAGTCTTACGAACCGCTAACACTTAATTATAGGCATGTGGTCCTTGACATGCATTACATCGACTGACAGACATCCGTCCAATACATCGACAGCCAACAACTTATATAAGATCCTATATGTCTACCTCGATCCATATCATTGTCCTTGTATCTTAGTCAAATGAAGCCTACTTACACCAGATCACATGAGTACACGTGTCGACAGAATACGACATTTCACGCCTTCTGCTCATGGCACTGCGTGAGACTTAGCCAGAGCAAAACTCATACAAGTTCTCTTGTTAAGCCACATGCACCAGTGATGTAAATTTTGGCACCCATTCATCGGATCGGATGTAATACAGGTCTGACACATGTTTATCAATCTTTAAGAAACAAATGTTACATGAGTATGAATCTTACGAAAAAATTTGCATAAATACTGTCGCTACGTCACATCTTATATTGCATTTTAGAGATGGAATTTTAAAAATTACAAAGAAATCGCATTTGCAAAATACTACTTTACTATTACAAAAGAAACTTTATGTTGAGAATGCAATATTGGTATTCTCCTATCACAACTTGTGTCACATGTTCAAATTTGTGATTTGTAAAACAAGATATCATGTCTCTAACATGCGATCTAACAATAGTAATTGTGTAATTTTTTTATGTAATTGATATTTATGTAATTTTAATTTAGTTGGATCAGTAAACATGAAAATTTCTCTACGATATGAGTATAGTTGGATTAGGATTGCTAAAATTTGATATGATTTATAAAGTGATGTAGACCTAACTTTAATATGTACCTCATCTTCTTTTATATGTTGATATATTACGTCCCCTTCATTAGGAAATGGTTATTCCAATCCTTCCTTTTTCCTTATTACACTATTCGATTGATTTTTTTGTTATGCATCGAAGGAATCCTTATTACTTGAAGGGATTCCTCAATTTAATAAAAGAATCCTAATTCCTTGCAAAATGAATCATTTTTCCCCAAAATTACTTTATCCCAATTTGAAACAAACTACCGCCATTTGTACCACCAACATTGATCGCCATTGACCACCAACCACCATCCCCTAAACCACTCCACTCCTCTCCTTCAACCTCTCACTCCTCACTCTCGCTTTCAATCTCTAACCTCTCTCCTTCCTGATAACTCTCAAATATTTGAAGAAGAAGAAGAAGAAGAGAATCCCAATTCCTTCGAGAGGATTCTCAAATCTATGACCATGGTAAACAAGTATTATTTAGAACAACACATGCACACCATTGACAACTCTTAGATCTCTGTCTAGGTGAATCCATTATCCTCCTCCATATCACTCAAAGAGAGAGAACAAAAAAAAAAAAAAAAGGATGAGATAAAGATAAGCATTGTAGTAATTGTAATTATATTACAAATCTATTCTTTATTTGCATTTTTTATCCAAGTAAACTATGTAACACTTATTATGGCTTATTTAATTCTTTAGAATTAGAATTCCATTATAATCTTATTCGTCTGGTAAAGTGAATGGCCCTTAGAGCTATTATTATTGTTGGTCAAACAAAATCATGAAGCAAAATTTAAAGGAAATATTGAAGAATTTTAGGAATAAAATCCTAATTATAGCAAAGTCAACATCATTGTTTTTTTGTACTTAGCTTTAGATAAGAAGAGAAATACCAAAAGTAATACTTTGTATTTGACAAAATTTGGGTCATTGCCTTTCACTTATTTGCTTCTGTCTTCATTTTTTACTAGTTTTCTATAATGAAAGCTTCTTTATTTATTATTTAGAATTTTTTTAATATGACATAATGAAATGTTAACATATTCTCTAATTTGTTTGATAACTTCCTCTTGGAGTACACATTTGTAAACGTATTATCAAAGCGATCTTTCCAACCAAATTTATCATTCTATAACAAAGGAAGAACCTCCATACTTCATTCACCAATTAAAGCTGGATATATAATCAAAAATTTCCATTAAATGGACTTTAGAATACAATATGAGAAATATATAGAATGAATTATAATTTATTAAATTAAATTTAGTTTTGTTTTCATATACTTCTTAGAGAATGGATACTACCCAAAAACAAATAGTGGCACATTGTATTTGTTTTTAGTTATACAAGGGGGAAAAAAAAAGAAGAGATGTAAAGATCGACCCAAGGACTCCAAAAGGCCAGTAATTCACAAAAGAACTAACCAACGTGCTACAACACATTGAATGAAAATTTTTGTAAACAAAGAAGTTTTCTCTCTATAAATAAATTCAATCTTGTGAAGAAATGACTGATAGTTCATAAAAGGGGGAAAGAGTTTGATGTTGATGGTGTAGATCACATCTTAACAACCAAGAGAAGGTTGAATTTATTATTATAGAAACATGAGTTCAATTTAGTAATTACTCCCCTTTTTATGTTAAGTATCCAGTGTCTCACATTTTCAAGATAAGTATGGTTAAATAATAAGAATTCTTAGAATTGTAAGTTTAAGTACCTTAGCAAAACAAGTTAAATAAATGAGCACACAGAGATAGAGTAATGCCCTAGGCCAAAAGAAATAAATAACCAAACCAATAAATACTAATGAGCACATTTCAACCACTTGACCTAAAAGTTTCAAGCTTATGTTAACAAAGTATTGACAATCATAACCTCATAAATTAGTACCAAAACCTCCGACAATCCATATGAGACACTTAACTAAAGCGTTTTACAATCTCCTTCCCACCCCCTTGAACATACGATGTCCTTGTCATAAGACCTTACAATTAAACCTAAATCTTCCTCCTTTTTCGATATACAATTCAGGCCATCCACTATCTATAAGTCATCTTGAAAGCATGCAAGGAGTCACACCCCCATAACGCTCCCCACCTTCCTAGGACCTCTTCTCTAAACTAGGGCCAAACCCAAATCATCCACTTGCTAGTAGAGGGTTCGCTTTGATACCATTTGAGACGCCCTAAGCCAAAAGTAATGAATAATCAAGCTAACAAATACTAATGAGCTCGTTTCAACTACTTAGCCTAAAAGTTTCAAGCTTGTGTTAACAAAGTGTTCACAACCATGACTTTATAAATTAGTACACAACCTCTTACAATCCATGTAGAATACTTAACCATGGAGTTTCATAGAGAGAGAGGGAGAGAGAGAGAATGAGTTCAAATGCATAATGGTTCCAACTTATATGTAATTCCTCTCCACCAATTCTATTAGATCAACCATTGGGAATCTACTAAGTATTAGCATTTAAAAACCTATGTAATAACTATCTTCATCTCCCATAAGCCTCCCTACTCACACGTTCATGTGAACTTTATTTCTATATGAAAATTTAATAATTACTTGCTGTTGGATTATATTAAACTCTTCCAAAATTATTATGGACATAAGAAAACTATTAAATTACTCCAAAATAAAGAGAAATGCTCAAATGGAAATGCATATAACATAAAAATGTGCTTGGTAGGCAAAGAATACCTTTTTTCCTCGAAATGACAATTGACTACTTATAAAATGCTTTTATATGCCTAAGATAATCCAACCAAGATACTTACCTTAGCAATCATCTAAACTACTAAAATTCAAACTTCTGTAAACAACTAAACAACATGCATTTAAACCCCAATTACAACTTTAGCCCTTACTTGATCACAATCTAATCAATAACAAGTTTTTAAACCCTAATAGATTAAAAAAAAAATCCCTAAAGGGAAACAAAATACTCAACTTCAAAAAAGAAATAACAACTTTTCAAGTCCTAACCAACTTAATAATGATTGGGAGTCCCAAAAATCCAATGATCCCATAGCACCTATATCCCAAAAATGTCAAAGAAACTATCCACTATTAGCATTACAAAATTCAAAAGCTCAATATAACCTTAATCAACATAATATATATATATATATATATATATATAAAAAGAAGATTAAAAGTTTTCAAATGCTAACTAACCTAATCATGATTAGGAGTCTAAAAAATCCAATGATTCCATAGCATCTGTATCCCAAATTCTAAGAAACCAATTGCTATTAACATCACAAATCTTAAAAATCTTAGTAAAAGATCATATCAATTCAAAATGTAGAAATCTAAGTAGCAACAAAAAGGTATCTTTTTCTCTTTTCCTTTCGAATGGTAATGAATGCTTTAAAATACTTTTATGGACTTGAAACAAATGGCAACAAAACCAAAACTACATATGCATATTGACAATAAAAACGAGAGACAGGAGAAAGAAATGGCATTACAAAGAAGGAGATCCTACTTTGATGAAAAAGCATAACAATAATGCCTTTCTACATGCTTTATATTTTGGAATAACATATATGAAAGCCAACATAAATTGAGGAATGGATAAAGAAAATAACTAACCCATCCCTTAAATGTAGGAGCAATATTCACTTTCTTATTATTAATTATAGAACGAGTAGAGAAAATAATTACCTCGTCCATTAAATGTAAGAACAGTATTTGCTTTCTTGTTAGTAACAAATAACTACGAAAAAAGTAGTTATTACGTATGTAGTTTCTTAAGGATAATTGTTTTATATAAGAAGACTTACTCATTTTTCAGAGGGACGTGGAGTTGATTGATTGAGTTTTTCTTAATATATAAGAAAATAATATATTTCAATAGAAATACCTTATCTTTTCTTCATTCCTTAAATTTTGTCATTTACTGTAACTATCCCCGTGGAACTCTTCCTACTGTAGTATTATCCACTTTAGCATGGAACACCATACGATTTTATTTCTTAATGTAACAGTTTCTCAAGAGGTCACCAATCTTGGGATTGACCAAGCTCAAATACACTTAACTTCGAAGTTCCAACATACTCCAAGCCACTACACCAACTTTAATTGGTAAGTAAATACTATAAACTTGAAGATTTCTATATTAAATTGAGTACTTCATATATTACTAGTGACATCTCAATGTAATTAGTAAATTTAAGGCGTTGGAAAAGCAAGAACACCATTAAAGATTGGAAATAGTGGCTCATGTGTGGACTATATAGGATAAGTTAGAGTGACTTTGATATTTCAATTTGAAATTCAAGTATGTGGTAGATCTTGAGCCAATCTATAAGTTTCATGAAGATGACACATGTTAATTTTGATGTTTTAAGGGTCAATTAGGAGTATGAAATTAGAAGTGGGTATTTGGAAACTTTAATTGAAGATTTAGGTGTTTAGGGAGATTCTAAGAAGTAACCAAGCTTAAAGTAAGTGGAATTTAGTTGTTTTATTATTGGATGTTGAATAAATTTGATGGATATATATGTATAAATGTATGCCATAATGTGTAGTGTTATGATTTGATGAGGATTTGCTTATTCAAGCTTAACTGATGTAGTGTGAGTCTTAGATAAATTTGTGATTGTGTTTATCGATGACACCTTGGTGTATTCCAAGAGTAAAGAGAAGAATGTAGCATATTTGAGATTGATATTACAGAGGCTTAGAGAAAAGCAGCTTTATGCAAAGTTTAAGAAGTGTGAATTTTAATTGGGATAGATGGGATTTCTTAGTCATGTAATACTAAAGGAAGGAGTGTATGTGGATTTGGAAAAGATCAAAACCTTTACAAAGTGGAAAAGAATGAAGAATATTGTGGAAATATGCAATTTTCTTGGTTTGGCTGGATATTATAAGGGACTCCTAAAAGGGTTTTCAAAGCTAACTAGACCATTGACAAAGCTTACGCAAAAAAATGTAAAGTTTAAGTGGAATGAGAAGTGTGAAGGCAGCTTCTAAGAGTTGAAAAGAGGATTAGTGTCTACACCAATATGCTTCTATCCAAGGTTTGGGTTATGTGTTGATGTAAGATAGCCAGGTGATAGCTTATTCCTTGAGACATTTTAAGCCTTATGATAGAAACTACCCCATGCATAACTTAGAGTGTAGCAATGGTCTTAGTTTTGAAACTTAGAGACATTACTTGTTTGGAGAGAAATGTAAAATATATACAGATCATAAGAGCTTGAAGAACATTTTCATGTAGAAAGAGCTTAATATGAGACAAAGATGATGGCTTGAGTTGATAAAAAATTATGATCTTGAGATTTTGTATTATTTGGGTAAAGTTAATTGCATAACAGATGCTTTGAGTTGAAAGAGACAAGCTACGATGGCAATTATGTTGACTGATAAGAAATAAATTTGGCAAGATTTGAAGAGGATAGATATTGAAGTTGTGGTTGACTAGAGATTGGCAAGCCTCCATTTGCAGCCTTTAATGATTGATAGGATTAAGGAAGCATAGAAAGAGCATACAGACACAAATGGGTTGAGAAAAGGCATAACTAATGGAACTAAGTCAGATTTGAGGATTGATGAAAATGGGATCATCAAATTTGATACACGATTATAGGTTTTAGAGAGGTTAGGTGTAAGTAAGGAAATACTAAATTTTGTTCACTCTTTGAGTTATAGTATACACCTAGGAAGTACAATGATTTATAAGGATCCGAAGCAGCATTTCTTGTAGAACAATATGAAGAGGGAAATAGAAGACTATGTGGAAAAGTGCTTGATATGTCAACAGATATGGATTAAGCATCAAAGGCTAGCAGATGACTTCAACTGCTACCGATTCTTGAGTGGAAATGCGAGAATGTCGCTATGGATTTTGTCATGGTTTAACTCAAACGTTAGTTAGGAATGATATGCTTTAGGTGATTGTGGATAGATTTACTAAGTTTGCACACTTCTTACCTTTGAAAACTACTCGTAACTTAGAAAAGATGGCCCAAATCCATATCAAATAGATAGCTAGACTACATATAGCACCGATGTCAATAGTATCGGATAGAGATCCCAAATTGTTAAGCAGATCTTAGAGAAGTTGGCATCGATCTTTGGGTACCAATTTACAATTCAATATAGCTTTTCATCCTTAGACTATTAGACAATCTGAGAGGACTATTTAGATCTTGGAGTACATGTTGCAAGCCTGTGCTTTAGATTTTGGTGGTAGTTAAGATAATCATTTACACTCAAATGAGTTTGCTTATAATAATAGCTATCAAGCTACTATTTGAATGGTATCATATGAAGCACCTTATGGAAGGAAATGTAGATCTACAATTCATTGTGATGAGGTTGGAGAAAGGATTTTGTTGGGCCCTAACATAGTATAGTAATAGAGAAGGAAGTGGTTAGGTAAAGGATGCAAAGAGCTTAAAGTAAGTACAAAAGTTATGATAATACTAAGAGATGACCTTTGAACTTTGAGGCTGGTGAGCATGCAATCTTCAAAGTGCCACCTACTAAAAGAGTGGTTTAGTTTAGAGTTAAAGGGAAGTTGAATCCAAGATAAGTGGACCATTCAACATACTTGAAATGATTAAACCAGTGGCTTATAGATCGGCTTTGCCACTAAACTTAGTTGATGTTCGTGATGTGTTCCATGTGTCACTATTAAGGAAGTATATGTTAGATCCAACTACTGTAGTAGAACTTAGTCAATCAAACCTATAGCTAAATCTAACTTATGCAAAAGTACCCAGTGCATATTTTGGGTGAGATAGAAAAGGTGCTTAGGAACAAGAAGATTAAGTATGTTCAAGTCCAGTAAAGTGGTCGGCCAAAGAGAGAGGCCACTTGGAAACTCGAAGAGAACGTAAGGAACAAGCACCCTAAGCTCTATTAAACTAAAGGTAAATTTTGAAGATGAAATTTATTTCAAGGGGGAAGGTGAAATATCCTAAAAATATACCTTAGAAATTTTTCCAAAAAATATTTTCAACCCAAGTAAATAATTTCTACAATATTAGAAATTTTTTTCTAAATTGATTGTGGTATATTTAGGATTTATTCTATTCAAATATTATTTTACCTAAAAACTTTTTACTAAGGGGCTAAATTAATTAAAGCTTACTAATGAAATCCCTTAGCATTTAGCATGTGTATCAATAAAGATTAATTTTACTTAGTTGCCCTTATTATGTAAAGTAGGAAAGGATAAAACTATGGGTACTCTAGTCATTAAGTGACTCAAGGTGTTTTAGCTAGTAATATGAATCAATGACTTAGTAAAGGAGAGAGAGTTAGTGCCATTTTAATCAAGTGAAGGCAACAAAATATAAGCCTTCTCTCTTCTCTTTCTGATATGACACAAAAGAGTACTAAATGGGTTGATTTTGGATTTCACAAGGTAAATTAAGTAATCAAAGTGAAGATCTAGCTACGAAGAAGGATTTAGCTTAGAGACCCAACTTCAATTGATAAGTAAATACTATGAACTTAGAGATTTCTATATTACATTAGTTCTTGATATATTACTAATGAAATCTCAATGTAGTTAGTGGATTTAAGTTGTTGGGAAATCAAGAACACCATTAAAGATTGGGAGTAACGGCTCACGTGTGGACTATAGAGGATAAGTTGGAGTAACTTTGATACTTTGATTTAAAATTCAATTATATGGTAGATCTTGAGTGGGCCTACAAGTTTCACGAAGATGACACATGTTAGTTTTGACGTATTAAGGATCAATTAGGAGTTTGAAGTTGGAAGTGGGAATTTAGAGGCCTTAATTAAAGATCTAGGTGTTTAGAGAGATTCTATGAAGAAATCAAGCTCAAGGGAAGTGGAATTTAGTTGTTTAATTGTTGGAGGTTGAATAAATTTGATGGATATGTATATATGTATGTCGTGATGTGTAGTGTGGGTATTGGATGAGGATTTGTTTATTCAAGCCTAATTAGTGTTTTTGTAATTAAGTATAAGATGTTTGATGTAATGAATATGAGTTTGATGCAAATGAGAAGTGGGTTTACTTCAATTAAGATTTATGATAATTCAATGTTAATTGTGTATTTGGATTGGAACTATGATGAAAGATTTGACATAAATTGATTAGGAGTTGAAATAAGATCATAAGGTGGTGTTTTTGGCAATTTGGAGTTATTTTAATTAATCTAATGTAAACTTCATATATTTCTAGAAAAATCTAGAGTTATTGAGTTTAAGATGAAGTTAATTGAATAAGTCAAGTATAGAAATAAGTTTGGATGAAATTGGAGATAATCTTATTAAGATATGGTTAATTAAGTGAACTAGTATTGATTGAAATAATGGAGCAAAAATGGATAGCTTGTTTGATATGAAAAAATTCACGAGGTAAAATTAGGGGTTTCCTTAAGAATTCAAATTCATATTGAAGTAAAATTGAACAAACTAAACGTAGAATCAAGTTTGGATCAATTTTGAGTTGTATTGGTCAAGCTATGAGCATTTGAAGATAGGTAGTATAGAAATGTAAATGCTAGAACTTTCCACAATTTACTGCAAATTAATGATTAATTGATGTATTCAATTCATATTCTTCTTAGAAATTTCTAGGTTTGGATGCCTTTAAAGATATATGATTGGTTTCTTGTTCATTAGAATAGTAATACGCTTGATTAGTACCATATAAAGCTATAGTTGATTAAATTGATGTTGTTCATTAATATTCAAGCTATTCATCATGAAATTCAAAGTGTTCTTCCCATATTCAAGTGTTTGATTTAGGTTAGCTCCATAAGTTCATCAAAAACATGTTATTTGAGTGATTTGAGGTGCATCAAATAGATTTTGAGCCAATGAATTCAAATCTTCAATTTAAAATAGCAAAATCAAAAAAATTTTTCCTAAAATGATCTTGAAGATTTGAAGAAAACTCCATTCAAGAATAGCTTTGATCTTCATGAGCATGTGTTCGTGCATTTAAGGTTGTTATTGTAAATATTAGAAAATTTATATGTAAGCATGTGACGTCATAATAGTATCTAACATTATAATTACCACAATTAAATAATAAACAGACACATTAATTAATTAATAATAAAATAAGGCTTAGTATGCCTTTTCCCTTGGACCAAACTAGTCCAAAACCCAATTCATTGTGAGCCAAATCGATTCAAGTTCTAATGGGTTTAACCATACAGATTTCAACTTAATTTGACCAAGTAATAAATAAATTGACTTTGATTGAGTAGAGTTAGGTACAAACCCTTATGATTGAACTAGATTCCATATCATCCCCAAGTTGTTTCAATCAAACATTTAATTTGTTCATCACCTTATGAATCAATTTAATTAATGAGCTGAGACTACAATTAACTAATGGGCCTTGATAATTTAAAAGGCTTAGATAACCATTAAAGTAATTCACTTGGATAAATTGGTTGGCGATTTAGTATAATCTAAATGAGGCTTACAAGCATAATGGTACACTTAGTAAATTAATAAGTTAAAGCCCATTGGGCCAGATAATTGGACCTAAACTATAAGTTTAAGTAACAACTAACAACTAAATAAAAGCTTTCAAACTTTATAATCTCTTCTTCTTTTGGCATGTCTTTCGACATGTGTTCCAATATCGACTTTTGGCTTCTATTTGCGTTGTTAAACTTACAAGTACAAGATGACCTTGCATGTTGTGTGCTAGTGTAAGGCTAAAATGGACTAATACATAAACTTAGCTTTAAAAACATAGTGATGTACATTATGTATGTGGTTACTTGATTCGGAGCATAACAAAATTATCAATGCTATGGAGAGAACAATGTTAATTGGTCTTGGAGAGCGAAAGGATATCATATCAAGAGTAGTTTGAATGTATGGGACTTTGCGACCAAGATGGCTTAATGACCCATTGGGAGACTCCATAGAGGTTGTTTCGTTGATATCACTGGATATTGTTTCGTATTTTATCATTTGTCTAGAGATGTAGTAGCTAGATATACCCATCAATCCCCAACCTATACTTCGATATAATCAAACCACATTGTTCCCCGAAGTGTCTAAAGTCATGAGTACTCTCGTGTTGCTTGTTTACTCTTACAGTTAATATATTAAATGTATTGGTTGTTGCATTAGATCAAGTTTACATAACATGCAAGCATATGGTTGTGGTTGTTTCGTATTGAGTCTTTATGGCTCATTCCCCTTTTCCATTTGTTTTTCAAGTGATCATCTGCTTGCCAATGATTTCTGTTATGATGCTTTTGGATTTGGTGATGATGTTGAGTGTTGGTTCAACGAGAACGATATGTAGACTCATAGTTATCATATCTAGACTATTATGATTCATGTTCAGTTATCTAGACTTGGTTTTTACTCTTAGACTTTGCTAGCTTTTGGGCTTGGACCTTGTTAGTTGGTTTAGGATTTACTTATTATACTTGATACATACTTTTGGTTATGGTTTTAGGCCTCGTAGCAATAGTTTGGCTTTGAGGTTTCAAATTATCAGTTTTTCAGTTTTATCTCTTTACAAAATATATTATCAAGCATCCAATCAATGAAAACCATTTTACAAAATTAATGAACGACTTCATAAATTATAATATGGGTAGAAACTCATTCGAGTGTCGTAGCCTTAGCCTGTAGACTATAAGGTTACATGTGGCGATCTATCACATATCTAAGGTCTTAGGGCATGATACTACCCATTAGATTTCTACACATCACTCATCCACAATTAAAGCCATCCTAAATCGAATCGAGCACTTATTTCCAAAACCGCCATTGTATTCCCTAAAACCCTCCGACTGCTTATAAAACCCTCAAAGTCTAATTTATCTTCCTTTTTTCTTACAAAATTGTTTGTATTTCTCTCATTATTTGAAAAGTTCTTGAACATTCAACTCTAACTTCCTTTCAAACTCAAAAAATTTTCTTCACAGTTGTTAAATCTTCAACATCAAGTATGGGTCATATAAGAATCGCTCATTTTCCTTCCTTTGAGGCTACTTCCTACCCTCCCTCTCACCCAAATGAAGCGATGGAATTGACTTCATCCAATAGTAGCGGTGGCTCAGCTCAAGCTATGGTAGTGCCATTAACAGGTACGATAAGCTTACTCACATTGAAGCTCTTCCTTAAGATTACATCTTGATGATGGTAAGGGTGATAGACATGCAACTTATTTTTTTAATGATATAGAATATAATATTGAAGCACCCAATGGAATTCAAAGTGTTGCCGACAAAGAGCTTATGTCAAGGTATAATGCTTTCCTTTCAAGGCTTCTTAGGGATTGGGACCTTAGGAAACTAGGGAGAGATGAGGGGGTTCGTTTCCTAATTGATGGGGAATTTTAAATTTATCATAAATAATTTGAGTTCAGTTTATAGCTTCCTTTTTTTTTTTTATTTCCAGAAGGCTTTTTATCACTATTTTTATATTTCACTAAGCATGTTCTACTCGAACACATAGAAGTATTTGGCAACCTTTGAGATGATTTGTGAGATAGTGGAGGTTAGGGCCATTGTACAATAATTTAGGTATTTTTTCATGATGAGGTAGTAGAGTGATGGGTGGTCTTATGCTACTACTAAATATAAGAGAAAATTTTTAGATAGATTGGAGTCTAAAATCTATAATTGTTATGATAAGTTTGTTTCAATAAGGTTAGAAGTAGGTTTGGCTTTTTGGAATAGATGGATGGAACCCGTCAAGGTAGGGGATATCAAACTTTTAACCAAAGCTAGCTATTAAGAAGATTGAAACATGCCGGCATAAGTTCTTCTATTATGATGCTAAGACAGTAATCTGTCGACATGAAGGGGCAAGCTGATCTTTTCAGATGACAAAGAAGGTACTGCTTGATCTCCTCGCCTTGCCAAGTTGAGTTGGTTGACCTGATGTCAATCAAATACTTCATGGGGGGAGATGGTAGATTTTGTTCTCTAAGCTTTACTTAGCATGATTTGTAACTATACTTTGTTTCACATTTAGTCTTATTATCTCCTTCTTGTTGCAAATATAGGCGATGGAGAGGTCGACCCTAAGAAGCTTCTAACCCAAGTGATGGCTAAGAAGAAGGAGTTGGACTTGCAAGTTGTCAAAGCCACAACTAATTAGGGGGACCCTCCTAAGGAGGTGAAGAAGAAGAAAGTCGGGCCAAGCAAGCCCAAGCTTACCCCTATAAGGAAAGTCACTAAATCGACCCTAAGGGAAACTACCCAGGGTTCACTTATAGTAGCCTCCATAGCCTTAAGGCCAAGTCCTCTAGCCAAGCTTTCTACCTTACTAACAACAACCACTCTAAAGGGTGAGAAAAGATAAGGGAAGGAGGTCAAGGTAGCTCTTACCTTGAAGAAGTCCAAAAATTTTTGCTCCTCCAATGACGCCCAAGATGCCAATGACAACTCCACTCCTACAATTGTACCCATTGAAGTTTAGCAGGAGAGAACTTTTGGAATTCCCTCCATAGACCTCATATTAAGATAAGAGGATGTTTATGATTTCATCCCCTTGTAGGTCAGAAGAATTCTCATCTCTAACTCTACTCTTAAGGATAGATGTAAGTCCTTAGCTCTAATGAAGGGCATCATCCTTCCTCTAGACCAGAAGGTCTTGCAAAGGGATGTGAGAAGGGCTGGAGGTAGCATGAAAGAAATGACAATCGCCAAGATTTATGACATTAGCTTTATTACACCAAAAACTTTCCTAAAGTAGCCTCAAAAATACATTTCTATAGATTCAACTTCATGTTATTCCTTCTCATGGTGTCAAAGGTTTCTTATAGTGTCAATATTTCTTAATACTTTTAACAATCATATCATCAATATATACCTTAACCTTATGATAAATTTAAGGCTATTTTCGTCACTAACCTCTAATAGGTCGCATTAGTATTTTTTAAACCAAAAGGTAAAATAATATAATAATATGTACCAAAGTTAGTGACGAACGAGGTATAGACTTCATCCTCTTCCTCCATCCCGATTTGATTAGATCCAAATAAGACATCCATGAAACTGAGCAAAGCATGGCCGACAATCAAATACACCATCTAATTAATCCTTACAAGGGGAAGCAATCCTTTGGGTAAGCTTATTCATATCTGTGAAGTTAATGCATATGTGTCACTTGCCATTTGACTTCTTAACCAATACATGGATAGCTAATCAGGTCAGATAAGGCTCTTCCCTTATAAACCCTATCTTCAAAAGTTTTTGTACTTCTTCCTCTATTGTAGCTTACCACTCAAGGGAAAAATGTCTCTTCTTCTACTATACAACTTAGGCATTGGGATCTATATCAACTTGTATGTCATGAACTCCCTTAGTATGTCGGGCATGTCTAAAGACCAAGCGAACACATCAACATTCTTTCTAAGGAATCACGTTAAATTTTCTCACAATTCTAGAGATAAAGATCTTTTAATCCTTGTAGTTTTGTCTAAATCTTCCCTAAGCTATATTTCTTCAATTCCTTCCTCAGGTTTCTCCATATTACTAGTCTCCTAATCTAGATTCACTTCAATGTGGAAAACTTCCTCATGCTTAAGGGCTTTCAAATATAAAGACCTCATAAGCTATGGATCTCTTCAACATACCCCAACTTTAGTAGGAGTAGGAAACTTAGCTTTGAAATTTATAGCTTAGGGGACCATGCCAAACAAATTCTAGCTAGGTTGGCCTATGATAATGCTATATGGGGACTAATACTTGACCATAAGAAAATTTACTTTATCCTCAGCAATATTACTATCATCCTCGATCTGGATAAGCAGAGAATCACCCTTGAAACACACACTAGCTGATTATTGAAAGCATACATATCATAATCATAAGGTCTTAGTTATTCCTTTATCTTAAGCTTCATCTAATCATACAAGTGTTGAAAAATTATGTCTATCGAGCTTTTTGTATCTACTAAAATCTTCTTCACTATAAGGTTTGCAATCCTTGCATTAATTACTAGCACATCATCTTGGGGCTTTTCGATGCCCTCATAATCTCCTTTAGAAAAAGAGATCAAATTGTCAACTTTTAACTTCCATTCACCTTGTAAACATGATCGAAGGTGTTAGTTGAGCTCAAAGAGCAAAACTGATCTAAATTAGAAGTCCACCAACTATAGCATTAATGACACCATTTAGTGCCCTATTGTTACTGTTATTACCATTTTACTTTCCATCTCTTCCAACTTGAGTAGGTTACTCGTCTTGATCATAACCAGTTCTCCTCCTTTAGGTTAGTCTCTTAATGCTTACTACATTACGAGCTAAAAATTTCCTCAAATAGCCTTACTAAATGGCATCTTCAATAGCATTTTTTAGTTATACATACAAATTGGTATTGTGACCTCTATCACGGTGGAAGTCACAATAATTGTTCGAATTCCTCCTACAAGGATTCCTTCTCATCCTCTTTAGCCACTAGAGGATCCTTTAGTTTTAAACTTCCATAAGAATATCCAACGAAGGATGGTTAAGGGGAGTGTGGGTAGAGAAGGTCAAAATTTATGGACTTTTCCTATCTCCACTACTTCCCCCCCAAAAAATGATCATCACAGCACCCAAGCCAATCTTTCTCACTTGGGCGATTCTTATCACTTTTAGGGTTGGATCTATTCAAGTTGACTTCTTGTCAAGCTTTGATACTGTCTTCTTACCTCCGGTATGTTACTTTGGGCTCGAACCTAGTGAGTTTCTTAGCTTATTCTAGGCTAATGATTTGAAAATATCACTGTACAGTTTCACTCCATCAATAATTGCATTGAGAGTAATGCTCATGTCAAGCTTCAAGATTTATACCATCTCAATCATGAATCGAGCCAAATATTACCTTATTGTCTCATTGAACATCTATTTGATTGCGTTAAAGATGGAGTCATCCTTAACTAAAAGTTTATTGGCAAGGAAGTGCTATAAGAACACTTCTACTAAATCATTAAAACATGTAATGGGGTTAGGCTTCAAATGCTTAGACCAAGTGCTTGCAGGCATTATGAAAGTTGATGGGAAGGTTTGATAAGTAACTGCATCACTTAAGCTATATAATTTGGCCAATGTGTAGTAATACTCCAAATATCTTCTGGATCCTTAATCTCATCATGTCTTAAATTGTGAAAGTTTAATATACTGATGAATAAGTTCCTCCAAGAATTCTAGGGTGAAGGGACTCTTCTTCAAAATAAATTGGCC
This sequence comes from Lumnitzera littorea, assembly GCA_024138015.1. Taxonomy (NCBI): domain Eukaryota; kingdom Viridiplantae; phylum Streptophyta; class Magnoliopsida; order Myrtales; family Combretaceae; genus Lumnitzera; species Lumnitzera littorea. The sequence continues at coordinate 68,681,599 of JAMXBB010000008.1, forward strand.
ACTTATTCAGGTAAGATCTCTAACATGCGATGGACCCACATGATGTGCTTCTTATGGAGCTTTCCCTATGTCAGTTCTCTTAAGAGCAGGGGCTTAAGTTTCCCAAGCTACTCCAACCTGCTTGAATTGTTATCTTAAGTGAAAGAACAATATCATCTCAATTCTCCACACTATCTTGATCTTGCTCATTATTTGGGTTTAGTAACATATTTGTACATATCAAATTTAAGATCTTGTCATTTTTCCTTGCTAGCTCTTGATTTTCCCTTGCTAAGTTGGCAGAAAGTTGTTCCAACTTAGCAAGTCTATCATAACCTAAATGGTGTTGCCCACTCCCCCAGCAAGTAGCTAGGATATAGCAAATCACTTTTTGACAATCGTGTTTTGGCTACCATAGATGGGTTTCAAAAACAAATGGTACCAAAATGTTGCTATCTAAACTTGAGTTGGTGTTTATAATCTACTAAAGGAGCAAATTTTGGGCTATGGGGATTCTAAGGGCAGTTTAGTGTAGCCACTTCAATACTTAAGTTAAGTGCACATTTAGGTATGTAGAAAGTAAATATGCGATTAAGGGAGTAGAGTGCATAGAAAGTTCTTACAGGGGGTTAGCTCCCGTATTTATAGGCTTCTGTCTAAGAACTATAGTGGAAGGTCATTGAACCGTTAGTGATACGTAGCATCTCATAGATTTAGCCATGTGCAAATCATGGGGAGAATTAGGCAGTTAAGTAGTTATAGTTGAGATGACTATCAAACTGTTTATGTCCTTATTTTGATATTTGAATATTTGAACTAAATTAGCCGGGCCTTTGGTGATTTAGCCCTAGAAAGTGTCAGTCGGAAGAACTGTTGATAGGAATCAATCCTCTGGACCTATCACGCGTAGCCAAGTCAAAGGACCAAGGACTCACAAGGAGAATAATAGCTCGTAGCCCCATCCAGGACAAGAATTCCTATTCCAAACTCTATGATTCACTCTACTACTAACCTAAGTACCGAGCTCTCTAGTGCACCAATATTGTCTCTGGAGCTGCCCAACAGACATACCAACCCTCTGACTAAGCATGCCTATTTGATAAGCAATAGTACCATAATCTTGATAACATTCAAGCATACCAGCCTCAACGACTATTCGAAGCCAAGCTCTCAAATCGACTAGGATCCGACTCCAATTCAAGGTGAATATTCATTAGTAAATGATTAGCTGAAGATTGACATGATCTACATCAGGTTAGCTTTAACCACATACCTGCTTTTTCCTCATTTTGTCTAAATTGTACTATATTTCAGAGCGACCAACAACCAACCACCATGCAATATGTGTCTTCTAGCATAAGATTCCAAAAGGATTCTTTACTTTTCCATACTAAATATTCTGTCTTTTTTACCCCTTTTAGCATATTTCATGTATTCCAATTATAAATTACCCTTTTATCTTTTCATATGTGCTTGTAACCCTAATGGGGCTCGTATATAAACCCCCTTCATTTTGTATACAGGCATTAATCAATCAATTATCAGAATTATTACAAGTTTCCTTTGTGAGTAACCTTAGTGTTCTCCTTAGCCTTAACTCCTATCTATTCCCTTTAGCAAGAAGTAATAGCAAATAAACCTATAGTTCGGACCAATGAGTCATATCCTGCAGATTGTAAGCCAACTAGGGTCGATAGGTGTGTCATATCCAGTTGTGGCTGCTTAGACTTTGCCATCTTTTCTTTATTTCCTTTTGATTGTCTTTATTGTGGTACTCCTTTGCGTATCTAACCCTGGAGATGCATTAGCTTCACTGGTGTTAGAGCACAGTTCTAAGAGGGAGTATGTAAAGTTGCAGTGAAGTTTTGGTTCACGTTTGCTATTTGTGGCTACTGTGTTCCCTCCGTAGCTACTTCAATGTGTTTGTGTAAAGTAAGTTCTAAAGTTCTGAGCTATGTAGTGCAAATTCGTGTGTTGGTAAGTGAAGTTTCTATTTTTACTCTACTCTTACTCTATTTTTCGCTACAAAAACAGAGCAAGTTTATTTCAATCCTGTTCGAGTAAGTGTTAGGTGTAGAAGCTACTAAAAGTGTGTTAATAGACGTTTTTAGTAGTAAGGTAGAAGTGTTGTTGTGTTATGTTGTTAATCTATTAAGGAAAATATAATATTATGTCGGATTCGAGTATTTAAGGTGTTATTGGTGACCAGAATAGTGGTGCTCAACCTGGCTATGGTCAAAATGGTAGTAACACTCTTAGGTCAATTGATGATATGCTCGATAGACTCACTAATCTTGTAGAGAGTCTAGTTACTACGATGTAAGTTAATAGGCAACAACCCCAAGGTAAGCCTCATCATAACCCACCTACGAATGTTCTAGAGAGACTCTATGGCTAAGATAGCCGAGCTAATTGCCCAGTTCAACCCTAGTGAGTTAGAGGAGTTGCAAATTGAGCTACTAGACAAAGGCTACAATTGGAAGAAATAAAAGACGATGAGGAGGAAGTAGATGTGGAGACTGATAGAGAGAAAGAAAAAGAAGCTGAGTACTACTAAGTGTGAGAGCTAGGATGCTGAGCTCCCTAAGGACTTAACAATGTTAAGGTCCAAGTCCCACCTTTCAATGGAAGTAGAGATGCAGATGAATATTTGGAATGGGAAAAGAAGGTCAAGAAGGTGTTTGAGTATTATGGATATACAGATGCTATCAAGGTCTAACTTATTACACTAGAGATTACTGGGTATGCCACTATGTGGTGAAAAAATCTAAATTCAGCCAGAGTAAGGGATGGAAGACGAGGGGTAAAGACCTAGGATGAGATGAAGATGTTATTAAGGGATAGATTTGTGCCCAAGACCTACTTGCAGGATACATTTACAAAATTGTAAGAGCTTTGCTAAGGAGGTCAATTTGTTGATGACTATTTGAGAAAGTTCTAGATGCTTATGATCCAAGCCGACATGGAAGAACAAGAGGCTCTCGTAGTATCAAGGTTCATTTCTGAGCTCAAACACAAGATTAGCAACATTGTAGGAGTATAGAGGTTTTACACATTAGAGGAGGCAATTAAGATATCATAGAGAGTCAAAAAACAGAGAAAAAGTGCTTTGAGCTGACCTGGACCAACATTTTTCTAAGCCCCTGTTACACGTCAACCTATTCAAGCCAAGCTGAGGAGGCCATACCAAGTCGAGGAGGCTATATCGAGCCAAGGAGAGGAATGATCGAATTGACAGTAGTTGAGGAATGATTGAACTGACAATAGTTGAGCAGGCCAGTAGGGCTAAGCAGGCTAACCAAGCCAACTAAGATTAGGCCAACCTTAAGGACATATGAGAGAGGACAAATCTCTTAACAAAAGACCAATCGAAGTGAAGTACTTCAAATTCTTAGGCTTCGGACACATAGCCACTAAGTATCCAAACGAACATACCATGGTACTTTAAGGAGATGTCGTAGATAGCATTGATGAGAATGAGCCCAAGGAGGAGAATAATGTAGGAAGGATTGAAGCCAAGAAGGAAGAGGATACCTGTGTTTATGCCAACTAAGAAGAGGTGATAACTTTAGTATTAAGACGAGTACTGAGCTACTTGCCAAACTCTGATGAAGACCAAAGAGAGAATCTATTCCATAAGAAGTGTACCATTAAAGGACAGTTGTACATCGTCAGAATGGATCATGGAAGTTGTACTAATGTCATGCACGATCTCTTGTGTAGAGGTTAGGTCTATCGACCTTACAAGCTACGTTAGCTTCATGATAAGGGTGCTCTATACATAACTAAGCAGGTAACTATGCCATTTAACGTTAGGAATGTGTACAGAGATGAAGTAGTGTGCAATGTCATACCCATGGGAGCTTCACATCTATTGCTTAGAAGACCTTAGTTGTTTGACTGACATGTTACTCACAACGAGTACAAGAACATATATGCCTTTGTTAAGGATGGGAAGAAGATTGTACTAGAGCCCATGACACCGACCCAAGTGAATGAGAATCATAATCAACTCACTTGAGTTAGTAAGAAGAAAGCCTCAATGATAAGCCGAAGAGAGCTTTAAGCTACTAAGAAGGCCAAAGAGCCTATGTTCCTATTGATTAGAAGATTATTAGAGAGGAGAGACCTTGAAGAGGTGCCTAATGAGATACGAAGGTTAATAGATTAGTTTGTAGATCTAGTTCCTAAAGAGTTGTCTAAGGGACTACCCCCAATTTGAGGCATAAAGCATTGTATCAATCTACAACTAAGCGCTACCCTACCGAACCGATCCACTTACAAAATGAATCTTAAGCAGGCCATCGAGTTGAAAGGACAAGTAAATGAGCTCATAGAGAGAGGATATGTGAGGGAGAGCATGAGTCCTTGTGTTGCGCCAACTCTGCTCGTCCCAAAGAAGGATGGTTCATGATACATGTGCATCAACAACCGAGCAATCAACCAAATTACCGTCAACTGCAAACATTTGATACCGAGGCTCAATGACATGTTAGATGAGATTCATGGCACCAAGATATTTTCAAAGATTAATATCCAAATTGGCTACTACGAAATTTGCATGAGACTTGATAATGAATGGAAGACTTCCTTCAAGACGAGGTATGATCTTTACAAATGGTTGGTTATGCCTTTTAGGCTTACAAATGTACCAAGCAAATTTATGAGGCTTATAAACTATGTATGTGTCCTCTAATCAAACAATGTGTGGTCGTGTACTTTAATGATATATTAGTGTACAATACTAGCCTAAACAACCATGTCCAACATCTACTAGCAGTTTTTAATATTTTACGAGCCAAGAAGTTATTTAGGAACCCAAAGAAGTGTACCTTCGTCAGGGTGAAGTGGTTTTTCTTAGATATGTTATATTAAGGGAAGAAATTTAAGCTGATGAGGAGAAGGTCCTAACTATCTTAGAGTGGCTGATGCTGAAGGATGTCATTGAAGTTTGAAGTTTCCATGGCCTTGCTTCTTTTTATAGGTGATTTATTAAAAACTTCAATACCCTAGCTACCCCCCTTAACTGAGCTAACAAAGAAGAGTAATGGGTTCAAATGGAACAATCGAACTAAATAGAGCTTCGTGGAAATCAAGGAAAATCTTACCTCTACCCCTATGTTGTCATACCAAATTTTGCCAAGCCATTTAAACTAAAATGCGATGCATTAGGCATTAGAATTGATGCCATCTTAATGCAAGAACAACAACCAATTGCCTATCATAGTGAAAAGCTTAATGGTGACGCAGTGAACTATTATGTGATGAGAAAGATTTGTACTCTCTTTTTCAAGCTCTTACTGTGTGGCAACACTACTTACTACCACGAGAGTTTGTGATCTACATTGACCATAAGTCATTGAAGTATCTAGAGAGTCAAAGCAAACTTTCAAAGAGGCAAGCCAAGTAGCTAAAGTTTATAGAAGGTTTCTCCTACGTGATCCAACACAAGAAAGAAAATAACAATGGGATTACCAATGCTCTATCACGTCGACAAACCTTGTTGACCACTTTACAAACAAAGTTACTAAGATTTTCACTTATCACTGATCACTATGCTCATGACCCTCATTTTGGTCCCGTTCTTAAGCAATGCCGAGAAGGAGTTGCTATTGAAGGATATTACCTCAAGGATGACTATTTGTTCAAAGATCAAAGGCTATACATATTGAACTATTCCATGCGTGACCTATTGGTTAGGGAAGCTCATAGTGGTGCATTATCTAGTCATTTTAGAGAGACCAAGATAGCCAATTTATTAAAGGAAAACTTTCATTGGCCTAGTTTGGCAAAGGATGTCCATAAGCATATAAGAGAGCTAAGGGGAGAAGAGAACCGTAAGGAAAGTATATGCCCCTACCAACACCAACCTTACCTTGAGCTAACCTCAACATAAACTTTGTCCTAAGGTTGCCCCAAACATCTAGGGGAAAAAATTCTATATTTGTTGTAGTTGATTGCTTCAGCAAAATGGCACACTTCATTCAATGCTATCGAACTAATGATACTTTATATATTGCCGACTTGTTTTTACAAGAAGTTATCTAACTATATAGAGTGCCTAAAACTATTGTTTTAGATTAGGACACAAAATTCTTGAGATATTTTTAGAAGACTCTTTGAAGAAAACTTGAAACTAAACTTATGCTCAACTCTAGTAGCTACTCTTAAGTGAATAAGATGCTAAGCAATTTACTCAAAGCTATTGTGGGAAAGACCTTGAAGGAATGGGATTTATGTCTACCAATTTCGGAGTTTGCATACAACCGAACCATCCACAACACCACTGGGAAGACTCCATTCTAGGTGGTCCATAGCCTCAAACCTACTATTCCATTGATATGATTGATACCCCTATAGCCATTAAAGATAGTCAATCTAGAGTCAACCGAGCCTAAGAATTGCAAGAGCTACACCAAACTATAATAAGGAAGATTGCTAAGTCCAACCAAAGACAACAAGAGATTAGTAGTCAAGGCCGCTAAACTGTTTCTTTCAAGCCAAGAGACTTAGTATGGATTCACCTCAACCGAGAACAATTTTCGTACTTGAGATAGAATAAGTTATCTCCACAAGCTGATGGTCCATTCAAGATTCTAAAGAATATCAACTGCAACGCCTACGAAATTGAGTTGCCCGAAGACTATGGTGTTTCCTCTACTTTTAATGTGTCCAACCTGATATCCTACCAACTAAAAGAAGATCCCGCAGGTGCCCTAGAAGAACAAGAACTGGAGACCATTTCAGATTTAAGGTCAAATCTTTTCAACCCCTAAGCAAATAATAGGAATCAACCCTTTGAATTGATCACACCAAGCCGAGCCAAAGGACTCCATAGACTCACGAGGAGAATAATAGCCCGTAGCCCCATCTAAGATAATAATTCCTATTCTAACCTCCATGATTCACTCTACTATAACCTGAATACTAAGCTCTCTCGTGCACCAACATTATCTCCAAAGTTACTAAGTAGACGTACTAACCTTCCAACCAGGCATGCCTACCTACTAAGCAGCAGTACCATAATCCTAACAACATTTAAGCAACCAACCACAACAATTGTTTGAAGCCAAGCTCTCAAACCAACCAAGATCTGAGCCTAGCTTGAGGCAAATATTCATTAGTGACTGATTGGCTAAAGACCTACTAGATCCAGATCACATCGGCTCTGATTACATACCTTCTTTTTCCTCATTTTGTCCAAATTGTACTATATTTTAGAGCAACTAGCCACAATGCGATACGTGTCTTTTGGCACAACATTTTAAATGGATTCTTTACTTTTCTGTACTAAATATTCTTTATCTTTTTTATCCCTTTTAGTATATTTCATGCATTCCAATTGTAAATTACCCTTTTGTCTTTTCATATGTGCTTATAACCCTAATAGGGCTCATATATAAAACCCCTTCATTTTGTATGCAGACATTAATCAATCAATTATTGGAATTAATACAAGTTTCCTTTATGAGCAACCCTAGTGTTCTGCTTAGCCTTAACTCTTACCCATTCCCTTTAGTAAGGAACAGTGGTGAGTGACCTTATAGTTCGAACCAGTAAATCATATCCAGTGGATTATAGGCCAAGTGGGATCAATTGGTGTATCATATCCAGTAGATAGTTGCTTAGACTTTGCTAGCTTTTTTTTATTTCCTTTTGATTCTCTTCATTGTAGTGCTTGTCGAGCCTGATTTTTTGGTTTTCTGTTTATAATATTAATTTCTCATTTCTTGATTAATACTAAACCCTTAACCATTTAATATTAATCATCAACTAAAAAAATTGAGAAATTCCGGTTTTTTATTAAAAATAATTTTTGGAGTCACCACCCAACCGAAGTCGGGAAAAGAAAAAGAAACCGTAATCAATTAGGTTGATTAATTACAATTTAGCTACCGGTCTTTAATTTCAATTTTAACAAAGAACCAGAGGGTTCTGAATTCGAGAAATAACCTATTAAACCCTAATGGGTACCACTATTTATTTGCCGAAATTAGGATCATTTTTCTAATTATAATATTTTAAAATAAATAAATAAAAAAAAAAAAGAACCTAAGTTTCTACAAATTTTATCGTCGCCCCGAAGGTGCCTACGTACCCGCTAGTCAGGCTCAGACGATCGTAGTTCTTTTCGAAAACTTTAATGTGTTGATTCTTTTTATAAAAAAATGATTGGTTGAATTTACGTTTTTATTAACCATTTTATTTTTATTAAGAAAAATCCCTAGAAGCCTAATTTTTATTCCTAACATTATATATAAAAAAAAACATAAAAAACCAATTTTTGAAAAGTGCCAAATTAAAATTTTTATTTAAAAATAACTAAGTGATAATTTTTTTATTTTCAAGAAAAACCCTAAAGATTTTATGAAATATACAATATTCTACATGATGAAACTTTTATATAGAAAAGATGTTTAAAACATAAAAAAAAAAAAAAAATTTCTAATCATAGAAAAGATGCCTTAATCATAGAAAAGATATATAAACAATGAAAAAGATTTTTAAACTATAGAAAAGAAAATCTAAATTATAGAAAAGATGTCTGAATCATAGAAAAAATGTCTGAATCATAGAAAAAATGTCTGAATCATAGAAAAGAAACCTAAACTATGAAAGAGAAATCTAAACTATGAAAGAGACATCTAAACTATGAAAAACAAGCCTAAACTATGGAAAAGATATCTAACCATAGAAAAGAAGTCAATTAAAGATTTTTTTTTTATTTTATGTTCATCAAAATGATTTTTTTATTTAGAAAAACCTAACATGCCTAATGCAATTTTTCTAAATTAATACAATATGCAAAGAACAAGATTTTGTAAAATATAAGATTTGATAAAAATATCATTTTGAAAACATGAAATCTAAAAGAATAATTTAAAAAATAAATAAACTAAAACTTACCTTAACATATGTTCACTAGACACTAATGCTATAACTAATTACTAGCAATTAAAGACGTGATAAAAATAAAATAAAAAATTAGTACAAGTCTTAAAAATAACTATGCATATACTAAGTGAGATAAAAATAAATAAATAAAACAATCTATAGACAATAATTAAAAACCACTATTATATACCTGCAAGGCAAAGTACGCAAAGCTGACGAAAGGGAACAGATTGGATCCCCAGTCCTATCATGCGTACAATTGATGATGGCCAGCTACAGCATGCGTATATTGTCGTCCGGAGCAGCGTTGGATCGATCGGATATTTGCAGCAGTGATGGATTTACGGCTGTGGTGGCTTATGTGAAGCGTATGGCTGGATGTTGGAACTCGGTTTGGCTTGCTGCTATAGACGTTGGTATGGCAGGTTAATCTGAAAGTTGCGATGGTGTTGCTGGCTAGGCTTGCTGTTCGGTAATACGGTGAAGCTGTGTACAGGAGCTAGGACGCGGTGGACGTGAGGTTGAAGGGTATATGTGGCAAGGAACGTAGTGACGTATCGAAGGTAAGGAGGAGAATGAGCGTAGGGGGCTGCTACGTTCAGTTGCTGTAGTTGTTACAGCTGCTGTTGATGGTTGGGCTATTATGGGGTTGGAGAAAAGGGTCGAAGATTTGCAGCAGAATCTGGTACTGGATGTCATTTTCTATTGTATGAATGATGTTGGATGTCGTTGAATGCCGTTGAATTTTTCTGCTGCATGAATGATGCTCAATGTCGTTGAATTTTTCTACTGTATGAATGATGCTGGATGTCATTGCTGTTGTGGTTTTTTTTCTTTTATAAAGTCTAAATCATAGATGATTCGGTAATTAAACTAGATTCAAATGAGTTCAAATCTGATTTAACTAAACTCATATGATTTAATTAGATATGAATTTGATTTTTGTCTCACTTCTGCAAAGGTAGGAAAAATAAAGACATAGGTACTTGCTGAGACTCAAACCCATGACCTCCAACTAAATCCACCGCAAATATTCCATTACTTATCCATTAAGCTGTTGACCTGTGCCTTAACATTTAGTACAATTAAACTATACTTAAACTATCTGATTCCCTAAAATAAAATTTTTAATTAAACCTAAACTAAAACTATTTGTTCCTAATATAAATTACTTCCTAAAAATCTACGAAATTTTTATAATTTTTCCTTTTCTTATTATTATTTTTTTTTTTTTGTATTTTCATTATTTGTTAATTATTTTTTATTTTTTGAATTAGGACTCTTTTTTGTAAAAATAAAAATTAAGACTATGGAGGGGCAAAAATTAGGTGTTTACAGTGCTCCTTTATATATCTAAGCTTAAAGATGCATCAACTATGGTCAGCTATTAAAACTCCAGCAAAAGGTCGGTAGTAGAAGTACTAATCTAGTAGTGCCTATCAAGTGAAAGTCGCAACAAGGCTTAATCAAGAGTATAATTATTACACTTGATGTGACTCTAATTTAGGATAGGTTGGCATCATGTCAAGTAACTAACTATAGGGATGAAAATTCACTATGAACACATACAATCGAAGGAAGGTAGGAAGAACAATGGTTAAAATGGCAACTTATGACACCTTCACAATCTTCTCCATGATCCACTTTGTCACAGTTAGATCTTAAGTGAGTCGTGTAAAAGTATCTTACTTGCCATATCTAGCCTTTCCCCTCATCTTATAAATAAGGAAACAACCTAAACCTCTAAGGTAAATCCTAGCTTCTCACTTATATACTATTGTTGTCATTCTCGTGACCCTCTCTTGTGCTCTTACTAACTTGAGCATTGAAGTGTGTACACTATAGATACCTTAACATCACTCATAGCTTACGTGTGTTCTTTCTACGAATCCCATCCTACATGCTAAGGTTTTCAGTCATGATTCTACCTAGACTTAGAATATATAAAATTGGTAGAATTGTCTAAAATCGTATGGAACTAGTAAAATCATGAGCCTACTAAATCATACACCTAGACTCATAACTCTACTTAGAGTTTATATCTAAAGAATTTTGCATCCGTTCAAATTAAGAAGAACCTCATAAAATCAAAAACCCATAGAATGTTATTGTTTTTTCTTTTTCAACCAAAATAGAATGTTATTGTTAACTCACAAGTTTAATAATTACGCTACACATGAATCCACTCTTAGGTCAAGACCAATCATCTTCGAGAAAATAGCAACAACATTTAGTCTTTACTTATTATAACTTAGTAACGAAGCAATGGCTAAGACACGTAGCAATAATCAATCAACCTTCCCTCCTACTAACCCTTAATTGCAACTTATAAACAAGGGACAACCCCCATGGAAGGGGGCAATCACATGATGCGACAATTTTGCTCAACTAGAGCAACAAATTAAGGAGGATCTTAAAGACAAATAATGTCCCATTAGAAGAGTTTGTTACCCTATGCCAACATGCAAAAAGTAATTTGTACCCTTGCAACATATGGAAATGGATGATTACAGGTCCTCTCATCCTAACAACCCTATACTCCAACAAAGTAGGCATAGCAACAAAGCATCAATGGAACAATCTCAAACCTAACCCCAATGGTTAATTAATGATCCTTCCATTAATCGAATTGATAATTTGATCAAGCAACTAGCCAATCTTAAGGAATCCAAACAAGCTAAACCTTGAGACACTTTTTCCCTTAGGTAGTCTCCCTTTGTCTAGGCAATTTGAGATGAATCTCTTCTTATTCATGTCAGGATCCCATTACTTGAGATCTATGATGGGACCACTGACTTGATGGAGCAACTCGCTTATTTTTGCTTCTAAATGGATCTCCTCAATGTTTTAGACATCATAAGATGTAAAGCTTTTATAGGAAGTGATGAGTGTAATTTTACACTCGTTTTTTGAATTATTTTTACATTTTTTTGATGATTTTTCTACTAAATTAAGTCATTTATTGATTTTAGGGCTTTTACAAAGTAATGAAGTGAAAAGGATGAAATTTGTGAATTTTTTTAGGAGAATTTCACTAATTTTGAAGAATGACTTAAAGATAATAAGCGTTGGAAGAGGAATTTGTCAAGAATCAAGCTTAAAGATGACCACAAGTAAAGACCACAGCCGTCCTCCTTATCCATGGATCATTCATCCTCAATTTCCATTGAATTTGAAGATTTTAAACAAAGAACAAGATAATGCCCATGCTCCATGGGCATGATCCTTGGACATGATCCTTTTGTAAAACAATTCAAGTCAATTTTCAAAGAAATATTACAAGGACAAGTCCATGCCCCAACTCTATCACTAGGCATTGTATAATCTTTAAAACTTGCATTTGAAGGTGGTTTTATCAAATTTATATAAATAGAAGCCAAACATGCACAAGAAAAGAGAGGAGATGCTAGAGAGAAGAAAAGAAGAGCTTCCTAGCATTTCTTAGGAATTTTTATCATTTCTTAATACAAGTTGTTGTTTCATTACGTTTTTAGAGTAGATTTGTGGATATCTAGACCAGTAACCATTGAGGTAACATAGTGTATTTATCTCATTTATTCTAATGAAATTCGTTATTTCTTATTAACTTGATGGCATATATTGTATTGATTAAGTTATTATTTCTAAGGTTTCAACTTAACTATTAGATTTTGTGTATTGAGGTTGTGAGACCTAATACATAAATAGATCTACTGTAATTGAAGGGAATTGCTATAAGCATAACGATAAGTTATAGATTTCTTTCGGACGTAATTTAGTATTTTGTTTGTTTAAGGAATTCATGTTCTTAGTATTGTTCTAATATATTCTATTGCAAAAGTGATTTAGATAGGATATAATTAGGATTAAAAACTATAAAGAAATTATTCCTATTAATTTATTAATTAAATTCTTTCGATTAATAAGGATAAGGAATGAATTAGAAATCTTAAGATTGCTGGATGTTAATCTTTTCGTGATCAAAGTCTAAATATCATTATGGTTATTTAGGGTTCTTATTTATTCTTTTTAGTCATTATTAATTGTTAATTGACATCCACTAATATCAATTAAAACTAAATCCATTATTTTATTATCGCAACTAATATCTCTTTTCTAGTAGAATAATTGAGCATAAGTAACTAAATGTGCAATCCTCAAGGGATCCACAAATTTTGACTCTTATGTCCATTATACTATTACTTGACAGATACAATTGCTTACTATCGTGCCTAGGAAGCCTAAAGAAGGCCGATAGGACTTAGTACCAAGGCTACCAGCCTAACTCTATCTCCAACTTTAAGGAGTTAAGCAGATGCTTCCTTCAACACTTCATTACAAATAAGTAGCTAAAGAAGGATACTTCATCCCTTACACTCATCAAACAATGTTCTATCAAGCATAAGGACTACACCCCCCGCTCCCACTACCCTGTAATTTTAGAAATTTCTAGAATAGAAAAAAGAGTCTTGATTTAGAAATATACAAAAAAGATAGAAAATTAAAAAAAAGTACAAAAAAAAAGAAAAGAAAAAGAAACAAGAAGAATAAGTAGATAATTTAAAATAGAATAGGAAATTATAAAATAGCTTTAGTATTTGTTTTTTTGGGTCTTAAATAATAAAAAAAAAAAAGTGGAATGTTGGGCTTAAGCTTAGATTTAATTATAACCTAAGCCAACGTAGTCCATTTATGTAATTTAATTACATATATGAATAAGGCATAAGCTACTAGCTTAGTGGTAAAGCATACACAGACATACAATGGAGACCGAGGTTCAATTCTTATTATAGGCATTATGCGGCTTATTTTCTCTTTTGGCTCTAGCTTTCCATGTGTCGGCTTATGGCCGCCATGATAATTTTCTTTCTTTTTCTTCCCTTTTCCCTTCCTTTCCCTAAAAAAAAAACAACCTAGGGTGCCACATTTCAAGCCATTTTCTTATTCTTTTTCATTAAGATTTCATCAAATAAATGATGAAATTGTGAAGACCACATGGGATACTATGCATTTGACCCAATTTCGAGTCCTAATACATTCATTTGCCCATTGAATTTAGCATCTGAAAATTAAGAAAACATCAACCCATGATCTCAGCACTTGTACAATCTGATCAAATCTAGGCCATAAAGGGACGTAATTTGATGGGAATCAGCCTCCAACCATATCTAAGCCAAGGCCTATCAATACTTACCGAGGCCAAGTTACAGCCAGAAGGATGAGGGGAAGGAAAATAAACACTCGACATCAACTTTGTCATCAGCCGAGGTACTAAGAAACCGCAAGGCCGAGTACTCGAGACCAAAGAACCACTTGGTACCATACCGAGAGACTTGTACCGACTAATTCTAGTGCTCAACAATTATAGGCCGACCTTTCTAGTATCTCAGTTAAGCCACGTGAGACTTCAAGGACTCCTTCCCAAATGCGCACATCCAACTGTTGACTCTATTCGATTTAGATACTACTCCTTCTGGGACATACCAAGTGACTACATACCGACTTCCCTTGTAAAACACACAATTTTGTATTCTTGTATATGTTTTCCTTCATTTTATTTATGGGCTTAATTCTTTAGGGTTTAAGGCCTTATACATTATTTATAGTTTTGCCACTAGGGTTTAGGACTTGCTATAAATAGCAACATTTGTACTAATACAGATAGATAGACACATACAAATACAGACATATATATATATATATACAGAGAGTGAAACTTTCCTCTTTCGAGCAAAGCTATACTTGAACTAGTAGAGCTTGCATTTGTCAGATTATTGAGTACCAATTACTCTCTTTAATCTCTCCCGTATTCTTATCAATCTTATTCTTAAGATTGTGGTGAACTCCTTCATTTAAACCGGTTAGTGAGTTATATCTAACCCTCATTTGAATCTCGAGTGACATTTAGTATTCATAAGTTGTATCGAACTCTATTTCGAACTCAAACCCCTAATTGTGTTTGTGTCTTGGTGAGTTATATCCAATCACATTCACCATCAAAAACCTTCCTGTTCTTCATACCCATTTTTCTTTTGGAATCCCGTATACCCATTCTGGGTTCCCAACCGACTACTATTTCTTTGATCCTTATCATCTTGGTATCAGAGCTTTGGGGAGACACACGTGCTAATGTTCTTCAAAGTAGATTTATGATTCTAACATTTCTGTTAATCATCATTCTATAGTGTAGTGTATTGTTCGTAGTAGTTGTAAGTAGCTGTAGAAGCCAAGTAGTAGTTGTTTATAGGTTACTGTTGGTGTTTTGCTGTTTGTTCAATTCTCTGGTCAATTATTGTACGGACAAGAATTTTAGAGGATAGTGTCAACAATACTGGTGATAGTCTTCGCAGAAGCTTGAGGCGACATGTTAACAACTTAGAATATCAGATTCAGAATCTCATTGACTCTATCCAAGAACTCACTGGATTAGTTAAAGGTCGCAAACAGGATAGCTAAGAGGAAAGAAGGGAGAGAATACCTACAAGTAAAAGTGGTTCTAATGAACTTAATCATGATAACCGACAACGTAGAAGAGCTACCGAGTCGAGAAGGAGAGAAAACTGACTCGAGCCGAAAAGAAGAAATGAAAGGAGTGTTGACTCCGAAACAAATCAAGAAGCCTAGAGAAGAGAGCCAAGGCCAAGAAGGAACATGGCTAAGCTAAGCTCTAATAGAAGTGACCGAACCGAGGTGAATCGACCAGCTCGAAATGCAAAGAATGAACCCTGAGCACCTAGCTGAGGACTTAACAATGTCAAGTTGAAACTACCAACCTACTATGGAAGTAACCTACCCGAAGAGTTCCTTGACTAGGTTCCCCAAGTCGAGAAGTTATTCGAGTGCTACGAGTGCAATGATGGAGCAAAGGTTAAGCTAGCTTCATTATCCCTTGTTGAATTTGCAAGTCTTTGGTGGGATAAGCTAGTTGCTAAGCGAGATACTAAAGGAGAGGAGACAATCAGAACTTAGAGGCTTATGAAAAAATTGATGAACCAATGCTTTGTGCCGTCTTATTTCAAGCAAAAGATGCTCCATGCTTTCCAGCACCTAAGATAAGGTTGAAATACTATTGAACAGTATTTACAAGAGTTTGAAACCTTGAAAACGAGATATGAGATTGCCGAGCCACAGGACTACACCATTGCCTAATTCCTAAGTAGACTTCGAGACGACATTGCCAATATAGTTGAATTGTAGCCATTTAACTCTCTGGATGAGCTAATTAATTTGGCATTAAGAGTAGAGAGGTAAAGGAGAAGAAGGCATTAGAAGCCGAGTAACTAACCTCAATAAGGCAGCCCTAAGCCTGAGAGAAGGAAAGAAAAGAAGATAGAAATAGGAGAGCCTAGTCGACTAACCATACCAAGAAAAAGATTGTCAAGAAAGAGAATGCACCTGGCAATAAGGCCTGAGAAGTAAAGTGCTTTAAGTGCTTGGGCTACGAACACATTACATCCCAATGCCCGAATAAGAGGGTCATGGTCTTGAAGGGTAAAAGGCCTGAAGCTCAAATCAAAAGTCAGAGTGACAAGAGCTCGGACGACTAGTTGATAGAAGAAGATATCTATCCCAAGGACTTCGATAAACTCTTAGCTACGGCTACACAAGCTGACTTGAAGGCAGATCCCAAACAAAGGGAAAATTTATTTCACATGCAATGCCTAGTAAATGGGAAGACCTATTCCCTGGTCATCAATGGAGGTAGCTATACCAACATCATTTCTATCGAATTAGTATAAAGGATGAAATTGCCGACCTAGCTGCACCCCCAACCTTATGGATTAAAATGGTTTAATGACAAAGGTATGGTCTATGTGCATAAAAGAGTGCAGATCTTATTTAAGGCAAGGCAGTATGAGGATGAGATCAACTTTGACGTAGTGCCTATGAATGCTGTGAACCTATTTCTTAGTTGACCATGGGATTTTGATCGGAAAGTGATCCATGGCGGATTCCTCAACACTTACGCTATTTGAAAGGATGGGAAGAGCTATATCTTAACCTCGATGAGCATTGGGGAAATCCAAAAACACTCGGTACCCATGGTAAAATGGAAAGGGAGAAGAAGCTTATTCAGTATCCCAACCCATACTCAACACTTAACGTCGAGGATAACTTCCTTTCAAACCCGTAATAATGATGGGAATTAGCCTTCGACCATATCCAAGCCGAGGCTGATGAATACTTGCTGAGGCCGAGCTATAGCCAAAAGGACGAAGGGAAGGAAAATAAATACTCAGCATCAACTCTGTCATCAGTCAAGGTGTCGAGAAACCACAAGGCCAAATACTCAAGACTAAAGAACCACTCAGCACCGCACCAAGAGACTCGTGCCGAGTGATTCTAGTGCTCGACAATTATGGGCCAACCTTTCTAGTATCTCGGCTAAGTTACGCAAGACTTCAGGGACTCCTTCCTGAACCCGCACATCCAACTGCCAACCCTATTCGATTTGGAAACTACTCCTTCCAGGACATGCTAAGTGACTGCAGACCGACTTCCCTTGTAAAACATACAGTTTTGTATTCTTATACATGTTTTCCTTCATTTTTTTTTATGGGCCTAATTCTTTAGGGTTTAATGCCTTGTAAATTATTTACAGTTTTGCCACTAGGGTTTAGGACTTGCTATAAATAGCAACATTTGTACTAATATAGATAAATAGACACATACAGATACAAACATATATATAGAGAGAGAGTAAAACTTTCCTCTTTCGAGTAAGGTTGTACTTAAACTAGTAGAGCTTATGTTTGTCGGATTATTGAGTATCGATTACTCTCTTTAATCTCTCCCGTGTTCTTATCAATATTATTCTTAAGATTGTAGTGAACCCTTTCATTTGAATTGGTTAGTAAGTTATATCTAACCCTCCTTTGAATCCCAAGCGACATTTAGTGTTTGTGAGTTTTATCAAACTCTATTTCGAGATCGAACTGTATTTTGAGCTCATATTGTGTTTGTGTCTTGGTGAGTTATATCCATTTACATTCACCATCAAAAACCTTCTTGTTCTTCATACCCATTTTTCTTTTGGAATCTCGAATACCCATTCTAGGTTCCCAACCCACTACAATGAAACCTTATCATAATTGATGCTTCATTTCAATTATTTAAGCAATGATACCAACATTTGACTCAAAAAATTAGCTTGATTTTTGCAAATTCCCCAAAATCATAGATCATGAAAGCATGATAACCATAATCAAAATTGGCCACTAATGGCCATTTTCTTGTTTCTCAATGCTCAAACTGGTCTAAATAAGTCCCTCTAAGGGTTGTTCAATCATCAATCACCTCTCAAATTCATTTAAACACATGCAACCAAGCTCTCTCTCTCTAAGCCAAGAAACTCATTCTCTCTCTAAGTTTATGTTCAAATTCATAATGATTCGAGCACAACTACCATCATAGTGAAGTTGCCCAAGCTCATAGCTCCTGGAAGTAACCACTCCCAACCCCTGTCGTAGCTTCTATGGCATCCACAACCAAGCCTTAGCTCAAACCACCTTAGCCATCGCACTACCCCAACACCACTACACATCCCATATAAGAACCACCACTCCAACGGCCACATACCCATTGAAAACCCATACATGATGCCTCTTTGTCGTTTACTGACCACCCAACAAGCCGCGCACTACCTCTCCCTTACTAACCCAAACCACCTAACTCCTTCAACTGCCAAACCACTACTGTACACCACCTTACCATCACCAAACACTCTTTTACCAATAAATTCTCACAAATCTACTCTTACCCACTAGCTTAAGTTGCCAAAAGCCACGATGAAGAGTTCTTCAAATCGTAAGCCATCTTCCCCAACCATGATCATATCCTATACATGTGATCGGGTTAATGCAACTCATCCCGAACTCAAAGGTCCAACCCAACCCAAGCTCCAAAGTCCAACCTGTATGCTGCATCCTAAGTCTAAGTCCAGTATATTCTCCTTTTGGGTTTATTTGTTTTGTTGTTTTGTTTATTCGTGTTGTAAATTTTTTATTTTTGTTTGCTTATTATGTTGTAACAAAAAATTATAAAAAAAAAAATGAAGTTTTTCTTAACTCTTAGTTGAAGGTTAGTATTAAATGGGTTAGGCTTAATACTAATTGAGTTTAAAAAAATAATATAAACTGGAAAAATTCAGGCTCAACAGCTTAGCAACTCTACTAAGTACATCAAGAGGGCTAGCCACTTAAAAACTTTCTAAAATTAAAATTGAATTTCAAAATACCCATGTTATTTGTTTATTGTTATGATTCATTCCATGTAAATATTCTTTGTTTTAGTTGTTATATTCATGTTGCATGCAACATACTTAAGATATTAGGGGAAATGATTGCATCAAGGAAGCTGGNCATAATTGAAGAGAATTACATGTGTACTTAGAGATAAGATACATGTTTCTTCCGGAAAGTTGATTGTTTGTATAAGAATTC
This sequence comes from Lumnitzera littorea, assembly GCA_024138015.1. Classification (NCBI taxonomy): domain Eukaryota; kingdom Viridiplantae; phylum Streptophyta; class Magnoliopsida; order Myrtales; family Combretaceae; genus Lumnitzera; species Lumnitzera littorea. The sequence goes on from JAMXBB010000008.1 coordinate 68,700,894, forward strand.
ATTATACATTAATGCAATTCTAAGTTATATTACTAAGTGAAGAGATTCCGGTAAATAATTTAGGATTAGGGTTAATATGCTTGAGAAAGATATTAGCTTTAATTGTGAATCCCTCCGGTCAAGAATTATAGAAACTAAATTGAATATATTTTAAAAGGTTACATGTTAAACACTAGGGGAAATAATTCCTAAATACATTATTGCATACTTGAAGTCGTTCATAGTTTTATTTCTTTCTAATTTATTTAATCAAGTTTCATAATTGGTTTAGTTTGTTAATTTCAGTATTTTTAATTCATTCAATTTATCACAATTTTCCGGTTAGATAATAAAGCTAAGGTTAATATTAATACTCAAAATCTTTGAGGGATCGACTCGAACTCACATCCGCTATATTAAAATTGATAGGTGCACTTGCCTCATATCAATCACCATCTTTATTTGTAAAATAAAGCTATATCTTTCTCTCTCACAAAGAAAAAAAAAAAAAAAGAAGAAGAAGAAGAAATTTGCTAACAATTACAATTTCTTATAGGCTTAACCCAAACACTAACCTTTGGCTTTTAAGGTAGCCATCCTAAAACAAAGACACTCAACCCATTCAGGCAGCCAACCTAAACACTAAATCTCGATCCATTAAGGTAGCCAACCCAAACACTGACTCTTAACCCTTTTAGGTGACTAACCTAAGCACAAACCCCAGCCCATCAAAGTAGCCGAACTAAGCCAAAACCCCTGGTCTAGTGAGAAAAATCAAACCCTACTACAAACCAAGTTAAAACATAAAGTTAAATACAACCTCAGTCTTGAACTCAGATCAAATGAAAAGTATTGTTTCATGTAGGGGCATATTTTAAGAAACTAAGAGGCAAAGCCAATCTCCACCCCGAGGCAAACAAATATATATTCCTCCTTAAGGAATTGGTAACTCACTTTTAAAAGGTTTATGATGGAAAAAAGATAAACTATATCCCACACACTAACCCTTAAACACTTTGAGAGTTGAGTAACATCATAAGGAGGATACTTTGGACTCGCTCCTTAAAGGAGATCCATTTTGAATTTGATATGCAGATTAAAATGAAGTTAGGCATTCATTTTCAAATCCCGAACACAATTATCCTTTATTAACCTCATTAGACCAATTTAGAGAATCTTCAAATTTAAACCCTGTCAAGAACCACCCTACTGTAAGGCAATTCAGAGGTTAGGGTTGTTAGTTAGGAGAGAAGAATAAAATTAGTTTATGCTTGCTTTAGTAACATTAATTCAAAGATGAATTTTATTTCTGATAAGTTATTTTTCTTTGAAATGAAGGAGAGTCAATTCCTTTTCAAACACCCAAAGCTTATATATACCTCGCCAAAGTCTATACACTAGGAATTTATGGATTTAGGGCCTTGAATCTATTAAAGACAAAAACTTAGTATTGGAGATGATCACGCCTAAGGCTAAAGAAAAGAAAGAAATAATGGGGAAAAGTAATAAATAGAAAAAGAGAGAGAGAAAAGAAGAAGAAAAGAAAAAGAAAAACAAAAGGAAGAAAGGCTTGAGATTCATGCTTATATGTAAGAGAAAAGCCCTAACCAAAGAAGGCCCAAGAACATAAAACCCTAAGTCACATTCCTAGCCCAAAAACACAAACTTCCATATCCACTCCAAATCACAAACAAAAAACCTTCTTACCAATCCCAAATCACAAACGCAAGACCTTCCTACCCATAATACCACCCATATTTATGTTCTTCTGATCATAAGGAATAATTTATCCTAAATAAAAATTGTTTTCTGAAACTAGGGCAAGCACATTTGTAGTTTCTTCCTAAAGGTTCTTGACTTGTACACCTGAGTTGAATAAATAAATCTTTCAAAATAAGCCTTTTCATTAATCCCTCTTGAAACCATTTAACAAAAATCCTAAATTCACAATGTCAAACCAAAAAACACCTAATAGATTGATCAAAGCGTATTACTTGCAAATTGGACTATAATTTTTGGAACAGTAGTCAAGAGTGTAATCTAGACTAAAAGTGAGCAACTCCTCTTTGACTAGACTAATCATGAGTTACCGTTTCCTTAGGTAAAAAAATCGCAAGGCTTTACTAAGAAGCTTAGCATCAAGGTCAAGAGACATTGTCAAAGACTAAGAAGAATATGAAAGGCCCCACATGGTTATCAAGGAAGAGAATGGTTATAACACTTACTTCTTAAATAAGAATTTGTACCCATTAGCAAACTTTCAAGAAAAAGAGAGAGAAAGCAAAGGCATTCTACAAGTTTCTCCATTCATTTTTCAACTCCATGTCAACTCGATATCAACCCAAGTGGTCAAGCTTTCAATTCATATTACCTACTTCTTTCTGATGTGGTCACACCTTTTAACTTGACCATAATAGTTGAAGTCATTCTCCCTAACGCAATTTTTTATGTCCATTAACTCTTTTTTAAATCAAGGGACATAATCCATAAATGGTTTTTACTAAATTCTTTATTTGTAAATTTTTCAAGACAAGAGGTTTTTCAAATAGATTACATGCCCTAGTTTTGCTTTTTAAGGTCTTTAGCTACCCCATAAGGCACTTACCCTCATCTCAAATATCTTTTTAGGGTTTTACCCAGTTCAAGGAGTGTTGTCCCACAATCTCTTTTAGAGTTCTAACCAGCTCAAGGAGTGTTGACCCCTCTCATTCTCTCTAAGGTTCTAGCCAGCTCAAGGAGCACTAACCCATCTCATCTTAATAAGGTTTTAGCTAGCTCAAGAAGTGTTATGCCACAATCTCTTTTAAGGTTCTAGCCAGCTCAAGGAGCACTAACCCGTCTCATCTCCTTTAAGGTTTTAGCCAGCTCAAGGAGCGTTATCCTGCCTAATCTTTATAGGATTCTAGCTAGCTTAAGGAGCATTGTCCCGTCTAATCTTTTTAGGATTCTAACTAAGTCAAGGAGTGTTTTCCAATCCTAAATCTTTTTAGGGTTCTAGCTAACTCAAGAAGCACTATCCCATCTAATCATTTTAAGGTTCTAGCCATCTCAAGGAGCACTATCTCATCTAATCTTTTTAAGATTCCAGCCAGCTCAAGAAAGCTGTCCCATCCCAAATCTTTTTAAGGTTCTAACTAGCCTAAGGAGGGTCGTCCCGTCCTAAATCTTTTTAAGGTTTTAGTCAACTCAAGGAGCACTGTCTCATCCTAAATCTTTTTAGGATTCTAGCCAACTCAAGGAGTATTATCCTATCCCAAATCTTTTTAAGGCTCTAGCTAGCTCAAGGAGCGTTGTCCTATACAAAATCTTTTTAAGGTTCTAACTAGCTTAAGGAGCATTTTCCCATCTCACATCTTTTTAGGGTTTTAGCCAGCTTAAGGAGCATTGTCCCATCTAATCTTTTTAGGGTTTTAGCCAGCTCAAGGAGCGTTATCCCATCTTATAACCTTTTTAGGGTCTTAACTAGCTTAAGGAGCATTTTTTCCATTCACCTAAGTTAGCCAGCTCATAGGAACATGGCCAGGTTCTCAATTTAGGGTATTAACTAGCTTAAGGAGTATTTTGCCCATTCACCTAAGTTAGTCAACTCAGAGGAACACAACCAGGTTCTCATTTTAGAGTCTTAGCTAACTTAAGGAGCACTTTGCCCATTTACTTAGATTAGTCGGCTCAAAAGAACATGACCAGGTTCTCAATTAGGGTCTTAACCAGCTAAAGGAGCACTTCACCTTTTTACCCAAGTTAGTCAACTCAGAGGAGCATGACTAGGTTCTCTTTATGGTTCTAGCCAACTCAATGAGTGCTATCCCAACATACAATTCTTTTTAGGGTTCTTATCAACCTATAAGGGCACTACCCTCCTCTTAGTATCATTTAGGGTTCCAGCCAGCCAACTCCTAGGGCGCTAGACCCTTCTAAAACTCACTCTAAGGTCTCAATCAACTCTTAGGGCATTAGACCCATCTAAAACTTACTGACAAATCCTCAGTGGATCGAACTTACGACAACCAGCTTGATGTAATGCTTCTTAAGGTAAATTCATTTTCAGGGAAAAAATGGTGTCTCATTTTGTCTTTTGTAGTAAAGTTTTACTCAAACTTCACCAAGAAAAAGAAGTAGTTGTAGACACCTTATTTTTACCCTCCTATAATTTTAGAAATTTCTAGAATAGGAAAATGGTCCTAATTTAGAAAAATACAAAAACAAATAGAAAATTTAGAAAAAAGTACAAAAAAAAGAGAAGAAAAAGGAAAAGAAAAAAGAAGAAGAAGTGAATAATTTAAAATAGAATAGGAAATTTTAAAATAGATTTTTTTGTCTTAAATAAAAAAAAAAGAGAGAAATGTTAGGCCTAAGCTTATATTTAATTTTGGCCCAAGCTGACCTAATTAATATATGTAATTTAATTGCACATATGAACAAGGCACAGGCCGCTAGCCTGTTAGTAAATCATACACATACACATACATATAGTAAAGACTCGGGTTTGATTCTTGTTATAAGCGTTGTACGCCTTATTTTCCCTTTTGGCTCCAGCTTTCCACGTATCGGCCTGTCATTGGCTAATACGATAATTTTCTTTCTTTTTCTTCCTTTTTCCCTTTCTCTTTCGAGCAAGAACAACCTAAGGTTCCACATTTCAAGCCATTTTTTTATTCTTTTTCATTAAGAATTTATCAAATAAATGATGAAATCGTAAAGACCACATGGGATACTATGCATCTGACTCAATTTTGAGTCCTAATACATTCATTTGCCCATTGAATTCGACATTGAAAAATTAGGAAAACATCAACCCACTATCTCAACACTTACACAATCTAATCAAATCTAGGCTTTGAAGGAAAGTAATTAATGCTTCATTTCAATTATTTAAGCAATGATACCAACATTTGACTCAAAAAATCAGCTTGATTCATACGAATTCCCCAAAATCATAGATTATGAAAGCATGATGACCATAATCAAAATCGGCCATTAATGGTCATTTCCTTGTTTGTCAATGCTTAAACTAGTATAAATAGGACCCTCTCAAGGTTGTTCGATCATCAATTACCTCTCAAATTTGTTCAAACATAAGTAACCAAGATCTCTCTCTCTTGCTTAAGAAACTCATTATCTCTTTAAGTTTCTATTTGAATTCACAATGATTTAAGCACAACTACCTTCACGATGAAGTTACCTAAGCTCATAGCTCCTAAAAGCAGCCACTCCTAGCCTCTGTCATAGCTGTTGTGGCTTCTGTAACCAAGCCCTAGCTCAAACCACCAACACCATCGCACTACCCTAATGCCATCGTAGGTCCTACACAAGAACCACCATACCAACAGCTACATACCCATTAAAAACCCATACCCGATGCCTCTTTGTGCTTCACTAACCACCCAACAAGCCACAAGTAACCTCTCCCTCACTAACCCAAACCACCACTATACACCACCGCTCCATCGCCAAACACTCTTTTACCAATAAAATTCTCACAAATCTACTCTTACCCATTAGCTTAAGTTGCCAGAAGGCACTACAAAGAGTTCCTCATGTCATAATCCTTCCTCCCTAGCCACAATCACGTGTTATACACATGACTGGGTTAATGCAACTCAACCCAAACTCAAAGGTCCAACCCAACCCAAGCTTCGAAGTCTGACCTCTATGCTACATCCCAAGTCCAAGGCTAGTATATTCTCCTTTTGGGTTTATTTGTTTTGTTTATTCATGTTGTAAATTTTTTAGTTTTTCTTTCTTATTATGTTGTAATAAAAACTTGCAAAAAAAAGAGAAAAGAAAAAAGAAAAATGAAGAAAGAAAGAAAAGGAAGAGAAGAAAAAGAAAAGAAAGCTTTATTTATTTACATTTTTTTTAGGTTTTTTTTTTTTAAAAAAAGAGATATATAAAAAATATAAGTAAATAAAAATAAAAAATTTATAATTTACATCACTTCGAAAAATTATTTTCAAAAAATAAAATTGAATAAACCCTTCTTTCAAAACTAGGACTTCTTTTAGAATTTTCCAAAAAAGGAATAAATTACCTGAATTAAGACCCTTTTAGAGTTTTTCTTTAAATAAAATAAAACTGACAAAAATTTAAATTTGGTCGTTTTCTTAATTTAAAATCAATCTAAAAATTAAATTTTTCATTAATAAACTACAAAAAGTATAATCCCTACTAAAGGATATATAGGGACCTATGAGGCGACTTAAAATAGGGAAATCTTTTTATTTTCCCTTTTGTAAATAAATTAGATTTGTTATTTTTGTTCTTGTGCAAATAGAATTAATTTTTGTAAATATAGAATTAGCTAAAAGGGTATTTTAAGAAATAAACTTAATTTTGGAAAGATTAAAAGTAGTACCTGATTAGGATTTAATAAGGTAGCCCTCAAATCCAAGATCTCTAGTTTCAAAACCATTTTAAAAATTGGTTTTTCCAGTAAACCAGTGGCTAGGTTAAATTGATCTACCCAATTGATTTAACCTAATCCATTTTTTCCCAACCCTGATCGATAGAAAAAACCAAGTTTTTCTTAATTCTTAGTCAAGAGTTAGTATTAAATGGGTTAAGCTTAATGTTAATCGAGTTAAGAAAAATAATAAAATGAGAAAAAATTTAGGCTTGACATCACTTTTTGGCTACCATGATTGAGATCTCAAATCTCAACGTGAACGTAGCACTAAATGCTATAATTATGGGAGTAAAGGACTGCTATTAGTTCTTTTACTCCATTATAGAGAAGAGACCAAAAGTTGATCTTAAAGAAGCCTTAATCGAATGACATGTAAAGACATGTCATAAAGAGACGATTGAGAGGAGAAACAAGCGAACTTGATGTCTTATGTGCATAAGTGAGACAATGAATCAAATATAATAGACATAAGGGTTCTTGATTTGTTCTTGGCTTAAAAGTTGGTTTGATCTTTCATAGAGGCATTTTAGCCGAGTTTCTTAGTTGGAATAATGTTTGTAAATGAGAGACTTAGCCTCCTATTAGTAGATTTTTTTAGGATGACCTTAACCATTGGATCATTCTAAGATGGATGGTTGAGATCTACCATTGCTAATAGCCATGGGGTCACTCCTGATGGTGCAACAACTTGAATTCATCCCTTCTCTTCTTATACAAACCACAAGCTTAGGCTTAGGCTTAGATAAGCCCAATGGATTTTAAGAGAAGAAAAGAAAGCCCATTATATTAAGATAAGTCCATGAGTCTTATTTTAGTATACAAACTCCAAAGAGCTTTTTTTAAGCCTACTTTTCAATCGCAAGACAACTAAATAAGGTCAAGAGAGAAAAAAAAAAATCGATCTAGTGATCTCTGATCCAAGCTTGCTAAGCAAGATTTCTTTAAGACGCCTTTGAGTGGACCTGACCTCTAAGCCTTATCATTAATCCATTAAACCAATATGTGCCATTAAATTAGGTTAAAACCCAATTATTGTAATAACCTTCTACAAACTTCCATTGAGTTTCCAGTTTTAGTTGCAGAGGACAATATCATAGTTAGAAGGCAATTCAAGCAATAGTCCTCAAATGAAAAGAAAGAGTTTTGCGGATGCAATATCCTACTAGATTAACTTAGTCCTCAAATAAGTGATAAAGAGCCTGGTCGATTCAAAAGGTAAAGTTTACAACGTCAAAAGCACACCATCTCGATATTTGATGCACACCACGAACTTATCAAGCCACAAGAGATTTTGTTGGAGGTCAAAAATCGAGGCACTCTAACCTAGCTATGAAGATGAGCAACAACCCTATTTGAAGGAACTTAAACAAATGCCATAAGTTCTACTGAGATGGGGGCCATACCATCACCGATTATATGCAACTTAAAAATGCCCTTAAGGATTTGATGCGAAGCTACTACCTCAAGTAGTACATCGAAGAGATTAATCGACCTTTGAAACAGATCTCCTATAAGAGGGATCAAGATCATCAGGAACTAACCATTGAACAACTTTAGGGTAATTGATTGAGACACTTCTTAGACATGCTTCTGATAAGGGATGCTGGCAATAAGGAAAAGGATCCCTAATAGGAAATTTTATCAAACGAACTTAAGTGTGACTAAAGATGCTCCTAATAGGGGATAATCTTCTAGTCTCTACAACATACAAATCAAATAGAAGAGAACATAAAGGAAGAGAAGCAAAACACAACACTTGGAGAAATTTTGATTACATTTTAAGCATAATTTAGTAGCACCTATAATTACAAATTGGCATATATGCCAAAGTATGTACAAAGAACAATAACAAAAGAAGAGAAGAGGAAGAAAAAGAAAAAGAGTATAAATTAAGAAAAAGGAGTTTTCGCTATTAGCCTTTTACTTGCTTAGTAGAAAGCAAAGTCAACTCCTTGAGCTTTTGCTCAAGAGGCTACACCAATAAGGGCATCCTACACGATTGGCACATCGATTTTTAAGACCTTAAATAGATCAGGGTTCTAAATAGTCTTTGCATGAGGAGGAGTGGTACCTTCAAATGCTTTATAGATAAGCTCCAATGCAATCGCATTATCCTTGACCACTATCGTAATCTCTAAGAGCTTAACAGGGGAGACCTCTAGGGCAAGATTGCTTAAAGGGTATCGGCATTGAATATTTTCTACCTTGCTAGCTAAAGTCGTTGTTTGTATCTCGCTTTTAGATGTACTTCTTGAACTTATGTTAGTTGACCTCCATTAGGTCCAACTATAATCCTTAAAGTCCTTATTGGCCCAAGAATATTTGAAGATCCTTAACCGATTTGCCTCTAAGATTTTTTTGGCTTAGCCACTCCTCAGTATTGGTAGCCCACTCTTCTAATTCCTATGTATGCCCATCTTACCTACTAACCTACTTATTTAACTCTTAATTATGAGCTTTAAGCCCTTCTGCTCCTCAAGGATATTGTCCATAACAGTCTTAACAATGTTTAGCTCACCATAGAGTTTAGCCATCTAAAACTTAGCCTTCAAAGACTGCTCTAATGCCTTTCCTTCTTCTTGTCAAGTCATCCTTAGATCAAACACCAGCTTCCCAATCTTTTAGTTAGTAGACTACACATGTTGTTCCATATGGTCAACTTAACTTGAGCAATCTTTGCCTACTCCTAAGCTATCCTGGTCTCTTCCCAAGCAACCCAATGATCGAACTCAACTTAAAATGCCCTATGGTTAGCTAATGGATTCCGTCTAACAAGAAGACGATTACACTTACATAATTTAACCAAGTCTTTTGTAAGTGATGTACCTTATTGATTTCTAGGCACCAACACAATATGGAGGCTTACAACCCATCGAGTAACTACAACATAAATAAAAATGAAGCTAGATGAAATGGACTACTCAAATGATAGCCTAAAGAGCTCTATTACTTATGCCGTATATCCATGTACAAGCACTCCTTGGATTTTCTCTATAGTCTAATATAAAGCCACTTCCTCCAAATTATGCTTATACCTAAGGAGCAACATATTTGATGACAACTTAGCATAAAGTGAACCATTGCCTAAAGTGGCATCCTCAACTAACAAGTCTTAATTCGATGAACTTTTTTCCCCAACCAAGTGTGATAGTAGAGAAAGAAGGTGCATCATGCTCATGCTCCTTCTTCTCTCTTCCTTCTCTTCCTCTCCTCTTCATCTTTCCCTTTTCACTACCACTCCTTGTTGGAGTTTAGGGAGGTATGGCCTCCGAAGGAAACTCATCTTACCTTAAGATCATCCAAAATATTAATGACCCTACCTAAACAGTTGCAAAAGTTCCCCTAACATAAGTTGCCTTGTGAACTTTAGCTTTCTTAAACTCTTATCCGCTTTTCTAACCCTTATCACCTATCTCCTCACCCTTCTCCTCTATTGCAATAGAAGCTAATAGTCTAGGTTAACAAGCTCCTTAATCAATAGGAGCAAGTGGACCAACTTGACAAGCTACTTGAAAGCCAACTCTCCTATTTTAATCTCTTTTACTAAAGCTTGAGGGGATAAGTCCTTGTTGGTCAACTTACTATTGCCTCTCTCCATAGCTTTGCCTAGCCACAAGTTTCAAAGAATTCATTCTCTTAAAAGCCATATATGTAAAGATAAAGATGATAGTCAGATTAGTAAGATGTGAAAGAAGAAATGTAAAGCATGGTGGTGAGCACAAGCCCTTAAGTAGACTTCTCATCCCCAACAAATAGCAAGTGGCCAGCTCCTTCGAATCGTTCCACCTTGACATGGCAATAAGTATAAACCTTACCTTTCACCTCATCCTTAGTAACCCTCGACACTTATCACCAAACATATTGTCAACCGTACAACTTCAAAGGGCATAGTCCTTCTAGCAACATAAATTAATACTTGAGCCAACTCTTGGTTAGCCATCATTAACTCAATGGCTTCATCTTTGATTAGTTTAACCCAGTGCGTTTGGAAATCTAGTGCCTAAGTAAACTTGAAATGGTGTAGTTGTCCTTCTACCCCATAATGGAAGAGTCTAGCTTGACAAACAACTTCACATCGCCTCACTTGGTGAAATAATACCACCTATGGAGTAGGGAGATTACTTAAAAGCATAAAAGTATTGGAAGAGCTACACTATAGGCACCATGAAGAAACACTCGCATAAGGACTCAATGGATGCCATTATCTAGTACGAGTTAAAGAGTAGTTTATACAGGTTCAAGCAATGATACTTGAAAATTCCTTTCAAGAACTCCAAGAAAGGAAGCTACAAATTGAACTTGAAGTAATGGTAATACAAATAAAATGGGTCTCCTTTCATCAATGCAACCTTCTCATTAGAGGTTGTCGACCAAATGCTCCAGCGTAGGGTAAGGCATAAAATATTACTTTATTGACCTCACTTCCCTCTCTAATAAGCGATGCACTACCTCATTGGGTCCAGAAGATGACTAAGTACCTTAGTAAGGGGGGGTGGGAAGGACCATCGTTAAGATATTCATTACCGTCAACCACTGATGTAAAGCTTTCCTCTTGCAACCTCAATGCCAACGCCCTATCTTCTTCCTTCTTTACTTGTATCATCATCTTCACCATGATCGATGGAGCAAAACTTCCAACCATTATCTGCATCACTGTTTAGAAGGCAATAAGGTAGGGTTGGGGAGTGGAATCCTAGGTGCTTCTTACCCTCTTCTTGTTCTCCTTACAAGGATAAAGTAAGAGGAAGAAAAAGAAGACATAGTGGATATAGTTGACTTCATACCTAACTAAATGTTGAAGAACTATGAAAATAATAAAGAGCATGAAAATGAGAAGGCTCACTTGATAAGAAATAGCTTAACTAAAGAAGCTTAAAGAGAATAAGAAGTTTCGTAGATTGCAAAATGTGAAGAACATGACATAGTTACCTACTTTTATATCGGAAAAACCCTCAATAAGGGTAAACATGCAAAAAGACACAACTTTTATGTCATAGATTCACTACGTATATCTTCCGTCTTAATAGCAATCTACATACCCCTATACAAAATACGGACATATGAGATCGACTATGCTGTCACAATACTTGTGCAGTTGTAGTGCCTTTATAGTCATGCCTTATCTTCTATTGATGCATGTCTTCAAAATTTAATGCATTGAAAAACATTAGCAAAAGAAAATCGGATTATGCCTCATGATACACTCCAAAATAATCAGAATGTATGAATTGCCATCTAACGATCGATAGAGGAAGCACAATCATCATATAAAATGTGCTCAATACAATTCTTCCTCAAATCGGTTCAAGGGGTAGAATAAGGTCTTAGTCAATTAACTTAACTACTCAACAAAGTTATCCCCTTACACTTTACTACTCCTACTCAAAATCATATTGGCTTGGTTATTCTTTGATACACCTACATCATGCAAGTGCCTTAAACATTAAATTTCGATTCATCTTGACACTAAGTCAACACCTTACCTATTAGCCAAGTACTTGAACCATGACATACTTCATCTCACACTAAGATTTAAAGTTAATCGAGTATGCTGGGATGCCCTTAAGAATTGTAATAGATGGGCCAAACACTAAGGGAAGGCCAGGCTACACCATAGATTCATTCTTTACTCTCTAACTAAGCATTTGTAAAGCCACATCAGACAATGGTCTTAACTTAGATGGTTAAGGCCCAACCTGAATTACCTCTCCTGTTTATCAAAGCAAAGGGCAAGTGTTAGTAATACATTCTTCCTTAGGTCTTTAAGTCCATGCTTAGCATATAATCTATACAATTAAAGGAAGGTAGGAAGAACAATGGTTAAACACAACAACTAATGACATCCCCACAATCCTCTTCATGCTCTACCCCATTACAATTAGAGATCTCAGGAGTTATAGGAATGTCTCTTACTTGATAATCCTACTTTTCCTTGCCTTTAAATACCTTTGAAGCCCTTAAGGTAAAAAGATCTAAAACTCAAGCTTGCAACATATATTTTTGCTATCACTATCATAACCCTTTCTTGTGCTTCCACTAACATGAGCATCAGAATGTGCATGCTAGAGACATCTTTGGCATTCTATCATAACTCGTGTATTCATTTTGTAGATCCCTATCCTACAAGTGAATCTACTCTCGAGCTTAAGCCTAACATCCTTAAGGAAAAAAAAACACCACCATCCATCTTACCTCTAAATTTTTATTATCATGTATGAGTTAATAAAAATAAATAAATAAATAAAATGTATAAGATTTTTCATTCATAACAACATATGATCGTAAGGGATTCAAAATAATTTAGGTAAACATTACAAAACCATATGCCTAAAACATCCTATAATCCAATTATTACCCAAATAAATTATAAATGTTTATATTTTTCCAATATTAATTATTGCATCTATGAAAATTAGTTTACTTATGATATATATTTGTAAATAATAGACCATTCCCTCCATAGTTGTATAGATCAATAGCTATATGAAAAGAAAATACCTTAAAAGAGAAATTGAATAGAAGTTCAATTTAATAAAATGTAAAAAGGTAATATTATAGGTAAGATATCCTAATAAATTATAATTGAATATGTACAAATCATAAGATAGTTTGAAGCGTAAAAATGCTCAAAGATAATTACATTTCTCATAAAATGTACAAGTTATTAAAGAAAAAAGAAGCACAACTATGACGAACAAGAAACATACTCTTATCATAAAACCAAGGCATGATCCTTTAAGAAAACACATGTTTGATCCATTCAAATTAAATGCTTTTTATACAACTAAAAATACTAATAAATTTGTAGTTTATCAAGAGGAACATCTTCAAGACAATGTAGTTGAATTTACTATAAAACTTTAATCATACCAAATTGTGCAATGAACATTCAACATAATTCACTACAAATATAAAAATATTTAAGAAAGAGAGATTTAAGCCATACAAATGTACTCATTCTAGTAGAAGTACATAGCTTTTTTCCTCTTTGAATAATCTTATCTTGTGTCACTTATCTTATTGCATGACAAATGATTAAAGGAGATTTAAAAGGCCATCTTATTCATCAATAATTTATTTATTGGAATTATAGCCAACAATATGAATTAATTGAAATCTTTGGTGATAAATGTAAGTAAAATTATATGAGTGAAAGATAGAGTTTTATAATAAATCAAGCTCACAGAATCTAAAATCTCGAACAATATTTGCATTGCTCATATATACTTGTAATTACATGAAAACAATGTTTGACACATTCTTCATAATTATATTACAGTCTACTAAGAACTAAAAGCATGATGAAAAGCATGATGACTATTTGAAACACCCTTAGGAAATGAGGATATTCAAAGCCTCTATAAATTCATTTTCTTTCATTACCACCATTTGCAAATAAAAAAAAAAATCATCCATAAAATATTCATTGTTCTTGGCATACAATAAAATAAGTTTGTTCCTATTATGAAATTATACATATCATTTAAATATTAAATGTGCACATACATGAACACAATCTAATATTGAATAAATATAAGTAAATAAGTGGATTAATAAGCATAAAAGCACTAATTCTCTCACTTTTTTCCATCTTCCAAGTTGAACAAGTTCCTAGCAAATAATATAGAAAAATAAATAAATCTAATATTTACCTATTTTTATGAGTTTCATTAAAAGAAAACTCATTGTTTTTAACCGTAAACAAATATCAAAAAACTTCACTATTGTACTGTATTTATTAAATGGTTTCTTCTAAAAGGTAATGGAAGTCAATTTAGGAGGTCTCATTTCTCTTGATTTAGTACACATTAATCAGAAAACAACATAAAAGAGGTTTCAATGTAAATGAGAATGAAACCGAATAATAATATACACAACATGTTTACTACTTGATTCAAGACACCGGGACAATTCAAAATAAAACATATTATGTTAGCTAAACAAATATAAAATTAATTTTCACCAAGATAACAAAAAAGAAGAAATAATCAATCCAAGAAAAGAAACATTGGCATTTCAAAACTAAAGTTAATATAATACAAATAAAAATAATAACAACATATTATATATCACAAAAGTTAGAGGCAATAAATAAGATCTAATCCAACATAAACATTGAAAAGAACGATTTAAAAACATTGATCCATGAGGTAAAAAATTCCTCCTAATCATACTTTCAACAACTGAAGATTTCTAAAGAACTTTTCAAGTTTCAAAAATCAAGAAAAACAATGTAAAAATAGTCAAATTCCTTTTATATGTATGTTTAAAATAAAAACATCTAAAAAGAATAATAATAATAATACGTAGCTATCAACAACAAAAACAAAATGAAGAGCTTCTCAACAAACATGTTTTTGCCATCATCAATACTAGGGACTGAAATCTGAGATCTTATGCGTACCTCATCAAGTAACATGTACTTATTTATCAAGAAGTAATTATCCAATTGTATAGATTGGATTTATATGAACATAAGTTGTGGAAAAGTTATTTTGGTAGCTGAAAAGCTGCTTACGTTTGGTTAATAAAATCAATGATTACTCATTAAAAGTGGGATTGACCATTCTATGAAATAAATAATTAGTATCTTATGCGTCAGCTAAATCTAAATAATTCCAAAAATATAATATTTTTTTTTTTGTACGTTTTATACACATGAACATTTCTAGGGGTGTAGAACCAAATATGAAACTTTGGCTTAATATAATACTAACGGATGATGCACCGACAATGCATGTAGTGATTAAACAACATCAAATTCTTGAAAATTGATTACAAAAAATTTACATAATTAACTACATGATCAAGGAATAAAAAAATGTGCAAAAAAAAAGGTATATGTAAAGAAAGAATGATCCCATTTGTACCTAACCGCATCATCAATGAATATTCCCCTTCTTCAATAATCTTATCCACATGTTGGCACTAACATTCCCAAGATGAGTGCTACTCTTATCTATCCATTTAAACTAAGGGATAGTAGCAAGTGACCTTAAGGCATAGCTTTTGTACAACATCGAGCTTCGTTCTTAAGTCCATATGAGGTACGCAGTATGTAACACTTATGTACTTACACGAAACCTTAGCTTACCTTCGACTCTCGCAATTATGATGCACCCTAGTTCGTATGATTGTTGGTTACCATGTGTTCACCCATAGGGCCACTTCACCAACTCTAGTCCATCCCCTCCTACAATAATCTCAACATTAGAAATTAAAGAGGCTCTAAATTATTGAGTTCAAATTGCTTATCGACCTCTTCAATTTCCTCTTATTGTGGGGTTTAGAAATTCACTTTGTATTCACTCATTATAAGAAGCACCTTTGAATCCAAGGAACTTAAATTATATCATCACTCTCTTTTAACTACTCTCCTCTCTTACTTAACTTTGCTTCCATGTTCTCGCTATTAAGATTCTCCCTAATTTCCAACTCCTCTTCTCCTTCCATCTTCAAATCACCCTCTCCATTCTTTAGGGGGTAATTGAAAGGTTCATTCTCTATGAATATGAGGTGGTAGAATAAGGCAACTAAGAGTTGTAACGAGGTAAAACTATCAAGATCAAAGGTGCTATACTTCTCCTCATGCTCACTAGCCAACTTAGCAATAGATTTACCTTATGGTCGCTTATTTACCCATATATTAGGTTGGCATAGCAAAGTGGTTTAGGGTATCAACTAGGTCATTAAAGGTATGGGGATCCTCTATTGCATGTTTTACCAAACACTTTGTAAGAAGTTCTTCTAGAATTATTTTTTTTTTCCTCAGTTGCTCTTCCTAAAAATTAGGATAGTGTGTATAAGAAGTATAAGGGTCTTGCCAATAAGGGTATGAGTTAAAACATTTGCAAGAAAAGTAAAAGTTCCCATAGTACTCACATAGATCCTCATAGTTCATGGTACGAGTTCCACATTATTGCTAAGGGCACTCCACCAACTGTGCTCCATATAGATCTCCACAAACTAATGTAACTTAATTCAATAAACTGTGAAAATTCTCAACTCCAAACTTCACAAAAATTTACAAATTTTAAGAAAGAAGATGAACTAAAATGCAAAATCAAAGGAATCTAAATAAAACTAGTAAATATCCAAACAAAAGCAATCTTAAATGAAAGAAAGAATTTTTTTTTTTTTTCTGATTTTTAATAATGGTTAGAGAAATAAGTATAATATTCTATAGTCCCCAACAATAATCTTACACAAATCATCACCTCCCACCATTTGGCCACAACAATCTACGTGTCATCATCCAACACTCAACGGCTTAAATTCACTAAGTACGTAGATTTGACATGGACTCCATGCATTCTTAAGGATCTACGCATGCCCCTAAAAGTGCCAACAACAAATCTCAAGCATCCTAAGGGTTACATTGGTCAAATCAATCATCAAATCGCACGAGAAGGCACTTAATAGTGCTATTTCCTTCACTAACGAGCCCAAGCTTGCCATTTTCCTCCTTGAGATCATGCAATTACAGCTCGAGCCTCAACCTCTGGAGCTTGAAATAAGCTACTGTCCTCGTCACCTTAACGTTAAGGAAAGTTGTTTAGGGGAGAGGGAGTATGGAATTGATAGGCCTTTTTATGCCTAAGCTCTAAAGGCCTAAGCATAAGTACCTCCACCTCTCTAGGCCGACATCTCAATCCTCTTCAGCAAATGAATCAATTTAGCTCCCTCGACAAACTAGCTCTAACATAAGCCTAGCCACCTATTTGGGCTTCCCCAAGCATGCTATCTTAACCACACTAGAAGGGATTTGTTGCCCAGCTTACCCAATACCAACATGTCCTGTTCAGGCCAACCTTAAGCACTCCTCCAACCTCAACTAGCTTAGGACCTCAAAAGCTCCAATCAACATCTTTGGGTGCCTAACTCCTCAAGGCCTAAGACCTCAAGGACCCCATAGTCCTCAAGGTGACCAGACCCAAGCTTAGCACATTGTGTCAACCTTAACCCTTAAGCTCATGCCAAGTGCTTAACATGTGACTTAAAGACCTCAATGCCATAGCTGCTCTACCAATCCTCCTTCTCTCTTCATTAAATGCCACTTAACATCCTATAGTTCAACCTAGATGCCTAGTCGCCCCAGTTGTGGCGGCTACCCATATTATGTGACAAGCACCTTTCCCTAGAGCCACCAACTAAAAGAAAGGTGTTGTCCCCTCTTGTACTGTATACGCCTCCCTACACCAACCACATATGAGCCAATCTTTGTCTATCACGTATCCCAGGCAGGTAATGTAATATCCCTTAAACGCTAGGTGACTAAATCATTGAAGCACCTTTTAATGTAATGGCTTGGAGTACGTCAAAACTCTAAAGTTAAGCGTGCTCAAGTCAAGTCAATCCAAGGATGTGTGACCTCCTAAGAAGCTATTGTTACACCAAGGGACAAAACTGTATAGTGTTCTACGCTAAAGCAGACAATTCCTTAGTGGGAAGAGTTCCAGCCAGGTTATTACAAGTGGTGTCAAAGCAATCCACCAGTCGGAAGGTTGAAGGTCTTGCCTAGAGGTGATCCTAAACTTATGTAATGAAACTAATAAAAACATCAATTTTGTAAGTGAGGCTGGATTGTAGTACCCCTTAAATGTTAGGTGACTGAACTCTAAATCATCAAAATATCTTTTGATGCAACGACTCAAAATATGTCGAAACCCTAAAGTTAAGCTTACTCAAGCCAAGTCAATCTAAGGATGGGTGACCTCTAGGGAAGTTGCAACACCAAGAGACAAAACAGTACGATGTTCCACTCCAAAGCGGACAATACCTCGATGAGAAGAGTTTTAGAGGGGTCGTTACAAGTAAGCACCATGCCATATAAATAAGGCATGGAGCCTCAAGTATAAGGATTGAATCTCTAGCTCTTCTTATACCTTAATAAATACTCTAAACTATTTTTGTTTCTCTTCTTGCTAACTTAAGCATTGGAGGGCCCTTAATGGCACTACCACAAGGGGCTTTCTCATAGGTCCACCGCTACACACAATTGTAAAACCAATAGAAGACCACCGATAGTGATCACAACATCACCAAAACGTATCAACTTTAGTATTCAATTATTGATTTACCTAGAATATGTTCAATAATCAATCTTAATCTAATTTATTAGATCATGAGAATTTCAAAATTATACTAATGTCTCTGTCGAGACTACTAGCGTCTAATTCTAGAATATTTAACTAAAATCTCTTTCTAATTAAAAGATTTCTATGATTGCATTAATTTTTTGTGAATTCCACTATTAAATTTCACTAAAATCTAGAGAAATTATTTTAGCATATTTCTAGGTCTACCCTAACTTCTTCTAATTATGCTAGATTTATTCATAGTAGGATTTCTCAATATCTAGTTATGAAATCAAATATTGAATTAGTAACTCGTGTAAATATTGATTCAAAGAGAAAATAAAAACACGTAATTAGATCATAATAAATTAAAAAAAAAAATCATATGTTTAACTAAAAAGAAATATCTTTACATAGAAATCTACAATCAATGTTCGAATACTATAAATAAATAAACTAAAATGTTGAAAAGAAATGAAAAGGAAAGATGAAAATTGACATAAGAAAAGGGTTAAAGAGACAACCTTCTTTGAGTCTTGAACATTAGCCCAATCTATGAATGTCTATTATTTACAAGGCTTATAGGTCTATTTATAGCATAAGGGATCTATTAAGGTTTCATAATAACATGATCTTGGACATGACCACGTCAATTGCTTGTGTAACTTTCTATTTATTGAAAAATTCACAAAATTGAGCTCGATACAATTATAACACAATCATGCTATCCCATAATTTCTAAAACACCTTTAGTAAGGGATAAGCATGAGAATTTGCATGCGATGCTAACATTGCAACTTTGACATCCAACTTCTTTTTCATGTAATTCTCCAATAATTGACTCCTTTTTATGCAAATTTCTTTTGAAAGACTAAAATTAAAATATATTCTCAACACTTATGAAAAAATTTATAAAAGTATTATAAAATTAACTTTTAAAAAAAAATACAATTTAGCTCTATCAACAAAGATGATGACGGCTTATGTGTTGGACTTTGTGAGAAATAAAATGAACATTTTCCTTTGGTATAATTTACCTACGGCAACAACTACCAACGACAATTTAGATGGCTCCTTATAAGGCATTGTATGGTAAAAAGTATAGATCGCCAACCAATAAGATGAGGTAAGAGTCAGATTTTGGGACATGAGATGGTACAAAAGATAGTTGACAAGGTCAGGTTGAATAAACAAATGATGCAAATAGCTCAAAATCGATAGTAAAGCTATGCAAATAAGAAACAAAGACCTTTGGAGTTTTAAGTGAGTGATTAAGTGTTGTCAAAGATTTCTCTGGTTAAAGGCATAAGCAGGTTTGGACTAAGAGGGAAATTGAATCCAAGATATGTAAACCTATTTGAAGTGGTGGAAGTGATTGGAAAAGTGGTATACAAGTTAACTTTGCCGACATGTTTGGAAGGAGTACATAATATATTTCATGTCTCAATTTAGAAGTTCATGCTCACACTAGATCAGAGTTTAGATTAGCCTACAATTTAGATATTGGGTTTGGTGCTTTGGACTTGTAGACTAATCTAACTTCAGTTGAGAAACCCCTCAAAATATTGGATAAAAAAAATCAAGAATTTAGAAGGCAAGTGATCCCTTGTATGAAGGTTCAGTTGACAAATCAAACAAAAAGGGAAACCACTTGGGAGTTAGAGGAAAAAATGAAGAGAAAGTATCCAGAGTGGTCTCAAAAAGCTGCTATTGTGGGCAAAAGTTATTTTAGCAAGGTAGGATATAATGCTCAAAATAATTCAAGAAAAAATGTTTCCAAAGTTAAGGGCATTATGATAATTTCTAGAGTTCCCTAGAACCATACCTCTCTTAAACCTAATCCACTAACTTCTAAACCCCTACACTTAAGCTAAAACCGTTTCCTTCCTTATCTCCCCTAATCACTCTTTCCTTTTTCAAATATAACATCTTTAGTCCCCCTAAGCTAGCTCGCATAACACTTAATCTTACTAAATTAAAGGTAAGTAATGCTTGGGAAAATCATCTTTAACATTTAAATCTCATCTTTAGCTTCATTTCTCTAAGTTTTCTAGAGCTTTTAATAGAAAAACGAATTTGGAATTGCACTTTGCAACTCCTTTTACTTATCTCAACTTGTTAACCCAAGTTCTGGAAGCTCTTTGAACCCTTTAAGTAAGTTTTACCCCATTTTCCTTTAGTTTTTTCTTCTTTAGATATAGTTTGAGTAAAAAGAAGTGTTTGGTATAGATTTTTATGTTAAAGTGAAATTTGTGGGTGACCTTTGAGATAAGAAATGGACTTTTGGGTAAAGCTTTCGAAGCTTGAAGTTGCTTAGAGTGTATGTATCCATGTAAGAAAAAACTAGGTCTAAGATGGTGAGTTTTTAGCTTAAATCAAAGTTGAGTATGTATTTATGGTATATGGTGTTCGAACACTAAAAGGAATACCATGGACATTAGTTTTGACTTAAGGAAAAAGGCATTTGGGAGGATGCCTTTTGAGGATGCTAGCTTAGCATCTAGACCCTAGGCATATTTTAAGCTTAGCATTTGGATGCTAACAACTAACATCCAGAGGCCATACTTTGTACAACTTCCCATCTAGTTTTCCTTTGATTCTTTTGACTCCAAACCTTCACCCAAGTATCTTATACATCTAATCTTACCCGAGGACATAATCTTTTCAAGTATTTCAAGCTCTTAGAAACTTAGATAGATTTCATTTCTAGGAGGCCAAAGTGAGTGTTTCTTGAGGGAGAGATCGAAGTTTTAACTTAAAGCTTGAATTGTATTAGTTTGCTTGATGAATTAAGGAAGGTTATTGTTCTATTTGCAGGTTATTGATCTTATTTACTAGTTGTCATTGTTTGGACTTTGTATCTATTTTACTTAATTGTTTAAGTACATGATGCGTGTTTGATGGTTGTGCTTAATAAGATAGTAAGTAGTCGGAATAACTCATATCAAACCTAAACTTGATTTGCAAGTTATGCTCATCATGGCTCCTCTTATGGACCTATAATGGCATATCCCTAGGATGCAATACTAATCTTCATGTAACAATTTTCAAGTGGACTCGCATATTGAGACAATGCAACTAAATCTAAGTGTCATGGTTTCTAGACTCATGAGCGTTAGGGCTAAGAGTAGTAATTCCTAACACCATATTATATATGTAATAAAGGAAAACTTATATACATATAAATCTACCTAGTATGTAAAAGATTAAATGATGCGGCAAGTTCGTGAGTGCCACTTTGTTGCTTGCCGACTTAAAGCTCAAGACAATCAAACGATTATATGTTTGTTCTTGCATTTGAAATGTATATGAGATTGACTTGATTGGCATCTACGTGTTTTTGCATTATGTACTGGGATTTGTCTCTTTTTTTTTTTCTTTTTCAAGTATAGCTACTGATGATTAATTTATCTATCAGGAGCCATTTGTTGATGTGGATGTGAATCAAGACGAAGACAGAGTGGATTACTTGTACTTTCATCATGACTAAGGTTCATTACCGAATTTGGAGTTATGAGGAGAGTTCCTTAGTTGATTTGGCTAGATTTAACCTTAGAGATACTATGTTCTGTTAGATGTTTCTAAGTACTTGAATAGTAAGTGGATCTCATGGGTGTTGGTAGTTAAAATTGGTTGTATTGGAGATAGACTTCGTTTTATGTTTTGATATTTTGTTGTGACTATTAAAGCTTTCAAAGTCTAAGAGCTTGTAAGACTCCTGTTTTGCTGGTTTATTTTATATTCTCAAACTTAATATTTTGGGGGATATTATCTAAGTTATGATGTCTATTGTTGGTTTTGTGGTTTATACTGAATTTTAGAGACTTAAAGTATTTCTGATTAGTAAAGACACGTAGCGAGTTGTGGTATTCTTAGGTTTTGGGGTATTACAATCATCTCCATGGTTATATAAATTAATGGATATATACTATGTTTAACTAAAATTATGATAATACATAATAAGTATATGATATAACATATCAATATTATGTAAATAAGTATGAATAATATAATAACTAAAATGGTGTATAATAATTGAAATATTATTTCATATCTTATTAAGCATTAAGAATATTATGTTAAATCATTGTTTAAGATAACAAATGTGAATAATAGGAAATAAATTTATGCTAAATTATGTTTTTAATGTCATAATTACATGTCTATTTACACTGTAATAATGATACCAAAAACATAATTTAGCATAAATTTATTTCCTATTATTCACATTTGTTNTTAAGATAACAAATGTGAATAATAGGAAATAAATTTATGCTAAATTATGTTTTTAATGTCATAATTACATGTCTATTTACACTGTAATAATGATACCAAAATACTATGTTATATTATATTATTTTATATATAATTATATAATATCAAATAACATAATAAATTAACATAAATTTATTATTAAAATTACAAGATTTATAGCATTAAATAATGTTGCACTTAAATTCTAATATTATATAATTAATACGAATAATATGTAATAGGAGATAGTAAAGTAATTAGACACATTTAGCTATATATTAATATAAAAAGGAATATTAATACGAAAAATAATACTGATTATACCTTTACAATAAATAAATGTTAATCAATTAACCAAATATAATTTATGATACTAATTATATATTACTTTATTAAAAATAACATAATAACTTAATTATATAATATGTGGCTATATCTAATGTGTAACATATTATATTTGTATAAAAGAGGACAATACTTATATATATAATGTTATAATTATGAATTTGTAAATATAAGTAATAAAATTCAATCATACAACACTACAATTGGAATATTATAGTTATAATTTTATATATATAATTATTGTTGTTCATTTTTAGTTATTAAACCCTTGTTCCGTAAAGCTACTCAACCAGCTAAATAATGTAATAACAATTTTATTTAGTTTATACAATGAAGTGATAACTATTTAGCTTTATTATAACTTTATTCCATTCTTATATAATAATTATTCAATTAAACCTGTTCAATTCTATGAAGTGGATGTGGTATAAGAGATAAAAAAAAATGTCTAATATATATATATATATATATTGGTAATCAACAAAGTTTTTTATTGCAAGAAAAAATATACATATATTAGTTTTTTTTTTTTTATATGTTTGACGGGAAATTTGTTGCCTAGTTAACAAAATTCGCGAAATTTGAAATCCACGTGTAGGGTGAATCATGCCTAATTATTTTATAGACTCAGCAAATGTGAATGGCCACATTAATTATATAGATGGACAAAGATAAACTATAAATAACTCAAAAGAAGTAGGCTTGCGTTTTCGAAGGAGCTTCGTAAGCCGCAAACATATTGCCCTCAATGTAATAAAAATTGTCATCCGAACAAAATAGGACAAAAGAAGAAAGAGACATGACATAAATTCCATTAAGTTGTTATTGTTTATGCTATTATACATATACATTATAATGCTCCACTTTCGCAGTCCCTTCCCGCAAGAACTAGTGGGCGTCGTAGTGGATCGGCGTCTCGCAAGAAAAGAAAAGAAAAAAAAAAAACAATCAATTTGCTTTCTAACCACAAGATGTCTGCCTTTTTTTTTTTTTAAGGAGCTAAGATTAATCCGCACGCAATGGTTGGAGTAGTAAAGGTTTCATCTTCTCTCAATAAATATCTTATTGAGTTTTAATTTTTTTATTAAGAACAACTCTGAAGGTTTGCTAGTGTCTAATCTATTTTAAGTCAGGTAATAAATGTTATTCAAAAATATCAATTTTATTATAACTTATTTTATTAAGTTTCATCCCAAACTTAGAAGGCGTTATGTGCATACTGAAATTTGTTAAATTAGATGCATTTATTCCAAAAGTCCGACCATTTCATCTTCCATGTATCGCCATGATTTAATTTACCGTATGTTACTAAACTCCTTGAAGCTAAAGTATGTCTTTTTGACTGCCCATGACATGAGAACCATACAAAGACAGTATATATAAATTCCATCAACAAGCCAAAAGGAGCCATCCTCAATCTCAATGAAACATTCACGTGACATCTCTCTCTCTCTCTCTTATAGTTATTAAAAGAAGCATATGATTACAAAATCTTGCTGTGCATATGTTCCTAGGCTCTCTCCGACTCTCCAGGCACACTTTGGCTTTGTGTGCTGGGACTAAGACAAATGAACCCGGAGGAGAGATAACCACAAACAACCATCCTCATATTCCCTCTTATATTATCACTTGCTGCATAGAGAGAATCCTTGGTCTACCTACTTGTGACCTTTGGGTTATCATATTATTATAAAACACATCCTTCATAGTCCACAAGACACAAACCAGGAGGAGCTACGTCAAAAAGACGGAACGAGTTCGGAACTGGGATAGCATTTCTTCGGTCACACGATGTTCAACTTGAGCAGTGTAACGAGTAAGTTCCCAAATATGACTTGTGAGCCCTGAGGGTATACCTATATAATAATAATAATAATAATAATAATATGTTCTGCTATAACACGCACATACAAGCATCATCTTTTATATATATATATATATATTCCTTGTGTACTTTCTTCAACTGATCCAAAATATGAGAAGACATGCTCACTTTACTATTCCACATATATACATATATATATATATGTATTGTAAATATGTGTGTAGATTTTTATATATTTAACATTCTTATACAAGAATACATCACCATGAACATATATATGTGCATATTTCTGGGCCAGTCGTATCAGTCATGTTATATTATCATCATCTTCTTGCACTGAAAATATCAACTTAAAGCTATACAAGTAGGAAATAGATTTTTTAAAAATTATTGTTTGCTAAAGTTATAAATTAATTACTGTTATTATTTAGATTTTTTTGTAAAAGATAACATCATAATAATAACGTTACATATTATTAATCTATGTAATGCTTTAGGAATACAACTATCCTATAAAAGAAACAAGAAATTTTTTTTCTTTTTTTATTTTTTGTGTGTTTATCATTTTTAAGTTTATAAAAGAATGGAATGGAATTTATATGCAGTCCTATTTAGTATTTTATAGAAAAATTTTGAGTTCAAATGTATGCAGTATTATCCTCTCTTTTATATATACCCAGCATCCCTTGCTTTCCTTCGCATACTTCTCGTTTGGTTCTTTTATATTTGTGCACCTTTGAGATATAAAATTTTATTTAGAATGCATGAGAAAAGAGGGAAAGAAACTTTCATTTCTCTGCCCGTAGGTTTTTTGGTCTGTTTTTTAAACATATATTTCATGTGAATATTTCAAGATTTAATCAAACAAGTATGTAAATCGGGAAAATCTAAAAATAGATTGTTATGTTGTCGATAATTAACCCCTTTTTGTGAGACGTTCAATTTTCTTTTTCTTTTTTGGTTAAATTGAGATATTAATAATTTTTTTTTTTACTTTAACTAAATATTATGTATATATTTGGAAAGAAAGAATCTAAATCAATCCATTTTATTTTATTCGAAAATCTATATTTATATTACTAAATTATTAGGTTGTTGGTCAGAATTAGGATGTATGGATTGATATGGAATGTGGGCCAAAGAGGAGGGGGGGTGGCCAACAGAAAAGAAAAAAAGAAAAACCTAAGGAAGAAAGGTTAATATAGAATAATGAGATTGCAAAAAAAAAAAAAAAAAACGCCGGCGTCTCTATTTTAAAGCTCGTGTTCGGTACAGCAATCGTACTAGGATCTCAGTTAATATATATACAAAATTAATATATATGCCATCTGATATTCACGTTTTGCTTATAAATTTTTTTCCTTTATAATAATATGTAATTCATTAATTACAAATCAAGATACAAATATTAACATGTGCTTGTACTACCCGCAAGTTTTATTTTAATTTTATCACATCACGATACAAGGGCAAACATGTAGGTAAATTAGTACGTAAAATATGTGATAATTTTTTAATCTATATAATAAAAAGACAATATGTTTATTGTAATTCGACGTTTTATGTATTTACGTCTGTCTATATATACATGGGTATGAATATTGAAACCTTTAAACAAAAAGGATCTATGTTATTCGAGTTTACAATCTTATATTCTATTTTTAAATCTTTTTTTTTTTTTCTAAAAATAAAGTGTGATGACAATTGTTATAGAGACTACGAAAATTTAATAACCAATTTTGGGATATTAGCAAATACGTCATAGAATAGCTATTTCATATTTAGACAGGTTGTATCGGAGTATGGAGAAAAGGAATCTTATCTCATCTCTGTCACATTTTACAACAATAGCCACTAACGTGTACGTGCTGAAAAAGCGGTGATGCAACGCTATTTTCATCTCTCTCATCAAAAGGTGCTATTCGATAATGTTTATCTTCATTTTATGAGTTGTGTTCGATCAATTAATTTCAAATACGCTAGTTTAAATCCAGCTCAGCTTAAGAATTCATTAATTCGGGAGTTCCTCCACTCAATCCTTTTCCTTCTTCTTGCTTACGCATTTTTTCTTTTCTTTGTTTCTCGAGCCTCTAGTGAATTAGAGACCCGTTTCTCCCCTTTCCTGCCCAACGAGAAAGGAAATTACATGTGGAAAATCTGTACATCGCCGCAGACCCAACAAGACGACGATAACTTAAATGCACCCGGTTTTTTTATTTAAAAAAATTAAGTTTCAATACTATTAATATTTTATGTAAATTAATAAATAATATATAAATATTAATAAAAATATAATTAATATTTTTTATTATATTAAATTTTTATTAATATTTACATATTATTCATCAATTCATATAACGTATTAATACTATCAAAATTAAATTTTTTTCAAACCCATCCATCTTTTCATACTGCACATAAGTCACCGTTAGTAAATTTTAGGAATACTAGCAAATACACACTAGTATCAGAAAGTACGAGAGATATAAATACAGTACGAAAAGGTTAACAGTGTTACCATAAAAGTGTAAAATATACGTTAAGCTTCTTTGTCGACCAATAAACCCAATAAATAAACAACAACAAAAGCAATAATAATAATAATAATCAGTAACAAAGAAAGCTATTTGAAACCACTTAGGCGTTTCAATATTGCGGTAGACCATGCCTATGAATGCCTACGTTTTAGAACGCAACCGGGCTTCAAGACGATGGCTTCATCCGAAAGTGGAAACCATGTTCAAAGAAACATCAATTTTCTCTCTGTCAATATCAATAAATCCAACACCATTTGGGGACCTTTTTTTTGTCCCCAACTCCTAACCTTACACTTCCACCGAAGGAAAAAAAAAAAAGGGGAAAAGAAAAAAGAAAAACTTTCTGACCTTAAACACCCCCATTTCGTTTGGCATTTCTTTATAGCGGAATCGGCACAGGAAACTTGTCAAAACTTAAAAGGCGATGCTCTCTGCCAAGACGATTTCTTTTCCCGTAGTGGGGAAAGCAGTGGAATCCACTCCCACTTCACCCAACATGAAGCAATAGCTGTCTACTTGGTTTTTATTGTAGGCTATATGCTATTTTGCGAACTTAATCTTAACTTCAGAATTTTAAACTCTTGAGTTACTTTAATATAATCCCCTATTCGTGCCAAGCCAGTTTTCCAATACTTTTGTGATGGTGTTGTTTACTATTTATTCCTTGAAGTTGTGCTATGAATATTCCATGTGTAAGGCAGGTGATGCTTTTAAACCTGAAGAATGGATTGTTCTTGACTTTGAGGTATTTAATTAATAAATATTTGCCACCGAGACTTTTAACTAAAAGTAAATTATCCTAAGATTGGGTCATTAATTATTGATTTCAAAGGATGGCTAAGATAAATTCATGGAAACACAGTTGGAATGTAAAAGTGAAAAAGGAAATTTACCATTATTACACATTTTTTACCTCTAAAAATAAAAGATATTTTTACCTGAAATCTAAGAGGTCAGGTTGTACCCTCCCGTTACCAGCAGGGGCGGTGTCATGGATACGTTCAACTTTTCTTTCTTTCGATCAGTCCAGTCCCTCTCCAAGTGTGACGTTCGTGAATGCCTATTTACCATCAAACAAATGTTACAGCAATTGTATGACCCCATCACGTGAGGTCATCTTCATAATAGCCTCGTGTTTCAATTTAATTAGGTAAACCCTATTCTAGTACAGCCGATTCTTCAATCCTGATATGTCTGATTGCTCAAATAATGGAAAAAGAAGTGATGGATCTTAGAGCTTTTTTTTTTTTTTTTTTCTTTTTCCCTTTTTTAATAAACAAGTAAAGGCTTGTTTCATTAATAGTACGTGTTTTCACTCGTTGCACGCTGTAACCAACACGTGAGACGACGGTAAACTCAGCATAAAGCAAATGATACAGTAAAAGGAAGGTCACATGTTAGAGTAAGTATCCTGCCTAATGGGCTAAAGCTGTCTTGTTTTGTAATGCAGATATGCCAGTCCTCCAAGAACTTAGGACATCATGGCCTCAGCTCTACTCGGGTTGTCTGAGAGAACATATCAGCATAATTGTGCAACTCATTTTCATTGGAATTCTATTGCTTTATATCCTGCTAAACAAGATTGGGTTCATGTGCAAACACAGAGACAAAACTTCAGTTCTTGACTTGGACGCATACCCTGTCAGAATGAAATCTGGGATAGGTTACAAATGTAGTATCATCTGCTCAACTTTAGTACTCGGTACGCATTTGTTGATGCTTTTGATGTTACTAAATGGAAGAACCACCATCTGCCACAAGTTAATCAAAATGTATTCATCAGAGATAATGCAAGTAGTATCTTGGGTAATTATCCTAATTGCGCTGTACAAAATACCAAGTAAAAAACGGACAAAGTACCCCTGGATATTAAGAGTGTGGTGGATTTGCAGCTTCGCACTTTCTCTTGGCTGCACGGCTCTAGACACCTATTTGAGGATTATCAATCACGAAAATCCAAAGATGTGGGATTTTGCAAACTTTACAGCTCTGCTGGCATCCACCTTCCTCTTGAGCATTTCAATATATGGAAAGACGGGAATAGTTCGATCAAGTGTGAATGGCCTAGGTGAACCATTTCTAGGGGAGAAAGTTGATAAACAATCAGAAGCTAGAAGAGATTCTCCATATGGCAATGCTACTCTATTGCAACTCATCACATTTTCTTGGCTCAATCCACTTTTTGCTGTAGGGATAAAAAAACCACTTGATCAGGATGAAGTGCCTGATCTTGACGTCAAGGACTCAGCTGCATTTCTTTCTTATTCTTTTAGTGATTGCCTGCATTATGTGAAAAACAAAGACAAGAACTCTAACCCATCTATCTACAAGGCGATCTTCTATTTTGTAAGGAAAAAAGCAGCAATCAATGCACTTTTTGCTGTAGTAAGTGCAGCAACATCATATGTTGGCCCATACCTCATTGATGACTTTGTCACTTTCTTAACACAAAAGAGATACCGGAAACTGGAGAGTGGATACATGCTTGCATTGGCCTTTCTAGGTGCTAAAATGCTTGAGACAATAGCACAAAGACAATGGATATTTGGTGCCCGCCAACTAGGCCTTCGCCTTAGAGCTGCCCTTATTTCCCATATATACAAAAAGGGCCTAGTCCTTTCCAGCAGATCCCGCCAAAGTTGCACTAGTGGAGAAATTATTAACTATATGAGTGTAGATATCCAAAGGATCACAGATTTTATATGGTACCTAAATATAGTATGGATGTTGCCAGTACAAATATCCTTGGCAATTTACATTTTGCATACAAACGTGGCTTTGGGGTCATTCCCTGCCCTGGGGGCAACATTGATCGTCATGGCCTGTAACATACCTATAACAAGAATTCAGAAAAGGTATCAGTCGAAGATCATGGAAGCAAAAGATAGCAGGATGAAATCCACCTCTGAAGTTCTTAGAAACATGAAAACAATAAAACTTCAAGCATGGGACAATCAGTTTCTCCACAAGCTTGAGAGCTTACGGAAAATAGAATATGACTGGCTGTGGAAGTCACTGAGATTGTCAGCATTTTCAGCCTTCATCTTCTGGGGATCACCTACATTTATCTCTATAGTGACATTTGGAGCATGTATGATGATGGGCATTCAACTTACTGCTGGAAGGGTTTTGTCTGCTCTGGCAACCTTCCGGATGCTACAAGACCCCATTTTCAGTCTCCCCGATTTACTCTCTGTGATTGCACAAGGTAAAGTGTCAGCAGATAGAATTGCAACTTATCTCCAGGAAGAAGAAATTCAACAGGATGCCATTGAATGCATTCCAAGTAATCAAGCACAGTACGATATTGAGATCAACAATGGGAATTTCAGCTGGGACTCTGAGTCCAGTTCTCTAACACTTGGTGACATACAGCTGAAAGTGAAAAGGGGAATGAAAGTAGCAATATGTGGGACAGTAGGGTCAGGGAAGTCTAGCCTGCTCTCATCCATCCTTGGAGAAATACAGAAGATCTCTGGTCAGGTGAGAGTAGGTGGGACAAAAGCCTATGTTCCTCAGTCGCCATGGATACTGACAGGAAATATAAGGGAGAACATTCTTTTTGGCAATTCATATGATAGCGACAAGTATGATAGAACCATTAAGGCATGTGCTTTGATTAAGGATTTTGAGCTCTTCTCAGCTGGTGACCTTACTGAGATTGGGGAAAGAGGCATAAACATGAGTGGAGGACAAAAGCAAAGGATACAAATTGCTCGTGCAGTTTACCAGGATGCTGATATCTATCTACTTGATGATCCTTTCAGTGCAGTGGATGCTCATACCGGCACCCAACTCTTCAAGGTAAGTGTTCTCAAAGCATCCTGTGACAATGCCCAATCCAGATAATTGGTCAATATATAGATGAATAATGCAGTCTCTGGAGTGTCACTTATCACAACATCTAGTGAGAGTCTATTTTCTAATCTTTGCAGGACTGCCTAATGGGAATTCTCAAGGAGAAGACCATACTTTACGTAACACACCAAGTTGAGTTTCTCCCTGCAGCTGACCTGATTCTGGTAATTCAAGTTTCTCAAGAAAAATTGCTTCTATTCAATATTTTAGGAAAGGAGAACTTTGAAGTTTGCAAAATGATAAAGGTCTCAGCTGTGAAGCTCATATCTTCTATATATTTTTCACTATTTTGTTGTTGATTTCAACAGGTAATGCAAAATGGAAGGATTGCACAGGCTGGGAATTTTGAAGAGCTCCTAAAACAAAATATAGGATTTGAAGTTTTAGTCGGTGCACACAGCCAAGCTTTAGAGTCAATCCTTAATGTTGAGAACTCCGGCAGAACTACTGACAATTCAATGCATGATAAAGATTTGAATGAAGAGCCTCCTTCAAGTGGAGAGGCTACATACACGAAACAAGAGTCCGAACATGATCTCTCATTAGAGATAGCAGAGACAGATGGAAGACTGGTGCAGGATGAGGAGCGAGAGAAAGGAAGCATTGGAAAAGAAGTTTACTGGGCTTATATAACAATGGTTAAACGTGGGGCACTTATTCCAATCATCCTCATGGCTCAATCATCATTCCAAGTATTGCAAATTGCTAGTAATTATTGGATGGCATGGGCATCTCCTCCAACAAGTGAGAGTGAGCCAAGAATAGAAATGAAATTTATATTGCTTGTATATGTGCTCCTTGCTGTTGGCAGTTCTCTCTGTGTGCTTGTTCGAGCAATGCTAGTGGCAACAGCAGGACTTTGGACAGCACAAAAGCTCTTTCTAAACATGCTTTATAGTGTCATCAGGGCTCCGATGTCCTTCTTTGACTCAACCCCGACTGGACGAATCCTGAATCGGGTGAGTAATCTAGTTTCAAACTGGCCTAACCAACTTTTAAACGGTACAAGGAATTATCACAACTATGTGGAAGAAATATCTTGATTGCAAAGGAACTTACAAGAGAAAATAATGTGGATGGAAAAATATACTCCCTATGCATTTTAAACTGCACAGAGATTGCAATTCTGATACATCATGTCCTTGAACAATGTATTATGCAGGCATCTACAGATCAAAGCGTGCTAGACCTAGAAATGGCCACAAAATTGGGGTGGTGCGCTTTTTCAATAATACAGATACTGGGGACTATTGCCGTGATGTCACAAGTAGCTTGGGAAGTATTTGTGATCTTCATTCCAGTGACAGCAATCTGTATATGGTATCAGGTAAGTGACTTAGCTGATTATTTTTCATGAAGGTAAAACATATAGAAAATATCTGACTGTAATTTTCCCCTTCGTTCACATGTCCTGACTAATAATTCTCAAGATCTGTACTTTTCCAAATGATTAATTTCAAAGTCCTTTTCCATTGTACCAGCAATATTACATTCCAACAGCAAGGGAATTGGCCCGCTTATCAGGAATACAAAGAGCTCCAATTCTCCACCACTTTGCAGAGTCACTAGCTGGAGCTGCAACCATCCGTGCTTTCGATCAAGAAGACCGCTTTACTCATGGAAACCTTGCACTTATTGACAACCATTCTAGACCGTGGTTTCATAATGTATCAGCAATGGAATGGCTTTCATTTCGTTTGAATCTGCTATCCAACTTTGTTTTTGCCTTCTCTTTGGTTCTGCTGGTTACCCTGCCTGAAGGAATTATCAACCCAAGTAAGTCTTTATGACATCTGCTGTATATATGCATAGTATCTTTCTTTAGGGGCCAACCACAAAGCCTGGCAGCATAAACAGAACACAGCAATCGTTGGCTGCTGATGACTTAGCATGAATTTTGATCTTATGCAAATAAATGTCATCTGTGCAGGCATTGCTGGGTTGGCAGTTACATATGGAATAAACCTAAATGTTCTGCAAGCTTCAGTTATATGGAATATATGCAATACTGAGAACAAGATGATCTCAGTAGAAAGAATACTTCAATATTCCAAATTAGCCAGCGAGGCAGCTCTGTTGATAGAAGATAGCAGGCCACCGAGTAGCTGGCCAGAAACTGGAACTATCTGCTTCAGGAACCTGCAGGTAAGCCACACAGCAACAACTAACACCAGTATCACATGTTTGATAAACAATACTACAACGTAAACTCTTGTGATTCATTATGTCCGACCCCATCAGAGTTGTCAAATGTGAAAATTAATTTATGTTGCAGATCCGATATGCAGAACACCTCCCATCAGTTTTAAAAAAAATTACCTGCACATTCCCCGGAAGGCGAAAAATCGGTGTTGTTGGAAGGACAGGAAGTGGAAAGTCAACCCTCATACAGGCCATTTTCAGGATTGTCGAACCAAGAGAAGGAAGTATTATAATTGATGATGTTGACATCTCCAAAATAGGTCTACATGACCTTCGATCAAGACTTAGCATTATACCACAGGATCCTACTATGTTCGAGGGTACTGTAAGAGGGAATCTCGATCCACTAGGGCAATACTCTGATGCTGAAGTATGGGAGGTAATATGCTTTCTTTTCTGTGTTTATTAATCTGCACCTTTTACAGCTCGGATAAAAACCTGAAACCGGAACGAACGAAAGCAAACTGAACTGAAAACATTCAAATGTACAGACTCTTGATAAATGTCAACTTGGAGGTTTAGTGCGTTCAAAGGAAGGGAAGCTTGAATCTACAGGTTCGATCTCCTGATTTCGACCATCTCAATAATATGTTTGATTGACGTAGTAAATTTATGGAAACATGGTTTTAACAGTGGTGGAGAATGGAGAAAATTGGAGCGTAGGCCAAAGGCAGTTATTCTGCCTCGGAAGAGCATTGCTAAAGAAGAGCAGTATCCTTGTACTAGATGAAGCAACAGCATCAGTTGATTCTGCAACAGATGGGGTAATACAGAAGATCATTAGAAAGGAATTTAATAACAGGACGGTTGTGACAATCGCACACAGAATCCACACAGTGATAGACAGTGATCTGGTGCTGGTCTTAAGTGATGGTAAGCATTAAGGAAGAACAAGTTACAGCTAATTCCAAAGACAAAAAGTTTATTCAGGTCAAATTAGTAAATGCAAATAACTTGCTTTAAATTTGTGTAACAGGACGAGTTGCGGAATTTGGCTCCCCTGCAAAGCTATTGGAGAGAGAGAATTCATTTTTCTCAAAACTAATAAAGGAATACTCCATGAGATCACAAAGTTTCAGCAGCTTGGCAAATCCACAGAGCTAGTATTATTCAAATAGATTGCATGAAACAGGTCGTGGCCTAATGAATATTCCCAATAGATCCATCACGGGAGGACACTGGCAGAATCGCAAGGTTTTTGCAATAGGAATTTGCAGCGAAAGCCACTTTTTCCTTACAAATTAGTGCTTGTAGCAATAAGGAAGCATTAGGATCATTGTGATTTTCTTCCACATGTATTTAGTGAGATAATTAGTCGTGTACAAGTATGACCATTGTTTCAAAGTATCAATTTGCATGAATTTTGCAAGTTCATGCTCCCTCAAATCCCTTCTTAATGCGATAAAAGCACTAAATCAAGAAACAGAAACCCTAAGTTACATATCAAACATTTGAGAAACAAGATTAATGTAGAGTAAAAATGAATAAGGAAACGAGATGTTTGCTGCCAGAACTTTCCAATCCACTGTCTAGTAGATAAACGAAACCTAATTTGAAAGAAATCCATCTGGTTCTGCTAATTACAGAAATTAGCACATGCTACGATGCTAGATGTAACTGGGGCCATTTGGGAAGTTGGTTGATAGGAGGTTTTGATCAAATTTTATTGGAATCAACGTATAAAAAAGCGGGCCTGAGCCTACTAGGCCCTACAAAGCCCTCCTTGGGTGGACTTGATGTAAAATCCCAAAACCGACACCTCTCACTTGGTTATTAGGATCTGGAGGTCTCATATATGTCAAAACAAAACTTCCTCTGAGGACAATTTTGAAGGCCAATCCATTCATTTCTCAATTCTATGCGAAAAATGGCCTCCCTAAGGTAACAGAAATGTGCAAGTCACCTTCAACACCATAACTATAAAGTCCATTAGGGATGGCGAATTTGTTGAACTTGAATAAGAAAGTTTTATTATATACATTTGTGTTCCTTTTCTTGATTGATCCACTTTCGTAATAAGACAGTAGTGGATTTTTGCTTACATTCTTCTAAATTTCTTAAAAATTGTTGATAAACTAAAGATGTATTATTAAGAATGAAATCGAGAAACTCTGACCCTACACTAATCTCCTCACCACAAGCACCATTATGTTCTATTCCTCTTTCCTAAGATTATGTCGATTTTTCACTCATCATGACCCCTTTTCAAACTCTTCCTTTTAACAA
This sequence comes from Lumnitzera littorea, assembly GCA_024138015.1. Classification (NCBI taxonomy): domain Eukaryota; kingdom Viridiplantae; phylum Streptophyta; class Magnoliopsida; order Myrtales; family Combretaceae; genus Lumnitzera; species Lumnitzera littorea. Next base: position 68,736,603 of record JAMXBB010000008.1, read on the forward strand.
GTTCATTCATTGATCAACCCTATTCTCAACTATTATGCCTCAAAATTGAGGCATGCTCATGAGAATCAGATTTTGAGTAGTCAGAAGCAACATCGAGGGTTTTAAAGGTCAAAAGTCAAGAAAGTTTCAAAAGGAATAAATCTAAACCAAGTATAAGCATAGAATTGCACTCTTATGATGTCAAGCCTATTGGTCAAATGCATTTAGAAAATGTTGAATTTTAAAGTTCAAAGTTAGAGAAGTTTTAGAAGTTATTAGGAAGATATCAAAATTAGAAGCATGCAAATTTCTATGGAAGAGAAGAATGTTAGAAAGTATGTATGAAATTTGAAGGTAGAAAAATGACTATTTCTACTATCCTCATTAAAAAGTCAATATTTGGTCCAACATCCTAATTATAACCCCTATTAGGTTGTCATGAATGTTCAATTAGTATTTAGTCGAGTTAAAGCTAGTCTAATTTTTAAGGCGAACAACTAAGTTCAAAACACACTAAACATGATATACTCAATCAAAAAACATCACTCGAAGATCACCTCCTAATCACAAATCAATACCACAAGTACATACATAGTTTACATACATACAATTTAGCTACAATAATAAACAAGCACTCTTAATCCTCTAAGTATCCTGAAATGATACTCAACATACCATAAAATACCAATCCCAACTTACTTTATGTTGTTGTGCATTAACCTTGTTTCTTGTACTTGATCCCTTCACAAGTCCATAAACAGTCAACATAAATATATCAATTTTTGCTAAACAAAAAGTTTTGATTTAGTTTATTTAGGTTTATTAAGACTTTTGTCAAGTTTTCACGTATTGTTAAAGTTTCTGAACAAGGGTTTAAATAATAATCTTTATATAGTTTTTGTTCTAGAATCCTCTAATAAAGTATTTGAAAATAGTCTTACTAAATGGGAACTTTCTAATCAAACTTCTAATGTTATATTAGTTAAGTTATTTATACCAACCAATCTTCTGATCAAGCCTCTGAACATAAGATTTAGTTCTTCTTTTATCATTACCCTCTAAAGAACCCTTTAAATAGATTCAATTTATGAGCTCACTCTAAGTGAGTCACTCTAGCATTATATTTCTAGTTATAAACATTTTTATACAACTAGTTTATCATACTAATCAATACTGTACTACTAAAACTTTCAAATCCTCATATTTTCATTTTAATGCATTAAGCTCATACCTAGTAACCTATACATTTTTTAATTCCAATTTAATTCACTCAACTCCATATCACTTAACATAGTAGAAGGCAACTTAAATTGACTCAAGAACGAGTACAAATTATCTTCCTCAAAATCAATTACACAAAAAAATCCAAAAAAATAGTAGTTTTTCTAATTTAGAGGTTCAAAAATTGATGAAAACCATAGAAAATGTTTTTATCCAAAAACTCTTCATAGCACTCTTACATGTAATATAATGATGTTCTAAAAAAATTTTGGTTTCAAAACTATAATAATAAGTGTGAGCCCTTAAATCACCTTTAGGGTAATAATACCCGTATTTAGAGCTTTTAGGAAAACTTGTCCAAGTGAGCTCGAATCCTACGAATAGATTAGAAAAATTAATTGAAGTGACTTAGTAAAATTAAATTTTAAAAATAATATCCTAAAAACTCAATTTTAGTCTTAGAAATACAATTATTGAATATAATATAAAACTTATCGGAACTTCCAAAATCGATTCTAAAACGCAACAAGGACTTAGAAATAAGTTATTTAAACTATAAAAAAGAATAATATAGTATAATATACTATATGAATATAGGTTTGTTTTTGTGAATATACCTAGCATATATAATAAATATATCCATAAATTGACCCAAAATTATATAATTATATATAATAAGTGATAAATTCGCAAAAATTAAATAAGAAATATATCTCAAAAATAAAATATATGCTAAAAACATGATTATATGCATGTAATTACTCATTAGGTGTAATATATATATAGGATATATACTTGTATATTAATAAAATTATTAAATATTAACATAAAATATCAAAATACCCTAAAATATCATCTAAAAATTATAAAAAAAAAAAAAGAAAAATGACCAAGATTTACTAGATAATGATATGGAGCAACTTAAAAGGAATAAGCAACTGCATCAAAAAGCAAATAAATTAAAAAAGGCAAACTCCTATTTAGTGTTTTACACATGTAAATAAAAGAAAAAAACTACTTAATAGCTAAGAAAATTCCTAACCGACCTTAGCAACTATAAATAGGACTTAGGACATCATTTCAAACATTTCATTANCTGCCTGTTTTAATTTCGTTGCTTTTTGATGCAGTTGCTTATTCCTCTAAGATGATATATCAAAAAATCCTCTAAAATATCATCTAAAAATTATAAAAAAAAAAAAAGAAAAATGACCAAGATTTACTAGATAATGATATGGAGCAACTTAAAAGGAATAAGCAACTGCATCAAAAAGCAAATAAATTAAAAAAGGCAAACTCCTATTTAGTGTTTTACACATGTAAATAAAAGAAAAAAACTACTTAATAGCTAAGAAAATTCCTAACCGACCTTAGCAACTATAAATAGGACTTAGGACATCATTTCAAACATTTCATTAGACACTCAACAAAAAATTCAAGAAAAAATAGGAAAAATAGAAAACGTTAAGAAAAAAATAGAGCAAACACCGCTTTAGCCTAATTCCCAACCTAAACCACCACTTGCTATGAAGCCCTATCAAACATCGATAGAGCCACCAACACCCCTCACCACTGATACATCCTTGCCAGTCAATGACTACTAAAGCTCTAATGAACAGTTAGTCTTTATTCTTACATTGTTTCTCATGAATTTTCTAAAAAATATTAAACCTTTATAGAAAATTATGAAAGAAAATTAATTTATTGGTTATTTTAGATGTGCTTTCATGTTGTAAATTTATTTTTTGCAAAATTATGAATATTTTATATAATTTTTTAACAAATGCACTATTTATCCTAATTTTAAAATTTAAAATAAATATATTAAACGATATTGTTACAAGCTCAAAATTTTTCTATAGAATACATATTACATATACCTTATTTCTATATAGCCCAATTTTGATTTTATATATATTTAGTACTTACTGCATTTTTAGCCCTTAAAAATAAGGTAGTTGTGAAATAAATTAATTTTAGGTGAAATAATTCATAAAATTAGAATCCAATAAATTCTTAATATTCAAAATGATGTTAGGACATGTTGAAATTAGTTCAATGCAAAAATCATATTATTTTCCTAATTAATCATGATTTAAGGGAGAAATAATAATTTTACATATATAGGCAACAAACTCAATCGTATGAAATAAGTTGCTAGTTAAGCTCCATATATTTTTCTGTGTCTACAAGAATTTTTGTAGAATTATTTAATGATCTGTGCTATTTATTATGAATTTTACTAAGTAAATGGCTTGAATTAGTGATTGAGATATATAATTAGTAATAATTGGTTAAAATATATTAATTATTTGATTAAATTATGCTTGAACATACTTGACCAGTTAGGATTATTCATTGCCTTTATTATATTTTATAATATTATATGCATCAGATCATGATATATGCATGCTAAGAATAGATAATATATGATATGTTGAATCTAGGGTTCATTATTTGATTTTAATGAAAACAAACAAAAAGTGTATAATTAAACATGTTGTTTTTAAGAGAATAAAACAAGTGGATGGTTAAACTAAGTATTATTTTATTATATTGAGATAATTGAATAAGATCGATTAATTTGCTTAATGATTAAATATATCAATTATCTCTATAAGAAATTTGAACTTTTGAATGGTGATCAAACGATCTTGAAGTTAGATTGCAAAGTATATTTGTTTGTTATGCGTTAAAAGTATTTTCAGGTGATATTTAGCCTACCGGGTTAACTACTCAACAAAGAATCATGCCGATAGTGTAAAGCCTTGAAAAACACAAAAAAAAAAAAAAAAAAACTCACTAGCCTGAATAAGCCAGCATGCCGATAGTATAATTTGTTACTGGCTTGTCAGTAAAGGTACTGTATCGGCGTACCAGTAAGTCTAATTTAACTAGCCATTGGAGTATTTAATACACTATAACGGAAAGAATTAAATAAGATTATATAAATACTCAATAACCCGATTAAGGACAAATGAGAAGTGATCTTTTCCTGCAATATTCCAACATTCCTTTGTGTTCTTATTGTCTATTATTCTTATTATCTCTTATATCCTAATTTGCTAATATTTAAAGAGATTTGAAATGTAATACTTGTAAGACCCATAATCAACTACTCGGGGTTTAGTTCGTAGAATTTAAGACGATCGAGCAAATTGTCCAATTCAGCCTAAATTTTACAATGAAGCTAGAATTATTAGTAAAAGTGATCCTGTAAATTTGAATTTAAGAAAATAAGTAATAAAATTATAGAGTATTATAATATCATATTTTAAGTAAATTACCCATTTTTTTATCAGAAATGCATAAATTGAATTTTGATAACTAATAAGTCGTTAGAAATAAATTATATGCACACAAAAAATCATAAAATAACTTAAATAATATTTAAGAATATTTATTTATACCATATATCTATTTATTTGTAGGTAGAAATACGCGCAATTACTTAAAATATACGAAATAGGCTAAAATAATTAAAGAAAATGCATGAATAAATAAAGAAAAATCAAGAAAATTATGAAAAATTATGGAAATGTCCAGAAAGGGGTCATAGCAATCTGAAATTGAAAAAACAAAATCAACTAATTAAAATTCAACAAATAAAAAGTAGAAAAAAAGATAAGATAAAGCTAATGTCACTTCAAAATTAATGAGAAAAAAAATTTATGCAACACTATAAATACCCAAAAAATTTCAGAAGCTCGTTTAGTTTATTTGAAAAGCAAAAAAATTAGAGAAAATCGAAATAATTAGGGTTAAGGTTTATGTACAAAAAATTACAAAAATTTGTACAATTAAGTCTTTACAGAAGATCCTCAACCTAACGACTACTTGGGAGTAGACAGCCACCACCACCACACAGTGGTGGCAGCGCCTAGATTGGCAGACAAGGCTACAGCTTCCAACAGTGGCCGAAGCCACTAGTTCTTGTGAATTTGATTTTCCTCCCAATTTTTCATATTTTGTTAAAAATACTAAATAGTTTTATAAAATTATGAAATTTGGTATTCTAAGGTTTTCGAGTATGTAGATTTAGGAAAAAATTTTAGTTTGATGATTTTTTGTCTAAAAATATACTGTCCTTAAGAAATTGTGCAAACTCAAGCTTTATTCGAATTAAAAATAAATGACCTTAGGAGTATAATTTTAGACCTAAAATTTTTGTATAGGCTAGTTGGAGCATTTAAAGTAGTGCTACGAATCCCTTTATCAAAAATTAATTTTCAAAATTTTTATACAATTTTTAGGCCTTAAAATGATACATAAAATGTGTAAATTAAGACTAATTAGGTAATTAAATAGATAATTACTAATTTAGTACATAATTATATGTTTTAGGGTGTTGAAATCTAATGAAGTATGATATTTATAGCATTTAGAGTGTTAGATGTAATTATTAGATTATTATGTAGTATATATGCAATAGGTAAAAATTGTGTATTTTAAGTTAATTTTATAAATTAGGATAATTAGGAGTAAAATCTGATTTGGGATAAAATTAGATATTTTGAGATGTTAATTGATGTTGGGAGATAATATTTGAAATAATAAGATTATTAGATATGTATATTATGTACATATTAGGTGATAATGTATAATATGTAAATATAAGAAATAAATGAGTAGGAAAATATTAGGTTAAAATTGATATTTTAATATGAATAAAAATATGTAATAAATTTGATGGGAAACTTAAATTTAGATGTTTATATGAAAAATGTAAAATTTGTTTACATTTGGAATAAATTCGGTATATTAATAAGAATTTAAGTGTACTGAGTAGAATAAAATACTAATTTAGAATTAAAAGTGATAATTAAGATACTCGAGCCTAATGTAATAAATTTCACAATTGTGTTCAGATTTTATCAAGATGTAGGATGAGTATATTCTTAAAAGCACAAAATATATTGTTGTAGCGATAGTGGATAAAGGACCATTCAAGATAGAAAGCAAGGAAAGAAATAATTACACCGATAATGATTGGAAGTTGTTAGACTTAAACGAAATAACTATGAATATCTTGCATTGTGCCATTAATAAAAATGACTTTAATAAAGTTTGTACATGCAAAAGTGCTAAGGAAATTTGGGAAGAATTAAAAAATACATATAAAGGAACTAGCCGAGTAAGAGATACAAAGATAAGCTTATTATGTAGACAATTTGAAAACTTTAGAATGGATCCAAATAAAACTATTGATGAGATGCATAATAGGTTCATTAATATCATAAATCCTTTGAGTGTTCTTATAAAGACATTTACTAACCTTAAAATAAATTCCAAAATTTTTAGGTCTTTGCTAAGAAGCTAAGAGAACTGCAATTAAGGAAACTCATGATCTTAACACAATATCAAAAGAAGAACTTCTTGGAACTCTTACAACTCATGAGATGATGAAGACGTAAGGAGAAGAATTTAAGAAGAAGACAATTCCTTTAAAGGCAACTAAAGAGAGCTCTAGTAATGATGAAAGCAAGGATGATGATGTGGCTATGATCACAAGAAATTTAAAAAATTTTATGAAATTCAATAGAAAATTGATAATGACAAGGATGAAAACACATCTTGGTCTAAAAGGGATAAGAAGGAAGCAATTAAGTGCTATAATTGCTAAAAATCGGGTTACATTCAATAATATTGCTTGGATTTTAAGAAAGCTAAGAAAGGAGCAAGGAAAAAGGCTATGATGGCGACTTGGAGTAATAGCTCAGAGGGAGAAATGTGCTTTATGGCCATGGATAATGAGGTATGTTCTACTTTTAGTGATTCTTCATTTGATAAGCTCAAAAATATGTATAATAAGTTACTTAAAGAATTTATTAAAGTTCAAAAGAAGAATAAGATGATGAAATAAATGATGATTGAAATAAGAAGTGAATTTGATCTATTTAGAAATTAATATAATAAAGTGAATGATGTCAAAGAAAGTTTAAAGGAAGATAATGAGTACTTAAGATTAAAAGTTAATAAATTAAATAGAAACAATGAAGAATTGAATCTTAGGAATGAGGAGTTGGCTAAGGAAAATGATGGATTCAAAGAAAAATGTAATTCCCTTGAAACAAAAGTTAAAAGCATGAAAAATGAGGATAATATGGTTGATAGGCTAAGAGAGCTTCAAATTGAAAATGCTATCTTGAAGTCTAGCCTAGATGATTCAGAACAAACTATAGCTAAGTTCATGAATGGAGAAAAGAATTTGGATAAGCTCCTTGGCACTCAAAGGTAAGGATTGAACAAAACCGGAATTGACTATAGTAGGGAATATATTTACAAGTCTTACAAAGGTTACTTTGTAAAAGTAACAATTAAGACTTCTAACTATTGCGGTAGATATGGCCATATTACACATATGTGTGCAATACGTCACAATACCAATTTAAATCATAAAGGCAAGATGGTTTGAGCTCCAAAAGGACAATAATATATCATTGTTAGCAACCATAAAGGACCCAAACTCACATAGGTACCAAAAAAGCAATCACATGTTTTTATAGGAACTTCAAATGGGAGTAACTCAGGAAACTTAAATAGAGAATGCTCAAAGAAAACTCGAAATATGTCCAATATGGCATTTGATTCAAGAAACTCATTCAAGTAGTCTCCATATAATAACTAAGATATTTTGTGTACACTTAAAGTTCTCTACATTTGCTTAAGTTTCCTTGTGCACATATCTACCATCTCTTGATTTTAATGTCAAATGTTAGCTCCCACGTGTTTAAATATGCTAATGTTTTATGCTTAAATGGATGGATTGATTCGATTATGAAACTATGCATAGTCGACCTATCTTCAATCACATTTGATTTCACATAAGCATTTAGGGACTCAACTAGTGTTTTTGCAATTACTAGCTTTGGAAGCCATACTTAAACTCTCATCATGTCATAATATGCATTTACAACTAGCTTGGAAGCTTAACTGCAAATATATGCATTTTGTGCACATTTGAAGTTACTCACGTATCTTTAGGATCATATGCGTACAATTTTGCCATGTTCGATTTTCATGTTCGATTTTCATGTTCAAATCCGATTCTTGTATGCTTAATTTTGTCCATAGATTATGGTTGAATGATTAATTTGGCTTATTTTTATTTTTGTGCAAATTTGATCCCCTAGACCCAAATTAGCTCTTATTGTTGTTTAAGAAGTCATATAATTATTTTGTCCATTTGCATGCTATATGTTTTGATCATACCACACTTGTGTCTATAGGGACTATTGAAACTTGTTTAGAGTATCAAGTTATTATGAACTTGATTTAGTGTGTATGTGTGTCACTAAGCTTAATTTGTATTTAATAGTTGATTTTGATGATTTCAAGTGGTGATTTTAGGACTTTTGAATCCTTGTTGTGATATTTTCCTTCCAATATGCTTAAATATGATGATTGAAACTTTCGTGAAGTATTAATTTGTTATAACTAAGCTTTATTACTCAAAATTAATCATTCATACATTCGCATGGCTTAATAATCTAATGACTTAATTCTTGTTAAATCTTACTAATGTTGCTGAGATACCAACTTTTCACAATTGGATCTAAGGAACATGCTCATATAAATTTCATACATAAAACATAGCATTTAACATGTTTTGGGCATACTTGAAGTCATTCATGCTTATTTAAGTTCATATATGCACAAATCTATCATGCATTGATTTCTATGCTCATAACCAGGCCTCACATATTTATTTTCATCCCCAAATCATGTTAAAGTGGTCAAACTAGCTTGATTTGAATTTCGTGCATATTTGACCTCTTTAGACCCTTTTTAGGTTCTAAGTGCAATATGAAGCATTTATTGCCTATATGGATGTTGCTTGGCTTGATCACGTATCTTTTATGTCTCTTAATATCTTTTAACATGTTTGAAGCATGAACTCATCTTGAATATCGAGAAAATATCTCCACTTACTCTCTAGCCACTTGTATGATTAAGGAACTCAAGTAGTGATTTTACAATTTGTAGAGCCTTAAAACTATAATTTGTTCCTACTATACTCAAACTTGTATTTGAAATTTTGCTTGAAGTGTTGGTATGCAAAAACTCAATGCCTATGCACATATTTTGGTCTTACATGCACATTTTCAATTTATCATGAATTACATAGTTCAATGAATTTGATTTGACTAAATCTTTGGTATCTAGTTAAAATTTAAGTTTTTTAGGCCTTAATGAACTCAAATTAACTTTCTTGAAGTGTTAGAACACTCATTAAATTATTTAAAATGAACTTGAGTTGGCAACTTGGACAAACGAAGTGAATTTAACCAAGTTTCTACAAAATTGCAAAATACCAACATGACAATACCCAAAACTACCGACATGCCTATATACCCTACTAGATAAGAAGATACAATCGATTCTGTTCCAAAAACCGACATGCTGGTACCCCTAACTACTGGCATGTCAGTATACTATTTTCTAAAGCAAAGTTAGAACACTTTTGTTCCCATAACCGACATGCTGGCTCCCTATACTACCGGCATGCCAGTACCTCTATTTCCAAGTGCAAATAGCATTGTTACTTTCTCTCTCTTCCCATCTTCTTCCCAAAAACCCTCTTTCTCTTCCCCCTAAACCCTAGAATCCTTCTCTCTCTTCAATCTTCCAACTCCAAACCTTTAAAATCATAATATTCTTTCATCAATCATCTCCAAATCCACAATCTCTCATCAATCTCTTAACTTATTCAAATCACACTCTCCTCTTCTCCCTCACTTGACTTTCTCTCCCTACCAAATCCCCATCCATCATCACGACACCACCTTAATGAACTATAGCCACTTCCAGATGAACTATCACTACCCATATTGCCTCTTTCCTCCTCTAGCTCAAAGATGATGATCCACCAATTACATGAATTGTCAACTTCCATTCTATTTTGTATATGTTCTTCATTAAGTTTATCTTATGTTATTGGCTACCACTATTGTTGCTTTCTATTGTCTTGCCTTAACCATTATTTTGGTTTTTGTTACATATGTTGCTTATCTATATTGTTTACTGGTTATAGTTCATGTATCTCGTGGAGTTATTACACTCCCCATAGTTGGCTCACATTTTTGAACATTTGATGTAGCATGGGCTGATCTTGATAAATTCATTATGGAGATCTTATTTGGCGTAGTTTTTAGCCTCTTTGGTTTGACTTTTGTAAGGGGGCATATCCTAAAGCTTAAGCCAAGATTATGCCAAATTTTTTACTTGAATCCTCTTCCCTTTTCACCGCTTAGATCCTCCTCTTTTTTATGAGGCCAAAGAGGGAAAAATATTGAAGTTGTTAGAATGTCAAAAAGTATATTAAGTTGAATTGATAATAGTTACTCAAAAGATAATATTGATCCTATAACTTTGGCATATCTTGATTCATTGAAAGAACGATATGGCCAATATGTAGAGTTATTAAGAAGTAAGACTTGATTTCTAAGCACATAAATACACATCAATTACTCCCTTTTCGCAAGCACTCACTTAATCTTATTCAATTGTCAAATATCTTGAAATCGAGTGCTAAATTAAGGGGGAGCGTTTAAAGTATACAAGTTTTGTCCTCATCAAAAAAGGTGAGATTGTTAAACCTAAGATTCATTATTTGATTTTGATAAGAGCCAAACAAAAAATATATAATTAAACACGTTGTTTTTTAAGGGAACAAAATAAGTGGATGATTAAACTAAGTATTATTTGATTATATTGAGATAATTGAATAAGATTAATCAATTTACTTAATTATTAAATATATCAATTATCTATACAACAAATTTAATCTTTTGAATAATGATCAAATGATATTGAAGTTAGATTGCAAAGTATATTTGTTTATTGTGTGTTAAAAGTATTTTCAAGTAATATTTGCCTATCGGGTTAACGGCTCAAGAAAAAACTAAGTTAACAGTATAAAGCCTTAAAAAACACAAAGAAAAGTTCACTAGCCTGAAGTAGCCGACATGCCGATTCACTTACCGATGTTTATGCTGGTAATATAATTTGTTACCGACTTGCCGGTAAGGGTATGGTACCAACATGCTGGTAAGTCTAATTCAACTAGCTGTTAGAGCATTTAATGCATTATAACAAGAAGAATTGAATAAGATAATACAAATGCTCAACAACCTGACTAAGGACAAGTGAGAACTGACCTTTTGCTATAATATTCCAACATTCCTTTCTGTTCTTATTATCTATTATTCTCATTGTCTCTTGTACCCTAATTTGCTAATATTTAGAGAGATTTGAAGTGAAGTGCTTGTAAGCTATTAGTTATAAAGTATTGAGAGTTAAAAGCACTACACTAATAATCCTTGAGATTAAATTTTATGTTATGAGTTGAGATTGTGATTTATATTGAGAGTTATGAGTATGAAACTTGTGTAATCAAATTTGTGTTTGTGTAACTCTTGGAGCTTGGATTGAAAAATCAATAAAGTGGTGCGAAGTCCTTGATTGGAGGCATTGTGTGTTCGTAGAGGCTAGGGTGTGGTTTGAACTCTAATTATATTCGAGCTTGATCTTCTTTATCCTTATCTCTTTTAATTTCCATACTTATTATTATTTTATTGTTATTTTGATTACTCTTATTATTGCATTTAGTTGTTTATATCCAAAAAATTTTGCAATTTGTCCTTAAAACTCAATTCACCCCCACTCTTGAGTTTAGCCTAGTGTTCTTCATGATCTATCACATTTTAACTTAAAATTATGTAAAAATATATGTTACTTATATACTACAAAATTGATATGATATAGCTTATTGTATAGTTCTACCTACATACTAAGATTAGACATACCCTTTAAAAATTATCTTTTAAATGAAACCTATAATACGTATCGTCAAATTTAGACGAACCCAACAATACCGACCTTATTAAAATTGAGTAACTTTAAATAATATAACATAGCCTATATAGTAAGATATAATACTTAAAGTATTTATGTATATATATAATGTGTGTGTACGTGTGTATGTGTGTGTGTGTATATATACGCAACTCCATTAGATAGATGATATCTCAACCAAGTTATATAATAATATAAGAAACTAGATAAAACCCTAACATTTTCATAAATTTTACGAAAACTAAATACGAGCTTTCATATATATAAGACTTCTAAGTAAGTGAAGTATTGACATTCTAGACTTATGGAGTGAGCTTCAGTACAAATAAGTGGGATTGTGGAGACTAGAGTATGTGTTCGCTTGTAGTTGTAAGCAATTGTTTGTGTGCATACTACGATTATCCATGGTTACTAAAATGTTGATTGATAGCTAAGCTACATGATTTGCCGTGTTAACTAACCTTGTTTGGTATGTTGTAAATTAGTTGATCACCCCTAACCAAACTAAATGAAACTCGAACTAAAATTATAATCAGACATACATCGCATCCTACTAGGGGATGGTTAGGTTTCTCCAAGAAAATTTCGACGCCTTCGACGAGGTTACAATGATCTAGCATTTCCCTATCCTTAGTCAAACTAAGTGACAAGAGAGGAGGTCGTAGCGAAGTTAAGAACATTGGGTTCGAAGGTAGTCATAAGCAGAATAGGAGCCTCCATTACATAAGCTTAGAATTAGCCGTGGGAGGGCCTCATAGCCTTCATGATTGGCATTATGGCCATCATATCGCAACTCTTCAACCCAGATTAAAACTAATGTAATTTCTCTAATCTCATAATGATCTGAATAACATTGTATGGATGACACATTACTTATTAATGGATTGCACATAATAATTACTCAATAACTTAATTGTACTGTTTCGCTTATATATACTTTTTACCTCATGCCCCTTATTAAGCAATGGTTTGCTCACTCTCTAAATTTGCTTACAAGATTTGAATAATCATACTACATGATGAACACCTCCAATGCATAAAGAATGTGTTTCGGCTTAAGTGAGGCGAAACCAAAGAGAGCTTTTTTTTTTTTTGGGAACATTTTGTCTTCAATGGAATCAACTAAATCATCTGAGCGATCTACTAAGGTTCCTTCTTTTGAGTCATATCACATACTTATATACTCTCATAAACACTCTATACTTAACCTTATTGTAAATATAAGTTTATTATGAATATAAATGCTAGTATATTTATGGAATTGTAAATGTTTTAGAGCAGTTTACTGTTTGAGTTTTATATATATTAAGGTTATGCTAGCAACTGAGTGAACAGTTTCTACTATAAAATTGATATACACGACGGACTGTTACAACTTGATAGCGTTTGGGGTGTGATAGTTTTTTGTTAGTATCGGAGCATGGTTCATAGGAACTGTCTCTAAAGCATCTAAGTTAAAATTTGTTAGACCTTATAAGATAAGTGAATGTGGGTAGTAAAAGCTTTAGACGTAGGATATCTATATATATATGTGTATGTATGTATGTATGTATATATATACATATATGATTATTAATAGTTAGGAATAAGTAAACTATAATATACACTTATCAATGTACTAATTGTTGCTTTTCTTAACAAGATCCTACAATTCTACTTTAGAATGCTTAGGTGACTTTTAGTTAGTATGAGGAAGAAACTCCTAAGATTATAGGATTAAGATGCAACGTTTACTCATGGATATGGCAACATATACAAATTCTTCAAACATTACTTAATGTGAAAGATTCTTAAAGTAACAGCATGTAATATATTGAAATACTAATTTCTCAAGCCATGGACTAATGAAATCAATAAGTTAATAAAACATTAATTTTCAATCTTAAACTTGTAATTTCATAATCTCAATTGACAATGAATGTTGACATTCAACAATTGAAATTTGTTTTTCACAATTCGATAGTGTATTACTAACACATATTTCCTAATTCTAACAGAAATTTAGGAAATGTGTTAAAATAAATCCATGTTAATAATTTCTAGAAATTCATGGATTCACTAATTACATAAAAATTTCAACATTAACAAGTTTCAACAATTTCACCATGAATCATGTATATCACATAGCATGAATAACATCAACTACAAATTTCATCACTTTCCTTCAATTTCTCACATTTTCTCATCACTTCCCTTAGTTTCTCCAATGTTCTCTCACTTTCTAATCCACCAAACATGCATTTTTCATGAAGTTACTAGCAAATAATGTAGAGGAAACACAATTTATTATATTAAAGCACATAAATCACTCCAAAAAATCAAGATCTAAACACATGCATGCAAGGACAAAATCTTCATCAAAAATCACATTTTTTTACCAATCTAACCATAGATCTAGGAAAATAATAAAGGGAAGATGATGCATGTACCTTAATATTGTAGCATTCGACGTTGTATTGCAGTGTCTTGTGATTATTTGAGGGGTGTTAAGAGAGAAATAGGATAGAAGAGGCATATAGAGAGAGAAAGAGGGTTTGAGAATTAAATGAGATTGTTTTTCCCATGGTCCTTAAATTTTATAAGACCACAGGTTACTAGACCATAGGTATAAGCCACGACCGAGGTTAATATTATGTTTTATGTTTCCTTACTTAAGCATGACTACGAGTGTGGTTTGTAGGTGTGGTCCTTACCCATGGACATTTCATACGTGTTTTTTTTTTTTAATTCTTCACAAAATTCTATACGAAGGGAACATATGCTAAATCTACGAGCATGGACCTTAGCTATGTTCTTTTCAAGGTCTTCAATTCATACAATTTTGGTTAGATTTCTGCAAAAGCCTTAGAAAAACCCATTATTAGAACAAATTAAAACACAAAAACAGATAAAATATCAATTGGATGACAACTTTAAATCCACTATCGCAACAAAGAATTAGTAACTCTTGTTATATGAAGGCAAATTGTTGGAGGCAATACTAACTTATTCAAAATTGGATACTTGAATCGACTCATGACACAACGAACAAAATGAACTAATAAAAAATAATTGAAATTAAAATAGAGTAAACCAAACATTGGTTGTTAGAGGCAATACTAACTTATTCAAAATTGGATACTTGAATCGACTCATGAGACAACGAACAAAATGAACGAATGAACTAATAAAAAATAATTGAAATTAAAATAGAGCAAACTAAACATTGGGCTACTTCCCAAAGAGCATTGTTGTTTTATGTCATTGGCTCAACAGTTGAATCCATCCATAATGCAATTCCTTGATTAATACATGTACACTTAACTAGTTAAAAGTGTACTAATAAAGAAAATACCAAAAGAATTGCAAGAAACATTATGAATAGAGCATTGAAATAATGGGAAATTAGGATTTTTGCTAGTTCTAACTACATTACTCTTTTTAGCTCCCCAATAGTAGTGCCAAAAACTTGATCAGGCATATATTGTACTAATAGGCAAGTACACTTAGTTAAGTTATAGTATAGAATAAAAAAAAAAATGTGAGTTTGAGTATCGATCTTATAGGGAACCATGTGTAAAAACCTAACTACTAGCAATTTTCCTAAAACTTCCAATTATCTAACTTTACAATATAGAGATCATTATGATTAAATAAGAAAGATGAATAAGTATTGATAAAGTAAGAACAATAAAGTAAATAAGAATAAGTAAAATAACATGACTAATTAAAGCTAAAACTAATTAACATAAACAAGCATAATTCAATCAAAATAAAGAAGACATGATCCTTAGTAAACTGTTATTATTTACTCACTAGTTCTACACAACCTTTCAATCTGAATTATACTCTAGACCATGAAGATTCTTAATCCTAATCCTATGGAAATCAGATTTTAAATTAGCTGAATTCACATCTCTAGCTAATTCCTAACCCTCAAACCCCCTTTTCCCGCATCCCTGCTAAAAAGAGCATCGTAAGATTACATTAAGAACTTAGATCCTACAATTAGGTTTCTCTAATTCAGAAAGTCTCAATACCTAATCTCTTAACGTACTGAACCCCTTCTAATTACACTTATTTGTTTATAGCAGGTCTCACAACTTTACAGCAAACTTAGACATCAAATTAGCAACTAAGGTAAATACTAATTAACGAAATAAGCTTAGTATAATCAAATCATCAAAGAATAAAATCATAAAAAGAAAGAAGAATTGTTGTAAAGAGAACTAGATTTCAATAAGAATTCATTAAGAACAATTTAAAAGAAAAATAACAAAACAAAAGAAAAAAGGAAATTAATTGAGAGACCTCCAACAATAATTACAAGCTATAATTCTATTAAAGTAATCCTAAGTTTAGAAAAAGAGAATTAATAAAATAAAGGATTCATTGAATAGTACATGCCAAAAAATGGAAGATTTGCTAAAAAAATGGAAGATCCACTCGTTAGGGGATGACTACACCTTAGGTATAAGCCCCACAATCAGCTAGTCAAGATTCAGTTCGTAAAATTTAGGATAATCGAATAAATTATCCAATTTAGCTCAAATTTTACGATAAAGTTAAGATTATTAGTAAAAGTGATCCCGTAAGTTTGAATTTAGAAAAATAAGTAATAAAATAATATAATCTTATAATATCAATTTTTAAGTATATTACCCATTTTTTATTAGAAATACATAAATTGAATTTTCGATAACTAACGAATCGCTAAACATAAATTATATGCACATTAAAAATAAAAAAATAAATTAAATAATATTTATGAGTATTTATTTGCATCATATATGTATTTATGTGTAGGTGAAAATACGCTAAATTACTTAAAATGTTTAAAATATACTAAATTAATACTAAATAATTAAATAAAATTCATAAATAATTAAGGAAAAATTAAAAAAAATCAGAAAAAGTGTGGAAATATCCAGAATAGTGCGTGGCATGCTGAGAATGAAGAAAGAAAATCAACTAATTAAATTAAGCCAAATAAAAAGTAAATTAAAAGAGGATAAGTGGCACTTGTCAAGTGAAAAATTAAAGGAAAAATACCTAGCAGCCCTATAAATTCAAAAAACCACCATCAAAACACATTTTGGTTAGTTTAGAATCTAGAAAAATTTAGGAAGAGGAGAGAAAAGAGGAAAAACTAAATTTACAAAATAATTAGAAAACTATAGTGCAAATAGGGCTTATAAAAGGAACCCATATCCGACAACCACCTGGAGAGGAATGGCCACCACCACTAGATAGTGGACGCCACGTATAGAGCTCTAGACAATGGTAGAGCCACTGCTGGTGACTAAAATCTTATCGATTAGTGAGTTCTGATTTTCCTTTTGAATTTGTTTAATTTAGTAAAAATATCAAATATGCTTGGAAAATTATGAAATTTAGTTTCCCTTGGTATTTTTTCATGTAAAATTAGAATACCAAACTAGATTTTTAAAATTAGAAGTTCTTACATAAGTTCCTTAAGAATAAGCCTAATTCCAACGAATTTTGTATGAATTTTCAAAAATAATAAATAATGTTATTTTGAGCTAATTTTTGGTGTACATATTTCTCATATGATATATTTAATTTACATAAAAATAATTTTTTGATAAAATATACATTTAGTATTTATTAAAATTATTTTTTTTAATCTACATTGTTTTTCATATGGAAGAAATAATAGATTTTAATTAAATTCTTTAATGAACCTGAATTGTAATGACTTATAAAGCTTAGTTATGATCTTGGAAATATTCAATTAATTTTATTTGGTCATTTACCTAATTTAAGCTAATTTTTAGTAAAACCTAAAATTGATATCCCGAAGAATAATATATATTAAACTATCTTAGTACTTTTCATTATCATAATATAACAACTATAATTTATTAAGTATAATATACTTTTCGTAGCTTTAATAGAGCTTGGATACTAATTATTATATATTTACCTAGAGTTTATGCATAATAAGTACTAAATATGTACTAGAGTTTATTATATATTTACCTAAAGTTTGTGATTTAGGGTTAATTAGGTATAAATTATGATTTGGAATATAATTAGACATCTTAACATATTATTGGTAGTAAAAGATAATATATATAATGTTAGAGGTGTTAAATAGGTAATATAAGTGTATAACATCTTAACATATTATTTGTAGTGAAAAATAACATATGTAGTGTTAGAAGTGTTAAATAAGTGATATAAGTATATAATATGTAGTAATATATATATATATATATATATATAGTAATACATAATATGTGTATATAGGAAATAAATGAGTAGAAAATCTTAGATAAAAATTTATGGTATTATAATAATAGAAATATGACATAAATCTAATTTGGAATGTGAGTTTATGAAATTACATGAAAAACATAAGTTATTCTTAAATCGGGAGCAAATTCGATAACTAAATTAAGATTATGGTGTATCGTATAGAGTAGAGTACTAGTTAAAGACCAAATACGATATTTAGGATACCCAAACATAATATGATTCATTTCACATTATAGTTCGAAATGAGATCTTAGGATTTGCATACGAAAGTCATAGCCGAAACTGACTTAAAACCCAATATAGAAACTGACTCTAAAACTGAATCAGAACACAACCTGAAGTAGGAATAACTATAAGAGACTTAAAAACCTGAATAATTAAGTATACTAAAACCCTAAACTAAGGATAACAATAAACATTAGAGGATAAAACTAATCTATGGCAGTTACGTGGAAACCAAAACAACGTTTGTATTATAGGGTTGATCAACGATGGCCTATGCTAGTCACACCTTGACTAAGCAAGCAAGTAATCCAAGTAAGTTGGGATTAATACGTTACTGTATTTCGAAGTACTAATTTGTAATACTTGAAGGCTTGAAATTGTACTAAATTATTCTTGTTAGATAATTAGTTATGTACATGTGCTTGTTCTAAGCTACTAATATGATTACCGATTTACTACTTTGGCTTATATTTGTGTGATTTGTTTGAAATGATTGAATACTTTAAATTGGATTTAACTAAATATTTGACTCATAAATTTAAACTAGACCTGCATAGCAACCTATCAAGGGAACATTAGGATTCTTTGGTCAAATACCAACTCCTTTGAAAAGGATCACTGGATGGCATAATTGGTCCCTTTTTCATCCTTAGTCGAACTAAGTGATAAGTGAGGAGGTTGTGGCAAGGGTGAAGTTAATGGTTCAAATGTAATCGTGAGAGGAGTGGTGTCTTCATTACATAAGCCTAGGTTTAGTCGTAAGCTATTGTATTAACGGAAACTCTTTAACCCATATTAAAGTGGGTACCATTTCTCTAATCTCATGAAGGCTGAATAACGTCATGCGATGGCATTTGCTTGAACATACATTGTACCTAATAATTTGGTTGATAACCCTATTTGTGTTTGATGTATGGTTTTAAGTCTCTATCCCAACTTACTAAGTTGTGATTACTCACATTCCTATAGACTTTGTTATAGGTGCTAGCTAGGAAGCAACTTACATTTATCTTGAAGCTAGCAACTGCGGAATCCTAAGGAAGATGTAAACTGAAGACCAAATACACTCTCTAGTTAGATTTATTTTAAAGCTTTTAGCATTATTTAACAAATTACTCAATTAGATCGTAATTAGATTGCTAAACCTTGTAAATATACTCATATTATTTTAATATAAGTATGTATTTTACTTAAGTTTATAAATTAATAATATGTTTAATTTATGAGTTGTTTACTTCAAAGCAGATTAGTCGTTGATGCCTTATGTAAATTAGGTTTAAGATAACAACTATATGGTCAGTTCCTATATTAGAATGGTTTATACTGCAAGACTATTACAACTTTACTACTTCAGGGCGTGACACTAGGTATATGGCTATGGTGGTTGGGCATGCGGCCATGTACTTGTTTTTCACGCAAAAACTCCAAATTTGAAGAAATTACTCAACGTAAGGATCATATGTGGAGACTATGGTCGTAGCCCTTACTGGACTTCTTTTCTTTACTCAATTCTTGTTCCAACTTCCCTTGCTTCATCTTATAATCGATGCTTTTACTTCAAATTACTCTAAAAATGACTAAAAACCTTCAAAACTTCATAAAATTCTTCGAAAGTTCCTGAAAGTGAAATTTAAACAAATTAAACTTAAAATAACATAAAATTCATTTAATTAAGGTCTAAAATAACACTATTTGGCTATAGAAAATGTATGTTAAATTTGCTTATCATTTTTCAACCCGAAATCACACTTACTCAACTTCACATGTAACTTATTGTCTTTCAACTTTTGCAATGCTAATCGCAAATGATCAGCATGTTCCTTATTCGTCTTCAAATAAATCAAAATATCATCAATAAGTATTACTATAAATTTATCCAAATAAGATTAATAAATTCGATTCATTAAATCCATGGATACTGCGATTGCATTTGTTAAACTGAATGACATCACTACGAATTCATAATGTCCATACCATATACAAAATGCAATCTTAGGCATATCTTCTAACTTAATCCATAGTTAATGGTATCCTCATTTCAAGTCAATCCTTAAGAATACTATTGCTCTATGTAGCTAGTCGAACAAATCATCAATTTTTGGCAGTAGCTATTTATTCTAAACTATCACTTTATTAAGTTCTCTATAATCAATACACAACCTCATTTTTGCATCCTTCTTTCTCACAAGCAACATAAGGGCTCCATACGATGACACACTCGGCCTGATAAATCTTTTATCCAAAAGTTCCTGTAATTGTTTCTTCAACTCCTATAATTCCATTGATAACATCTTATAAGAAGCTTTAGGTATCAACTCAATTCTAGGAACTGACTCAATTGTAAAGTCTACTTCCCTATGCAACCTAATCCAAGCAAGTCATTTGGAAATACATTAGGAAATTCATACACTACAGGTATTTTTGACAAACTTGGTATTTCCTTTTTCTTTTCCATGGCAAATACCAAACAATACTGCCACTCTTCATTATCAACTTTCATTTCCTCATCTACTTTGATAATAGCCAATTTTACACCACTACTTTCAGTCTTACTAGTGAATACAATGTTTCCCTTATCCAGTATCACAGCTTTATTTTGACAATCTACTTTCACCTTATGTTTAGATAACCAATTAATCTCTACAATGATATCATAGCCACTCAAGGGTAATACTATCAGTTTAATTGGGAATTTTCCTTCCTAAATCATTACTTGCCCTTTAGTCACTATTTTTAAAATCAATACATGCTCTCCTATAGGAATTCTTATTCTATAAGTAACTTTTTCTTTGACTACTTTAATTCCATAATTTAACACAAATTCTAGACTGAGGAATGAGTGAGAAGCTCCTATATTAAAGAATGCATATGCGACTTGTCTGCACATGACCTGTATTATACTATTACTATAGTTATTTGCAAGTTTTGAAGACTTACTATAATATTGCTAATTACTATACTATTTAATGGATATAGTTATTTCCTTATGCATAATTTATGCTATAAATCTTAATTATTAGTTAATGTTAGCGTATTTACTTATTACTAAGCCTAATTCACCACCATTCGCTCCACCATCATCAAAGTCCTCAGTGTCCTCATCTATGCTTCCCAATGCAAAGACTTACGTAAGCACCATCCTAGTATCTACTCCTTTGGTATTCTTAGCTCCAAGTTTAAACTACATACAATATTGTGAAAAGTATCCCGCTCAACCATAATGATAGCATTTCACATTCTTCATCCTTAGGCATTCTCTAGATACATGGTTTTGGTTTCCACATAGATATCATTTTCCTTTCAATTGCACATATTGACAGGGATAGTGTTGGTCTCTTGAAAGTGGGTCTAAATTGATTTACCCTTTATTAATTTCCTACTCCACTCCAACTGCATTGTTGTCCGATTATTTTTGAGCTAATGCACTTTATTAACTACTTCATTGTAGGTGGTAAAACCATAATCCATAAGCTTGCACCTCATCGTGAGTTCAAATCCCTTAAGAAAAAGGTTTTTCTTAAGCTTTTGATTATCTCGTTATGATTGCAATGCATATTTGAACAACTTATTATTAGCTTGCTAACACATTGTATATTCTGTTAAAAATTGTGCTACATCTCTCTTCATCTCATGCCACCAAAAAGTAGAGTTTAAGTCTTGATACATTTTGTTTCCCCTTAGATAGAGTATATATCCATAATTATGTGCTTCGTCCATTATTTCTATTTTTGTATCAAGAACCTAGGGTATATAGATTAGTCCTTTAAATCTTAACACTCCCGCTTCATCTATTTTGAAATCAAGTAGTTCCTCCATATGCACTAATCTAAACTCGATTAGCACTAATTCTTCATCTTTATCTTGTAACTCCTTGATTTTATTAAATAAAGTTGGTTGGACTATCAAATTCATTAAATACATGTCTGGGTCATGCCACTTGAACCCTATTTCCAATCTTTAAAACTCTTAGATCAACTCCTATTATGTAGTGAGAGAAGATATAAATTGTCTATAATTTCGGTGTAGATCAACTACCACATTAGCTTTTCCATTGTGGTAATCGATAGTCAAATCATAATCTTTAATTAATTCTAACCATCTTCATTACCATAAATTCAACTTTTTTTAGTGAAAAAGTATTTTAGACTTTTATGATCAGTATATATCTCATAGTGTTGCCTATACAGGTAACGTCTCCACAATTTTAGTGCAAAGATTATTGCAGCCAATTAAAGATCATGAGTAGGATAATTCTTCTTTTGCGATCTCAATTGTTATGATGCATATGCTATAAATTTTCCATCTTGCATCAAAACACATCCTAACCAATTATGGGAAGCATCACTGTATATACTATATAGCTTACTTAGATTTTGTAATGTCAATATTGGGGTTGTAATCAGTTGGTTCTTAAGTTCCTGGAAACTCCTTTCACATTCTTGGTCCTACTTAAACTTTACATCTTTTTGAGTCAAGCAAGTTACGGGCATAGTTATCTTTGAAAAGTCCTTTATAAATCATTTATAATAGCTAGCCAATCTAAGGAAACTTTGATTTTCCATAATAGTTGTTGGTTGCTTCCACTTATTTATAGAATTGATTTTCTTCGAATCTACTAAGATTTTTTCTCTTAACACAACATGAACTAAGAATGAGATCTTATTCAATCACATTTAGATAACTTCCCATATAACTAATTCTCTTTTAATTTTTGCAAGGCCAACCATAAGTGCTCGACATGTTCTTCCTTATTCTTAGAATATATCAGTATATCATTAATGAAGATAACCACAAATTTATCAAAATATGGCTAATATATCCTATCCATCAAGTTTGTAAATACTACTAGAGTATTAGTTAATCCAAATGACATAACTTGAAATTCATAATGCCCATATCACATATGAAAAGCAATTTTAGGGACGTCTTCAGGTTTTACCCTTAGTTAATGTACCCCAACTTAAGATTAATTCACGAAAATACAGTCGCTCCTTGCAACTGATGGAATAAATCATCTATCCAAGGTAATGGATATTTATTCTTGATGGTGACCTTGTTAATTTCCCTATAATCGATACATAATCTCAACGTACCATCTTCTTTTTTTACAAACAACAAAGGGGCTCCCTACAAGGATACGCTTGGTCTGATAAAACTCTTATTTAGGAGCTCTTGTAATTGCTTCTTCAGTTCTTGGAGCTCAATAGGTGCCATCTGATATGGTACCTTAGATATAGGTTCCGTCTCAGGCACTAGTTCAATCGTAACATCTAACTCCTTATGTTAAGCTAATCCAAGTAGATCATCAGGAAATACATCTAGAAACATACACTTAACAGGTGTATTAGATATTTTTAGAGTTTCCTATTAGATTTTAAGATTATGAAACATGGATTTACACAAAGTGTTTTTTTTTTCCTTAAAGATCTTATTAACCTTAAACTCCCTATGATCCATGCATATCAATTAAATTAAGAAGAGACTACAAATTTACCTTATCCTAGTCCTTTCCAATTTCACTTATTTGTAGATCTACAAGCACTGCAAGATGTGAACACCCTCTACTAATATCTACACATGAACGAACGTACCGAAATAGATTGGAGCATGCTAGCACTCTTAGGCGAATCTATATTCATGCTGCATGGGAATGAACTCACAATCTCTCTTGTTTTTCTCTCACTATTTTGGTCTATAGACTTTCTTTATGGGCCTAATGTCGACAATAAGCGTCAACATAACCTTAATAAAGAGCCACCTCTATCTATATATAAAGAAAAGCTAATATTTACTTAAAGATATTAAGATATATATTGCAAGATATTAAAGATAACATCTAATATATTATATTATTATTTATTATTTTTCTCCAAAAATAATAAATATCATTATTTATCATTCTTAAACTATTTAAGAATAATAAATATTTCAATAATTCTTATAGCTTATTTAGTTCATTCTTTGTGTGCGACTTTATAGGTTCACTGAATGTTGGTAGTAGGCCTTAAACCCCTTTTAGACCTACAAGACAAAAGTAGTCTCTAACAAGACATTATGTCTACTCAAATTAAGTGAAGGTTGATGATCCAACTTTACCTATTAAACAGTCAGTTATTAAGTCTCTTTGTCACATGATATTTAATGATTAAACATAAGGTGTGAATCGAGATACTCTTATATTGTTTAATCACTCCTTTCTTGAATACAGAGTTTAAATGACTTAAACAAATGACATTGATAACTCCTTATCAATTCATTTGAGTACGATTATGCATTTTCTCAATCTTACTCGTCAAGGAGCCCCAAAAGATATCTTTCTCAAATTAATGAGATGGACAAATTCCTTCATGAATACTTATATTCCTCTACATAGTTTACTCCATATCCAATCACATTCTTATAATCCTCCGGTTAAGAAAGATGATAAAGAACTGAATTAAAACATGGAAGTTACACTATAGGAATCCATGGTGTCATCAAGTCAAAGGACTAAAACAACACTACAGTAAGTAGTACTTATCAAATTGATCTATACAGTACTCTTACAGTGGGTTGACCTAATACAATGTACTCTTACATGTATTTATATGCAAATTTGATATCTCATATCCATAATCAGTAAAAAATGATTATCGTTCAATTAACATACTAGCCTGAATTCATTATTATTCCATGTAACAAGCGATTAGGGATACTTTAGAATAATGTTCTCATCATCTTATGGTTTTACTATTAAAGTCACGTACTTTAATGACATAAGGTTAAACAAATATTCAAAGAATCCTTTTATCATATTAAAAGGCCGATGATAACATATAAATAAAATGATTCATACCATAAAGAAAAGTGAATGATCAAATGACATAAAATCTATATGGCTTGGGGCACATCACTAGCATTTCCTTCTTCCCATCTATTGTAAAAATTCGACAAAACAACCAATCCCCTTCACTTTTCTTAACATCATCATTAACTTTAATAACCGTTAACCTAGTGGTTCTACCTTTGCTACCTTTCCCTTAGAACACCAGGCTTCCCTCATCTAAAGTGATACATTTGTGTTGACATTTCACCTTGACCTTGTGTTTTGATAACTAATCGATTCCAACAATAATATCATAGCCTTGCAAAGGTAGTACCATTAAATGAATTGGGAACTTCGTCTCTTGTATCTTAATGCGACCGTTATTTATAATCTTTCAAGTTGACACTTTTTCTCTGGTAAGAGTTACCAGAGTTTTAATTCGATAGGTTGTATCTACTTCAGTCATATCAATTTCATTCCTTAATATAAAGTCCTAACTAGCAAAGAAATGCAATGCTCCTACATCGAATAAGGCATAGGCAAGTTGTCCATTTACTTATATTTCTCCTAAAATATTTAATTATCCTAGTCATTAAAAATTCATCCAAACAATATCATCACACACTTAATCAATTCATGATTTCAAAAGTATGCATCTCCTAAAGCATAAATAATTTCATATTGATCACATTATAAATCAAAAAAATTAAAGTCTATGATAAGTTACATACTTGTCAACAATCCTTCGTCTATTTCATCCTCTAGATTCATAAATTCTTCTAACTCATCCTCTCCATAGTAATCATCTAGTAAGTCATCAAATTCCTCCACTTCATCTATGCTCTCGATAGCAAATATTCTTACAGGAGTAGTAGCTACACTAGATCCACTTGTATTCCTGATTCTTGCTTGTTAGGTAGTATTCTCCCTTTTCCTAGAACCTTAGCCAAACTATGGGTAATAGCGATTAAAATGCCCCTTTTTGTCCAAATTGTCTACGCTTAATATTATTTAGCTTAGGACAATTTCTAACTATATGACCCATTTCGCCATATATGTAGTATTTTCCTTTGAGTTACTCATAATGTCTAAGATAATAACCGACACCATACTTCCAACACTTTGCATTACTACTCTTATCATAAATATTCCTTATCGGCTTAGGTTGAGCAAGATTATTTGCTACAATAGCTTACCTCTTTTGTTGACCCAAACTACTAGTACCTAGATAGAGTCTTTTAAAACAAAATCTGAATGGACATCCACTACCTACTTTTCTATTTAACTGCGATAGCATTTTTAGGCAATTATTCTCTAATCTCTGAGCCTTCTCTATTTCATCATTGTAAGTAGGCAAATCACAATCCTAAAGTCTACACTACATTACAGGATCAAATCCTCAAATAATCAGAGTTTTCTTCAAATGTATATTATCCTTATACGAGGATGGTACATATTGAAATAATCCATTAAACTTAGTTTCGTATTGGGTTATGCTTATGTTCTTTTTCTTCAAGGAAAATAAATCCTCAAACATCTTTAATAGAACACTTTTTTGGAAAGAATTCTTGTCTAAATTCATCCTTAAACACTTCCTAAGTAATCGATCCTCTAAGTGACTTGACTTTTGAATCCCACCAAATGTGGGCTTGTGACCTTAACATATAAGTTCCATATGATACTTTCCGATAGTTTGCTATTGGAAAAGCAAGAAGATTGTGCTCTATTTAAGTTAGCCAATCAACTGCTTCCTCGGGCTTACTAGTGTCTCCATCAAAATACCAATTAGCCTTAATGAAGCCAAGCAAACGGTTTGCATCCGAAGAACCATTCCTCCTAGTGTCTAACTCCTAAGGCCTTTTATCTATGGGATTACCCTAGGTTAACAAATGTTGTAATAAAGCACCTTATTGCTGGATCATCATGTGCATATTGGTGAGCATAAGCTCTATAATGGTAGGTGTAGGTGTTTATGCTTAGTTTGGAGGAGGTGGTGGTTGTCCATTTCCAATTAGTTGTTCTTAAGGAGGGTTAACCGATGGTGGTGTTTGGCTTGGTAGGTTTAGTTTGATTTTTATTATTGTTTCCAATATTAACCATAATCTTTCGTTTAGGTTATTATTTCCAATTAACTCTGCAGTTTCATAAATTTTCCCATAAGTCCATTTATTAAGGATGGTACATAGTTATTCACAATTACTGAATGTTACTTAGCAAATAATATATGATTAACATACTTAGCAAATATCCATTCATAATTCATAGAATGAAAAGATACTAACTACTATAGATCCATTAATAACATAATACTTGATATATCTTGATACTGCTTCTATATACAAATGATAAAGTAAAAGTACGACTCAATATTTACAAGATTACATACAAAAATTTGTATAGACTCAATATTTGCAACTCTTTATACAAACGATTACATATTCAAACCCTATGCATCCAATCTAAACACTAAAAACATAACAAAAAGAAAAAGTACATCAAAATGTCAAGCTATACCAAAAAAGAAGTAGGGTACATCAAAATTTGCCTGATATACCAAAAATTCTGCTATCTCTTACTCTTCCTACAGCCAGTTAGCTCGTATTACTGATTTGTTAATTATTGGCATCATTAGAACTAATTGAAGTCAACAAGTCTTCTAAAGGAATCCAATCTACATCTCCTCCTACAGTGTTAGACCCATTGTCTATCTCATCATCAGTCTCATCATTGCTCTCATTACCTAAACTTATATATATAATCTTAGGGGTATTGGGTATTACTACAACTTCTTGCATACTATTATGGCTTACTTCTTCCTCAACAGCTACATCCTAGGCTGGTGCTTCATTCAAATCGTTTGGTAAGTCTTCTTTAAGGTCCTCCTCTTCTGAATCCTCTTCTAACTTTACAGGTTCATTGCTTACAAGATTTTTTGCAAGTTCATCAACCAGTTTACCCTGGGGAACTACCTCAATCACATCTTCATTAGGGTTAAATGGGCATAGGTGATGCATTGTACTCCTTAGGTAAGGGATAGCATGATTGAGGAAACCAGTCTACAATTCCTTCTGGATACAATTTGGGGATATAAAATACTCCTGAAGGGGATTGGTCAAAACCTACAAGCTAAGGTTGACCTAGTTCAATTCTAGCTAGGAAATATAAGATAGGCATCATCATAGATATTATCCTTAATATTCACATGTGTCAATCCTTAAAGGTCACAATTGCGATATATTGATCATAATGATATCCCAACTCTAGGGTCATATGGTGCTAGTGATCTTGCAAACTAAATGCTAATATTTTTGTTAATAGAATCATGCAACTAAGACTTGATCAACCCTATAAACGCCTTAATCCATGACTTTAGTACAACTAGCATTACATTATATAAATCTTTTTGTTAATCTAATCATTACCTATGTTGCTTAGTGATAAACTAGTAATTAAATAGGGATGATAATTGAGCTTTATTAGTGTCTTAAATCAACTATTGTTTAAATCACATGAATTGCTCTTTGGATCAGGTTTGAACTCCCTTTCCTTTTTTTATTATAGAAAAATGCCTCAAAAGAAGCATAGGTGTTGTGAGAACTCCAACCCACTTACTATACACTCGCTTCTTCAATTTCACCTTCTGTGGCAACAGGAGAGATACTTCCACCTTTTCTAGAAAGAATTTGGTGAGTTTACTTATTTTAATTAGGAGGCATCAACTCGGGCTAATTTAGACACCCTTTTGCCATCATTTATTTTTAATTTCTTTTTATTTTGTTTTTGAGCCAAGTATATTGAAAATACAAAAATACAAAAAAAATTGAAAAAATTAAAAGTATCAAAAGTGTCCAAATCAAGCCAATTGGTCATTTATGATCGAATTAGGTAATAATAAAAAATATACATGAAATTTAAATCTTTTAAAAAATTAGACTTTATTAGAAAAATA
The DNA here is from genome assembly GCA_024138015.1 of Lumnitzera littorea. Lineage (NCBI taxonomy): Eukaryota > Viridiplantae > Streptophyta > Magnoliopsida > Myrtales > Combretaceae > Lumnitzera > Lumnitzera littorea. Next base: position 68,765,900 of record JAMXBB010000008.1, read on the forward strand.
TTTTTTGGAATATAGTCCAATGAAATATTTGAATTCATGAAGTAGGCTTTCATTTGATTTAAGATTTAAATTTTGAAATAATTTTAAATGGACTAATTAGAATAGGACTCGAGATTTATTACATTGAAATTATGTTGAAATTTTTTGCATATAGTTATCTTAAGATCTTATTGATTAATGTTTGAAACAATTTGAGCAATTTGGTTTTGGGTAAGAATTTAGCTCGTTCTTTAATCTTAAGTGTTATTAGATGCCATCAATTATCGAGAAAAGGCTTGGTGGCTTAGTTACTAGGGTATGCATGTGTAGCCAAGGAGTCTACGATTCGAGTCCTTCAAGCAGTAACGTGTAATTTTTTTTTTTCCTTTTTTGCATCCAGACCAATCATGTACACCTCACGTAGACTTTGTCTTCACAAAACTAGGCGAAATCCAATTGGCTATAAGAAATCTAGGGAACTTCACACATGAGTTTTATACTTCTAAGGTACAAATTCTGAAAAAATATCTTGAAATGGTACGTTCTAGAAAAATTTTGCAAAACTACTATAGTGAAGGCATGCGCAAAACATGCGCCTTCACTATTCATCATTTTTTTTAATAGAGTGCGCCTTCCAAGGTGCGCTTAGAGAGCGTGCCTTCCAAGGTGTAGGGAAGGCGTAAAGATGGCATACGCCTTCAGTATGCAAAGAAGGCGTGCTCCATATACACGCCTTGAATTTAATTTTTTTTTTCTTTCTTTATCTAATTAGGAAAACTATTATACTAAAAAGGTGCGCCTTCAGTGTTAATTTATTTATTTTTAAATTTTTTTTATTTAACTAATCAAGCTATTAAATAGATGCACGTCTTTTCGTACGCCTTCAATATCCAGTAGCACGTGTCTTCAATGTCATTACTGTTACACCCCGAAGTCGCGAAGTCGCAACAGTCCTGCCGTGTAAACCATTCTATGATAGCAACTGGCCTCATAGTGCCTACCATAGACATAATCTACACAAGGCATCGACGACTCCTTACTTTGAAGTAAACAGTCCGATTAACAATTACACTACAATTATGATAAATAGTGCGAATTTCTAATAACATGTATAATTATATATATAAGTCCATAGAGCTCCCCAGGAAGTTTCATATAAACACAACAGTTCACTAGATTACATAATAACTATTAGTCTTTCATCCCTAATTACATGGTCACTCTAGTTACACATTATACTAAGTAACTTGATCCTCACACCCCTGGCTTCAAACTGACTAACGTCTAGGTAATTGTAGGGCGGCATAGTACTTGAGGTGTTCAGAAATCAAAACCTACAAAAGGATCTATAAGGGTATGAGTAACTACAGCTCAGTAGGTTGAATTGGAGACTCATGAATGCATACAAGCACAAACAAGGTTATCAAATAATTATTTTCATACAATGCAACAATCAAGTGTCATTGCACAACATAATCCGATCCGTTATGAAATCAGAGAAATTTCACCCGCTCCAATCCGGGTTAAGGAGTTTCATGTTATGTAGCAGCTCACAACCAAACCCAGGCTTGTACAATAGAGACCTTGCTACTCCCGCGACTACCTTCGAACTATTAACTTCACCCCCACCGCGACCTCCTCTTCTATCACTTAGTTCGACTGAGGATGAAGAAGGGACCATTTTGCAATCCTGCGCTATCCCTTTCGAAGGGATCAGTATTTGGTTGGAGAATCCTATGATCTCCTAACGGGTTGCAATGTATGACATTTTTGGTTATTATGGTCGACTAAGATTAAATTCTGTTTAGGGTGTTTAAACAATTTCATACCAATTCAATCAGTCACAAAATCACTCACAATACAAATTTCAGCACGAATTCAGATACATCAAACACATGCATAAACTACTTACATTCACAATCATATACAAGCCTAAGTCTCCAAGTACTACAAAACTAGTACTCTATTACAATAAGTAATAACCCAACTTACTTGAAATTGCTCGATCGCTCGATCTCTTAGTCGCGAGTTGATTTGTCTCTAGATGTCCTATAATACAAATAGGTCTTTTTAGTACTTATATTTTATGGATTCTTATTCTAATTCATAATGTAACTCATTTTCCCTATGTATACCTATAACGTACTAATGATTCGTTGTACTCTATTTCGGGGTTCGAATTCTAAACTAGATTCTAGTTTTAATTCCTAAGTCTTAAATAGGCTCGAATCCCAGTGTGACATTAATCACATTACGCTCGGGTATTCAAATATCCTATTGGGTCGTAATTTGGTATTCTAAACTATTCGGTACACGCTAACCCTAATTGAGGTATTGGATTTATTCTCAATGTGTGAAAATCTTACATTTTGAGATATTTACTTAAAATTAAATGTTATTTCAGATTTATTATTTTTCTGATTTCTATTATAATATTATCTAAATAACCTTATTTTTTTATATTTATTAATTTACAATTTCACATATGACTAATTTCTTATATTAATTACCTAATTTCCTAAATTAACCATACTTAATACCCAAAGGCTAGGATTAGGGTTCCACTTCAGAGATTAACATCCCTAAACATCTAATTAATATCTAAATTAGTAATTAACATCCTAATCACCTAATTAATCCCAAATCACCCAATTTTTCCATCATTTTAGGGCTAAAAATTAACTTAAAATTTTCAAAAATTAATTTTAAAAAAATGGCTTCATAACACTATTCTACATCATATGAGCATCTTATAGAAAAAATTTGAGCTCCAAACTACACTCCTAAACCTATTTATTTTCCGGTCTAATCATGCTTGGTTTTGAACAATTTGTTAAGGACCCTATATTTCTAAACATAATTAAACTAAATAAATATTTTTCCCTAAATCTAAATACATTAAAACCTCAGAATAACAAGTTTCATAATTTTCTAGGCAAAATAACTAATTTTACAAAATTATTCAAAAATCAGGGTAAATAAGAGACTAACCGGTTCGAAGCTTTTTGGCCATCCAAACTCGGTCTAAGGTTGTCGGCCGGCCCAGGCGATGGTTTTAGTGTAGGGTGGTGGTGGTGGTTCGGTCCCAGGTGGTGGTAAGTGGTGGGTTTGGTTCACTTGCCCAATCTGCACAGTTTTTTTTTTTTTTTTTGGATTTTTCTCTCTAGTTTTTCAATGTTCCTATTTTTCCCAAATGCTAAACTGTCCAAATGACTTCTGTAAATTTTTCCCCTATTTATAGACATTTTTTGTAATTAATATGCATTAATTTGACAAGACTTTGCCCATTTTCCATGATTTTTGGCTTTTAGGTTGTCTAATTTTTATTGCCTGATTATTCTTTTGCAGATTTGGACCTGCTACGACCTGATCTTGATTCATCTTATCCTCTTTTGATTTTTTCTGATTTTTCCATAATTAATTTATAATTTTCTTTAATTATTTACTTAGTTTTTGGCCAATTTAGGAAATTTCGCGTATTTTTATCTACACGTAAATACATGTGGGGTACACATGAACATTCCTAATTATTATTTTGGTCATTCTAAAATTTTTAGTATACATATAATCTATCTTTAGTAATTTATTAGTTATTCGATTACACTTTTCGCCTTTTCGGTAATTAGTACTTATTATGCTTAAAATTTGAAAATTTTATAGTCTCCTATTTTACTACTTATTTTCTTAAATTTAAGTTTACGGGGTCATTTTTATTAATATTTCTCTCAATAATTTATAATTTGGGTTTGATCGGATCCTTTAACCGATCGTTCTAAACTTTGGTTTCTAAGTTCAATCCTACGGTTACTTGACTTGGCTTTAGGGCTTACAATTACTACACACATTTAGTTGACACTTAACACTATTCCTAGCTAAATACTTTGAAAATGACAAGTTAGTTCCAATTCCGCTCCTAAGTTAAATTTACGCTTCCCATTGCCTCTCGTTGAGTATACTTTCTACTACAAGTATTAATGGAGCGGGTTAACTTAAATGATTCACTAATTTACCAACTAAATCTATTAAAAGCAGCTATAGTATAAAGAGTAAGTATATATATATATATATATATGTATATATTCTTTAAATTCGAAATATTAATATTCTATTAAAAAAATTAATATTCTTTAAATTCGAATTTTAGACTTATTAATTAAATTATATTAAGTAAAGATTGATTAAATTAATAAGCAAAGATTAAAAAGATTAAGAGTGATTTATTTATTTCTACTATATTTCTTCTAATCAATTTATTTACACTTATTCCTAAAGTATATATATGTATATACATATATATACAATAAACAATCAGTATTAAGGAAATAGCAATATAATATGAAAAATAATTTATAAAAACCATATATACAGTGAGTAATAAATATCGATAATACATAACAATCAAACTAAGTAATACAAAATATAGTGATTTACAACTATTTCTTCCTAAATCTAGTTAATTGTTTTCCGAAACAAGCTAGTAATGATGATCTGCGAGTAGATGGACCCTCTAATGGCTGAGGCTCAAATGGCTGAGGTTTAGATGACTGCAGAAGAGTATCAATGAAATCTACATGAGGAACTGGAGTAGGCGGCAATGGTGATAGTTAGGAGTCGACCTCTTCTATGTGTATTATCTGAGGCCATCTTATACGATGTTTACGGGGAGCTAACGATGTCAGCTACGAATATATCTACACCTAAAATCTACACGTAGGGGGATTGTGCCTTCCTCATAACACTAAAGGTGCATTCTTTCCTTATACCTTCTTTATAGTAAGGAAGGTGCGCTCTTCAAGCGCGCCTTTAGTTAAAATAATCGATGAATAGTGAAAGCATGCACATGGCGTGCACCTTCACTATACTAATTTTGTAAGATTTTTTCGGGACACACCATTTCGATATATTTTTTCGGAATTTGTACTATAGAAGTACAAAACTCCTTCATATCTTACATATTCGTTTTCAAATCTTCATCGTTAAAGATTCATTTTAACCGATTGTTTGCAACAATAACATAAAATAAAAGATTTGATCAAATCAAATCTTAACCAAGTCCATCCATGGTCAATCTGAGATTCGACTGTGATTTGGGGCTCATAAGCTATAAACTAAGATTAAGGACTATCATCTAGATTCACTATACATAGTCGACAACCACTATCACACTAGCCATCTCCTCTCTTGACAGACACGTCACTATTGAACACAACATCATCTTCAACCCACCATTTTCAACCTCTACTCGAGAAAGACAACAACAGTAACCTCCTTCTTCAACACTAAACCTAGAACCAACACAGTAGTGACCTATCCTCATTCATCTTTGACACCAACTAACACCCAAATGCAGTGACCAACAACTCCACCAACAACAATAACCATGCAGCACTCTACCATAGCTGTACCCTTTTTCTCTCTACCCCCAAGCACCATTCACAAGCCTTATGCCACCGTACTATACGCACAAAGCTACTACAGCACACACAACAACCATAATCGACTGTCACGCCCCGAAGCGGCAGAGTTGTAAGAGCCCCACCGTGTAAACCATCCTAAGATAGAAGTTGGCCTTACAACCGCTATCTTAGACCTGATCTACACAAGGCGTCAACGACTAATCCGCTTTGAAGTAAACAGCTTGTAATTTAAATAAATCATTAATCTAAGAAAGTGAAGAAATATATATATACTATAATTCAGTTATTGTAATTAAAGTTTACAATATTTCTCTGTAATATATTTTCTAGTTATTACAATATTCGGAAATGAAAAATTCTAAAGTAAAAGCTTAAACCTTAAAAATATATGTTTATTCTTCACATATTTTTCCTCACTCCCCAAGATCCAACAGTTGCTAGCTTCAGAGTAGTGGTTTGCCACTTCTTAGCTAGCACCTGCACGACGTCTATAGGAATGTAAGCAACCACAGCTCAGTAAGTTAGGACAGAGGACTTAAAACTATACCAGAAACACAACAAGGTTTTCAATCACTTATTAGATGCAATGCATGTGCAAGCAAATGCCATCGTACGACGTTGTCCGGCCCGTCGTGAGATTAGAGAAATTGCGTCTGCTCTAATCCGGGTTGAGGAGTTGCCGTTAATGCAACAGCTCACAACCAAACCCAGGCTTGTGTAATGGAGACCTTGCTCCTCCCGCAACTACCCGCAACTACCTTCGACTGAGGATGAAGAAGGAACCATTTTGCAATCCTGCGCTATCCCTTCCGAAGGGGTCGGTATTTGGCCGGAGAGTCCTAAGTTCCCCTAACAGGTTACCATGCATGTCCGATTATGATTACTGGTCGTATATTTGATTAAGTCCAATTTAGTGTGATCAGTCATTTCATACAAATCATACAATACATGCCAGAGCAACAAACAGAATCATAGTATCACCCATAATCAAGCACATGCACACATCCAACTATCTAAGAAGCACAACTAAGCATAATCTTAAGCCTCCAAAATACAGCATCGTATTAATCCCAACTTACCTCGACTCCTCGCTCACTCACTCGAGATCCGACTTACTCAGGCCATCGCTTATCATCCCTATAACACAAACGTAGTTTCAGTTTTTCATATAATTATTATAGGTTCATTTTATCCTATAACACTTATTGTTAGGTTTTGTTTAGGGTTTAATATGCCTAAGTATTTAGGTCTTAAGTCTTTTTACAATTATTCTAGGTTTGGGGTTGGGTTCGAGTTCGGTTTTCGCATCAATTTCTAAATTAGGTTCTAGTTTGATTTTTAAGTATGGTTTTATACTCGAATCCTAGAAATTCATTTCAACTCATAATGTGAAATTAATCACATTACTTCCCGATCTCCTAAATACCATCATTACCTCTAATTAGTATTTTATTCCACCCGGTATACTTAAATTCTTATTTGTGTACCAAATCTACTCCTAATGTGAGAAATTTTTACATTTTTCATATAATTACACAAATTCAAATTTTCCATCAGATTTATTGTATATTTTTATTATTATTATAATATCAATTTTTATTCTAATATTTTCTATTTAGTATATTTCCAATAATTACATATTATGCATTATTGCTTATTATGTATATAATGCACTTCTAATATTTCTATCACCTTAATTACTATCTCTTAACATCAATTATCATTTCAAAATGTCTAAATTCATCCTAGATCAGGTTTTACATCTAATTATCCTAATTTACAAAATTAACTTACAATTTACTATTTTTCCCTATTACTCATTTACTACATAATTAACCTAATAATTACATTTAACACCCTAAATGCTACAAGTATCATACTCCATCAGATTTCAACATCCTAAAACATGTACTTATTCGCTAAATCAGTAATTAATAATTTAATTACTTAATTAAACCTAAATTACCCATTTTATGTCTTATTTTAAGACCTAAAAATTATCTAAAAATTTCAAAAATTAATTTTTGAAAACAGGCTTCATAGTTCTGTTCTATATCATCTAAGTAATCTACACAAAAATTTTGGGCTCGAAACTACACTCCTAAGGTCATTTATTTATAAATCGAAACATGCTCGGTTTTGCATAATTTCTTAAGAACCCTATATCACGAGGCATATTTTCATCAAAATAATATTTTTCCTACAAACTACATACAAAAATATTCCAGAATAACAAAATTCATAATTTTCTAATAATATTTACTATTTTTACAAAATTACACAAGAATTAGGCTGGAAATCGGACTCACCGATCTGGGTGGCTCCAGCCACCGCCGGCCGCCGTGACCTTGTCAGCCAGCCTAGGCGCTGCCACCACCATGTGGTGGTGGTGGTGGTGGTGGTGGCCGTCCACTTCCAGCTGCTCATCTGGTGTGGGTTCTCTTTGAAAGCCTTAATTGCACAATTTTTTCTAATTTTTTTTTAAACCGAATTTTTCTCCCAATTTTTGCCTCTCCCTAATTTTCTCTGATTTGTATCTATCCAAATGAGCTTCTAAATTTTTCTTGCTATTTATAGAGCTTTAGTGTAATTATTGTGCATTAAATTGGACAAGACAATTGCCTTATCCCTTGATTTTTGGCTTTTATGTTGTCTTAATTTAATTGGCCGAATTTTTTCTTATTTTTCCCAGCTACCACGACCCAATTCTGGATCATTCGTGATTTTTCCTGATTTTTTTTTATTTTTCCTTATTTAATTATGAATTTTCTTTAAGTATTTTGTATTATTTTAGCACATTTTGCATATTTTAAGAAATTACGCGTATTTATACTTACATGTAAATTCATATATAGTACAAATAAATATTCTTAAATATTATTTAGGTCATTCTATCATTTTTAGTATACATATAATCTATCTCTAGTAATTTATTAGTTATTAGATTACACTTTTTACCTTTTCAGTAATTAGCAATTATTATGCTTAAAATTTGAAAATTTTATAGTCTCCTATTTTATTACTTATTTTCTTAAATTCACGTTTACGGGGTTATTTTTACTAATATTTCTCTCAATAGTTTATAATTTAGGCTTGATCGGATCTTTCAGCCGATCGAAACCTTAAGTGATTGGTTGTGGGGCTTACATCGACCAACTACTCTCCGATACGTAACCCAACACACTAGTAAACCTAACCATCACCTACCGACAAACCATACCCCCTCTCGCACAACCCTTAAACATGACCATCGGCAAAAATCAATCCCCTACTGAGGACCCAAACACTAGCTTTTGCCATTGCCAATTACCAAACTCCTCAAAATCATCACTTTACCTAAAAGCATTGGTCTCGAGCAAGTTTTCACTAATACAAATCATACGAAACATCTCGTGAATCACTAGAATTGCTGCTGTGTGTTTTGCCTTGGTGACCCAATTTTAACCGGTTGGAGACCTAAGATAGAACCCGGTATGACTCCTTCTATTAAGGGGTGAGGAAAAAACTATTAAGCGAATCATGAACCGAACCAAACCATATACCAAATTGAATCGAATTGAATTGAATTGAACCAAAAATTCAATTTTTTATACGATTCGATTCGATAATGGTTATTCAGTTCACAGTTTAGTTCGACATAGCAAATCGAACCTTACTGTTTTTATTAAAAAAAAAAAACAAAACAAAATAAAACCATGTGACTCGATTGCTAATACTAGCTTGTGACTTCACATGAATTTGGACTCTTTTCTAACCTTAGCCTAAACTATCTCTAACCTTGATGATCGTGCCTCTTCTCTCTTACTCTCTTCTCTAAAACAAAAAACACTTTAGGTGATTTAGATCTATTCTCCACTTCATCTAAAGTCTTACTTTTTCTTTTGAAATTCCAAACACCCCCCCTCTCTCTCATAGTAGAGTGTACAATCCATAGTCATCAAGTCCTTTTAAATTGACAAATAACAAAGAAATTGTGATGATTTTGTTCCAACTTATCCTCAAGTTTTTTTAAATTGTATTGTTTTGCTCCATACGTATATTCAATTTAAGCTGATGGGATTATGCTGATGTACGTAAGAAATATTGGAGGGAAAACAACTCATTAAAATTTGGGCTAAAGACTAAAGGAGCAATAATGAATTTATAAGATTTTATTTAAAAAAACAGTTTGAACCACAAACCGAATCATTTATTTTTATGTTAAAAAAAATTATAAACCGAATTATAAATTTTACGTTTGATTTGGTAGAGAAGGTGAACCGTATCGTACCGAACCACACCTACTCTTACCTCTTAGTTCAAATCCAATCGACTAATTATTAGTTAGGTAGGTTTTTTATTTGCCTTGGGTTTTATTATTGAAGTTATTATTTAATAATGTTGGCTTTTATATTAACTTTATTGTTTTCTTTTACTGCAATAATTTTTTTTTAGTTTAATTAATATTTTCGTAGTATTAATTTTCATGATCTAAATAACTACTAACGTGGGTTCTTTTTGCAAGTCTTGGTGTTAACTTTTAATAGTAGGTTTTATGGCACATTAACATAAAAATAAAAAATAATATAATATAATCTTGTATATTTTTGCATAAAATTTACATTTTTAGAAAATTCACATCTTTCTCCAATCTTTACATATTTCACATTGCATATTTCATTGATTTTTCAAAAAAAAAATGCATTTTTAGGTCTTTAGGGATTTTTCTTGAAAAATAAAATTTTTTATCACATTTTTTTAATAAATAAAAATTTTAATTGGAGTCTCTTAAAAAAATTAGCGTTTTAGGTTTTTTTTTTTCAAAATTGGGAATAAAGTCAGTTTTAGGGTTTTTCTTCATAAAAAATAAAAAAAGGTTAAAAACATAAATCTAGCTTGGTTTTTTAAAAAATAAAAAGGATCAACCTACTAAAACTTTTCTAAAAATAAGAAAAACCTATAAGTCTAAATCTTTTACGTCCCACTTAATTTTCCCAACTCTTAGTATTCCTAATGTCTAGTTTATTTTAATTAGACGCTTCAATGCTTAGATCCTTAAGAACTTAGCTCTTATATCACCTAGAACTATCATGCCCCAACCTAGGGAGTCATAAAAGCTCTATTATGTAAACTAACCTAAGTTAATAGATAGCCACCTTAACTGCTAATGTAGGTATAATCTACATAAGCGTTCACAACTCAACCAACTTTAAAGTCAAATGAGTACCTATAATATATATATATATATATATAACCTATAAAGTAACTCCTTGCAAAATAAGCTTTCTTATAATACTAATAGTTTAGGCCTTTTTTACATAACTTTATATGCATCAAAAGTTCAAAGTTTTCAAAAGAACCGTATAACTCCATAGGCAAACTTACTTACATGTACTTCAATACCAATGGACCAACAAAAATTATAGGGCCTTTAGGAAGACCTTCATAGTTTTCCTACGAAAGAAAACAAAAACAAGAGGAAAAGGTGATCAATAGTCTTCAAGTCTTCATTCCACCACCTATTAGAAACTAACCTAAGGGTGATTGTAGCATGGCATCTCCAAGTACTAGTCAACTTATGCAAAACAATCTATTGATATGTGAACACAACTAGCTTAGTAAAATGAAATGAAGTCATAAGAATACATTAACAAACATAGTTATCAAATCATCAGTTAGATGCAAATGCAACAAGCAAATGGTAGTTCATCGCACAATGTTTACCTAGTCCATTGTGAAGTTAGAGTAATTATGTCTGCTCTAACCTAGTTTAAGGAGCTTCAACATGACACTACTAGACCAAATCCAAGCTTGTGCAATAAAAAACATCCTCTTGCCTAGATAACATTTGAACTATAGTTCACAACATTGCGGTGACCTCCTCTCTTATTACTTAGTTGGATTAAAGGTGACAAAATGATCATTTTCTACTAACGTCATCAAAGTGTCGGTATTTAGTTTAACATCCTAATCATTACCCTATTGCGTTGTCATGAATGTCCAATTAGTATTTAGTAAAGTTAAAAGTAATCTAATTTTTAAGGTGAGAAACCAAGTTCACGCTAGACATGATATATTCAACCAGAAAATAGTACTTAGAGATCATCTCCCAATCATAAATCAGTATCATAAGTACACACATAACACACACACATACAATCTAGTTACAACTATAAACAAGCACTCTTAATCCTCCAAGTATCTTGAAATAATACTCCAACATACCATGAAGCATTGATCCCAACTTACTTGATGTCGATGTGCATTAACCTTACTTCTCGTACTCAATCCCTTCATAAGTCCCTAAACAGTCAACATAAATAATTCAGTTTTTGCTAAATAAAAAGTATATGAATTCTTTTTAATATTTCATGTAAAGTTTTGATTTAGTTTAGGCAGGTTTATTGAGTCTTTTGCTAAGTTTTCACTTGTTGTTGAAGTCTTCAAACAAGGTTCCAAACAATAGTCTTTATATAGTTTTTTTTTTTTTTTCAAATCTCTCTAATAAAGTATTTGAAAACAACCTTATTAACTAAGAACCTTCTAATCAACCTCTGATGTTATATTAATTATGTTATTTATACCAATCAACCTTCTGAGCAAGCCTCTAAATCTAGGATTTAATTCTTCTTTTACCAAACCAACCCTCTAAACAAATTCAACTTACGAGTTCACTCTAAGCAACTCACTCCAGCATCATATTTCTAGTTATAGACATGCTCATACATGATCATACACTAGTTTATCATACTAAATAACACTATACTTGTTGCGTACCGTGATAAAAAACTGAAAAGGCCGGTCATAAAGATGGATCCAAGCTTACCGAAAGCTTGAAAAGTGTGATAGGGAAAATGCGCGAAAGGGGGAAAAGATAAATGAAAGAGTAAGCAAACCCATGAACAGCTCCAAAGGATATGACATACCAATGGAACTTCTGAGAACTCATAACACAGCTTGATATGACACAAGAGATGGTCTAGTGAGATTACTCACCATTTAGCCTTACTTAAGGATTAAGATAAGAGTGAATGAAAGTAAACAAGCAATGTTTACAAGAGGACAAATACTCAGTGTATTAATGATCAATCTACTTATTGCAACTACATGTACAAGCGGTATTGATAGCCGTAAAGTTAGGGCAATTTGCCTAAAAGAAGGAAAGACAAAAAGGGTATTGTCCTAAAAAAATAATATACAAAGAATACAAAGGGGTAAAAATGAATATTTAAAAAAAAACAATGATATGTGTAGTAAATTCTACACGTAATCCTGTATACGTAGTAGAGATGCATTGGCGATGCCGTTGGAGGATATAGACAAAAGAATATGAGCTAATCAGCTGTTCAAGTAGGGGTGACTGAGGATTAGTCTAGGGCAACTATCTCTTGACGTCTTGGTAAGAATGATGCCGAGCAAGTGTTCGGCTCAAGAACAGATGGGTAATCAATCGGCACGACGTCGAGAATTGATCGGCAACAAGGAGTAACTTGGTTTCAATAAGCCAGTCCCTCTAATCCTTAGGCTCGATGGTAGCCTAATGGCCCTATAGCCTAATTCCTTTCAATACTACTAAAACTTTCAAATTCTCATAATTTCATTTTAATGCATTAACGCCATAACTAGTAACTTATACATCTTTCAACTCCAATTCACTCTACCTAACTCTAGATCACTTACCACAATAGAAGGCAACTTAAATTGACTCAAGCACAACTACAAATTATCTTCCTTAAAATCAATTACATAAAAAATATGAAAAATAATATTTTTTTCTCATAATTTAGAGGTTCAAAAATTCATAAAAATTATATAAAATGTTTTTGTTCAAAAACTCTTCATGGAATTCTTACATGCAATATAAGGATGTTTTAGAAAATTTTTGTTTTCAAAACTATAATAATAGGGTTTTTTAAAATAATTTCAAAAATAACTTAGTTTTGAGTAATTTCTTAAAAACATCATATAGCCATTTAAAAATTTTACAAACTAGTGTTTTTCTCCAAATAGTACATGCAAAGATATTGCAAAATAATGTTTTCATAATTTTTTGAAATTAATTTATTATTTTTACTAAATTATAGAAAATCGAGTATAATTTTGCGCTTACCAAAAAAGTGACCTTCTAGCCACCAACTCCAACCACCACTTTATTAGCCTAGCCAACCACTACCTCTGCTCTAAGGTAGTGGCAATGGTTTGCTCCTAACTTTTCTCTAAATCTACATAATAAGAACTAGCTCGGTTTGCATAATTTTCTTTATGTTTTTCCTAAATTTTTTCTTTTAATGATCTTCCTCCTTTTAAATTTTTTCTGGAATCCTGATTTACCTAAGAAAATCCTAGAGAGCTCCTAGTGATAATTCCTTAGTTGTAAGGTGCGAAAATGAGAGCTTTCTCTCTCATTAAGGTTAATATACTTTTAATCCATGCATGTTTACATGTCCTCAATTTAACTTATCCAATTAACAATTGTCCTACAGTCGTCTATGCCCTAATCCATATAATTTTGATCGTTTAGCAATTTTTTATTAATTTTCTTATGAATTTTTAGCTAAATATATGTATTTTCAGGTATTTTTAGTGTTTACATGTATATGTTTATATATTAATTATGCCCGAAGTGTATGTACTATTTTTACCTATTGTTTTATGTTATTCTATAATGTTATATTTTTAGTGTTTTATGTTATCTAAATTACAAGTTCCTAATATGTACAATATAATAAAGTATAATTTAATAAACTAGCTAGTCTTTACATCATATTATTATTTTATTATATTTTTATATTCCAGACCTATAGAGTGTCTTGTTTAATTCCTATGACTTACTTGTGAAATATTGGTTTGATCCGGCTATTTTTACATATGCCCTAAATTACCTACTCAGAATCCAACATATAAGACTATGAGGCTCTTCTTTAGAAGAGTATTTCTAATGGAAGTATAAGGTAGAAAAGTTGTTTGCATATTATGATTATGATAGCCAAACCAAGGTGAAGTCAGCTTTGTTGGTGTTAACGGAATATGCAAGTTTATGTTAGGAGAATTTGAAGGTGCAATGATTAAAGGAAGGAGAAGAGTACATGAGAACATGGCAATTAATGAAGAGGCTTATGTAGAAAAGAATTATTCCATATTATTTTATACAAGAGATGTTTATTAGATTGTAGATATTGAGACAAGGAAACATGAGTGTGGTAGAGTATATTAAAGAATTTGAGATATTGCAGATTTGGTGTAAGATGTCAAAAGCTAAGGAGAATAGTATTGCTAGATATTTTACAGGTTTGAGACCTAACATTGCTAAAATGGTTAAGTTGCAATCTCATGATAAATTGGAGGATCTCATCACATTGGCTACTAAATTTGAAATGTAGAAGTATAAGAGTAAAGCTAAGGTTTTTAAGAGAGAGAGATAGAGAGAGAGAGAGAGAGAGAGTAAAGCTAAAGTGTTTAGCTCTTTGCCTAAGGTTGGTAGAAGTGGTGGAGCAAAAGGATTAAGATAGGATTTGAGGTAGTAATGAGAAGCAAATTTTAAGGATTTGAAGAAGGGAGAAGACAGTGGTGATAAAACTTCAAGAGGGCAAAAATTTCAAGAGTGTGATTAAAAGCAGGGTAGAAAGAAGATTAGTGAAGTTAAGTATTATAAATGCTTGGGATTTGACTATATAACTTCTAATTGTCTTAACAAGAGGATAATGGTGGCTACAAGTGAAAGTCTTGAGGTTGAAGTTAAAAGTGAGGAAGATAATATAAATGTGGAAATGGCATTAAAACTAGAAGAAGGTTCTTTAGTGAGCTTAGTGTTAAGGAGGTCTTTATATCGATAGAATTAAACAAAAGAAGATGATGATCAAAGGAAAAATTTGTTTCATATCAAATGTTGTGTACAAGGTAAGATTTGTTATTTAATTATTGATGGAGAGGGTTGTTCAAATATAACATCTAGTCATTAGGTCCAAAAGATAGGTTTGAAGACTATGCCTCATTCATCACCTTACAATTTGCAATAGTTGAATGATATGATTCTTTGCAAGTTGATGAATAGGTGTAAGTGCCATTCTTAACTGGTCATTATTCAAATTTTGTTACATGTGATATAGTATCAATGGAAGCAGTATATATACTTTTAGAGCACCCATGGCAATTTGATAGGAGGACTTTGTATGATGGGAGCAAGAATTCAGATATATTATATAAGGATGATCGAAAAATTGAATTATTGCCTATGACCTTAGGTGAAGTTTAGAAGACATGAGGATCTCAAAAACCTAAGCATTATAGTAATAAACTACACAAACAAGGTTAACAGTAGCTTCATAACCCATACATGATCTCTACAACAACTTCACAAAATTGCTACAATTCAAGCTTCACAAACTTTAGAACAACTTCAAGAACTTAAACTTCAGAGGATAAGGTAACTAGAAACATAAGCCGGTAGTCCCAATTTGAATAATAAAGGAGGTTAACGGGCTGTTGGTTTTAGGGTTGATTTAATTATTATTTTAAAGACCTTTTTCTTTGAAAAACAAAAACTTCCCTTACTGTTCGAATTCAAAGTAGTTAGAACTTGTTACTAAAAACTCAATTAAATCTAATGCTTTTAACATTTTAAATGCGCATGCAACAAGTTCAAATCAATCATAGTAGTGAGTGAAAGCTTATTTGATTAAGATTGAATCAAAAGTAAATAAATTTTAGCAATATTGATCATACAATGACTTATACATCTTTAGGGTCAGATACATGGAGAAACATAACAATAAAGTGGGCAAGAAATAAAACAAAGAAAAAGCTAGCAAAGCTCGGCTAGCTATTAACTAGATATTACACAACAATAAATCATACTCGACCTACAATCCACCGGATATGACTTATTAGTCGAAACTGAAGAATCATTCGCCACTATTCTTTACTAAAGGGAATATATAAAAGTTAAAGGGTAATGAGAACACTAGAGTTACTCAAAGGAAACTTGATTAAATTATGATGTTCAAGATTGATTTCCGCATACAATTAAGTAAGGGTTTATATACCCATTCACTAAGGTTACCTTATTTGTATAAAAAGACAAAAGGGTATTATTACAATTATGTTATATAAAACATACTAAAAAGGATAAAAGAGATAAAAAATATTCAATATAGAAAAGTAAATGATCTTTTGGAATATCATGCTAGAAAGGACGTGCCGATCAATGGTTAGATGTCAAAATAAAGTACAAGTGGACAAGAAGAATTGCAGTTAAGGGCTAACTTGATTTGGATCAGGTTGAGGCCCAGTCAATCTCGTTGTAGAGTAGTCAGCTTGGGTTGGGGTCAAACATTTTTTGTCAGCTTGGGAGCTAAGCTCGGATAGTCTTAGGGTTATTTGCTTAGATATCCTGTTATAATATAGTTGTTCAACAAGTCTAGCACATGTAAAAGTTAGGCATCAGGTTAGTAGAAAAAGGGAACACAAAGGTCAAGATAGGAATTTCTATCTTGGATAAGGCTTCTAGCCAGTGTTCTTTGAGTAAGTCCTTAGAGTCCTTTAGCTCAGCTTCGTGTAATTAGTCCAGGGGGTTGATTCCTATCAATAACAATGCTTAATGTAATGTAAAATGTAAATCGTATAGAAATGTAATGTGATAATAGGAAAAACTCATTGTCTTTATCAATCTAATGAAATGGTTGTTTGATCTTCTATTGAAGTGTTTTAGCCAAGTTTTGATGTTTGCCTTTAGCCAAAGTACTAAATATCTCAAATGAGAGGGGGAGCCTCTTATGGAGTTATAGGATGGCTCTTAAATAGAGGCAAGCAGTGATCGTTGGATTGCTTTTAAGGATCCAACAACTATTATTGAAGCTTCTTTTCTCCTTTAATCTTCTTAGGCTTGGATATGAATTTAAATAAGGTCAAAGGCTCATAAGAATTAAAAGAAGCTCATTTTCATTATAAATAACCCTAGGGCTTATTCAAGCCTTCTTAAGACCTATTAGTACCATATGAGCTCAAAAGAACCTTTTTGAAGTTTTCTTTTCAATGCAAGATAACCTAGTAAGATCGAAAACGAAAAATACGATCGAAAACGAAAAATACAATCTTAAAAAATGTGTCCATGGTATTATAATGAGCTAAAAATCTAATTATCAAAATGGCTCTCTACAAATTGGTGGAATAAAATAAGGAAGAAATATAATTGCAACTCTTATGGAATAAAATAGAGAAGTAATGATTATTATTATTTGGTTGCATGTACAATGATATTTGTTGATAGCTAAAATTCTTCACTTAGATAGTAAGCTTAAGATTGTGTTTGTGGCTTGCAAAAGAAAAAGAATTAGGCTTTGGGGGTACCAAGGTAATTCCGATGCCACAACTCTAATGCCTAAGAAAGTAGAGGAAATGATAAAGAAAGAGAATGAGTGTCGGAGTGAAAATAGGCCAAGAGAGAATATTGTAGGTTACTTGAGAGCTGTATTTATAGTTGATGGTCTGTAATTGTCTTTCTAATGATGATTGGAACGTTTATCACATAGGAAATATACATATGGACTATTTCCTTATTCTAACAAATGTAGGGGTAATACGTGGTTATTTATATAGTAACCGCCAAACTATTCATACTCCTTTTGTCTTAATATAAACATGCTAGTGGTTACACATTTATGGCCTGAACCAACTAATGTTGATAGAAGGCCGTTAGCCCTTATTTCCTGAGCTATTTGAGGTGATTAAGAGTTTTATGCACTTAAGCTCTTTTTTGGGGGTATAGGTATAGTTTATGTGAGCAAAACCTAGTTTACAAAAAAAGAGGTTAGAATCTGGGTCTAAGAGCTTGGCTGAGCCCTTAAGAGGTAGTTGGGCCTTTATTAAAAATTCGCTATCAACAATATTAATAATATATTTGGAATAGGCTAAGGTCATTTTAGCTTAATAAAATAAATATTGATCTCTTACTAGAATAAATTAAGTTTAATTCTCACCTCCTCAAAGTTAAACTATGTATAATAGCTTGCAAAAGAATGGAATAAAATAATATACTAAAAATATATTCAACAATAATAGATTAGCCTAAATAAATACTGATTTTCTCATATGATAGGTTAAGTTTGATTCCTGCTTCCCTAAAGCTTGACAATGTATAATAGCTAGCGAAAAAATAAAATAAAATAATATACTAGAAATATATTTAACAATAACAAATTTTCTTTTGACAAAAAAAAAAAAGGATTTTTATATCCTAAGCCATCGCTTGAATATTAATAAGGTCTCATTGATAAAATTAAAATTTGTGAGGGAAATTTAATGAATAGCTAGTTATTTTTGTCCAAAAGAAGGAATTATAGCTTCCTACTTTATAATAATAGTAACTTCATGAAATAATTATTCGCTATTGAGACAAGTAATAGTTTAATAAGAAATATATGATTAAATTTTACCTTTATAAATGCAATCAAATATGCTGTAAGTATCACATCATCCCTCATAAATTTAAAAATAAGAAAATTACACTAAAATTCACATTATTTTCATTAAATGCATGTGCATGTGGATTTTGTGTAGTCGAGGCGTATTGCTATGCTAGCTTAGGTTCCACCATGCCCTTGGCTAAAAGAAGTGATAGGAAAAATATGATAATTCGCCTCCCTATAAACTATAAAGTAGTGATAAGAATAAAAAAGAAGTTTGGCAAGTTTGTCATTCCACATATGAGAAATTTTCTTTTTTGTTTTTTCTCCAACCAATGTGTGAGATCACTTGCAGAAATTAGAAAAGCAATATGATAACTCTTATTTTAAACATATTTCACATGGTGATTTTATAGTATTTTCCTTACATCTTTGGTTTTCTTTAAAGAAATTGATACTTAATTGAGTAAAATTTTGATTTCAAGGTTTAAACGCATTCTTAGATTGAAAACGGAAAAAAGGAATCAAGTTTCACTCAATTTGGAGTTCAAATGAATGAGTTAGGAAGTTTTGAAGTTACACAGTCTAGGACATAGTCATATCCCCAGGCTGTGTCTATTCAGGAAAATTTGCCAAGGTCAGAAAGTTACATGACCTAGGGACACGACTGTGTCTCAAGCCATGTCTAGTGACGAAAACGAAAACCTTACAATACATTATAAAAGGACATACTAGAGTTTCACACAGAAGATTGGACACTCGAGAAGTAAAGAGACTTGAAGAGAAGAAGAGGAAAAAGATGAAAGTAATACCAACTTCAAGATTGAAAAGATTTTTCATCAACTAAAAGGGTTTTTCTTGTTTTTTTTTTTTATGCTTTTGTTGGAACTTGTTTTTAGTTTCATTATGATAACTTAGAATTCGTGTATTTAAGATTATGGAACCGAAGGTTTCATGTGACTCTTGAGTTGATTTATAATTTTTAATATTAGTTTCTATCTTTTCTTGATTCAATTATGTTGTTTAATTGTTGATTGATATTTCTAGAGTATCAATTTATGATATTATGCATGATGATTGAGAAATTACATGTGTAATAAGATCTTGGCATAATTGGAGAGAATTACATGTGTACTTACAGATAAGATACATGTTTCTTCCGGAAAGTTATTTGTTTGTGTAGGAATTCATTATACATTAATGCGATTCTAAATTATATTACTAAGTGAAAAGATTCCGGTAAATAATTTAGGATTAAAGTTATTATGCTTGAGAAAGATATTAACTTTAATTGTGAAACCCTTCGGTCAAGAATAATAGAAATTGAATTGAATATATTTTAAGCGGTCACATGTTAAACACTAGGAGAAATAATTCCTAAATATGTTATTACCTTCTTAAAGTCGTTCTTAGTTTTATCGCTTTCTAAATTACTTAATCAAGTCTCATAATTAGATTAGTTTGTTGATTTTAGTATTTTTAATTAATTCAACCCTTCATAATTTTCTGGTTAAATAATAGAGCTAAGGTTAATATTAGTACTCGAAATCTCTGAGGAATCAACTCGGAGTCATATCCGCTATATTAAAACTAATAGGTGCACTTGCCAAATATTACAATACAATAGAATACTAAAGCTAAAAATAAGAAATTATTAATACTTAAAGGAAACAAGAGATTCTTACCAAAAACAAAAAAAAAAAAAAAACAAAAAGGAAACAAGAGAGAGAAATCGAGCACAATGCAAAAATATTAATTGAGACAGAGACAAAATAAAATAGGAAACGAATCAAATATAGTTTTGTCCAGAATTTAATTTCCATGGCACCCTAGTAACTTCAAGAACCTTCAGCGCTGTCCGTTCCCTTTTCTCGCCTCACGGAAGATGTGATGGCTTGTGAAATGGACGGATCATGATGCTCACCAAATCCATTATCTTATTTTCGTCTTTCCTATTTAAAAGTATGTCATAATAAATAAAATAAATATCAGATACGGACATGATAGCACATAGAAAATATATGTAGATAAATACATATCGCGTTATTTTATAACTGAATTGTCAATCACATTTTTTATACATAAGCATTAATTAAAAATGTGAAATATATCAATATATATTCTATAAATAGCAATATGATAGTAAAATTATTAATAAAGACAATTTCTAGAGATTGAAAAACTTGGTCCCCATGGAAACTTTACCATCTTTACACTCTATAATTAAATAAAATGCAAAGTAAATACCTATAAAGTTTATACTAACAAAATCCGAAATAAGATTTCTTACTTTTTAGGGATTATCTAGATTTGTATCCCCTCTATGTTTAACCTCAAGAGACAGATATCAAACACGAGTATAATAGGTTTTTATATTTTTGTTCAATCACTTTATGTTTTGTATTCTCATTATGAAGTTACTTTCTATCATTTGCAAAAAGAAAATTCGAGTATACAACAACGATGATGATGATAATAATAATAGAAGGGAGGATAATAGAAGGGAGGATGTGTTAAATTAATAATTGAAAGATAATTCTTCTACTTTGGACAAATAAAAAAGATAATTCTTCTACATTTTCATATACTTCTCTTTTTATAAGATATATAATCGAAACTGTCATGCATATGAAATAAGTAACTATATAAATGCTTATGAGAATAGTCGATCAAACATTTTAGTTATACAAGATAAGATGGAAATATATATATATATATATATATGAGTTTTTTGCCTTTTTTTTTAAACCATAGATATTTATTGTTATAACCTTTTTGCAATTACATAATCTAAATTTTATGTTTTTATCTAATTTATGTATATGTTTTATATGTTTAGTAAAGTTTTCACTGAAAATATAATCATACAAAGTGAAAACTGAAATGTGTAAAAACTCAAATATATATTTACCAAAAATGAAACTCAAATTATATAAGTGAAATATGTGAAATATCTTTTTATTATTGATGACCATTATTGATAAATTTACCATTATTATTATGTAATGATCAATTGATATATGGTCATCATTTAATTTATGGTCATAATTGGTTCTTAATTTCTTTAACTACATAGAATTTCAAATAAGGAAAAACAAATCCCTTACATGGAATATGACATCTATATATACTATATTCTTTGCCAAGAAATATTGACAACCTCCCTCTAAGAACTTAAAATTTATATGGCATTGCAATATCATAAGAAAATTATTAATTTAACTATGGTCCACTAGGTATATGTTATGTATCAACATACCATAATAACCTTAACATATTGAAGATATATTAAAAATTATTAAGTATTCAAGGCTTTTAAGTAAAACTAAAAATCAAATAAGAGGGCAATTTATTCATATTAAAAAAGACATGAAAGGAATATTGGTCTTGCTTTAATAAAATAGAGTATTGACAAATGAAAGGTTTAATTTATCGAAATAAGAGAGAGAGAGAGAGAGATAATAAAAGGAAAATCATTTCATAATAAGGAGAATTATGGAAATTGGAATTATAAAAGAAAATTACTTTTTCAGTGTAGCTTTTAACGATTAATTGTGGAAATATATCATTTTAGTATGTTTAACTCTTTACCATACTAACCTTTAGCATATTGAAGATTTATTCAAAACTATTAAGTATTTAGGGGCTTTTTAGTAAAACTAACAATCAAATAAGAAAGCAATTCAGTCATATTGAAAAAGATACAAATAAATGGTTGGTTTCACTTTAATATAAGAGAACTATAATTCAATTAACCTTTTTTTTATTTAAACAATAAAAAATCTATAAAAAAATTTAAAAATGAACAAAAAACAATTTCATTTTCAATTATATTTCATGATGATCTTATAAATCAACTGACCATTGTTTTTTATTTTAAAAATAAAAAAAATATCAAATAAAATTTAAATATGAACAAAAAGATAATTTTATTTTCAATTGCTTTTTATAATGACTATTTATAATATAAAAGTATAGTAAGAGTATTGAGAAAGGAAATGTTAAGTTTACTGAAATAAGAGAGATAGAGAGAAATAGAGAGTAAAAAGGAATACAAATAATTTCATAATAAAAAGATGAAAAATTATTGAAATTAGAATTATAAAAGGAAATTGCTTTTTCGGTAGAGGTATTGAGGATTAAATATGGAAAAATACAATCTTAATATGTATATTTCTTTATCATAATAACTTGACATATTGAAGATTTATTAAAAAATATTAAGGATTTAGAGGTTTTTTTTATAAAACTAAAAATCAAATAAGAGGATAATTAAGTTATATTAAAAATGATACTAAAGGATTCTTGGTTTCACTAAAAAAATTAATTATTTACCATCAAAATTTAAAAAATTACAAAAATACAAATTGTATAAAAAAATTACCAAAATACTAAACTTATGTTACATCTTAAAAATGGGACATAGGTAATTCTAAGATATGAGATGCGACACTAGTACAATAATAATAGTATCGTATTTTCAAAATGTGATATATATACGATGTACGAAACATAAAAAATTAATTTACAATTCTATTATTTCTTAAATAATTGTTCGTAGAAAAACAAAAAAAAAGGACAAAAAGAAGCTATTTAAACCTAAAAACAATCCTTAATACAGCCTAAAATATCACTTAAAAATAAAAGAGCCAGTAATGAGCCGTAAAGGGAATTTTTCAAGCCCAAAACAGTATCGGTAAAGCTAGCCTAAATTGCTTTATTATAATACTCGAAAATCAATCATCAAAAACATATAATAATAAAAAAAAAACTTTCTAAATCAAAAGTTATGTCAATTAGAGTGTATCTAGAAAAAACAATCTAATTTATCATAGATCAAGATTATATTACATTTATTAAATACGATAATAGCTAAACGAAAATGTTTAGAATTGATTCGTATATATAAATAAAGGTTAAAACTTTTTTTTATTTAGATGAACTAATTATATACTGATATGTGTAACGGAAAATTTAACAAAATTTAATGAAATAACTTATTTGATATAATTTAAAAAGATTTAAAAATTAAAATAGATTAAATAATAAATAAAAATTTTCCCTTTTATTTTTAATTAGTCGGTCCTAACCAGAAGGGTCCATTTGGCAATGAAATTACGCTACCATTACCTCTTGTCCTTTTTATTCATTCATTCATTTATTTTATTTTTTAAATATCCAGGTCATGACGCGTTAGGTTGTTTGCTGTTTCCCCATTTTAGTGGCAAAGGCACCATGTAGCTTTGACACACTACATAAATAAGAAAACCAATAGTAGACATTTGGTATGTCAGATCTCTGTTACGATTCTACACATTTCTGTGTAAGAACTGAAAACCCCAAAAGACAAATTAGGCCACAGAATGTCAACACTCTCCTTGCCACCCTCCATTCCTTCCGTCGCTGAAGATTGCGAACAACTCAGGAAAGCCTTCGCAGGTAAAATACACTACACTGCAGGACTACAACGTACCACTACTAATATATAGATCATCACACATTATAATGGATTTCGACGGTTTGATGAGAGTGGACGATTCATTATCCGTGTGATTAGAGATAGTCGATCATCGTGACCTGTTTGTGTGAATTCGGATGAAAATAAATTACTAAAGACGATCGCCTCTACGATAGCTCTTCCCTTGGTCTAAACGGATCTTAAAGATCCTTTTTTCAGTCTGCCGACTTGAATAAATATACGTTTTTATTGGTGCTTTTGACGATTTCTTTTAATTTTACTTTGTGATTTTTCTTTCATATAGTTCTGCATTATATGCGTAAAACATCTGATCATCGCATTATTATTAAAAATCACACAGCAACGTCAGATCCTTTCTTAATCGATTTGATGTAAGATATTGTTCTCATAATAAATAGATACTTGATTAATATATGGTCTGGATTGCACAATAGATCTTATATTTCGATGCAGGTTTCCTCTAAAAAATCGTAAATTGCTTTGGTTAAGTGCAGCAGATCCTGATTATATGATTAATTAACAAGGATGCTCTGTATCTAATCCATGGACGTTCGTTCTAAGCATTTTGAAAGTTGTTATAATTTCATAGTTTTGGAATTGCGGATGACAATGAGTCAATCAAAATAGCAGGA
Organism: Lumnitzera littorea; assembly: GCA_024138015.1. Classification (NCBI taxonomy): domain Eukaryota; kingdom Viridiplantae; phylum Streptophyta; class Magnoliopsida; order Myrtales; family Combretaceae; genus Lumnitzera; species Lumnitzera littorea. The sequence goes on from JAMXBB010000008.1 coordinate 68,790,786, forward strand.
CCTACTCTGAACCCTTGTATGGGTGAAGCATGTGATTTTCGTCGAGTTCGTGTAGATCTCCTGCTTAATTCCTTGATATGTTGGCTAATTGTACCAATCATGTGTTAGATTAATCAATTATCACTATTATTTGCTACCCCTAATTTATGTTTATCTCCAGTTTAGGTGAATATCTTCCATTGGTTTTGTATCTCTGACTTATCAAGAACCAAGAGAACAGAAAATGCGATATAGCTGCTTGCATTCTTGTGACGATCTTTCATTTCATAACTCTTACTGAATGTCTTGATTGATGATAATGCAGGATGGGGCACAAATGAGGAGCTCATCATATCCATATTGGCTCACAGAGATGCTGCACAGCGTAAGTTGATTCGACAAACATATGCCGAGACGTATGGAGAAGATCTTCTCAAGGCATTGAACAAAGAACTTACAAATGACTTTGAGGTGTGAATCTAAGTGCTCTAATTTATTATTTTGTTAATCTGTCGGATTTTCTTTTAGCTAGGCTTCTTATGATTAATTTGGATGCAATGCTTCTATGCAGAGAGTGGTCCTACTTTGGACACTCAATCCAGCTGAGCGTGATGCGGTTTTGGCCCATGAAGCAACTAAGAGATGGACTTCCAGCAACCAAGTTCTCATGGAAATAGCCTGCACAAGATTTCCTCGACAATTGCTACAAGCAAGGGAAGCTTATCATGCTCAATTCAAAAGGTCCCTTGAAGAGGATGTTGCCTACCACACAACTGGAGATTTCCGTAAGGTATGATTTCAATATCGCTCGGGCTCTTAATATGAGTATTGAGAAATATGACAATCATCTCAGTAATGCGTCTGATGAGGATTTCTGCTGTATGGGTTTGTTAAAAATCTTCATAAAATGCATCTATATCGTTTTGTAATATGATGTCTTTATAAGATGATGGGATTTTCTTTCTATTTAGAAGCTAGTTTATATTCAAAAGAAAAGCATGAGAAAATCATATAGTCTGAATCAATGTTTCTCTTCCTAGCTGTTGGTGCCTCTTGTGAGCTCATACCGTTACGATGGAGATGAAGTTAACATGACTTTGGCAAAGTCAGAGGCCAAGATCCTCCATGAAAAGATCTCAGAAAAGGCTTACAGTCATGAGGATGTGATAAGGATTTTGGCCACCAGGAGCAAAGCACAAGTCAATGCTACCCTCAATCACTACAAAAATGAGTTCGGTAGTGATATCAACAAGGTGAGCTGAATAAACTTTTTCTAATGACTCGTCTCTCTTCCATAGATTATATTGTCTTGATAATGAAGTCCTTTAAGCATTTTGGACTCTTGCCCATCAAATAGTTCATGTATGAGAATGGCATCAAGCTTGGCCATTGATTGTATCGAGTTTAGTATATCTGTGTAAAAATCTTTGATTTGCTGTCCCACCATGGAAGAAATTCATGAGAGAACGATCTAGTTTAACTTTGAACTAGCAGTTTTCCTCTATTTCGGTTTAGAGCGTTCATGCTATTCATATTGTTCGGAGTATATATGTTCTCGTTCAATTCATGGAGCTAGAGTAACTTTTTAAAGTATTTTTGCAGGATCTGAAAGCTGACCCCAAGGACGAGTTCCTTGCTCTTTTGAGATCCACAATCAAGTGCTTGATTCGTCCAGAGAAGTACTTTGAGAAAGTTATCCGCCTCGCCATCAATAAGCTTGGCACAGACGAAGGTGCTCTCACCAGAGTTGTCGCCACCAGGGCCGAGGTCGACATGAAGATCATAAAGGAGGAGTACAAGCAGAGGAACAGTGTTCCTCTTGATCGTGCCATTAAGAAGGACACCGCTGGAGACTATGAAAAAATGCTATTGGCACTGATTGGGCACGATGATGCTTGAGGCTTTTGGCTCTGAAGTACCATCTATAACAGGAAATGGTTTTTATTCCGACAGAGTTGTGAGTGTTTTGGTTTCTGCGTTTGTCTTTGGCTTGGGAATGTCTGCTCGTTTGTGGTTTCCGCGTCATCTACTGAGCAAAGCTTATGCTTGCTTTAAAAACCTATAATATCAGGAAAATAATATGTTTACCCTTTATTATAATGAATGTTAATTATAATTTAGAAAGTCTCGAGCCTATGGGATAGAGATCGAATGTGAGTTATATAATAGAAAACAACGTGTCAGTGTTTTTTACCTGCCGTATGAGAAAAACGATAGAAATCGTCGTAGAAAATTTTAACATGTCTAATCCCGACTTCTTGATGCCCATTACTATAAACACTTTACTACATTTTCGTATTACAATGAAAAGGGTATTATGGTTATGAGTTGTGTATATCACAGCTACCCTGAATGTAGCTGCTGTTAGCGAAGTGGAAGGGAACCGAGAATGAGGATTTTTACCATACCATTACAAACTTTATATGCTCAAACTCATATAATAAATCAAAGTTGTAGAAAACTGAAAGTAGAAGTAGCTATAAAAGCTTTTCATACTAGGTGGCTTTATATATATTTTCCTACTCATTCTCATGTTTAACATATTACATTATTCCTTAGGTCTAGATAAAATTGTCCGGTCCTTCCAGAAAGGGAAGGAAGTTTTATATTCTTTCTTTAGGGCTAGGACACAATCGTATTGATCGCAGGTTTCTCCATATTTTCGGGAAAAAAACAAGAAAAAATGGTAGCTGGATGCGGGAAGGAGAAAAAGGATAATTTTACTAGATTTTTCTTATTTGGAACATCAATAAGAATAGTTTCTTTCAGTGACGCACATTCCCATAATTAGCAAATATAGCATTAGCACCAGAGTTTCTTTATGTATAATCAGTCAAATTTAATCCTCCTTTCTCCATACATTTGTAATGTTTATTGAAGTTGAAAAATGAAAAGAGGAATGATAAAAAAGAAGAATGAAAGAAAACTAGATAGCAAGGAAACGTGAAAATATTAACTAGATTGGAAAATGAAACTACGTTGATTTTCTTATGCTGTGATGTCAACTTATTAAGTAATTTTTACCTTTAATTTAAGTAAATTTGTACAATATCTCTACTTTTTTCATTAAAATTTCTTCATATCATTTTAGATCTTGTAAATCCCGTATTATTATTTTTTTTAAATACCATTTTTTATATTTTTTAGTTTAAATCGATCAAATTAAAAAAAAAAAAAAAATCTGGCCACTCCTAGTTACTTGTCAGAGCAACTCGATCGAGGGAAGCGATGCCAAGAAAGCTAACTTCATCGCTGGAGAAACTTTGCTTGCGTGACTTCATCTAGAGAAATGCACTTAGTAACTTGCGATGCGGATGCTCTTACATTATGGAGATAATATATATATATATATATATATATATATATATTAAAAAAGTACTGCTTTGGCCGAAAAAATAAAAAAAAAAAGTACTAGAGTCTTTGCATTAGAATGGGCCATAAAATATAGTATAGTATATGTGCAAAAGGAAATAGCAAATTTCCATGGGGATCATCCATTGTCATTATTGCGTAGGAAAAGAAAAATCCGTGGGGTCATTATGTCGGCCACTTCTGGAATCGACAAGACAAATCTCTGAAATATCTGAGGCTGAGGAGACTTATAATCAATTAAATTAACTGTACAGAAGAACTTTAGATGTGTTTGGAAATTTATTGTCTGATTTAAAATGATATCAAAGTCAAAAGGAGCTATATAGCACTTCATTCAAACGTTTCTTTCCATTCAAACAAATTTGTAAAAAGAAAATAGATTTGACGACTTCATTCAATCTCATTGGAACTATTTGTTTTCTTTTACTTTGTAATCTCTGAAACTTTCGTTCCTATGTCGTGGATCGGAAATTTCTTCTGTCAAGTACGAAGTGTCTCGAAGAGTGAAAAGAAAATTCCAAATCAACGAGGCTTCGTTCTAATAAAAGGTATGGCGTTTAAACGAAGTAATATTATCTATAGATTACATGGATCAGACCATGGTTAAAATATTAGTACTCCTACGACTGTGTTTCAATCTTCGAAAGATGAAACTAATGACCTGTTTCAGAGAAGAAAAAAGGTTTTTCTTCATCAGCAAATGAGGCCTCAGCAACACTTAGTGCTATGGATTAAGAAAGTCAAGGAGAACCGGGAGAACTCGGACCAAGCAAACTCTTATTCTAGAATACGGATGTTACGTACATTTCGGGAGCATATGAGAAGTTTTCCTTCAAAGAAATGAATAGAGCAAGAACCATGAACCATGACACAAAAGTGTCCGAAGAAGATGAAAATGCAAATCAAGGAGTAGAGGCAAATGCGTATATGATAGATAGGGTATAAAATATTATTTGTGAATTTTAAAATTTCGTTATCCGTATTCTTTCTTGTGGTACATTAGTATTACTTTATATTTTATATCTTGTAAATTGTACGGGATATAAAATACTTGTAAACACTCGATTTTTACTTTTAGTAGTTTTAGATTTTTTAAAAAAAAAATTGGGTTCTAACTCAAAAATAAGAAAAATATAAACGAATAAAAATTAAAAAATGATGAAAATACAAAAAAATTAGAAAAAGAAATTTAAATTTTTAGGAAATAAATTATTTTAAGGTCAATTAGTTTAGTTTTGGTCCAATTCAGATAACATTATAGAATCGTTTAGTTTAAATACAATTTAATTATATCAAAAATTAAGATACAGACCAATAGTCTAACGATAAAACACTTAAGTATTTAATTGAAATTAGTTTGAAATTATGGGTTTGAATCTCACTAATCACCTATGTGCCTTTTATTTTTCTTTTTTTTTTTTTTTTTTACAAAAAGTAGGTTAAGTAAACAGGATACACATATAATCAAAATTTTTTAATCTAATTTGATTGAGTTTGAATTTCGATATAAATGATTTAAATCTAATTTAATTTTTATCAAATCAATATAAGAGATTTGATTTAATACGATTCGATTTGATTCGTTCTGGAGTTTATAAATAGCAATCGCATGAAATAAAACGATAACAATTTACCGAGACCCTCTCGAAAGCAATTGAAAAACCTTCGTTGATTAATACACGCCTTCAAACAAAACACCAACACCATCACAATAACACACGAGAACACCCCAAACACAATACGTCAGCATCCGGTATTTACACAAACCCAGCGTCGCCTCCATCAACATATCGCTCTCCACAACACCATTCCCTAAATCACACTCCACGCAAGCCACTACTCTTCACAGCTGCTGATCAGCTCACATACGACACTAATCCACTATCCTTCACAAACAAATCGTGACCAACGACTCCAAGATAGCCTTCCCCTGACCAAACCCAACACCTCAACCAATACTAGCCGCACGTCCTTAATTCACGCCTAGCCGATCACCACCGTTCACTTACACACCACACTCCATTAGTATACACAAACTCCACCATCGAATCCTCACTGACCGCTCTACAATTGCACTACACTCCACAACAACAACTGAATGCTACTTCGTCTACGCCAAATTCCAGTCTACGACCAGCCCTTGTCGCATAGACCTGAGCAGCGATCAACGCACACAATTGATTTACGCGTTGCACGGAACTCCCATTCTAAGTGCCATTACCGTTGCTGCACTCCGATCAATTCACACGCGTGCAACGTTCAAGCAATACTCTACTGAATTCCAAGCGTACGGACTGACAAGCCACCGATCATCTGTACGATCACCATCCTCACCCACTGTCCAGTGCTTTGCGACCTTCATAGTGCGCGCTAAGCCCTTATAACCGAAACACAATCCAATTCAATCCCTGACGACTGAATTTCTACACCCCAACCAATTACCACTGCGAACCTGAGCAATGATCAATGCATGCACAAAGTTGATTTACGTGCTGCACTCTGAACAGGCCCACACTCTACTGCATATCACCAACGTATCAACAGCCTGCAGTAATTCCAAACTCCAGCCAAAAGACACTGAAGCAGCAATCTTCGATCAGCTGTGGCAACAACTCCTTCGCCCAACAAACAGCGTCCACATGATTCAATCCAAGCTTTACGCTAACTACTGTGTAAGAACAAGCAATCAAGTTCGGTTGCTTAGGAATTTTTTACTTATCTATTTGATTATTATTAGTTTATTTATTGGTTAACATAATATGTAAAGTATGTATACATTAGATTTTTAGTAGTTTCATATGTAAAGTATATGATATTATTAATTTACTTAGGTAGATAGTTGTGTAATATTAGTAGTATATATATGTATGTATGTATATATGTAGCTTAGGAATTTTTAGTGTCATTTTAGACTTCTTCACATAGAAAATTTTTAAATAAAAATTAACAAAATATAACCCTTTAAAAAAAATTTAGAACTTTTAGAGAGTTTTTTTTTTTAAAATAAAATCACTCACGGATTAGGGCTCTTTAGATTTTTTTTTAATAAACCAAATCAATTAAAATGTAAATCTGGCCGATTTTCAAAATTAAAATCAACTAACACATTAATGTTTTCAAAAAGAACTACGGTCATCTGATCCTTGGCTAGCAGTTATGTAGGTACTTTCAAGGCAACGATAAAATTTATAGAAACTTAGGTTTTTTATTTTTCTTAAAAATATTTTTTAAAAAAGGATAATTTAAAGAATAAACTTAATTTTAGTAAATAGATAGTGGTACCTATTAAGGTTTAATAAGTTAGCCCCCGAATTCGAAACCTTCTGATTTTTCATTCAAATTGAAATAAAAAATTGATAGTTAAATCGTAATCAATTGGGTGGATTGATTACGATTTCTGTTTTTTCTAACTCTAGTCAAATGGTGACTCTAAGTTTTTTAAAAAATATTTTACTAAATAAAGAACCGGAATTTCCCAATTTCTTTAGTCGATAATTAATATTAAATGTGTTGGGGTTTAGTATTAATCAGAAAATGGGAGATCAAATAAAAAAAAAAAAGATAACTGAAAATCAAACTCAATAATTTGACGACTCCACTAGAGACACTATTAAGTGAGCTAACTACTAGAATTTACCGAAATTAGGTTTATTTTTCAAAAAAAAAAAAAAATAATAAAAACTTAAGTTGGTTATTGTTTATTTATTTTACTTTATTTTTATACTAAGATTTTTCATTGTAGTTTATTTAGGAGGGTCATTCAGGGTTTATTTTATTTCATTTTATTTTCTATATCATAAATGTATAGTAGATATAATCAAAACTAGGCTGTCTTAAGACCTTAGGAGGGAAGCAATTGTGTAAACTTTGAATATTGTAGGGCAACCACCTTCTAGGGTTGATTAGGCTACCCCACTCAAGTTTAGATGTAACCACAAAACCGTTGTTTTAAAAAACACGGTGGTTATAGAATTTGAGGACCTTTAAAACCCACCCACTGCATACATGAAAACTTTTTTTCAAAAATGACAAGGACCCATAATATGGTAGTCCTAGACGGATAAAGGCAGTTGTCCGTTCTAATATTTTCCCGTAAATAGCCTGTAATAATTTCATATAAAGTTTAAGATAGGCTTTGATTGTAATTTCAATTTTTAGATAGGTATGGCTAAATCGACTCAAGGGGCGTTCAAATAGCATCTACCCACCTCATTAGCTTCAAAAAATTACTCTAAATATGGTTCTAACTTTTCAACTCAAATAGGCAAGAGTTTATTAAGAACAAAACTAGGCCCATCCTGTCCCTATAAAAGAGCCCTGTCAATATTAACTTAGTACAGGCCTTAGTACAACTATAGGAGCTCGAATCTATCTCTTTTTGGGCTAGCATCAGCTGAGCCTAACCCTTGCAGAGTAGATAATAAAAAAATAATAAAAAAGAAAACAAAACAACAAAACAAAAAGAATCAAATCTATAAAATAATTTTAGGTAGTTGTTATTTTGCCAAGTATTCTACCAGCAAAAAATATTCATTCTTTTAGATAGATTAATACTTTGTAAACATCCTTTCTCATTTAGAATAAATAAGATTCCTCACTTGTAATAGACCTTCAATAATGTTGTTCTACATAAATTCTATTGGCTTAGAATTTTAGGAAAGCAATCCTCCATTTACAATTCCATCACTTGGTCTCTATAATAGAAAAGCCTTATCTTTTCCTCTCTTTCTTTCAAAAAGAAAAAAAAAAAATTAGCTAACGATTACAAATCCTTATGAGACTCTGGATAAACATAATCACTTAACCCATTAAAGTAGCTAACCTAAACACCTCTACCTCTACTTGGCTCGAGAAAGCAACCAACCAAATACAGACCCCTAGCCCATTAAGATAGTTGAACTAACTCAAAGCCCTTGAGCAGTCAAATCCAACCATAAATCAAGTCAAAACACGAGACCATGAAATATTATCTTAAGCTTGATCCTAGTACAAATGACAAAGGCAATTCATTAGTCCCTTCTACTTCAAAAGTTATCAAGGTCTGCCTATTTAAACTCTAATTAACCAGACTTGAAACCACACATGAAAGCCTAGGGGTGTTAAGACCTATAAGCCTAGGGCAATTTAAGTGAGAGCGCGAAATGTATGGGGCATTTGGTCTTTGAAATTTCATAATTGAGGCATGGGAGCAAGGTCAATCTCTATCCTATGGTAAATCAATCCCTACGTAAGGATTTTGTAACTCACTTTTAAAAAGTTTAGAATGAAAAGAGGCAAGTTATATTTTATACACTAACCCTTAACACTTTGAGAAATGAGAGACATCATGGTGAAGATATTTTAAACTCGTTCCTTAAAGGAGGTCCATTTTAAATTTGATACACAGACTAAAATGAGGTTAGGCATTCATATTCAACTCCCAAACACAATTATCCTTTGTTAACCCCATTGAATCGATTTGGAGTCATTTCAAATGTAAACGTTGTCAAGAACCACCCTACAGTAGGACAATTCGAAGGTTGGGGTCATTGATTAGGAGAGAAGGATAAAACTAATTTGTGCTTACCTTAATAATAACAATTCAAGGATAATTTCTATTTTTGATAAATTGTTCCCTTTGAGGAAGAGCCAACACTTTTCCAGATACCTCAAAAACTACACGTACCTTACCCAAGCCCATATAGTCTAAACCTATGGATTTAAGGTTTTGATTAATCTAAAGACAAAAACTTAATGAAAATGATAGTTATTTTTAGGGAGAGAAAAGAAAGAAATGAAATATGAAAAAAGAAATAAAAAAGAAAAAAGGAAAAAAGAAAAGAAAAGAAAAAACCAGAAGAAATAAAGAGGAAGAAAGGCCCAAACATCGGGCTTAAGGAAAGCCTAGAAGTCAAAGTTGCTCTAAAAACATAAGGTTTAAAATAACATTTCCAACCAAAAACACAAAACCTCATAATCATTTAAGAATTGTATTCTCAACCACAAACCAAAAACCCCATATCCATTTTAGAATCACACTCCAAATCACAAATACAAAACCTTTCTATCTACCCAAATCTCAAAACACAAGACCTCCCTACCTACAATACCTCTCTACTCAAAGCTCTTCTAATCTTAAAGGATAATTGATCTAAAATAAAAATTATTTTTGAAACTGGGACAAGCACATATCTAGTTTTTCTAAAGTTCTTAACTTGTATACCTAGGTTAGATATAAGTATTTTTTTCAAAATGGGCCTTCTCATTAATCCTTTTTTAAATCATTTGACCAAAAGCCCAATTTACAATACTAAACCTAAAAAAACCTAACAAATTGATCAAAGCGTATCACTTACAAATTAGATTGTAATTTTTGGAATAGTAGTCAAGAGCAAAATCTAGACTGAAGGTGCGTAAGAGAGTCCTTTTTGACTAGACTAATTATGAATTACCTTTTCCTTAGGGAATGAATATTTAAGGCTTATCCAAAAAGCTCATTATTAGGGCAAAAAACTAGGATGGATATGAGATACCTTACATGGTTATAATATTTACTTTTTAAATAAGAATTTGTATTCGTTAGCACACTTTCAAGAAAAGAGAAGAAAGATAAAAGAAAGGAAAAAAGGGAGAGAAAGTAAAGGCTTGTTATAGGTTTTTTTTCCATTTATTTTCAAAATCCATGTTAGCCCTAATAGCCAAATCTTCAGTTCATTTCATAAAAAGTTTTCACTAAATTCCTCTTTTGTAAATTTCTCAAATCATGAGTTTTTCGAGTCAGTTATGTCCCTCGGTTTTATTTTCAACTGTCATATAGAGTTTTAGCAAGTTCATAGGGTGCTTACCCTTTATCCATTTTCTTAGGGATCGAACCAGCTCATGAAGCATTGTCCTTATCCATATCTTCAGAGTTCTAACTAGCTTATAGAGTGTGACCCTGATTTATGTTCTTTTTTAGGGATTTAGTTAGCTCATGGAGCGCTATCCCGATTTAAGTTTTCTTAATTTATTTTAGGGTCTTAGCTAGCTCTAGGAGCACTTAGCCCACCTTGAGGAGTGCTTGGCCCACCTTAGTTAGTCAGCTCATTAAGATATAACCAAGTTTTCTCGAATTCGTTTTAAGGTCTTAACCAGCTCTAGGAGTTCTTTGCCCACTTTGGTTAGTTAGCTCATTGGAGCACGACCAAGTTTTCTCATTTTTTTAAGGTTTTAGTCAGCTCTAAGAGCACTTACCCATCTCATTTAGTTTAAGGCTTTAGTTAGTTTAAGGTTTTAGCCAGCTTAAGAAACGCTTTGCCTGCCTTGGTTAGTCAACTCATTGGAGTATGATCAATGTAAGCCCCAAAGTTCAGCCAAGTAACCGTAGGATTGAACTTAGAACCCAAGGTTTAGGGCGATCGGTTAAAAGATCCGATCAAATCCAAATTATAAATTATTTAACAAGATACCAATAAAAATGACCCTGTAAACTTAAATTTAAGAAAATAAGTAGTAAAATAGGAGACTATAAAATTTTCAAATTTTAAGCATAATAACTGCTAATTACCAAAAAGGCAAAAAGTGTAATATAATAACTAATAAATTAGTAGAGATAGATTATATGTATACTAAAAATTTTAGAATGACCAAAATAATATTTAGGAATGTTCACGTGTACCTTACATGTATTTACGTGTAGATAAAAATACGCGTAATTACTAAAATTGGCCGAAAACTAAGCAAATAATTAAAGAAAATTATAAAATAATTGTGGAAAAATCAAAAAAAAATCAGAAGGGTGTGGAATGATGCAAGGTTGGTTGTGGCAAGTCAGAATCTGAAAAAGAAAATTCAACCAATTAAATTAGGACAACATAAAAGCAAAAAATTTAGGGATAAAGCACTTGTCTTGTCCAAATTAATGCACAATAAATCCCCTAAAACCCTATAAATAGCAGGAAAAATCCAGGAACTCATTTGGACAGTTAGAAATCAGAGAAAATTAGGGAGAGTCGAAAATTCGAGAGAAAATCCAGAAAATAAAAAAAATAAGAAAAACTGTGCAGTTAAGGGTTTTAAAGGGAACCCACACCAAACGAGGAGCTGGGAGTGGACGGCCACCACCACCACACGGTGGTGGCAGCGCCCAGGCTGGCCGACAAGGCCACGGCGGCCCGCGGTGGCCGGAGCCACCTGAACCGGTGAGTCCAAATTCCAGCCCGATTCTTGTATAATTTTGTAAAATTAGTTATTTTGCCCAGAAAATTATGAAACTTGTTATTATGAGGTTTTATTGTATGTAGATTTAGGGAAAAATGTTGATTTAGTTTAATTATGTTTGGAAATATAGGGTCCTTAACAAATTGTTCAAAACCGAGCATGATTAAACCGAAAATTAAATAGGCTTAGGGATGTAGTTTGGGGCTCAAAATTTTTCTGTAGGATGCTCATGTGACATAGAACAGTGCTATGAAGCCCTTTTTCAAAAATTAATTTTCAAAATTTTTAGATAATTTTTAGGCTCTAAAAAGAGGCATAAAATGGGTAATTTAGGGTTAATTATGTAATTAAATGATTAATTTCTGATTTAGTGAATAATTACATGTTTTAGGATGTTAAGATCTGATGGAGTATGATACTTATAGCATTTAGGGTGTTAGATGTAATTATTAGGTTAATTATGTAGTAAATTAGTAATAGAAAAACATAGTAAATTATGAGTTAATTTTGTAAATTAGAATAATTAGGTGTAAAACCTGATCTAGGATGAATTTAGACATTTTGAAGTGATAAATTATGTTAGAGATGGTAATTAGGGTAATAGAAATATTAGAAATGCATTATGTGCATAATATGTAATAATGCATAATGTGTAATTTTTGAAAATATAATAAATAGAAAATATTAGGATAAAAATTGATATTATATAAATAATAGGAATATATAATAAATCTGATAAGAAACTTGAATTTATATAATTATATGAAAAATGTAAAAATTTCTCACATTAGGAGTAAATTCGGTACACAAATAGGGATTTAAGTGTACTGGATGGAATAAAATACTGACTAGGGGTAATAATGGTATATAGGAGATCGAGAAGTAATGTGATTAATTTCACATTATAGGTTGAAACGGATTTTTAGGGTTGGAATCTAAAACATTACTTAAAAATCAAACTAAAAACCTGGTTCAGAAATCGATGCGAAAACCGAACCTAAACCTAGAATAATTATAAAAGACTTAATACCTAGATAATTAGGCATATTAAACCGTAAACAAAACCTAACAATAAGCATTATAGGATAAAACGAACCTATAATAGTTATATGAAAAGCTGAAACCACGTTCGTGTTATAGGGATAATCGGCGATGGCCTGAGCAAATCGGATCTCGAGTGAGCGAGCGAGGAGTCGAGGTAAGTTGGGATTAATACGATGCTGTATTTTGGAGGCTTAAGATTATGCTTGGTTGTGCTTGTTAGATAGTTGAATGCGTGCATGTGCTTGATTATGGGTGATGCTATGATTCTGTTTGCTGTTTTAGCACATATTGTATGAATTGTATGTAATGATTGATCGCTCTAAATTGGACTTAATCAAATGTACGACCAGTAATCATAATCGAACATGCATGGCAACCCGTTAGGGGATTTAGGACTCTCCGGCCAAATACCGACCCCTTCGGAAGGGATAGCGCAGGATTGCAAAATGGTCCCTTCTTCATCCTCAATCGAACTAAGTGACAGGAGAGGAGGTCGCGGCGGGGATGAAGACAGTGGTTCGAAGGTAGTCGCGGGAGGAGCAAGGTCTCCATTACACAAGCCTGGGTTTGGTTGTGAGCTGTTGCATTAACGGTAACTCCTCAACCCGGATTAAAGCGGGCGCAATTTCTCTAATCTCACAACGGGCCGGACAACGTCGTGCGATGGCATTTGCTTGCACATGCATTGCAACTAATAAGTGATTGAAAACCTTGTTGTGTGTATGGTATAGTTTTAAGTCCTCCGTCCTAACTTACTGAGCTGTGGTTGCTCACATCCCTATAGACATCGTGCAGGTGCTGGCTAAGAAGCGGCAACCAATTACTCCGAAGCTAGCAACTGCTGGATCCTGGGGAGTGAGGAAAAACATTGAAGAATAAACACATATTTTAAGGTCTAAGTTTTTATTTTAGAATTATTTTTCATTTCCGAGTGATGTAATAACTAGGGAATATACTATAGAGAAATGTTGTAAACTTTAACTGCAATAATTGAATGATAACATATATATATAATTCCTCACTTTTATAGGTAAATGATTTATTTAGATTACAAATTGTCTACTTTAAAGCGGGTTAGTTGTGGACGCCTTGTGTAGATCAGGTCTAGGATAGCGGTTGTGAGGCTAACTTCTATCTTAGGGTGGTTTACACGGCGGGGCTGTTACGACTCTGCCGCTTTGGGGTGTGACAATCAAGTTTTCTTAATTCATTTAAGGCCTTAACCAGCTCAAAGAGCACTTCGCCCGCCTTGGTTAATCAGCTTATTAGAGCACAACTAAGTTTTCTCACTTTTTAGGGCCTTAGCTAGCTTAAGGAACACTTTGCCCACCTTGGTTAGTCAGCTTATTGGGGTACGACCAAGTTTTCTCATTATCTTTTAAGGCCTTAGCCAGCTCAATGAGCACTTTGCCTACCTTGGTTAGTCAGCTCATGGAGCCACAACTAAGTTCTCAATTATTTTTAGGGTTTTAGCTAACTCAAGAAGCACTTTGCCTACCTTGGTTAGTCGGCTCATTGAAGTACGACCAAGTTTTCACATTCTTTTAAGGTCTTAGCTAGGTCTAAGAGTACTTACCCATCTCATCCAGTTTAGGGCCTCAACTAACTCAAGGAGCTCTTTGCCCACCTTGGTTAGTCAATTTATTAAGGCACGACCAAGTTTTCTTATTATATTTTAGGGCTTTAGCCAGCTCAAGGAGTGTTTCGCCCATCTTGGTTAGTTAGCTTATAGGGCTACAACCAAGTTTTCTCATTCTTTAAGGTTTTAGCCAGCTCTAGGAGCGCTTACCCATCTCATCCAGTTTAGGGCTTTAGCCAGCTTAAGGAGCGCTTCGCCCGCCTTAGTTAGTCAGCTCATTAAGGCACGACCAAGTTTTCTTAATTCATTTTAGCACCTTAGCCAACTCAATGAGCGATTCGCCCGCCTTGGTTAGTCAGCTCATTGGGGTATGACCAAATTTTCTTAATTCATTTAAGGTTTTAGCCAGCTTTAAGAGTACTTGGCCCACCTTAGTTAGTCAGCTCATTAGGGCATAACTAAGTTTTCTAAAATTCATTTTAGGGTCTTAGCCAGCTCTAAAAGCGCTTTGCCCGCCTTGGTTAGTTAGCTCATTAGAGCATGACCAAGTTTTCTCATTTTTTTAAGGTTTTAGTCAGCTCTAGGAGCGCTTACCCATCTCATTCAATTTAGGACTTTAACTAGCTTAAGAAGTGCTTTGCCTGCCTTGATTAGTTAGCTCATTGGAGCACAACTAAGTTTTCTCAATTCATTTAGGGTTTTAGCCAGCTCTAAGAACGCTTAACCCACTTTGGTTAGTTAGCTCATTAAGACAGGATCAAGTTTTCTCAAATTCATTTTAGGGTCTTAACCAGCTCAAAGAATGCTTCGCCTGGCTTGGTTAGTTAGCTCATTAGAGCATAACCAAGTTTTCCCATTTTTTAAGGTTTTAACTAGCTCTAAGAGTGTTTACCCATCTCATTCAGTTTAGAGCTTTAGCTAGCTCAAGGAGCGTTTTGCCCACCTTAGTTAGTCAGTTAACTCATTGGGGTATGACCCAGTTTTCTTATTTTTTAAGATTTAGCCAACTTTAGGAGTATTTCTCATCCAATTTAGGGTCTTAGCTAGCTCTAGGAGTGTTTGGCCTACCATGGTTAGTCAGCCCATAGGAGGCATGATCAAGTTCTTATTATTCTCTTTAAGGTTCTTATCATCCCATAGGGGCGCTACCATCACTATTCTTCATTTCAAGCTTATCATCGTCAAATCTTCAACTAGCTAGTCATAGCACTTCTTAAGATAGAGTTAGTCCTAAGGCAAAAATGGTGTCTCTTTTATCTTTGTGGAAAAGTTTTACTTAAACTTTACCATAAAGAGGGGCGACTACACACACTCAATTTTTGCCCCTAGTAATTATAGTTTTATTTTTTTTTTAAAAAAAAAAGGTTCTAACTCACAAATAAGAAAAATATAAAAATAATAAAAATTGAAAATTGATGAAAATACAAAAAATTATAATTTTTTTTAAAGATTTTTAAGATATAAATTATTTTAAGATCAATTAGTTTAGTTTTGGTCCAATTTAAAGAGCTTTAGAGAGTCGTTCAGTTTAAATACAATCTAATTGAATTAAAAATTAAGGCATAAGCTAATAGCTTAATGGTAAAACACTTGAGTATTAAATTGGAGTTAGCTTGAAGTTATGGGTTCGAATCTCGCTAGGTACCTATGTGTCTTTTATTTTTCTATCTTTTTTTTTTTGTTTTTACAAAAAGCAGGTTAAGCATATAGGATCTACATATAATCAAAATTTTTTAATCTAATTTGATCAGGTTTGAATCATTATAAAAGATTTAAATTTAGTCTAATTTTTATTATTTGAATTAATAGAAATGATTTGGATCTGAATTGATATAAATGATTTGGATCTAATTTAATTTTTATCAAATTAGATTTAAATCAATTTAAGAGATTCGATTCGAAATTATTTGTTCTGAAGTTTATAAATACCGATTGCGTAGAATAAAATGAGGACAATTTACAGAGACCCTCTTGAAAGCAATTGAAAAACCTTCATTGATTAATATACGCCTTCAAATAAAACACCTACACCATCACAATAACATATGAGAACACCCTAAACACAACACGTCAGCACCCAATATTCACATAAACCCAATGTCGCCTCCATCAATATACTACTCACCACAACACCATTCCCTAAAGCATACTCCATGCAAGCTGCTGCTCCATATAGCCGCTGATCAGCTCACACACAACACCAATCCACTGTCCTTCATGAACAAACCACGACCAATTTTTTTAGTCGATAATTAATATTAAATGGGTTAGTATTTAGTATTAATCAGAAAGTGAGAGATCATAAGAAAAAAAAAAAAAAGAAAACCGAAAATCAAACTCAACAATACTCTATAGAACTTGTAAATTTTTTTAATTTTTCTTATATAATTATTTTTTAAAAATATTAAACAAACCTAACTTTTTTTTTTTTCAAAAGTAAATACTTATTTAGTCAATCTTTCAAATAAAGCCAATGAATGGAGTTCATTGAATTTTATTTCTAACCAATTTTTTTTTTCTTTCAATGATTCTTTAACCATTATTATTATGGATGAATTTTTACAAAGCATTATACAATATACTTTTTGTATAAATAAAACATTCATTTTATAATAATCATACTATTAAGATATTTACGAGAATAAGCACACCGTTTTAAAAAATGAAAGCGACTAAACATTGTACTTAACATGAAATTTAGAATGTTTATTAAAATGTGAATAAAATATTTACAAGATGATATAATTCAATAATTATGAATATGACGGTATTATAGGATCAAATAATTAATCATGGAAAAATAAAGCCATAAAATGAAAAATAAAATACAACATAAATTCAGTCTAAAATACTTTTCTTCCTTAAGGTATATACATTAGTAGAATAATCTCCCATACTCTAAAAAAATCAAACTTCACTTTAGAAGTAATACAAAATCTTTTATCAAAATAAAATAAAGAAACAATTCCACTATGAAAATCAAGTAATTGTCATACCTTGTAATTTGTAAATAACGCTAGAAGTAGAAATTAAGAACTTAGATTCACTTGTTTCGAACTTTACTACTAATGAATTTAGCAACAAAAGAAGGAATAGAAAGAAAACGATAATGGAGTAAAAATTAAAGATAAAATATGGAAGGAAAGAGACACACAAGCATTTAGTTTAGCATTTTTAATAGGTTGAGCTTTATTTTATTTTAATGAGATGGTATCTTTTATATATTAATTTTATTTAATTATTATTACAATGTAGGGACCTTAGAACCTGTACTTTCGTTTGCTTCAAATACAAAAATACAGGTTTTTAAATGGGTATAAAGTAATGAAAACAAATTCCAAAAAATTACTACTAAGAACATATTTTATAACCTTAATTATTTATCCGAAATTTACACAATTGATAAGGATCTAGGTAGGTATCCTATACAATTGGGTTACCCGTTTTACCTCTAACTAGAAGTTTGTTATGTTAAATTCTCAAAAATGAAGAAGAAACTCTTATGTGTGCCTAGAAGTAGGACAATATAATTTCTTTGGATATGGTAAAAACTAATAGAAGAATTCATCAAATTATCAATACAACATAAGTGTTTGACTAAAAAGAGATTTCAATTAAATTAACCTAAGGTTAAGTTTTATAATCTCGAGAAGGATATTAATATACTTCAGGAATTCTTGTGATCCAGTTAATTGAGATTAGATTTATATATTGCATATGTGTTTAGGGGAATTAACGTTCAATATTAAGATAATGTGATTTCAATTAGTTTTTATTCTCTTTTATTTTTATATTTTGTTATTTGTTTTATTTTTTAGATTAATATAGTTAGTTATAACTTAGATTAGTAATTTTTAGTAATTGAGCTTGAATTGTTAAATTAGACGGTGGAAATTGGGGAAAGTACTAGTAATTAAAATTTATTAGTCCTTGTGAGCATGACTTGGTCTCACCAATATTGGATTTACTATACTTGCTATCAATTGATTAATTTAAGAAACTAAGAAGCAGAGTATTTGTATATCAAGCATTAACTTATATAATTCTTCTCCGGGGGAATCCTTTTCTTCTTATTCCCGAACGAGATGGGTTCTTTCTCAACATTATTCCATAACTTTCAGTTGTGAGTTTTGATAAAAACTTTTCTTTCTACGCTTCCAAAAAATATAGTTATTTCTTGTGCGAAGAGGTGATCTATTTATTACTTCACATTTGAAAAATCCCCGTCCATTAGTTGCCGTTTGATCTTTACTCTAAATAGCAATTCAAATAAGTTGAGGAGTTGCTCTAATACCAATTGAAAATTTAGGCTAGGAACTCAAGGGGAAAAGGAATTGGATCTTAGCACAAACTATCAACATGTGACGCTCGCATGAAGTGAAACATATCAAGTAGGGTTTAACTCCGCAATATTGAATTTAACTACATAACTAATTGATCTAAAAAGCTTAAACTCATTGATAGGATGTATTTTATTTACTTATTACTCAACAAAAATAACATTTATTTAAAATCAATAAGTGAACACATGATGATAGGAAATATTTGGCTAGAATTAACAAGGATTTAATAGTTTTCAATGTTGTTAATTTTATTGATAATAAATCTAAAAGAAAAAATGGTCTAAATATATAAGTCTAAGTTTTATTATTAGTTAACTTTGAAGCTTAATTTATTAATGTGTTAGAGTTAATAGATCAAAAGCTTAATTAACTAAATCGTCTATTTAGTAACTTTTCGTTAAAATCTAAGTCTATAAATAAAGGGAGTATTGAATAATAGATATGTAAACCATACCATGTATCTAGAAGCACAGCAGATTCTATCTAATATCGATTGTCAAATAACGTAATAATCATCAATATGAACATGCAACTAAGTAATATCTCATGTCATTTCAATAAAAAGCATACTAAATTCCATAGCTTCGTACAAATGAGCATAAATTACCATTGAAAGCTCTCTGTCCTTCAAGATGTGATGCTCACAGTACACTAGAATAAAAGAACAAGCAAATGATAATTTAAATGTGAAAGCTAATAAATCATTGTCAACAGTTCTATATTTATAATTAGTTTTTAACATTCTATAACATTTGGTTTGATCCGGGTGCAACGGTCCCTTGAGGAGGTGGAACCCCAGTGGCATCAGTAGGGTTCATTCCCATGGTGGTTGAACTGGTGTTAGGGGCACCACCATAAACACCAGGACCACCGCTGTTGTCATATGGCACGGTGCTTCCTCCACCAGATCGTTCATGGTGTCCATGTTTTGCTAGTTCTCTTTGTGCCCTTTCTTCCGCTTTTGCGACATGCAAATCCATGTTAGCTTCGGCCTCTCTGGCTAATCTAACTTCATGTGCAACATCAACTCTTGCTTTTGCCAGCTCCTTCTCGGCCTACAAATTTGAATCATAAATTTCCCCAAATTCAGGAAAAGAAAAAAAAAAAAAAACATGTAATTACCTATTATATGTTTTACTGCGTATGATATAATAATGTGGACATCCCTGCTCAAAAAAATAAAAAATAAAAATAATAATAACAACAATGAACTATAACTAAAAGTTTGTTTATGAAGAAAATGGATGTAGAATATAAGAAGCAAACCTCTCTCAGAACTTCCTGTTTCAAAACATGGTTATTATATCTACTTTAACAGTAATTTGAAAAACCCAAAGTGGTGACAGAAGCTTCCACATATCAATATTTGTTTGTCTTTGTTTATCACTAGGTGATTTACGTTACGTGGTATATCACTCGTAAGAAATCAACGTGTCGTGCCAAAGAGATATCATGTGTACCTTTTCTTCAGCCTTCGCTTCAGCTTTGGCCTTGCGCATGGCGTTCATGTCAGTAATCTTGTCTTTGATAGCCTGCATTTTGTATAGTTTATCTCCTCAGGATTTTCGGACGCCAAAAAGATTGAATCCTTTTTTTGTTTTTTTTTTGCTCCTTTTCTTAATTATATTTCGAAGACGACATATGCATGGGGTATATATAAAGAAGAGGGAGCCCCCCTAACTTGAATTGGTAATCTCTAGTTTTCCTTCACTCTCTCGTTCTCAAGGACGTAGTAATGCCAAGTGTCGTAAATGTGGAAAAACATCTGACTAGTTCTTCATTGTCGTATGAAATTGCATCTATTGAATGTTAAAGACACAAACGTATGTCCTGCCCTAACCATTACCAGGAAAATATTGAGTCCGTAAATGGCCTGTTGAAGCCTGATGCTCTCATATAGTCAAAGTTATCAAATTAGGACATGATAAAGCTATAAACATCACTTTAGCGTATTAAGACATTTTGAAGAGAAATAAAAAGATTGGGTTGTTGCGGGTTCAGGATAGTTATCTTTAAATAAAAATTATAATAACTACTTGTCTCAAGGTTTTCTTTTACCACATAGGATAATTTTTTCTTTTCTTTTCTTTTTTTTTTTCTTTTTTCAAATCATTAACATATTGTTAGTTTCCATACTTTGATGATTTTATATGTTCATTAAATAAAATAAATGGGTTTTCTATTTAAAATCAATTTCTTTTATATTTTAACACTAATATAAACTTTTGGAAAAAATCAAGTTTTATAAGATGACATGATCCCTACCTCTAATTATCTTAATACATACTAGAGGATCATATATCGGCAATGCATATACCTAAAATTTAATACTTTATTTATAAATTTTCAATTATACTATTTGCATAAAAATTTGTTTGTTTAGCATATATTAATTACCAAATCATATATAAGAAGCTATTTAAATTAGATTTCTTGGGAACAAAAGAAAAGTATATATTTGAGAAGTATCGGTTGAAAATTATAACTAAGTTAACGAAAGTAATAATGTATGTCAAATTATGCCATGGTCAATAGTTGACCACATATTAATCACAAGATAACTCAAAATATGGAAGTACTTTCAAATAATAAAAAGATTCATGCAATGTAAAAATAATAATTAGTTATTGCAAGAGAGTAATGTCATACTACAAGTATGTGAAGTTGTAATAATCTCGCTATATAAATCATTTTAAGATAAAAATACAATCTTATAGCTGCTATTATAAACTTGGTCTATACAAGGCGTACTTCACTAGATGATTTTGAAGCATTTAGCTCGATACCTATTTTGAAATAAAACTTACATTATAGTTTTGCAATTATTTTAATATAAGTCTAGTTTAATAGTTCTTCAACACATTTTCATATATACATAACTTATTTTTATGGGAAAAGATTACAAGTCCTATGGTTTTTCCCATTCATCTTACATACTAGACAATCAATTGAAACTATTAGGTCCCACATGGCGGTCTAATTAGTTTCCCAAATATATAAAAGCACCAAAAAGAAACATAAACTCCAATTGTCCCCATTAATGCCTAATCTCTTTAAACTTGGTGGTAGTTTGGTCGTAATATATCTATAAGCACCTATAGGAGAAATCTATTAAGACATGAGCAAATACCGCTTAGTAAGTAAGATAGAGATAGAAGTATATGTAGACTACAAACGAGTAAGGTTATCAACTAAGTTATTTATATGCAATATATGATCAAGCAAATGTCATTACACGACTTTGTTTAGTCTATTATGAAATTAGACAAATTGCACTCACTTTAATTTGAATTGAGGATTTTACTCACTTTAGCACAACACTAAGAATTAAGGCCAAATACAAGCTCATGCAAAGGAGACCTTACTCCTCTCTTGTTTACCTTCAAACTAATGACCTTATCCTTATCGTAACCTCCTTTTCTATTATTTAGTTTAATTAATGGTGAGAAAGGAACCATATCAAATGTCTCTTTTAAAGCAATCATAGCCCAATACTCCTAGCCATCCCTTAGTGAATTATAATGCATGTCATGTTAATTTTCAAGTCTAGTTCGAATTTGTCCATTTTTACGGTAGTCAACCAATTTTAATCAATCCATTTAGAGCAATATACATAAGTACGATGACAACATGAAGCTCAACTCACATAACAACATATCCATATTTGACCATACACGACACAAATAAAATCAACTAATACAATCATAAGCAAATACACACTTAGGTCTCCAAGTACTATAAGATAGTACTTTAAAATATGGAAAAGTATTGATCCTTACTTACTTGAATCATCTATTACGTTAGCTATTTGCAATTGTGAAGCTTCTCTATGTTAGCAATCCCTATATTATGATTACTACCTTTAGTGATAGCATAAGTTATGGAATTACATTAGATTTACATATTATTATATTGTTTGTTGTAAAGTTGATAAGTTATTAAACATTTTAGGTCATTTTATACTCAGTCTCTAAACATTATGACTCACGTGCAAAATATATATTCTCATAGTTCTTAGGTAGAGTACTTCTTAACCCAGTTTCTAAATCATATCAAGTTTAAAGTTCTTAATGAAATACCCTTTAACTTAACCCTTAAACCTCATTTTAGTTATAACTTTCTTTCAAGTAATTTCTAACCTAACTTCTAAGTAAGCCTTATGATAATACGGAACGAGTTTTAAGTCACCTTTTGTTGACTTTCTACTCAACTAGTAACTTAGGACTGTTATGCCCCGAAGAGATAGAGTCATAACAATCCCTTTGTGTGAACTATCTTAAAATAGAAGCTAGTCTCTAGCCTCTATCATATACTTGATCCACACAATGCGTACTCGACTCAATCGTTTTAAAGTGCCCAGCTTAACTCCTATTTGTTATAAACTTGTAACATTACTCTTTCAAAATAACTATACATAGTAAAATTTGTAGCAAAACTTAAATTCATAATCAAAATTACCAAATTTCTTTTACATATAAAGTTACATTTTCCAAAAGAGAATTCTAAATCATAAGTTTAAGCTATATACTTTACAAAATAAGAGTTGGAAACTATTTGGCTCCTAGGGAGACCCAATTAGTT
Source organism: Lumnitzera littorea (assembly GCA_024138015.1). Taxonomy (NCBI): domain Eukaryota; kingdom Viridiplantae; phylum Streptophyta; class Magnoliopsida; order Myrtales; family Combretaceae; genus Lumnitzera; species Lumnitzera littorea. Next base: position 68,813,862 of record JAMXBB010000008.1, read on the forward strand.
GTCCCAAACAAGTTATAAAAAATGACCAAAAGAAAATAAATGTCTGATAATATCTTCGTAGTCCTCACTCCTTAATCTTGTCAACTACTAATTGGAGAAGTAGATGGGACTCGGTTCATGGCTCTAGACTTGTAAAAGAATTGATAAGGAAATGAGCAATCACTTACTCAGTAAATGGGAGGAGATAGAAGTATGCATTTATTATAAGAAAATTAAGGTTTTTAACTAAGTTAGTTAAATACAATGCATGTACAAGGAAATGCCATTACATAATGTTATACAGTCTATCGTAGATTAGAGAAATTGTGTGCACTCTAATCTAGGTTGAGGAGTTTGACGTCATTTACTCACAAATCGAAACTGAATTGAGGATTCTATAATAGAAAACACCCTTAACGCAAAACTACCTTCGAATTACTATCCCTAACCTTACCAAGACCTTTTCTTCTATCACTTATTTCAACTAAGTGTATGAAAATGGCCATTTCAACTATTCTTATTGAAGGGTCTGTGTTTGGTGCGATAATCCTATTTATTTCCCCTCGTAGGTTGGAATGCATATTAAGTTAGAAGTTAAGTCAAGTTTAAGTTAGTTCATTTTTAAAGTGATCAACCAATTTCAAGTAGTCAAAGCAAAATAGTATACGTAAAACAAACATAACGTGGAGCTTAACTCCCATAATATCAAATCGATATCCAAGCACATATGTTGCATACGCACAAACAACTAAACTATAACCATAAACAATAACATATTAAAGGCTCCAAATATTATGAAATAATACTCCAAAATGTTATAAGGCATTGACCCTACCTACATGGAAATTTGTTGCTTGCTAGTCTTGGTTGCCGAGATCTTCCTCTTCAATTTATTCCTATATATTCAATTTATCAATTTTAGTTACCATTCAAACCGTGAAATAAGAGTTCAATTTAAAGGTTAAGATTGTGTTATATTTATGCCAAATATATTTTTTAAACCAATTCTCAAATAATTTCACTTTTGGTACTTTTTAAGTTCAGTTCTAATACAGTCTATGGTTATAAATTTCAATCAAGGTACTTTCTAAGTCTAGTCCCTCCTTAATGTCCTAGATAAAGTACTTTTTGATCTAACTTCTAAGCAAGGTATCGATTGAGTTTTAAAATAGAGAACTTTATGCGCTAACTTCTGAGTGTGGTTTAAATTCTATAGCTCTAAATAAGGTACTTTCTAAGTCCTCTACTAATTAGTGCTTGAGTTTAGGATTTCTATTGATGTGCTTTCTACCCCACTTTCTAACTTGTACTATTTGCCCCATAACGTACCTAAAACTTTAAGATCCATCCCATACTTCCTTAATTTCACCATGAATCAGATTAGATCATCGCCTCCAATCTCAACTCCTCTTCCAGAAACATGTTTATTCACTAATTATTATTTCCCCATCATCAATATCTCAAAAACTTACATAAGCATAAATCCTTATCATCACTAATCAAAGTTTACTTCCCTAGTCATTTTAGTATCATAAATCTAAGTTTCATTGTCACATCAATAACATAATATCAACATGCAAACGTCATCCAGCTCCAATTTATAAAGTTCGCACTTAAATTCACTAACCAACATCCATATGTGTAAGTTTAGTTAAGATTATGTTGCTTCGACCTCTAAAAACAATTAATTTACTTCATGAATACTTTTTTTGCTAAAAAATATATACTTTCTTTTACTGTTCATCATCAAAAACCTCTCCACACTCAGATTGTAGTAAAATCAATTAAGATACTTTAAGAAATGGAAAGGAAAAAGTAGGATCAATACATTATTTTTTATAAAGATTAACATTTATCAAATATCAAACTTTACAATTTTGTAAAAACATTCACAGAACTCGAAAATATGCTCTTTGAGGATCTTATATACAAAAATTGATACCAAAACTATATCATTAACCCTTTTGAAAATGCATTCTAAAATTCATAGGTCTATTGCATTACTTAAGGAACTCAAATATGCACTCAAATTTTCAAAAACATGAGTTGATTTTTGGATTCTACATGCGAAATTATCAAGGAAAACCAAGTTTCACAATTTTCTAATAATATCTAATATTTTTTAACAATTTAATGAAAATTAAAGGAAAATTGAATACTTACCAACACACAAAAATCTAGCCACTAACTCTAGCAACCACCTTCTTGAGCACCACCTCCATCTTCAACCTCCTTGTATGCTTTGATAGCAAAGTGCCTCTAGCCCATTGAACCAACAAAATTTAGCTTATCTAAATAATTTTACTCAATTTTTTTCTAATATTTCAACTAAAATTGTAGTAATTTAACTTCCTATAAATATATCTTAAAACTCACATGAGATTGTGGTGTTGAAATTTTGTAGAATTTAGTGGTTGATATAATGGAGGCTTGAAAGAGTGAAATTGAGAGTAACTTTGATGTTGTAGTTAAGTGTAAGTGTAAGTGTTTTGCTCCATTATTCTCTCGCCTCTAGTCCTTTTAAGTGATACAATACTCATTTTAGTTCTCCATAAATTAATTGCTACTCTCAATCCCTTTAGATGGAGTTCCCTTAGGTTGATTTGTTAATCATTTATTATTTTCTTTAGCTAGTAATATAATATTCATACACACATACATATGTCCTTAGAGTTGGTAATTAATTTTTATGTACATATATATACACATATATCTAGATATATATATTCCCACATATAACATAACTACATATTCCTATTTAGTTTGTACTATTTTAAGGATTTTAATGCCCAAATATTTTATGTAATAATATATACTTCTTTTCATTCATTTGTTTTATTTTATTATTATTATTATTAAAAAAAAATTACCTCTCGTATCCTCGATGAATAAATAGAAACATTGCCGCAATTACCTTTTAGCTATAGTATTGTTTTGTTATTATCTTTTCAAAATATACCTTTACAGGATCTCTTTATCTATTTCTTTTAGCTTTGTTGCAAACTTCTAATTTACTCATACCACTTTTACAAGTGCCCTAAATTAGGTATTAGATCCTAATTGCTAAGACTATAAGGCTTTGCATTCCACCTCCCTCATAGTTGTTTTGTCCTCAAAACTTATGTATCCTAAGTTCTTATATAGGGAAGATATCTATATCAGTCATCAATTAGGGTTTGATTATAGAAACTCCTATTATTCCTCTTAGAGCTCCAAGTTACTTCTACTTCAACCATCTAAGTTAACTTCTACCTAACTTTCTAAATTAGCTTCTACCATTTTCCCTTAAGTTAGATTCAAGCAAATTATTATGCCCTATCTAGCCAATTTCCCCAACTCTTATTTCCAGAAGTCGACTATCTTATTTTCAACAAGTCGTTTCTTATTTATTTTAATTTGCACTAAATTCTTGCACATAGGTTTATCACGTCCGGGGTCTTTTTATTGAAATTCATTCCTTTGGTACTCTTATGAGTTATGGAAACAAAAATAATCATCTCCTTAGATCAATTTCATGGAATTTTTGTATCTATTGTTCAAGATTTAGTATCATTTAAACAGGTCTTAGCACGAGTCATTTTCTAAGTAAAGTTCTGAATCAACTTCTGAGTCCCATCGGCTTTGGAGTTCCTAATAAGGATATTTTCTAATTTAACCTTTGGGTGTTTTCTATGATAAAGTTTCTTGTTTAATGAAGCTTTGGTTACATTGAGTTCCTTGTGTTATCAAGTTATTTACAATACCAAGTCAACCCAATCTTCAACTCTATGCTTGTATCACCACTCACAAAATTAGATAGTTATTTATTATTATTACTTTGGTTGTATTTCAACTAAATTGGTATTCAATGTTGCTCTTATGTTTACTAACACTGCACATTCTAAATCTTTATCTAAGTTAAGTTAATTCCTTCTTTGCTCTATGCCTTACATATTTCTCAGTCATCAACTTTTATTAAACTAGTAATTGTAACGAACTACCAAAAATCATATTTACGAGCTTCCTTATATTATCTTACTAAACTAAGTTCCTCTATATTATTACACATTCCTTATATTAGGAATCATTACTATACATGTCTCCTTACTATCTAGCTTGGAGTGATAGCACAAGTATTTAGTAGGTAGATATCTCTATCTACTTAACTATTATATTCTTATGATCATAGGCTTACATCTTTGGAGTCCTTAAGAAATGTTTGAGTTATTCCATTATGTTACGTTTGGTATAAAGAATCATCTGGAGTGGAATGACTTAGAATGGAATGGAATCAAGAAGGGAATGACCAATCCATTCCTGTATTTAGAAACATTAATAGACTCACAAATTTCGTTCCATAATTATGTTTGGTTTTATCATATTCAAAACAAAATGGAATGAGTATATGGTAGTATTTGACAAATTTATATATGTATAACTAATATTTATAAATTTATATATAAACATTTGTAAATTTATATATAACATATATTTATATATGTTACAATATAATATATATGTATATATAGAACTTTATGTTATATATAATTAATATTGTTATCACAAAATATGTGAATAAAATTTATATATTTATAACTAATCTGTACTTATATTTTATAATATAATTATATATATATAACTATATATCATATATAAGACATATGATCTATATACATATGTTATGTATACACATAAAACTTTTGTGTGTGTATGTGTCTATATATATATATGTAACATTTAAATATTTAATACATATATTTTCATATAACAATATATATGCTTACATAAAAAAAAAAAAACCTTATATATATGATAACATTTGAAAGGCAATGCTTTTGTCTAGTTGTAAATTGTAATGATGCGTAACAATTTTTCTGGTTGCAATAATGGTAGCTTTTCCTTGTTGCTTTTCTATGGTTTGTTTCTATACTTTTTTATTTTTCTCTCCATGCTAATTGTACATTCAATAGGATTATTTATGTAATTTCTTATTTACTAAGGTAGAATGAAATTGCGATTCCACCTTAAAGTTGAAATCATCAATTTCAAAGAATCTTGATTCTAGCTTCTTAAAATGTATCTAAATATAGTAAAGGGAATGAAACTTGGAATCGTGATTTCATTATAGATCTATTCCTACATATTAAACACAACATTAGAGTTATTGTATTTCCTTATTCTACATTGAGCTTATTATTATTTAGATTAATGTGCTCGGCATCTTCTAATTAATTAATTTAATTTTTTTTGTGAGAATATTTTGAGTTGTTTAATCTAAGGAACCTTCTATGCTAGTTCTCATATCCCTGTTTTTTTTTTTTTTTTTTTAATCTGTAGAGTCATGAAGCTTCCTACTTTAGCTTATATGTTCCTATGTTAGCACTTGCTAAGCTAATATATTTGATATCCTACTTTTTACCTTAGGAACTTATCATAAGGAATCAAATGCATTTTTTATCTTATCTTCTCATGCAACTTCTATGTTACCCAATATCATATCCAATGCGAGGTTAGTTATAATAATATTATTATCGATTTAGTATAGTATGTAACTAGCTCATTTCCATCTTGTTTATGCATTTTTTTTACTTTGACCATTATCATGGTTATAGAATTGGTACTTCATATAACTAGCACAAAGGTTAACAGGAATGAGTGGCAAATCTAACTTTTCACTATCTCAAACTCAAATGAGATAGATGATGACTTCAATTAACTAGACTTGACTCGATTAAATGATAACTGATAAGACTTTTGACCAACCAAACTAACAAAAACATTGACAATTGACATGACTCATACTTGAGAGGACATAACATGGTTCCATCATAACAAGGATAGAAGACTCTATTGAAGAGACATAAGAGTTATCGATTTGCCATTCTCCTTATGTTTACCCATATGTGCCAATGTACATATGAAGAATATTATCTTATGATGTCTTAATTGTATCTTTTGTTATAGTTTATAATTTCCTCTTGTAATGGTTATTGTTGGTTAAAATTTTGTAATTTAGCCTCACATTTTCTCTATTTCAATGTTAATTACTCACTAAAGGGTATAGAATGAGCTAACGATCATTTTAAGAAAATTTTATTTTTTACTATTATAGGGGTTGTTAGCGTATGTTATCGTTCCCCTATTAGCTTGGCCACCCTTATTATAAGTAGTTAAGACAAACCAAATTACAAATTTTGGTTATTTTGGGTCAATTCCTATACCATAGTCCTAGATCCTTAGTTATTAGACTCCTCTTAAGAACATCCTATGTCTTTTGTTTTTATTATTATTATTATTATTATTTGTCCTACCAAGCTCACAAACTATTAACACTATGGGGGTGTTTCCTCTAGAGTCACTTTTAAGGTCAACTACCTATTATAATCTTTCTTACCAAAAGTATTACATTAAACTATTTAAAGGTTTGATTATAGTGTATACTAAGATAGGAATTTATTTGATCAATATAAAGTTATTTGCTATAAGTAAGTTTAGGGACGAACATCCTTCTTAAATTAACTCTACAAAGTAGGAGATAACTTCCTTCTTGAATTAATTTTACAAAATAAAGGGTAGCTACAATTTTTTTTTTTTAGTTTCAATCAGTTATACCTATAAAATTCCCTCATTATAATAATGTTAGTTGAATTTTGAACTAAATATATAAGTGAGTTATCCCTTGCTCATATAATATTTACATAAGTTTAATAACAATTCTCCTAATATAACCATTAATATTACCAGTCACTTATATACATCACAACACCTACATTTATGCTTATAATTTCATATTAACATTTAGACCTCATATAAAGTTTCCTTGATTAACTTACATATACAACCAATTGTCACCTGCACTATCATAATGTCCTCCTTTACTTCCTATAATTGATTCACTTGAGTTGGACTCAATGTACATACATGCTGGAATCAAAAAGTACAATCAATATCCTACACAGTTTCATACTTGGTATATTCATCTCTTGCTAACCTTAGCTTTACATCGCAAAAGAGTTTTACTTAAGGACCAAATGAGAGATCACACATGACCTCAAATTTTTGTAACAAAGATTACACATTTACTTTCTAAATACATCAATTCTAGTTATAACTTTATTCCTTTACACACATAAGTGTATCTAGATTGCCTTTAAGTATCACAAATTAAAGTACATTAAGATATTACAAAGTACATCAAAACTTTCAAATACCACACAAAAATCATGATACCTAAGTACAACAAGAATAACTAAGTTCTTAGTCCACGTTAGATGTAAAAAAGAACTAAGTTCTCGAAAGTCATTCCCTTGTACTAAGTATTGACCTCCCAAGCTATTAAACCTTTTAGAAATAGCTACATCTTTTATAGGAAACCAATACCCATGTCCATTTAAATCTATATTCTTTTTTCCTAATTATAAATCTAAACTCAACACCCCATATTCTTGAGTCTTAAGAAGTCTGTAACTTTGTGCATCTTGCCATCATCCTTAGGTATATTAATTTCAAGGTCAATCTCACAATTTGCTACAAATTAATTTCATTTATTCCCCTCATGACTCCCTCGTAACTTACTAAAGCAGCTTTTGTGTTAGGTTTTGCCTAAGGTTCTTCCACTTCATTCTTCTTGTACCAAACCATAATTATATATATCCCAACCTTAAATCCAAATTACCAACTTCATATATTATTAACTATCCAATTATTAGATTCAACAAATATTGTTATTCTTGTTGAGGAATTCAATTTGCTTACGCTTTATAAATCTTTAGCCCCCAATTTCATCTTTAGAATTTGCATTTACAAAATACACTAAAGAGTTTTTAGAATAACTTTATTTTCATGTACCTTTTGCTTATCATCCTTAACTATTACCTTAAGGTCGAAGTTGTTATATATAAAAAAGTTATTTATTCCAAGTTCACTTCCTAACCTTCTAAGTAAGGTTTTGCCTTACTTTGAAATTAAGTTTTTCTTATCCTTCATCCTTAAATTCTTTCAATTCCTCACCCATCATTTTAATCTTTAAAATTCATACGTAATATTATAATTTTGAAAATATCAAGAATTTCAATAATTCCATGCACTCATTCCTCCTTTATATCATCATCAGTAATGAATATTACATTAGGCTTATTATTACTATTGTTAGATAGTTAATCATTTATGTTCACTTCCAAACTTCCTTCTTAACTTTCTAGGTCAAGTTCAACTACACTTTCTATTTCTGATTTTGTTTCACTAGCTATATCATGTCTTTCTACTTCCAAATCTATCTCTCAAATTTATTGTCCTAGCTTATGCAGTAACTACATTCAAACCATTATCGGCCTTTACTTTAACTATTTCTAGATAATCTTATTCTATTTGAGATATATGTTCCTACGATTTTATAATTCATGGAGAGTTCATTCTCTTAAAGTTCAATTAATGGTGCATTAGTTACAACATGTGATTTGTTAGATAGGTTATGTGGTTCATTTTTAGGTGTATATTCATTACATTCTATGGAAATTTTAGTCTTTACATTTATGAGCTTAAGAAAAAATAAGAAAACTACTTTATTCTATCAACAAACACTCACTAAAGCTATGTAGTACATCAATAGGAATGTGATCAACAATTGCTTAGCAATATGATTTATTTTCTCTCATTTTAGCTACAATACGTAATACGAGGTTCCTTGTAGATATCACTTCGATATACTAAAAGCATCCACTTTTAGAGATGTTGCCATGTACTTCTGATATGGTGATTCTAACTTCATCTTCAAAAGTGTTTTTAATCTAACTTAACTTAACTACATTACTCCAAACATTTAAAAAAAAAAAAAACTTTTTCCACAACTACTTTTGAAATTGGGCTTTATTTTAGGGAAAGATTAATCATCCTGTTTAGTATTCTAACAAGATATCGTGGATTTTTTTTATTTTTTTTTCCTTTTTTTTTATATCTTATGATAATGTATGAAACTTGGAATAAGAGTTAGATCTACATAAATTATATCCTTAAGTGAGTTATCATATAAGTTCTCATATTTATATATAGTATGAATAAAAAACCTAGAGTCTAAATCTCTTATAGCCCACTAGCTACCTACACTTGGTGTTACTTATGGTATCTAATCACTTTTAGTTATGATGGCTCAAAATGAGTCCTTAAAAATTATGCTTTGACTGAGTTCTTAAGAATTATGCTTTGATACTAAACTAGGATTATTACACCCAAAAGAGATAGAGTTGTAACAGTCTCGTTATATGAACTATCCTAAAATAGAAGCTAGAGTTCCATCTATGTTATATACCTAATCCACATAAGGTGTACTCGACTCAACCACTTTGAAATGCCTGACTTAACAACTATTTGTTATAAACTTATAGTATTACTCTTTTAAAATAACTATACATAATAAAATCTATAACAAAACTTAAGTTCATAATCGAAGTTACCAGATTTCTTTTACATGTAAAGTTACATTTTCTAAAAGAGACTTGTAAATCATAAGTTTAAGCCTTATACTTTACAAACTAAGAGTAAAAAACTATTGGGTTGGCTAGGGAGACCCAATTAGTTGTTCCTAACAAGTTATAAGGGATGACCAAATGAAAATAAAAGTTTGATAATATCTTCTTATTCCTCATTCACCGACCTCGTCAACTGGTAATTGGAGAAGTGGATGGGACTTAGTTTATGGCTTTGGATCTATAAAAGAAGTATAAGGAAATGAACGATAACTTACTTAATAAATGAGAATGAGATAAAGGCATGTATTCAACACAAGACAATCAGGGTTTTCAATTAAGTTAGTTAGATACAATGTATGTATAAGAAAATACCATTGCACGATATTATCCGATCTATAAGTCTCGTACTTTTATGATTAGGAATGGAGCAAGGAATTTAGAGTATCGGTAAAACTAACCCAATTGACCTAAAATTTTATGAGTAGACTCGAGACATTAGTCGATGAGACTCCTTAGACTTAGATCTCAAGGATATAATAAAATAATAATAATATAGTTAAAATAATATAATTTTAGTAAACTACTTTATATTTAAGATAATCACATAAAACAAACTTCAATAGCTCATAAATATTTAGAGATAAATTATATATGTAATAAAAAAATTATATGATACAAAATAATATATAGAATATATGTATATGCCCTACATGTAATTATTATACGTAATTATATACTTATAATTATCTAAAATACTTGATTAAATACTAGTTAAGTTAAAATAAGAAAAGAAAAATAAAAAAAAAACTAACAAAAGCACAGAGAACAGCTGTAATAATGTTAAGCATGGAAGGATTCAAGACAGCTGTCGATGTGTAGAACAACAAATGAACACCTAAAAGATGAGTATAAAGAGTGAATTTTTACACGGGAAGAGAGAGAAAAACCATCATTCACCATCAAAATGCTTTGGAAAAATTCAGGAACTATATAACAAGTTTATTCATGCCAAGGAGAGTTTAGAAAAAATATAGTTGGGTTTAGAAGGTTAAAGAAGAAAATTTTGGAAAAAATACAAAATCGGAGTACAGTATTGGGTTATGGAAGGTACATGGACTTAGGCTGTTACTAGGGACCAACCATCACCACTACTAAAAGTAGTAGCTAGCGCTAAGGTTAGTTAAAAAACAAGGAGGAGCAAGTGGTGGCCAAAGCTCCTAGTTTCAATGAGATCCAATTTTCAAGCTAAATTTCTTGAAATTATTAAAAATATAAAATTTATTTAGAAAATTTTAGAAAAATTTATTTCGAACTATTTTTATATGTAGAATGTAGGAAAAATATTATTTTGTAAAAATTTAGTAATTATATTATATGTCCTTAAGAACTCGATAAAATTGAGTTATTTTCGATATTGAAATAAATAGGTCTAACGATGTAATTTAGCCTTTGAAAATTTTCTATAAACTATTCTATACTTATATTGAATTGCTATGAAGAGTTTTCTTGTAAAACTATTTTCTAAATTTTTATTTAATTTTTGAGCTTCCAATAGTGAATAAAATGGTTGTTTTAGTGAAAATTCATATAATTTTCCTAAAGGATCATACTTGAATTCTAAGTTTGAGTAGCCAGTGAAGTAATTTCAATATGTTGGAATTGTGGAATTGAGTTTTAAGGTCAAAAGCTATAAAAACCTATGATTTTGCCTTTATGAGGGTGAATTAGAAGCTGTGTGATTTATTGAATCTAGTGAAATGATGAGTTATGGCATATTATATGTGCAATTAGGAAGTGGTGAAGCTGAGACTTGATGGGTGCAGTATTGTTAGATGTTAATCCTATAATTGAATAAGTAATTTTGTTTTGGTAGTGGTTGTTCCATGTAATTGAAAGGGAGCACTCTTTCATTCATTAATGCTACTTTTTGTCCTTCCAATCATAGTGAAAAGGAGAAGCATTAAGATTGAGTTTCAAGGATGCATGCCTCACCATCTTTACGCTTGAGTACTCTGATTCAGTGCTAAATAATTTCTCGCTGGTACCATATAGTATTCGTTTTTACTTGGTGATAAATAAAGTAGTCATACTTTTTTTTTTCTCTAAGATTTCATAAAATGGGCTTTCCTAACCAATTTTTGCATGAATTGCTAAGGATCCAATAAATCCAACATTGATTCCATAGATCAAGATAAATATCGACTGATCACCAATAATGACAATTTAGCAAGTTTAGTTAGCAAATGATTGAATTCTAGGTATGTGAAATTAATACTTCATTGCACTTTGAAGTATTATTTAAGAATACTTAAAGGCCTTTATAGACACCCCATTTTTGTACCCCTCCCTTTTATTTTTTCAAAATTTTTTAGAATAAGATAAAGGGTCTTAAATTAGGAAAAAACACAAAAAAATAAGAAAATTTAGAAAATACACAAAAAGAAAAAAATTAGAAAAAATACAAAAAAATAGAAAAATTGACAAAGTCACAAAAAATAGAAAACTTATAAAAATTAGAAAATTTAGGAAATTTAAATAAGTTTTCAGAGGACCGTTGAACTTGGGCTTAAATTTAAAAGCTAATCTAAGCTAATCTAAGTTAATCTTATCTATATATGCAATTTAATTACACATATGAATAAGTCATAGGCTAATCGCCTAACGAATAAGCACTTGAACATTGGCATTTGATTTAGCTTAAGATTCTAGGTTCGAACCTTACTAAAGACATAAAAAGGCCTTTTGTTCTTTTTAGGAACGACTTAAATTTATGTACTAAACCTAAATTCCACATTACAGGCTTACACTTTTGTCTTTAAAGAGTGTTATTAGTTTACCTTATGTACTTGTACATACTAAATATTTTCAATGTTTATACATATTTTTTGAATATTATTCCATGTCATTTTATGACTAGTGTATTCCAATAACTTTCCTCTAAGAATTCATTTGTTATAGTTACTTGAATTTTGCATTTCTTTTAGATATCATGTAATATTGCTTTAGTTAGCCCTTTAGCCATATATTATTTTCTTATTCCATTTTTGAAATATAAGCTTATGAGGTTACTTTGACTAATTTATATAGCTTAGTCACAAAGCTTAAGCCTAATCATGGAGCTCTCCTTAACGCCTAAATTTAGGTGTTTGCGTCTTATCTATTGAATGGGCAGCAAGTAATAGAAATCTATAACTTAAAACTAATGAATTTAGACCCTCTTAATATACCTTCTTTTACATCAATGGCTAAGATTTTCTAGATTTTTGAAATGTCTCATAATGTCATCATGACATCATCACCATCCTTGTAATCTTAACCGTTGATTACACATAAGAACATCTCAAGATGATGAATTGAGGAAAATAAATGGAGAGGATCCATTTCTAAAATAATATTATGAGAGTGCTACGAACAATAATATAAAGAAGCTAACATGGTTTAAAGACTTTGTAATTAACTGAGTGTACTAGTTTGTAAATACAACATAGAACTTATTATCGTTTGAATTGTACCAATAGAGATTTTACCTTGTGCTTAAGAGATGGGCCTAAGTCTATAAGAGAGAATACAGTTAGTAAGTGTCGGAGGGTTATCGATGTAGCTACTCCAATTCTTAAGTCAGCAAATATATGGGATTAAGAAGAAAGCAATAGAATGAGAGGGCTCGCACTTGTGCATATAAAGTGTCTTACTTATAAAGTTTAAGCCATATTTATAGGCTTCATGGAAGGAATCTTGGATAAATATGTATCTTACCCAAATAGGCCAATGTATCTTCAAATAGATACATTCCAAAATCTTAGAGGTAACATGATACCTCAGTTGTTCCTACGAAATGATAAGGCTTTAGTGCTCCTTAGTACCTAGGTCTAAACTTTTTAGACAAACTAAGGTTCCCCATAGTATGGATGCCATAGGTCTAACTATGGTACTGGAGCTGAGGTCTCAACTTGATAGAGCTAAGGTATGCGGTTAGCTGAGGTTGGCTCGACCATGACTTGTCCTTTAAGGCTAAGATTTGGGTTACCTTCTAGCAACCATGGGCCAAGGTTAGTTGGCCTATGATCTGTAGAGGTTAGAATGGGTCTTAAGAGTCTACAATCCAAAATTATCCATCAACACTGCCCTTACCCTACCCTAAATCTTTCGCTAACAAGGTTTCGACAATAAGATTAGAAATAAGGATGGGTTGCTATGGTGCTTTATTAGCTTTACCATCTTACTATAATTTAAACATGGAATGAACTTTAAACGTCCACCATGTAGTAGCTTAGTTATCGAGGTGTTTTCCTAAGGGTTAGTAATCCTACTCTAGTACCTTACTGAGTAAACTTTTAATGCTCACACCGTACTACAAATAACTATGTTTGACTAAGCTAAGGTTTATTCCAAGGCCTATGTTCATCTTTGAGGTGAAGATTTTGCTAGCACTATGCATGCTTCTACGTAGTGGAGACCTTAAGATTTTGTACTACACCAGATCCAAGGTGTTGTAGCTTCCCAAAGACAATCCATTTGAATTTGAATTTTGTGGTGTGATTTTTTTCATGTGATCATTACATGGGCTAGGTGATAGATCACGATTAGTCGGACTCTTCACCATCCTTTCATGTTTGAAGATTCTTGTCCATTTGATCTAAGCATGGGCTATGTGTTGCCATTCCAAGGACAAATACATTGAGCCCCTTAAACTCCCCATAATCGCCAAAGTTGAACCCTTAATGTTTTGTCTAAAAAAGGGTTTTAAGGAACATACTGCACACTCTTTTGCACAATCATACTCTTCTATAACTCCTTTAATTTTTCTGCACTTAAATTCTCTCACTTGCTTCAAAAAATTCATCTTCTTCATCTAACATAAAAAAAATGGTGGATCTAAGTGAGGATTCAAGATCAAAGTTCTATGGCTTTGTCACTACTAGCTTGACAAAGAGTAACGTAAATGACGATGAGGTAAAGAAAGTACTTCCTCCTTCGATAGAGACAACAATGACTTAGCATAGAGGGGAAAGTAGAGGTGGTTTAAGGAGGATAAACGTATTTAAGGATGAATGCCTAGATGGAGATTTAAAATGTACTTTATATTTATTGGTTAGAAAAGTAATGATAATATGAGCCCCATAAAAGTTTTAAAGAATTGCTAAGTAACTTTTGTGAATTACCCATTAATAAATTACAGACTAAAGAGTTTCTTATGGCATCTTCAATGCTCACTACATGGCATACTATTTTAGATGAAGAAACACCAAGTGGGGTTGTTAGCTGTTCGAATAGATTGCTTTTGCAAGCAATGGTGCTTTGATAAGCATTAATAAAGTTGGGCCTAAATATATGTATATATATATATATTTTTCCTTTTTTAAAGTTATGTCAATATAGTTTATGTGGAGTTGCTTCACCCTCAACGTCTTTTCTTAACTTAAACATTATAGTGGTTTCATCTTCCTTTATTTTATTAACTTATGTTGAAGAGAAACAGCTTCAAATTTAACAAGCCAATGAATGTTTCAATTTTTCAATGAAAGTTAATTCCCCCAACTTTTTAAATTAAAAAGCAAACCTAGTGAATGTCAATTTAAATAGTGCAATAGAAAAGGTTAAAGATTATGGAAAAATTATCAACAAATTTTCTCTCTATAAATATATATGGAGGCAAGTATAGATTTTCTCTAAACTATTTTCCATAAACCACATTCTCGTAGAACTCTTTTCTAATTCTAATTTAAGACTTATGCATGGGTCCCAATAATTTGCAAAATTTCCCTTATTGGGAGAATCCACAATGAGTACAAAAATCTCAAATGACTTCAAATTCGCAAGGCAATTCTTATTTTCCATCCAAATTTGCAATATCCTCAAAATTTCCCAATTTATGAACTTAATACCACAAAACTTAAATCAATAATATAATTACAATTAATACCCGAGAAATATGATGCTGATACTTTCAATATGTTCCTCAATTTTTGTCTCAAAACATGCAACAATACCCTCTAGTTAGAATAAATACTTCTTAACTTGCATCAAACCATTTGTTGCTCACACTTAGTTGCACAACTTTGAAATACTCATAATTTTCCGTACAAATAAATTTAGAAGATGATAATGATTATGAAAATAAAGGAGATGATGATCGTTGTAAAAAGTGGGAGTAGAACGACAATAAGCTTCTTATTTATACATGTTTGAAGGTCAATAATCATTGCAAATTTTTTGGCAACTAATCTATATAAGGTTTGAGGAAGGATAAGCGTTTGAAAAAAGAAGAATCCATTAAAAAAAAAAAAATAGGGTAATGATGTAAAGCTTGATGGAGTAAAATCTCAAAGGGTCTCATAAAATTTTGGTACTTACTTTGACTAAATAAAATGATGAGTATAAAGCAAGAAGAACAAGCATGATTATATGAAAGATGCTCATAATCTATTTAAGCAAAGGGAAAAAATGCAATGCATGATTAAGCATTGTTGGTAGATGTAGTGTAATGAACCAAAATGAAGGTCTTAAGTTGGAAATGCTGAAAAAAGAGAAAGTAAGTGAACTAAGGTGAGTACATCTAGAGCATACAATAGTTCATCCTCAAATAATAACGTATTAATAAATGATGAGGTCAACAAAGAAGCCATTCGTTCACTTGGCAAAGTAGCAGCCATGAGGAAAGGAAAAGGTAAAATAGAAAATATTGAGGTGGTGAAAGGAGTGTTGTAGAATTGACAAGACTTAAATAGTGCAAATTGTGATAGATTTGAAGTGTTACATCATTAATGGATGAAATTCAAAGACAATAGATCAAAAGGATGTGTAGCGATATTGCAAAAGAAAGGAGCAGCAACTAGTTTTATTTTCAACTAGCCATTATGTAACTTCCCTTTTATGAAATTATGCTTTATAGGATTCCATTGATGAAATTAGTTGTTGTAAGGTTTCATTATGCAACATTCTACTATTTGTCAATTGTTAAGTTTTTTGTTTTAGTAGTATTGACATGTGTTTTTTGTTCTTGTGTATGATCTCTTGCAAAATAGAAAACAAAAAAGGATATTGGGTAGCGTTAGAGAGTCATTTGGCGCAGTTACTCCAATGCTTAAGTTAGTATGGGTTGTGAAGAGTGAAAACTTTAATGTAAGAAAGAGAGAGTGTGAGTCCTTTTACCTAAGGGCCTCATCTCTTATTTATAGGTGATGAGGCTAAGGTGTTTCAGGAAAAATATCTTCAGTTATATCTTATATCAAATCTTTTAGATTAGGTAAGTATATTTAGTTAAGTTGACACATATTTTTTAAGACTAGAGACTATTGGTGCTTATCATAGGTATCGGGGTAGTTGGTTTTGGGCTTAAGGCCCATTTACTAAAAATGCTTATCTACAAGTAGAATTAGTTTTAGAAAAACTAGTTGTTGTAATCCATCAATCAAATAAAATTATAAAGGTATCTATTAATCAAATCAATTTAAAAACAAGTAGTCATCATAAAGTAGCTGTTATGAAGTAGCTATTGAAATTATATAGATACAGGTAGATAAATACAACTTCATTATTCACTTCCATATTTTCCATTTCCATTCACATCTGTGCTTCTCTTTCTTCCCTCAAAGATCATTTCAATAGATAGCTTTGATTTTGATTTTGAGTTGAAAAAGAAAATGCATATGAAGCAGCTGAACAATTAATTCTATCAGATATGAGCCACATACTAGCTATTTTGATAAATTCCTTATATCAAATGCTCCTCGAGTTATAAGAGAGTTCTTCTATAAGAATATGTGAGAGAAAGTATATTGATAGCCTTTTTTTTTTTTTGTTATGGATCAATGAATCAATTCAATGCAGTTTGCTCCATCTTCTATGTCATCTAGGTGTCTTAAGGGTTTTAATTGCTTATATATTGATTACTTCTCAAAAAATCCAATATATATTGATGAACAATTTCAAAGGAGATTTTGAATGTAAAAGGTTGTATTCTTCCCCACTATACAAGTACTATAAGATTGCTCTCCCTTTTTTAAACGAAAGAGGGATGTTGTTTGCAAACTTAGCGTTTCACCATTACACAAATGCACTATAGCTCTTCAAATGTTGGCATATAGAGTAAAAGATGGTGCTTTGGATGACTACTCGCAGATGGTTGGAAGCATAATAATATAGAGTGGGTTAAGCTATTTTTCAAGGCATCATTACTTGTTTTGGTGAAGGGTATTTATGTAGACCAAATCCTACTTATAATCAACACTTACTTATGTTGTAAAGCAATGCATATTTCTTCGTATGTTGGGGAGCATTAATTGTATGCATTGGGAATAGAAAAATTATCCAATTGTATGGCATGAAATATATACTCGAGGTTATTACGATTATCCAACAATTATGTTTAAAATTGTCACTTCATAGGACACTTGGGTATGACATACATTTTTTGGAGTCTTAAGCTTAAAGATGATATTAATGTGTTAGAGCACTATTTAATGACATTATAGAGAAATGAGCTCCTCTAACTAATTATATCGTTAATAGTAGAAATAATGATACATGATATTACCTCACAGATGGTATATATCTTAAGTAGTCAACATTTGTTAAATTTATTTTATACTCCTGTGGTCTAAATGAGCAATTATTTGCTAATTGTTAGGAAGTATATAGAAAAGATGTTGAATGGGTTTTTCAAGTACTACAATCTCATTTTCATATAGGTCGTCAGCCTTCGTATCCTCAAACTCAAAAGGTTTTAGGACAAATCATGTGAGCGAATATAATTTTACATAATATGATTGTTTAGGATGAGCAAGATGACTATAACTTTAATTACAAAGTTCTGAATTGTGAGTCGAGAGGCACCACTAATCCACCTCCTTATATCTCTCCCAATTATATTACAAATTATGCAACATACTCTTAAAAACATATTTACCTTGATGATAGGACTAAGCACTATCAGTTATAAACTGACTTGATTGAACATGTTTAGTAGCAATTTGGGTGTACTGGTTAATGTTAAGTAGTTGGTGGTTTTAATTTGTGTGTTAGTTGTTTATGTTTTATTTATTTTCTTTTTGATTTCTTATTATATACTTCAACTTATGTTAATTTAAAATTAAAAGCCTTTTTATTTTTGGCTATTTGTAGTATTGTTAATTAATTTATATATTTAAATTTTCTTAATTATATTTTATGTTAAATATTAAATGCTTGAATGGATATTAATAAATTTAAAATTTAGTAATTACATTTTTCAATTAATACATTAATTTTTCTTAATTATATTTTTAATTTATAATACTATCATTAAATTTTCTTAATTTTATTTTTAATTAATACATTAAATATTAAAATGAACTCATTAATTGTTTTTCTAATGTTTAGATATTTGGTTAACATTAATTATAGTGTGGGATCCATAAAAATTTAAAGAAATGCTAAGAAGCTCTTGGATATAACTTAGGGCTAAAGTGTAAAGGTGTTTGAGGAGAAAAGTTGTTTAAAGTGCTGATATTACATTATAAGGAATTTGTAGAGTTGTTTAAGGATGGAGATGGCCTTAGAAAAGATGTTGCTTAATATGTTGATTTGATATGATGCTTACCTTTTTACGTACTTGACTGATAAACATGTGTGACATATTAATGTTAAGAGTAAGAGTGTAATTGAGTTTAGTCGAACCAATACAGTATTGATCTCGAGTTTAATGTTGACTTAAAAACTCGATGTTTGATCTTGACTTGAGTTCAATTGAATCTTGTTGACTTGAGAATACATTTGGCAAGCTTGATTTCAGTTTGATTAAGTTTGAATTTTTTCTAAATTTTTCCTAAATAACTTAAATTCACTTATAATAAAAAATTAAAAGATAAATTAAAAATTATACCAAGTTGAATTAAGGTCACGAGCTTGATAAACTTAATAATTTAAAGTTCAAGTTTGGCATGATTTGCTATTTGAGTAAATTAAGTTTAAGCTCAACTTAATTATTACCGAATCAAATAGTTTATAAGTTAGCTTGTTTTATTTACATATATAGTTCCCAGTAGGAAGTTAATTGAAAAAGAACATGATTCTCGGCCCGTACCCAATCGATAATAACCTAGCAATCTGAGTTATCCAAACCTTGATCCAAATCAAGCATAAGATGAAAATAAGAAGTAAGGTGGGTTGACCTGGTTCCTGAAGTCCACGGTTCCAATTTCCATTAATGGGTTTGTTCTGGTTTACGGTTTAAGGTGATGGTCCGGTTCTCGGTTTGTGGGTTCAGGTTTTGGAGTTCACGGTTGCGGTTACGGTTCATGGTGCCCTTAAAATGCAGACGGAAGAGAGTAAAGCACAGCCTTCATTCATTTAAATTGCCCAGTTTCATTTGGTATTTCAAAATCCTTTTCTCTTCTCCTCAAGTGTAAACCATGACTGCCTCACTAAGCCATGAAGATCAGGTAATTTTATGTTTTCCATTATACAGTCAAAAAATTTATTCTTATAAATCACTGTCATATTAATTTGAGAGGTTAGACATGACGAAACCTTTGTTTGATAGGTTTTGGTGGAAAAGAAGTCATTCGTGAGAATTCTCACACTCAACAGGCCCAAGCAGTTGAATGCTTTATCTTCTCATATGGTGTGATTTATATAATTAATTATCATATATAATATAATACACATATATTTTCGTCATTGTCATGCTTTCTTTGATTGGATGCCTTCTGGAATTACTTGATGGGCAGCTTTGCTAAAATGTTAATACCTACTGGCACAGTTAGATGTTTGAACTGAAATATATGTTCTTTTGTATGAGTCAAGAAGAGCTAGAATTTAGGAAATTTACTACTGCCTAGATCGATGTATACTTGTGTTTCTTTTTGGTAATGATATATACTCATATTTGAACTAATCTCTAACTCATAACTGTCTGGCCACTTCTCCTTCCCACATTACCGCAAATTAGCAACTGGTTAATATCGCAGAAGCATGAAAAATTATGTCAAAATGTGTTGCACAATTTTTAATTGGAGGAGCCTTTTGGTGAGTCACGAAAGGGTTCATAAGTAACTACAATGCAATGGAAATGGAGATGCTGGTGCTTCAATTCCTATTTCTTTCTATATAGATATTGAAATATTTCTATTCTATAGGAATATGGAAATCAGTCGTGTTGTCTAGCATAGTTAGCTAGTTATGTTGACTCTTAGCTTAATTTTGTATTACCATCAACCACCCGATTAAAGCCTGTAAATCGTATGTAAAATCTTGGTGTCAACATAAGGTTGAACAACTCTGTTTACATTTCAGCTAATCCATTTCCTCATAATGTATGCTTTTAGGCAGGAAGTTTCATCACATCAATGAGAAAAACCTTGACACAGTTTTCATATTGAATGTTTACTCTATCTATGCTGCTATCTAACTGCTTCTTCATTTTTTTTTCTTTTAATTTAAAATTCAATTAAATGGTTATTGTAATCCAGATATCTCGTCTTTTAGATTCTTTCCTTGCATTTGAGAAGGATTCAGATGTAAAGCTGATAATTCTCAAGGTAATTTGGTCAATTTATTTAGTGCTTTTGAGTTTCACAAGTCTATTCTTAGGAATTTTGAGATGCATGTACAAGATTTTGACAATTGTTGAGCATCTAAAACTGAAGTTTGTCAATTTTGCCCTGCATGCCGCGGCCTTATTTTCTTGGAATTTGTAACTCCATCTTGATGGTTTGTTCTTGAAAAATGTCGTTAAGCCTAAAGGCAGTGAGTCCTTTGCATGAATAATAAATCTTTTGTATCTAGGAACATTGGAGGGAGTTAACTGTGTAGCAAAAGTATAATTAGTCATATTAATGTCAGCTCTACGTGTCTCTGTTCGTCTTTAAAGATATGAAAAGCAAGAGAGAGAGAGGATGCACAAGACATTGAGGGCAATGGAAGTCTCTTACTCATTTGGTTTGCGGAATGAAATAGGGTAGGAATATAAGTGCAGTTCTTAAGAATGGAACATAGAAGTAATAGTTATTGTTTGTAGTTCATTTGAGGTCTCATGAGTAAATATGGAAATATACTCGAAAAGACCAAAGAATAGCTATTCCCTTGGTCCTATGAAGGAATTGCAATTCCTTATTTCACAGACAATGGAGGAATAATTATTCAATTTCACATTTATGAAGCAAACCAAATATGGAGTTTGAAAATAATTAATTTGGTCAAAGAGACATACCAATTGTTTGGTTTTGGTTAATATATGTCACTCTTTTCTCAGGATATGGTGGTAAGTCAATCATGGAGAGATGGTCTGTTTTGTTCTTAGATTGACATCTTTAATTAATACAATGATAGCATTGTTGTTTTGATGCTAATTGATCTAAATTAGATACTGTTTCCATGCCTTAAAATTGTTGTATGGAATTTGAAGGTTTATTATAGAATGTTACTCTTTTGCATTGTATGAATTTAACTAATTATTCATGATCATGTGATATAAACCTTGGGAATAAAATGTTGATTATGTTTAATATAAAGTAATTACAAATCTAAATTTGGTGGAATTAGGGATAGGAGATACAATCTAAAGGAAAATGATCCTCACACAAATCTTATAGCTCCGTACACATTTTCTATTGGAGTATATGCAAGAAATGGCTTAACGGTTCTCCTAATGTGACTCCTCTTATTTGTAGTACTGTTCTTCTTTTTGTGTGCCACATGGAAATATTTCATTGGACTGTACTATTATTAATACTAGTTATATTAACCCTACCATTGACTATATCTACAAAAAAGGCAATGCCACCACCTCAAAATTCATCTTATCCTTAAGGTGAGCAATTGAAACTTCAAGTGGTGGCTTCAATTTGCAATCAGTTACCATGGGGAGGCAATAAGTACTTAGATGCAATAGAAATCAGGAACAACACAAGCCACAAACCACTTCCATCAAGGACAAAGTAATTGTCAAACCAATGAATATCCCACCCGTTGAGTGCAACATTGTATTCCATTCTCTACCCCCATTAGTTTTCCTTCCAAATGCATCGTTGCCCATGTGGACATCCTACATCTTATCACTTGCAACATTAATTGAAAGTCTAGAGTAGAATTTGTTCCATATGTAGTTAAATGAGAACTTCATTAGCAATGTCGAAGGAAGGCTCATTCTTTTCATTTAGTTGATCTTGTTAGCTAAGATGACCATTAGTTGTGATGCTATTATACCATATAACCTAAGATCCAGGCATTGTTGAATGCATGGTGTGAGTTAGAGGCCTCACAAATTATAATATATTAGGAATTTTATCTTTGTCCAATTCAACCTTTATGTTTATTAGCCACCCATTAAGGCCTGATGCCACAGTAAGCTTTGTCAAGTGCTTGGGTAGACTCCTTTTATAAGAGTAAATTGGTACAACTTAGTCTTTCCTTCACCTGTTTTATAATGAATGTTTGGAATACTTGTAAAGTATTTTCTGATCTAGCTTTTCATATGCATTCTCGCTTCCTGATATTCCCTTAAAGAGACATAACTAATTCCTCTCTTAGAGGATCAGTAGTTGGATTTGCAATTTAAAAGCTTTTTGGATGAAATGAATTTCTCTAACTTCAAGATTTCTTGCAAACCCCTCATCATCGATGGTACTTGAGTTGGTGAAAGTCAAAGTGCAACCAATAAAGTGGTAGTTTAAAGTATTGTGACTCAAGTCTCTCACTAGAGTCCATAACCTTGAGCTTAATCCCTTTGGTGCCATCTGCATTGGAGGGTCCAAGCCAACATTGTCCCCTTTGCCTTACTCACCATTGCCGAACTTCTTCAACAACTTATCCACCATTAACTTCAATTCATTGAGAACCATTAATGGCTCCTCCATGTAGAAATTTGTTGATGAAGCTCAACCATGTGTTGTTAATGGTCATGGCAAAACCCATGGAGCTCTTCAATAAAATTAGATGAGGCTTTCTTGATCAAGTCAACTTGATTTCTCAAAGTTGATATTATAGTTGTGTGTGTTGGGTAAAAAGAGGATGGAGTGTGTAGGGAAGTTAGTGTGTAGGTTCCTGTAGAAGTGTTTTGTAGATGTTGGTTTAGGTCTTAGTTGTACTATTGGGTCTAGGGTGATGGGTTTATCTAGGTGTAGCTGATTGGTTGCTGTTAACTGTAGTTGACATTATTGTGCATTGGTGGGAGGTTTAGGTCATTGATTAAAATCCAATAGTTTTCTTAGTGTCGATGGGTTTGCTATGGTTGTGCATTAGCGGGTGGGTTGAGTCACTAGTTTGAATTTGGTGGGTTTCTCAACATTGATGGGTTTGTGGTGGTGGTTCGTTGAGTTTAAGGTGGTGGGATTGCGTCTAACTAATGTTGGAGGTGTGGCTTTCGGTAAGTTTCTCCTCTCTTTTTCTATCACTATTTAGTCTGCTCTCTCTCTCTCTCTCACTCTCTCCCCTGTTGGGTCTTTTCCTCTTTCATTTTCGTTCTTTTTTCTTTTTCTTTATTGTTTTTCCTAAAAACGTAACAATTGTGCTTCTTCTGGTGCTATCATCTGATAGGTTGGACTAATTCATATGAACATGAGAATTAAAATATTGATTATATTTAATATAAAATAATTTAAAACCTTAATTTGGTGGAATTAGGGCTAAAAAATACACTTTGGAGCAAAATGCTCCTCATATAAAGCTTATAGCTCTTCACAACCTCTTTACCATAGAAAATATAGTAACTGGCTTAATGACTCTCATACTATTATGCCCCCTGAGTATATTACTATTCTTCTATTTATGTGCTACATGGCAACATTTGATTGTACTCCTTGACAAAGCTTTACTATTACTATACTAGCTATACTTGCACTACTATTGCCTATATCTAATACCTAACACCATGTCTAATTCCTAATGACATTTTCCTGTCTTAACTAGAATATTCTTTTATAGAAACTTTATTTAATATGACAACCATTATTCATTTGGTTGTGTCACTTTATGAATCATGAAGGTAAGCAGTATATTAAGTTATTTTCCATAGAAGTTTAGTTTGTTTTTAACATATTTATTTTTATGTTACTTGTTACATAGGGGAAGGGTAGAGCTCTTTGTGCTGGCGGTGATGTCGCTGCTGTAGCTCATGATGTTACCAAAGGTAAGATTTTGCACTCATGGATTATCATTTGGTCTGAGGTAGATATGATGATCATCTTCTTGAATCTTACCTAAGTGAATATGTTGGCCCTCTCTTCCAGAGATTTTCCTCAATTTTGTGGCCATATAATGTAATTGTTGTATTAACGAGTGCCTCTAGGTTTCCTATTTAACATACTTAAGAAGGAAAATCGAAGTTTCCAATGAACTAATTGCTCAATTCATGAGGTAGACTGCACTTTTCTATATATATATATATATATATATAGTTTGGGTAAGTTTTTTCTGGATAAAATTTTCCTATCTCTAAATAGTGTCTCCACTAATCACATATGAAGAATATGATCCAAGCACCACTTTGCACTTCTTTTTTAATATGTGGCAACATGTGGTTTGTGGGACGCAAATGGGGAACCATCAAGTGACAGGTACATTTGTCCCTTTTTCCATATAAAGAATGCTGACGTGTGCATTATCAAAATCGCTATATAACATTGAATAAAAAATTATCATGTGAGGTGAAATAAGTTGTCTATTCCATAGGTAATTGGAAGTCTGGTGCAAACTACTTTTCCAAAGAATTTGGTTTAAATTATCTTATGGCAACATACAGCAAACCTCAGGTGAGGATTCTTGTTGGGAGACATGCATTAGCATCTACAAATCAGTGTTGTTTTGAAAACTTTATTGAACATGACATTACGTGACTATCTAAGTGCTATTAACTTGAAGGTTTCAATTCTTAATGGAATTGTGATGGGAGGAGGGGCTGGCATTTCAATTCATGGAAGCTTTCGTGTTGCGACAGAGAATACAGTAGATGCCTCTATCTATTTTTTTTGTAATTCTTCCATTTTTCTTATTGATACCAATTTGCCCAACAAAGAGGTTGCAAGTCCAAATATATTGATAAACTTATAAAATGGAAAGGCATTTGGCTTTCTGGTTTTATGTTAAAAATAATTCTTCTTCTTTCTATTGCTACCATTCTTTGTAGTCGATGTTACTAATTCACCATGCTCTATTGCTTATATGTTAGGCTTCATTTAATTATGTGACATAAATCTATTATTTTTAAAATTACTTGCATGGAGTCTTCTCATGTACAGGAGGCATAGGGTTAGTGGGAGAACCTTCACTAGAAGCAATCTGATTAGAATTAGAGGATATATTAACATTCTTCCCCACTGTCTTTAAGCTCTATTGGGTTGGTCATTTACTATTATTGTGCCCAAAAACTTTGCATTAATACATCTTGGGGGAAGGTGATCATATTGACATCAACTCTATGGCGCAATTCATCTCTACACTCCATCTCAAAGGAGTGAATGAACTCTCCATTTGCTTCCATTTCAATAATAGCTTTTGCAAATCTAACTCTTTCATTCTTGGCAGTGACAATATCCACTTGGAAAGGGTTTCCTATGGTACTAACAGCATGGTTAACGCCCTCATTGAAGAATTCCATGGGAATACTCCAAAGCTTGACCAAAATAGGCATTTTCTTAGGCCACACCCTATTTAGAGTCATTCCCACACGCCATCTCTCGAGGATGATCAAGTGAGAGCCAAAAAACTAAGGCTGTTGTAAGACTTAGGAGAGAACCTCATCCACAAATTTATAAAAATAATATCCACACCTATTTGTTAGCACCTCAAGTAGTCCTTTGTTCCAAGCAAATTTCGCAATATTTTGGACTAAGGGAAAAGCAAGATTGTGCCCCAAAAAATAACCCACTATAGTATTTCTCCAAATATTTTTACCTATCTCCGATATTGATGGAGGGGGCTTAACCATTATTTTGCCTCTATTAGGAGCAGGAGGATGATAAGAGAGAACAAGTTTGGCCTTAGGAGTGGAAGGTTCGGTGGAAGGAGGCAAAACAACCTATGCAAAAGTTAAAGGAGGTTTTTTGGAAGGATAGCGGTTTTTTTGTCATTGCTGTGGGCCCTAACTTCAATTATCTAGGCAAATTTTGTCATTTCTTGAAGAGTGGAGTTGCTCAAGAACATTTGACTTTCACCCAGATCAGCTACTAAAGGCAGCTCCTTTTGTTTCTTAGAGGTCAGGTCAGAGTTGAGTAGGGAAACTTCCTCTGTCCCTTTTGTCTTTTCTTGTGGACTTTTTAGAACAAGTCTGACCCTATGTGCTGGGCCCCTCAACAATCGAACCAAACTGATATCACTTGGCGCCAAACCACTCTCAGCACAAGTAGTCACCTTCTTCTTCAAAGGTCTTGAGAAGGAAGAACTACCAGACAACTCAAAGGCTTTAGCTTTCTTCTTTCTCTTCATAAGCCACGGAGAGGGAACACGGGCGCAACACGGGCGCTGCTAAGGAGCTAGCAGCAACTTCTTAGAAAGAGAGTTTCTTAGCTCTCCTCATAAAAGTCTTCATGTTGTTAGGGAGACGCACAACGACCACAGAAGGAGCAGATGAGAAAAGGGACAGATAAAACAAACTGAAAGCAAAGGACAAAACACACACCTATGCTAAGAGAGATGAAAAGCAGACAAATGAACAAAATAGAACCTAAAGGAAAACTAATGACTGAAAGACAAATGAACCCAAAAGACGAATCTAAGAAGGATAAACAGGAATGAAATTCTAAAACAGCTAAAAGGAACGAGGCCAGAGGGGAACAAAGAGAGAGAAGACAATGGGAGGGATGAGGAGAAGAGGGGAGGTATCGAGAAAGAGGGGGAGAGCAGAAAGACTGGAGGGGGTAGGAGAGGACACTAAGGTGGGGAGAGGGGGAGAGGAGAGAATTTTTTCACACTAGACATGATGAGAGAAGACCCAGCGATTAGTCATCCTCCTATGGTCTAGTTGAACTTGTCATCTAAAAAACATTTGGGTTCGCCCCTCACCCAACTTATAAGTCTTGTGATCTCATATACCTAACTGGTGACAGAGTTGCATTGATTTATGTAGGTGATTGTCAACCTTGAAGAGTGTTATAGTTGATGATGACGGGGAAGAAACCACATTTTTTTTACTACTGTTTTTGTATATTTGCATTGAAGTTCTCCTCTGTTTTGTGGAAGGTAGGGAAGGTCAAATAAGGCATCAAATATGTAATGTTCTACACAGTAGCCTGTAACAGTTACATGTTTATTTGATATTTGAGGTTTGATTTGTTAATGTCCTCTTGAGCCCTTTTTGTTTGAATTTGATCATATAGATGACCTGATATATTTCAATGGCTTGAAGTTTTATGATAGTTGTGCAGACCTTGAATTTGTTTGTTTGCTCATTTTCATTTTTATATAAATTTAAAATTTCTTTTGCCTCCCCCAAAAAATTAATACCAAATATTTTCAGCTAATATAGTCTTTTCTGAATCAATTCCTTGTGTAAAATTGTTTAGGTTTTTGCCATGCCAGAGACAGCCTTGGGACTCTTTCCAGATATTGGTGCTTCATTTTTCCTGTCAAGGCTCCCTAGATTTTGTGGTATGAAGACATGCAACCACCTATGCTCTGTATTTGTTTTGTTTTTGTTGGTACTTCCAATTCCATTAGAAGCTTGTAGCCATTGGCATGATACATTATTTACACTTTGATCTTGCTTCCGTGAGAAAGTTAATTTGCCATTACAAATAGCATTATTATAATGTCAGTTACCCTTTAAAAAGAGGATTATGATAATGTCAACTTTTAAGGCTAGATATAGATGGACCTTGATAGTAACAACTTTAAAGTTGTACCTGCACGGTGCTTTTGGCATACTGAACTATTTGCTTTTGAGTTGCTGCTCAACATTGGTAATACCATTTAAGTTGGAATAATTTTAGTTGCAAATTCATTAATTCGGGAGAATATTATCCCAAATTCTTGGTGGATATTATCCAGGAATGATGAAATGTGGAGATAAATGGAATTTACTGAAAATTGTGCTTGTGGAATATTTATAATGACAATGATATCTGGCAAATCACAAGATAGCTGCTAGTGGTAGCATAATGAGGACAACGCATGCCAGTAACCTGGTAATTGGTTCATTCTTATTGGATTCAGGAAACTCGTAGATTTTTCTTCAGCTTGATTATGCCATTTGTGGTCATTATCCCTCACAGGACAAGAGAGAAATTTATGCCATACTTGCTGTCAGCCATTGTAATTGGCAGAATTTAAGCATTTGTTCTTAGTTTATTACATAAGCTTCAATTGAAACAATTCAATATTTGCTCTTAGTATTGTATGTTCTCTTTTCTATTTTGGGAAGAACATTGTTATCTCACATGATGATGCAAAAATATAATAAACTCTATTGTTTATTTATTTTTCTCCCTGTGTCAGGGGAATATGTTGGTCTGACTGGAGCTAGGTTGGATGGTCTTGAGATGCTTGCATGCGGCCTTGCAACTCATTTTGTGCCCTCAGCGGTACGCTTGTGTGGTCTTTTATTTTGTGGGGTATTGCCATATCTTTTTCATAGGTTAGATTCCTAGGAAATGTTGATTGGCATTAATTCCTAACTGCTCTGACCAGAGTGCATACAACAGATCAAATTCAAACTAATATGATGACAAAAGTGCAATGTCATTAGGTTACATGATCAGGACAGGTAGTCACCGTTTAAATTAATGGTTATGTGGAGATGTTGTAGCATGGTCTTGGTTAGATTTAATTTTGCAGCATGAAGCATCCCTCTAATGCATACCATAGAGTGAGATCCCCAATTTATTTTGTTGAAATGAGCATTTCGTGTTTGAAAATGTTCCATTGTTTTGTGGAGATAAAATTTGTCACAGGCACATATTTTTCATGCATGTATTGAGTTAAGTTGTTGATTCATATTATTTATTTCAATCTGGCACAGGAATTGGTGTCACTGGAAGCAGATCTTTTAAAGGTAGATTCAAGTGATCCAGCTACCATATCATCAGTTATTAGCAAATATTCCCAGCTGCCCAACATAAAGGAGCATAGTGCATTCCGTCGGTTGGTGATATATCCACTGATAATCTATGTTGCAATAAGTACTCTATTTATTTGGCTGTTAATATGTCTTCGTCATCAAATTTTTGATGCCTGCTTTGGCTGTTTGTAGTGTGCAAGATATAGACTGTACTTGTATTAGTATCACCTTAGAGGAAAGAAAATTAAGTGATGAAGATGTCATTATCATTGTTAGTTCTCTATTTATGATCCAGAGGATACCCAAGAAACAGTCTCATCTGAAACCTACTAGATGTCATTATCATTGTTAGTTCTCTATTTATGATCCAGAGGATCCCCAAGAAACAGTCTCATCTGAAACCTACTAGAGTATACTCATAGAATGATGACCAGATCGGTGCCAGTAAGACAAAACCGAAAAATGATTGGTCTCATGGAGCAATGAACCTTAGATTCCATTGTCTTGAAGAGGAAAGGACCAAAGAAATCAGATGCTGCACCACAATATATATATATATATATATATATATATAGATAGAGAGAGAGAGAGAGAGAGAGAGAGATACGTATATATATGGACATGCATGCATATGCACACAACGGAAAACTAGCTGATCTTATGTGGAACTGCTATTAGTTGTATTGTTCTTAGATCTCATATACAAATTGGTCTTTTTACAGGTTAGATGTTATCGATAGGTGCTTCTCACACAGAACAGTGGAAGAAATTTTATCTGCTCTTGTAAGTTGATTTTACTGCATATAACATTCATTCTCCAGCTTATATTTATGTGGTTGTGGATTGAAAAAGCAAATACGGATTTAGTTTGTTGTCTTCACCATAATTCTATCTATGCTTTCCGATTCTTTCTTTAACAGGAGAAGGAGGCCTTAATGAAGAAGGACGATTGGATTATTTCTACCATTCAGACACTGAAGAAGGCATCTCCCACAAGTCTCAAAATTTCTCTTAGATCGGTATGCTACTTCGTATAAAGTTTGTAGTTCATAGATCGTTATATTTGGGAGTAATAGTTCTTAATCATGCCCACAACATGTAAATAAACATTAACATTGTAAAGTTTTTAAGGAATTACGGATTGATAACCGACTAAGACTTATCTAAAAGAGGTAATTTGATGCATAAAAACTCTTGTTCATATTTTCATATTTCATTATATCATAAACATGTGGGTTGACCCATTGGCTAAGAACAATTAAGATAACATAAATTATGTAAGATGAAATTTGAAAGGCACTACAACCAATGAATAAGAATTTAGGAAGATGCTTCTAAGCGAATTGTTCATGGTCTTGATAAAACGGTTAAAATTGTCTTCAGCTTCATCCTCATTTTTATCTCATCATACTCTATTATTTATTTGCGAAATAGTTATTGAGAAGATCCTCTTCATGAAATCTCCAATATATACCCATCACCTCTTCTATCTTCACTTTGTGAGCATCTTTTGTTACCTCTAATATACTTTCGCCACCTGAATTGGAAAGTCTTAAAAAGGAGGCCTAAAAAGGAAACTGTCATAAAATGGAGGATATTAGTAATTATTTTACAAGCTGAATTTAAAAACTTTAGTTGTAGTTTGTCACTCCTGTCCTCACTCACTTTCATCTCTCTCACTAAAGTATCTTCACAATGCCTATAGAGATGGGCCATCTCTGTCATTGTTATCCATGGAGCAATATCCTTAGAAAATAAAAAGTTGCTCCTTTTATTCCTGCATTTCTTTTACCATCCCTTCGCCCCCTATAATCTTATATTAATGAACACTATTTCTATTGCAAGATGAACCTATCTTAGCCCAAAATTGCAGCAAGTCAAGGAGTATTAGTATAAGTTGCATATATCTTTTTTTAACCTAGCCATGAACTCCTCATGTATTGACAACTAGAAGAATGACAAGTGACCAGATAAGTAATGTGTTGATTCCAGATATTGACAACATTAATCTCAAAGAAATCCATTGTTCTTGATTAGTATTTAAGTTTAGTAAACACCATTTTAACCCATTAAACTTTTTGAAGAATGAAGACTGCAGATGAACGGAACATTTTCAGAAAGGAAACTTCATTATCTAAATGATATGTTGAATCTCATGCTTTTGTTTATGTAGCTGATTAGCTCTAATCAATATCTTTGGATTCTTAAAAATCGTAGCTGAAAGCAGATAATTGGTCTCTTAAACTTTCACCAAAGGATAGAGCAGGACCTAAATTTCATTTTGGTCCAATGCAGAAGTTTCTTTTTTGAAAGAACCAAACCAATGCATTATAAATTTAATGTTAACAAATTTGTCTAAGGCTAAGGCCATTAGCCACTATTAACACATGCTTAGATGGCATAATTTTTTTTTTTTAAATACATGAAGCATGAGGGTAGCGATGCCCATCTACAGTTGATAGATTCTGTCTTATAGAAGTTCAATTATATCTCAAGTACAATAGTTTGGTTGGAATGTGCCTCAAAAGTGATCAATGCAGAATTTTCATTCGAATGCCTACGTCTGATGCTTTCCTCTCAAGCACCAAATGTGCTTTTCATTCGAATACCTACATCTGATGCTTTTGTCCTGCAAATGCTTCATTAATATAGGGGAGGGGAACACAACCAATAATTCATCCATATACCTCATTAAACTTAACATTAAGATTGGGGAGGAACTTAAAGATGTGATCTGCATCCATCATTTGTTTGCTGTGCTTGCAATCAATAATTGGACTTGTCTAGATCCTTCCAAATATGTTTTAAGTTAAAATATGTTCTAACACTGTCCTCACCTAGGCTGATTTCTCCAAGTTTCAGTTCCAACTCATAGACTTGAGATTAAGACTGGTTCTTGAGATCAAAATACATCTTGGTCAACTTTATACTAGTGTCCCTTCATCTTTTTGGTAAGACATGTTTTCTGCACTGTCTGTCTTTGGCCATTTAATTCACAAGCCAAGCCATTGCCACGGAATTCTGAGTGTGCCCCATTGCAAGTGCTGGATCCACTGTGTGGGACATCACCCTGTATTCCATGAATCTTTCCATGCTGGGTGATTTGCATTCCAACAGCCATATCACCATCGAGCTCAACCATTGTGATGTGCACAGGAAAGACTATCCATGGATGTAAAATCATGTTGAAGATCAGATATGGCTTATATAGCACCAAGAAGGTGCTATCAATTTGGTTCTTATTATATCATTTTATACAAAAACAGGACATAAATAATCTTCTTATGGTGGGTAGAATTAATGGGAAGAGGAAATAAGACGATCTGTTGAGCAAAGTCAGTTTATCACCTGATTGTAATTGGTCCTCACAATACATAATTCATCCTAGCAAGTGGTAAGAGGCCTTGTCCTGTACTCTAAATAGATTTATGCAGCTAGTAACATTAATGTTACGTGATATACTGTTTTTGAACCTTTTTATTCGCTGATTCTGTTGTAAAATCCAAAGGCCTCTACATTGTTTCTTTTAATTTCAAGGATCCTATTCCCTGGAATCTCATTCTACAAAGTAGGAGTTCATGCATTTTGGAGTCATTTTAGAGAAGGATAAGATTATTTTAGAAATCCTATATCTTGGAAGCCTCTTTTTTTTTTTTCATTTATCTTTTTAAAATGCCTTGATTCTGAGCAATTTCATGAAGTTGGGATTTCATGGAAGCCCATCTCTTTCATTCCCAATCTTTGCCCCTACCAAGCTTTCTGAGGGTCCACTTGATGGACTCTTTTTATGCGTATTTTATCTGTTATCTTCTTTCTTTTTGAAAATTAGATGTATGGATAGTTTGTCTTATCAATGCTATATTGGTTATTTAGATATGATGAAATTATTTAAAAATGACTACAGAAGTGACTAGTAATTATGAAAATGATGATGATTGCATATGAAGAAGATTGAGCACTAGAAGTCCATATTTGTTTGCTTTTAGAATAATCAATCTCAGAGAAAGAGTTTTTCCATTAGAAAATCTGTATTTGACTCTCCTGGGTATCTTAAGGTATATTATGATTTGCGATGGGCTGAAGTATGCCCTTTTAATTTCATCTGTTTAATATCTTCTTTTATCCTTTTGTAAAAGCTATAAAAAAAGCAGTGCATCCAAGAGGATCTATGAATGTATATTAGATTCTATTAATGTTATGGATGTATAGGTAAAATAATACTTGTTTTAGATTTATTATTATACATACTTTAGGAGATGATGCCAGAAATTGTTTGATTTGTTAAGAAAGTCCCTCTTTTTATTTGGGGGTATTATTTTTCGATTGGTGTTAATTGTATTTGGTTGTGAGATTAGAGGATTCTCTTTGACAAGTCCTCATCTGCTTCTTCTATACATACTTCATTCTTGGACCTAGGCCTCAACAGCTTGCTTAAGTAGGGAACTGCCATCATTTTCGAGTGCCTCTATGGCTAAGTGATTAGTTGAGCTGGAGTACTCATTGTCTAATATGGGGTTTATTATGGATATTTAAGGAAATAAATAGTTGTTTCCTGGTTTATCATTGCACATTTGTCAGGAAATATTGTTGGAGATTTCATTAGGTTTCTTTTGAAAATTGTTATTGTTTATTTTTGGAATGTTAGGGTTGGAAGGCTTCCATGACTATTTATTTTTATTAGATTGGTTGTTTATCTCAAGCAAGCTCTTAAAATTGGAGACTAAGGATTACTCTCTAATGAGCCTTCAATCACCTGTTGGTACATATTGCCCATAGACAGGACTGTGACAACGAAACCCATTAAACATGGCCCTATAGCCTTGTCTTATGTTTTTCAGCCGATGTCCTTCAATAGTATTGTTATGTCAATACTTCTGGGGATAAGTAGTTTGGTAGCCAAAGGCATTCTGTTTTGAAAATCTGTTCCCACAATTCAGATCAGAGAAGGAAGGCTCCAAGGTGTTGGACAGTGCCTTGTCCGAGAGTACAGAATCGTATGCCATGTATTACGAGGAGAAGTCAGCAAAGATTTCTTTGAGGTACTATGATAATGGAGATTTACTACATTTCTTGTCATAGGTTTTGGGTCTAAACTATTTTGCAATATCAGGGGTGCAGAGCTATTCTCTTGGATAAGGATAAGAATCCAAAGGTTTGACAAATGTTCTTGCTTGAGGTCTATATTTAGCGTACTTTTGTTGTGTGTATTATTCAACATTCTACTATCTTTTCCAGTGGAATCCTTCTAAATTGGAAGATATTAGTGATGAAATGGTTGATCGGTATTTCTCCAAGATAGAAGACGGGTGGTGGGAAGATTTGAAGCTTCCAGCTAGATCGAACTTGCCTGTATCTGCCATTGCAAAGCTGTAACGAGGTTACTTGTATTGGATAGACCTTTATTTATGGGAGCAGAGCTAGCAAGATACCAGGATCCAGTATTTCCTCAAGAGTCACAGTATGTTTCTATAATAAGTAATTCAGTTTTGGCAAGGGGGAGAGAAGGGCCTCTGTCAAAATTCAGACATGACTGGAAGCTATATATCTTAAATACACGTGTGTTACAGCAGAGCTTCACAATGAATGTTCAATGCTGAAAGAGCTCTGCATGAATGTGTAATTTGTCATATCGGTTCAAAAGAGTACAGGTTACATATTTATGCAAGAGAGAGATTTACTATCACTACGCAACTGGCTACCAAGGATTGATAACTAGAGAGAGTATCTAAGTCTAGACTAATCTTAAAAGGAACAAGAAATAATGCTTTCCGCATGTAGATGGGGATGGCCCTTGCATATTTGAACCATGCTATTATTTCTTCTATTGTTTTACAAGGAACGGGAAATAATGCTTTTCCGCATGTAGATGGGGGTGGCCCTTGCATATTTGATCTATGCTATTACTTCTTCCATTGATTTATAAGCGACTATTTCTGATTTGGTTACCATGCTGGAGAGTTGATATGGACGACCAAATATATGATCATCAGAACATGTATCCCTTTAAACCTCATCTCTGGTTGCATAGATTAATGACCAATTTAACTCGTTGATTTAATGCTTGATATGTTTATCTTAGATCTCCCTTATGTGGAATAGTTATTCCATCCACTTGTTGCTACAAAATGAAGAATTGCAATTTCTTTAAATGATCCAAAGAATAGCTGTCTTTTAAACTTTTGTATGGTATTTTTATATCTGCAAAGGAGCCCCAAAAGAATTATAAGAACAATCGATACATCTTTATTTTACTCAAGTTGTAGTTCTACTTCTACTTTAATTTACTCCGCAAACTAAACGAGTATAATGTTTAGGATGTAGATAGTGGAAGTAAAACTATACTCTCTCTTTTCTTCCTTTCTTTCTTTTTATTTTTTTAATATTCCATAACTATCACTTTCCCTCCATGTTAGTGCCTATACTTGATGTTTTCTATACCTTAATTTTTTGAACCAGGGCAAATAAGTGATTCATCAATAGTAATAGTTATAAAAGGTTGAAATAAATTGATAAAATAATATGAAAAATGGCCAAAAAAAAAAAAAAAAAGCGCGTCTTGAAATTTTAACTGTACTTGACTTTTAAAACCAGCTTCAATTTTAGCCAAGTTTGTAAAACCAGAAATGATCAGTGACTTTGCAAATAATGCTAGGTATGTATCTTCCAATTGATCCACCTCAAATAAAATATTAAATACGACCGACCTACAGTGTAATGATCATTTCATGTTGAAACATTTTAGTGATGACCGATTTGAAGATGCGTGTGGTACAATAATATAGATCAAGGTTTATCAAACGCAAAAGTCACGTGTAGACTTACCTATTATTTTCTATTTTTCTTTTATCTTTTATTTGTTTATTCTTTGTTTTAATCTAATAATCCTTTTTTCTTCGATTTCTTTTTCTATTTTCTACTTCAAAAAGCTTAGGTAGTGGAAGTGTGGAGTTCGATGTGTTATGGATTTGTAGGGTCAAGGTAGTTGATCGAGTCTCTAAACCTTATCCGCTTATCTAATGGCTATTATGAGGCTTTCAAGTTGGGTAGGCCATTTGGAGAGTTATGGCAAGATTGACTAATAAAATAACTAGATTGGGTACTAGCAAATCAAGTTAGATCGTAGGCCCAATTAGATCGGTTCAAGGTCTAGATAGGTCAACGTAGGCTTAAGGGGACTAATGTCCTAAATATCTAATCAACATTCCCTATTGCTCATGCAGGTGGCAAGGAGAGAGAATGGGCGGATGGGTTCCTTAGGTGTGTGATTGAATTGGATCCAAAGCACTCGATGTACTTTTGGTCGATCTAACAAGTTAGGGAGACGTTCTGATGTTTGTAGGTAAGAAGTTGACGTAACGCAACTAGAGTTTGACTTGGAAGAGACATCGAATTGAGAACTTAGAGGGTCAAGTGCTGAGTTGAGGAGCAAAAGGATCGACCTCCTAGAGCAATAGAGATTGCTGAGCTGAAG
Source organism: Lumnitzera littorea (assembly GCA_024138015.1). Lineage (NCBI taxonomy): Eukaryota > Viridiplantae > Streptophyta > Magnoliopsida > Myrtales > Combretaceae > Lumnitzera > Lumnitzera littorea. The sequence goes on from JAMXBB010000008.1 coordinate 68,850,724, forward strand.
AGGCAGTCTTAATAAGTGCCGTGTAGCCAATTGTATCAGAGTTGAGGTCATGTTGATAGGGTTAGGTTGATTCAATCCATTCTTGCCAAGTATAATGGTTATTCGGGCTTTTTGTTGATGGAGTATTGTAGTAAGTAGGGAAGTTAAAGGGGCCTTGGCCAAACTTTTTGAGGAAGTTAACCTTTTTGAATTCCAATCTTAGGTGGGTTTCTAAAGCGCAGTTAATGTGACATGACAACTATCATGTTTATGTAGTCGTGTATACAATTGCAGTTGTATTGTCGCTTCATCTCGGTCATTTGGTCAAAACTATCATTGCGTGTCCTCATTATAGCATATTGATTGAAATGCACCCAAACAGATCCCGATAGCTGCCAATGCACTTTCTTATGCTTGAGGCCTATAAATACCCCTTGAGTCAGCCAATTAAACACTTTACGCAACTTGAAAACTGTATCTTTCTAGTGCAACTACAAATACTCTTCTTCTTTCATGTTTTCGTCGATCACTTTACAAAATTTCTTTACTTTCTTTTTGGAAGAATTACAATGGAGGGGATCAATGTTTCGGGGTAAGTTAAAAAAGGAATCAATGTTTCAAAAAATTTAAATAAGAGATTAATGTTGCACAAAGTGATTTAAATAAGGGATTCATAATAGCTAATCCATAAAATTATTTGAATCACTTTTTGAAACGTTAATAATTTATTTGAACTTTTCAAAACGTTGACCCCTTATTTAAATCACTTTGTAAAACGTTGATCGCCTATTTAAATATTTTGAAACGTTTCCTAAACATTTATCCCTTCCATAATAATTCTCCCATTTCTTTTTTGACCATAACCAAAGATGGCAACAAACTCTTGTAAGTCACATTCTAAATTTTGCTCATCAAAATACCGACTACTGACTTTTGATTCGGAGGTGACTAGGAGTGCTACTCCCCCTACGATGGTGGTTGAAGAAGTTTTGTCTGCATCGCCATCATGGAGGAGAAATCTTCTGGAGCAGTGGTGGAGATAAATATGGTGGAGCTTATTAGTGCCATCTTGCATGATGTATACCCTTGCAAGAGGGTACTAGAGGTTGTTGATAGGCTTAGGAGTGGCTTGAAGCCAAGTGGTTAGGTAAGCAAAAGCAAGCCATTAACTGTAAGATATTGTTTAAGTAATTATATGGTAGCAGATTGGCTTGGCATGGTGTTACAAGTGCTAAGGCCAAAAGAGAGAGTACCTTTGCTATTGAGGAGGCACTTTGCAATCTATGAGAAATGTTTGGAGCTTGGGATACACCTCCCTTTCACTAAGTTTGAAACATGACTTTTTGATCACCATCGATGTTGCCCCGCTTAAATTCCTTCTAATGAATGGAGGATCCTGAGGACATTTTAGGCACTCTGCAAACACTTAATAGTGTGGCCTTAACCATAGTTGTTTAATTATTTTTATTTGTTGAAGGGTTTGGGTGGGTGGTCATACTCTTAGAATTGCTAAAGGAGGAAGTTGTTCAGGGGCTTGGACTTTTCCATGAAGCATTGGAAGGATGAGTTCCTTGTAATAGAGTTGCCCAAATGGGCAAACTTCTAGACTAAATTGGTTTGAATTGGCACACTAAAGAAGCTTAATTCAAGCAACTCTGAGGTTGTATAGGAGATTGATGCCTTCATGGCTTTGAGGTACAATCAATTAATTAATGCCAAGAAGACTGTGTAGAGATACTTCTTTAGGTCGATCTCCTAACTCTTCCCAAGCATGGAGAAGTCCATGATGAAGAAATGGTTAAGAGGTATGAGTATGACCTCAATGTGAATTGACTCCTCCGTGGTGCTGGCATGGGTTCACAGGAAGTTATCCTTTGTCCGTTGTCATCCAAGGAGTGAGGACTCCTCCTTGCTTGTGTTGGTCATGGCAAAGCTTGTATGTATTTGTAGTTACTTATGCTTTTATTCTTTTTTCATTTCCTTTTGCATGTGAGAAGTTGGCAAGGTCTGGGGCATTACCCTAACTTGGTAGACTAGAGCTCCTTAGGTGACTGGAGTCCAAAATGAAGCTTGAGAAGAAGGTTGTTGACTCGAAGCCTAAAGCCCCTAAGCTAAAGTTGGGTGTGGGGGAGACAAATCACATGGACCGCCAGTTCTATAGGGGATTCAACTTAACATTACTGCTATAGAGTTGGTGGTGACCGAACTCTAGACCATTGTGGCTTTGCCGTCAAAGCCCCTTGCCACCATGGAGGGATAGGAGCTTATTGTTAGTGAACAAAAGTTGGTGGTACTCTCTTCTCCTTCCAAGGGTAGAGGGAAGAGGCTTAAGGTTAGTAAGGAAGAAGAGCTCGTGGGTTGAAGAAGGAAGGCTCCTAAAGTAGGCGAGACAAGTGCCTAGTTTTAGAAGAAGGTAAAGGAGACTATCAAGGCCCCATAGCTCCCCAAAGTCGTCGTAGAGTCACTTGACCAAAGTTCCATGCTTTGATTTCCCCCCGTTCATCCCCACTTCACTTTCCAACAGATAAGGCCAGCCAACCTAGATGAGCTCAACAAGTGCCAGAAGATGGGGTTGGTCCTAAACTCATTCAAAAATGCCTTGTACAAGTCTTAGGACACCTGTCCATACGAGGGGGCGAATGAGGTTGCCATTAAGCAAGTTAGAGAGAAGATCCTTCGACCGTAGTGGGGGATTTGGGTGAGTGATGTCACATTATGGCACAAGGAGCTTAGTTAGCAGGCCATCATGGGGTCTTACACTCTAGTAGATTGGGCTATCTTGGGGAAGGAGGTGGAGACCAAGGGTGAGTCGGTCTTTGAGATGAGGGGCCACTTTACCACCTTGGCTCGTCATGTAAGTTATGGTTCCTGATGAGTTTCTAAGGTCAAACATATAAAGGAGCACCATAATGAAATGAACAAAAAGGAAATAAAAGGGGTTTAGCAAAATCTAAGCAGCTATTAACTGGATATTACACACTAATCGATTTTACTTGTCCTACAATTCACTAGATATGACTCACTAGTTCGAACTATAGGGTCGCTCGCTACTACTTCTAACTAAAGAGAATAGATAAGAGTTAAGGATAAATGAGAGCAATAGGGTTGCTTACAAAGGAAATTTGTATTAATTCTGATAATGTGATGGATAATGTTTGCGTAAAATAAATGGGTTTTTTATACTAGCCTTACTAAGGTTACAACACATAGGGAAAAGACAAAAAGGGTAATTTACAAATAGAATATATGAAATATACTAAAAAAGGTAAAAGAGACGAAGAATACTCTATATAGAAAAGTAAAGAATCATTCTAAAATGTTATGCCAAAAGACACATATGATATAATACAATTTGGACAAAGTGAAAGAATAGGATCTACAGTTAGAGCTGACTCAATCATCAGGGATGTCTAGATCCCCTTCAGGTTGAGTATCTCGCAGTTTGATGCGGAGTAGGTTTAGATACTGGTTGGCTTGAACATAACTTTAAGGTTGGTTTGCTTGGACATTGTATGGGTCTTGGAAAAAGCTCTATGATTGGTATGGCTATGTATGCTCATCAAGTCAGTATGTCTGCTTGGCAACTTTGAGAGCCATGTGAGCACATGCGAGAGCTTGGTACTCATGTCGGCAATAAAGTGAAACATGGAGGTCAGAGTAAGAATCCTTTTCCTGGATAAGGCTTGAGGCTAGTATTCTTCGTGTAAGTCCTTAGAGTCCTCTAACTTGGTTGCGTGTGATCGGTCTGGAGAGTTGATTCCTATCATTTACTTAGAGGTTGGAGAGATTTGTCTTCAAATCCGAAGTGCTTTTGGGCTCTTGTTTTTCTTAGGAATCTATGGGGTCTTCTTCTAGTCGGTGGGGAATTAGGTCAGATACATTGAATGTGAAAGAAACACCATAGTTCTTAATTAGTTTGATTTGGTAGGCTTCGTGGTTGATCTTCTTCAGGACCCTGAATAGACTATCAGCTCACAAAGATAGCTTGCTCTGTCTTAGGTGCAGAAATCACTCTTAGGTAAGGTGAATTCATTATAAGTTTCTTGGTTTGAAAGAAATAGCTTGATGGTCTTAGCTACCAATCTCTTATTGTCTCTAGTTGAGCTTAGGGATCTTTCTTGTCGTAGACTGATGTAGTTCTTGCAATTCATGGGCACTTGGTTGACTCTAGATTGACTCTCTTCAGTAGCTGTAGAGGTACCGATCAGATCTAGGGGAATGGTGGGATTGAGGCCATAGATGACCTTGAACAGAGTCTTCCTAATAGTGTTATGGACGGTTTGATTGTATGCGAACTCCACAACTAGTAGACATAAATCCTATTCTTTTAAGTTCTTTCTTAGGACAACTCTTAGTAAGTTTCCTAGCGTTCTGTTTACCACTTTAGTTTGAGGGTGGCTACTAAAGTTGAACACAAGTTTAGTTTCACATCTTCTCCAAAGAGTTTTTCAAAAATAGTTGAAGAATTTGGTGTTGTGATCCAAATCAATAGTCTTTGGCACTCCATATAGTCATACAACTTCTTACAAAAACAAATTAGTAATATATAAAGTATCATTAGTTTGATGCTACAGGATGAAGTGTGCCATTTTACTGAAGCAATCCACTACAACAAATATCGAATCTTTTCCCTTAGATGTCTAGGGCAACCCTAAGACAAAGTTTATGTCCGGGTCGACCCAAGGTAAGGTCAGTGTTGATAGGAGCGTATACTCTTCATGGGGTTCTCTCTTTCCCTTAGCCCTTTTACAAACTTCATAATTACCTATTATCTTATAGACATCCTTGGCCAAACTAGGCTAGTAAATGTTCTCCTTGAACAAATTGGTTATGTTGGTTTCTCTAAAATGACTAGATAATCTACCACTATGAACTTCCTTGACTAATAGCTTGTATGTGGAGCAACTTGGTATATAAAGCCTTTGATCCTTGAACAAATAGCCATCTTGGACATAATAACCTCCAACAGCAACTCCATCTCTGTATTGCTCTACAATAGAACTAAAATGAGGGTCATGAGCATATTGCTCAATGATAAGTGAAAATCCCAATAATTTTGTCTGTAAGGTGGTTAGCAAGGTTTGCCGATGTGATAGAGTGTTGGCGACCACATCGATACTACCCTTGTTGTGTTGGATCACGTAGGAAAACCCTTCTATAAATTCTAACCATATGGCTTGTCTTTTCGAAAGTTTGTTTTGACTCCTAAGATACTTCAATGACTCATGGTTGGTGTAAATGACAAACTTTCATGGAAGTAAATAATATTGCTAGATAGTAAGAGCTTGAAAAAGAGAATACAACTCTTTTTTATATACAGAATAGTTGAATGTGGCACCACTAAGCTTCTCATTGTGGTAGGCAACTGGTCGTCGTTTTTGCATTAGGACAACACCAATCTAATGCCTGACGCATTGCATTCTAGCTCAAACAACTTACCAAAATAGGGTAGAGCCAAGATAGGGGTAGATGTAAGCTTCTCTTTGATCTCCTTGAAGCTCAGCTCAGTTTAGCTCGATCATTCCATCGGAACCCTTTACTCTTCTTTGTTAGCTCGGTTAAGGGGGTTGCAATGGTATTGAAGTTTTTAATGAATCACTTATAGAAAGACGTAAGGCCATGAAAACTTCGAACTTCAGTGACATTCTTTAGCGTCAGTTACTCTAAGATAGCTCGGACCTTCTCTTCATTAGCTTGGATTCTTTCTCCTAATACTACATACCTAAGAAAAATTTCTTCACCTTGACAGAATGTACATTTCTTCAGGTTTCCATATAACTTCTCGACTTGTTAAATGTTAAAAATAGCTCGAAGATGTTGATCATGGTTGTTCAAGTTGGCATTGTAAACTAATATATCATCAAAGTACATGACCACATATCTTTCAATTAATGGGCGCATTGTATGGTTCATCAATCGCATAAATATGCTAGGTGCATTTGTAAGTCCTAATTGCATAACCAACCATTTATAGAGACCATAGCTCATCTTGAAAGTAGTCTTCAACTTATCACCTGGTTTTATACGAATTTGGTGGTAGCTACTTTGCAAGTCAATTTTTAAAAATATCTTGGTGCCATGAAGCTCATCTAACATGTCATCAAGCCTCTATATCGGATGTTTGTATTTGGCAGTGATACAATTAATTGCTCAGCTATCAATATACATGCGCCATGAACCATCCTTTCTTAGGACGAGTAGAACTAGTATAGCATAAAGACTTATGCTCTCCCTCACGTAACCTTGCTTTATGAGCTCATCTACTTATCTTTTAGTTGAACAGCTTGCTCAGGGTTCATTTAGTAAGCAAGTTGGGTTTGGCAGAGCTACGCCTAGTTATAGATCAATGCAATGTTCTAGGCTCAGACTGGGGGTAGTCCTTTAGGCAACTCTATAGGAAACAGGTTGGAAAACTCATCAATTGATCTTTGAATCTCATCAAGTACTTCTTTGAGATCCTTCAACTCTAATAACCTTTGAATCGACAAAACATAGGCTCATCAACATTATTTGTAGCTTATATCTCTCATTGGCTCATCACTAGGGCTTTCTTCTTGTTAGCTTAGGTGAGTTGGTTATGATTCTTATTTACTTGGGTCGGTGTCATGGGTTGTAACACAATTTTCTTTTCATCCTTAATAAAGGCATACATGTTCTTGTATTTTTCGTGAATAACATATCGATCGAACAACCAAGGTCTTCCAAGTAACAGATGTGAAGCTCCCATAGGGATAACGTCACATCCTACTTCATCCCTGTACACATTCCTAACATGGAACTGCACAGTTACTGGTTTTGTCACGTGCAGAGTATCCTTATCATGAAGCCAAAATAGTTTATAAGGTCAAGGGTGCTTAGAGGTTGGTAGTCACAACTTCCTCCATCCGTTATGATGGTGCACAACTGTCCCTTAATGGTACACTTTGTATGGAATAGATCCTATTTGGTCTTTTTCAAAGTTCGGTAGGGAACTCAATACTCGTTTCAACACTAAATCATTACTTCTCTCTAGTTAACATAGATACAGGTTTTTTCTTCCTTCTTGGCTTCAACATTTCTAGTATTCTTCTCTTCCTTTAGCTTACTCTCATTGGTGCTATCCAATACATCTTCTTGGAGTACCATAGCACGTTGATTCGGACACTCAGTAGCCATGTGTCCAAAACTTAGGTATTTAAAGCACTTTACCTCACTGGTCTTCTGTCTAGAAGTTTGTCCCTTTTCATATGTCCTCAGGGTCAGCCTAACCTTAGTTTGGTTCGGTTGACCTGCTTGACCCTACTGTCCTACTCAACTATCATTAGGTCTATCATTTCTCTCCTAGGCTATGCTTGAGCAGGTCGACGTGAAATAAGGGCTCGGGAAAATGTTGGCCCAAGTTAGCTCGAGGCATTTCTTATTTGTTTTTTAACCCTATATGCTACCTTAATGGTCTCTTCTAGAGTATAAAACCTTTTTACTTCTATAATATTACGGATCTCATATTTGAGTCTAGAAGTGAACCTTGACTTTATGGGAGCCTTAGGTTCATTAATGTTAGCTCAGATCATTAACATATGGAATTATCTTACATAATCATCAACAGATCGGCCTCCTTGCTAAAGTGCCTATAATTTTGTAAACGTGTCTTGCAAGTACGTCTTAAGCACAAATCTATCTCTTAGCAATCTCTTTATCTCTTCCTAAGTTCTCACCCCTTGCCTTCCATTATTTATTTGGCTGCATTTAGATTCTTCTACCACATAGCAGTATATCTATAGAACTCAAGTGTAGCAAGTCACACTTTAATAGCATCTGAATACCCATAATAATAAAACACTTTCTCTACGTTCTCTTCCCACTCCAAATATTCATTTGCATCTCTACTTCTACTAAAGGGTGGGATTTAGACCTTAACATTGTCTAGTCCTTGAGGAGCTTAGTGTCCCCGCTCTTGTGCTCGATAGTGTTCAACTGCTTCTTTTTCTTCTTTGTTAGTCTCCACATCACTTCCTTATCATTCTCTTCTATCTCCTCTAACTCTAATCTTCATTTAGTAGCTCGGTCTACTACTCCTCTAGCTCAATAGGGTCTAACTGAGCGGTTGGCTAGGCTACCTTAGCATAGTGTCCTTCTAGAACATTCTTAGGTAGGTTATGATATGGTATACACTGGGGTTATTATCTGTTAACTTGCATCGCGGTAACTAAACTCTTAATAAGATTAGTGAGTCTATTGAGCTTATCATCAACTGACCCAGAAGTGTTATGATCATTGTGACCACGACTAGCATGAGTACCATTACTCTAGTCACTGACAACACCTTGAACACTTGAATATGACATCATGTGGCACTATTACAGTAGATTAACAGCACAATATATGAAAAACACTTCTACTTTACTACTCAAAACTCTACTAGCACACTCTTAACAACTGCAATCACCCAATACTCACTTGAACACAATAGAAATAAATTTGCTCTATTTTCATGGTGAAAAACAAAGTAAAATAGAATAACAACTAGAACTATACTTACCAACACATAAATCTTTACTATACAGCTCAAAACTTCAGAACTTACTTCAAATGAATGCACTGAAGTAACTATGGAAGGAGCATAGCAGGCACTAATAGCAAATACAAATCAAAACTTCACTACTACTTCACATACTCCCTCTCAAAATCGTGCTTTGATATTAGCGAAGCGATGCGTCTTCGAGGTTGGACATACGGAAGAGCACCACAACTAAATGAACCAAAATGAAATAAAAAGGGTTTAGCAAAATTCGAGCAACTATCAACTAGATATGATACACCAATTGATCCTGCTTGACTTACAATCTGCCAAATATGACTTATCGGTCCAAACTATAGGGTCACTTACCACTACATCTTACAAAAGGAAATAGATAAGAGTTAAGGATAAATGAGAACATTAGGGTTGCTCATAAAGGAAACTTGTATTAATTTTGATAATGTGATGGATGATGTTTGTGTGCAACAAATGGGGGTTTTTATACTAGCTTACTAGGGTTACAATACATAGGGAAAAAAAAAGGGTAATTTACAAATATAATATATGAAATATACTAAAAGGGACAAAAGAGACAATGAATATTTTGTATGAAAAAGTAAAGAATCATTCTAAAATGTTGTGCCAAAAGACATGTATTATATAATGGTTGGCAGCTTGAAATCTAATACAATTTAGACAAAGTGAAGGAAAAGGATCTGTAGTCAGGGCTAACCTAATCTGGTTTAGGTTGGAGCTCAATCATTCAAGGAAGTCTAGATACCCTTTAGGTTAGGTATCTTGCAGTTTGGTGTGAACTAGAGTCTAATACTGGTTGGCTTAGACAAAAGTTTGAGGTTAGTTTGCTTGAAGACTGTCTGGGTCTTAAAAAAAGCTTGGTGATTGGTATGGTTGCTAGGTCGGTCGGTATGTTTGCTTGGTAGCTTCGGGAACCATGTGGGCACAAGTGAGAGCTCGATACTCAAGTCGGTAGTAGAGTGAAACATGGAGGTCAGAGTAGGAATCCTCGTCCTAGATGGGGCATCGAGCTAGTATTCTCCGCGTAAGTCCTTAAAGTCCTCTAAGTCGATTGCATGTGATTGGTCAAGGGAGTTCATTCCTATCATCTCTCTTAAGTTATTTTCCTTTTATGATGTACTTTAAGTTTTTTATCTTCTAACTATTTATTGTTTATTTGATTTTATGTAGTACAATGGTTTGGTGCTGTAGTGGCTTAGGTATCATGACCAAGTTTTGAAAGAGTAAAGCTCCTTCGAGATGTGCTGTTTAGCAGAAATCAACATTGCACAGAGTCAGAGTCCTCTTTTGAACGTTACCATAAAAATTGCATAAAGCTAACCAATGTTCGTCGTGCTTATGTGTAGAAATCAGTGCTGGAGGCTGAGTTGGAGTAGGAGAGGTAAGGGCACAAAGAGGTCGAGAAAAGGGGCTGTTGATGAGATTGCTTCGCTAAAGCAGCAACTGAAGGAAGAGAAGAAGTCTAGAGCCAAGCTCTCTAAAAACTAGGAAGATGAGTAGAAGGGTAAGGCGGAGCTCGATTAATGCAACCAAGAGTTGAGTACGTTAGTCTCCAGGATTCGGATTGAGTTAGCAATGAAGGATGAAGAGTACTCATTTGCCAAGAAATTCTCTTTGAAGTTGGCCAACTAAGAAGGAGAGTTGAAGAGGAAGATTAAAAACCTTCAAGACGAGGCTAGTGAGATAAAGGAACTAATCACTAGTCTCAAAAAGGAGACGTCATTCATTCTTCCACCAAGGAGAAGGTTATATAGAAATTTCTAGAGTCTAAGAGGTAGAATGATGAGTGTGAAGACATCTCTACTAAAATAGGTCAGGGGATTCGAGATATAGTACTTTAGTAGCACCTCGGCCTGGACTTGAGCTTCCTAAACTTCCTCGATGGCCAAACCCACAAGGAAGAAAGGGAGGCTAAGTTAAAGAAGAAGATGCTTGCTTTTGTTACCAAAGCTGTCCAGGATGCTCTTGTATCTTCTCTAGGCCCGATAGCTTCATAAGGGGTTACTCACTAAGAGATTTAGGAAGAGAATCAAGATTGGGGTAACCCTCTTGTCGACCAAAGCAAAGAGACTCCTCTTCCCCTTACTTTAACTCTAGATCCTCCAACCTAGACATTGGTGGACCAGTCCTTCGAACAAATTAGCGCATTAGATTTTTTAGAGTTGTGGAGTTAAGAGATCTTTGGTGGATCAGTCCTTCGAACAAATTGGCGCATTAGATTTTTTAGAGTTGTTGGAGTTAAGATAGATTTTTTAGAGTTTTCGGAGTTAAGAGATCTCAAGTAGGAGTCGCAGTTGCTTTTCTCATTTTTCTTTTTATTTCTATTGTGTTTGTTTTCCTTTTTCCTAATGGTTGTGAAGAATTCTTGTACCGATCTAGGCTGGTATGCTAATCGTTAACTTTTGTAAATACTTCAAGTTGTAATAAAAAGCTTGATTCATATTTGCTTTGGTTTATATTTTGCATACTTGGTGAGTTTAGTTGAAGAGTTAGTATCACTCTTCGATAGGATCGTTCAACCGTTGGTGGCTTTGGTCATTTCTCTTAGGGAAGGGTTAGGGTTGCTACTTCATAGGGATCATTCAGCTATTTGTAACTTAGGGAAGAGTTGGGGTTGCTCTTCTAGAGGGACTGTTCAATTGTTAGTAGCTTAGGTCATTTCACTTAGGGAAGAGTTAGGGTTACTCTTTTAGTGGCGCTGCTCAACTTTTAGTAACTTAGGTCATTTTAGGGGCCGAACTAATGTTCTAACGAGCATTGTAGGAGTTCTTCAATTGTGCAAGGGATGCTCTTTGCCATCAAGGTTATCTAATGTGGGTCAGGTTAGTGGTGTTTTGGTCTACTAATGCCTAAAGAGTTGTGCAAATTAAGGGTCCTTTTGAGGACTTTAATACTTTATGGTTTGTTTACCCAACATGGGTTAGGACGAGTTAATATAAAGATAAAAGGAGACATATAACAACTTTGTGGAATGAATCATTAATAATTCCGAGAAATACAATCATATTTACATTGATTTAATCAAAGTACAGGTGCAAATTGTTGACATTCCATGTTCGCTGGATGAGCTCTCCATCCAATCTTTCTAACTTATATGCACAAATCCCCAAGTTTTCTATGACTCTAACCGAATCTTCTCATTTATAGGCTAGCTTCTCCTATCCTTCTCACAATTCGGTCACTTGAAGTTATTTACAGGCTAGGTTTCCTACTTTGAACTCTTTATGCTGAACCTTCTTGTTGTAGTATCTGGCTGCCCTATGCTGATAAGCGGCTATTGAAGCCGTAAGGTCTCGGATCTCTTCTATTGTGCCTATGCTGGCCTGCAAGATGGATTTGTTTTCGAGGGTATTAAAAGACTATGTCTTGATGTTGGGAAGTTCTAACTTTATGGAGAGGATGGCTTCTGACTTGAAGGCCAAATGAAATGGAGTTTCACTTGTAGACGTGTGGTGAGTAGTCCTATACCCTTACAAAATGTTTGAGAGCTCATTTGCCCATCTGCCTTAAGCTTAGTCGACCATCTTCTTGATGTTGTTAAAGATGATGCTATTGGTTACCTCAACTTCGTCATTGGACTATAGGTGTACGACCAAGGTGAAGTAGGGTGTAATATGGTGCTTGGTGCAAAATTCCCTAAACTTGGGGTTATCGAATTGCTGCCTATTATCCATTATGAGGGTGTATGAAACCCTGAACCTATAGAGAATGTTGTTGTGGACAAAGGACACTATGTTCCTCTTTGTTATCTTGGCAACAGCCTTAGCCTTGCCCCCTTTGGTAAAGTAGATGATGGTTACTATAATGAATTGCCATCCTCTAGATACCTTTAGGAAAGTGCCTAGGATGTCAATGGCCCATTGGGCAAAAGGCCATGGGTTCGTTAGAGGCTAAAGGTTGGAGTTGAGGGCATATGTAATTGGAGCATGCTTTTGGTATTGTGGACACTTCTGGATGACTGTCTTCGCATCTTAGATCATGGTTAGCTAATAGTATCTGAGTTGAAGAGCTTGAATATAGAGGGCTTATGATTGCATATGGTTGCTATATATACGAGCGTGTAGTTCTTCCATGACATGTTACCTTTCTTCAAGTTGGAGACACCTTAACAAAAGGAGTTGACCTCTCTTCCATATAGGATGTTGTCAATTAGAATGTAGTTGGCGGCATGGTATCTCAACTTCTTGGCCTCCTTTTTGTCGATTGGTCATATGCCTTACTCTAGTTAATTTCTAATAAGGTTTGTCTAGCTTGGCTCTATTGGTGTCGTGTTGAGCTCAAAGATCTCAGCTCTACTCAGGCTGATACTTTTCTCTAGCATATACTCTATCAATATTTTTCTACCTTTCACCTCGAGTTTTTGTATCCCTATGGAGGTGAGTTTAGATAGCCAATCAATTGCTAATTTCTCAATGCGAGGAATCTTTGTGATGTTCCACAAAGGGAACTCAACTAAGAGGGTCTTTACCTTCTTTAAGTACCTTGCTATAGTGTCGTCTCTAGTTTCGTATTCACCCCGGACTTGTTGGATGATGAGCACAAAGTCTAAGAAAACATCAAAGTGCTTGGTGTCGATCTCTTTAGCGAGTTTAAGACTGGCGATCAGTGCCTTATATTTGGATTTGAATCATTATTGCTTGTGTTGAATCCAAACTGAAGAACATAGCAAACTATAGTTTTGTGTGGTCTAATGAGCACCAAACCTATGCCTCCTCTTCTAGAGGTGGATGAACTGTTGACGTGGAGAATCTATATTGGTTTGTCATTTCCAATCGGTGCTTCCTCCTCTCTAGTATATTTCTTAACAAAATTGGCTAACACTTGTGCTTTATAAGTTGCTCGTGGCTAGTATTGAATCACATACGCGATTGGCTCTAACAAGTACTTGACCATCTGACTAGATGCATTGGGCTTCTATACGAGCATATGAAGTGGCTGGTCCGTCAGTACGATGATTTGGTGTGCCTAGAAGTATGTTTGGAGCCGTCATGCAAAACTCACCACTGCCAAGGCAAAGTTCTCTACCTTAGAATACATGACCTTGGACCTTTAGAGAATGTGACTGACATAGTACATAGGCTTATGTTCCCTTCCTTCTAGCCTAACCAGAACAGATGAAAGTGCTTTGTTGCTAAAAGCTAGGTATAAGTAGAGATCTTCTCTTAGTATAGGTTTTGATAAGATTGACAAGTGCTTTAGGAAATTTTGTAACTCCTTGAAGGTTGCTTGACATTGGGGAGTCTACTCAAAACCATTAGGATATTTTAGGATTTTGAAGAACTTCATTCACTGGTCTATTGATAAGAATCAACCCTTTGGATTGATCATGCGCAGTTGAGCTAGAGGACTCCAAGGATTCATGAGGAGAATAATAGCTCATACCCTCATCCAAGACAAGAATTCCTTTTCTGACCTCCATGATTCACTCTACTACCGACCTGATTACCGGGCTCTCTTATGCACCAACATTGTCTTTAAAGCTATTGAGTAGACATACCGACCTTTTGAGAAGGCATGCTGATACAAACCGTGATCAATAATAGACAAGGCTGGTTGTTGGATAGGTCAGAGCTTGTAGAAAGCTTGAAAGGGAGGGGAGGGGGGGAGGGCGTGGGGGGGTTGTTTTTGTAATGGGGAAGGTGTGAAAATAGTGAGTATGACGAATGAAACAGTAAACAAAAACCTACGAATAGCTCTAGATGATATGATGTACCAATGGAACTTCTGAAGACTTATGATACAATTCAATATAACATACGAATTGGTCTAATGAAGATATTCACTACCTAACCTTGCTTAAGGAAAATGATAAAAGTGATGCTAAGAGTAAACGAATAGTATTTACGTAAGGAAGAAAGTACTCAAAGTGTATCAAAGATAATCTGATCCTTTATAGCTACAAGTATAAGGGTATTTATACTCATAAGTTAGGGCAACTTGCCTAAAAAGGAAAAGACAAAAAGGACATTCTTTAAGAAAGTAATGTATAAGATACAAAAGGGTACAAATGAATATAAAACAAAAAAAACAATCATTGGTGCAATGGATTTTGCACTTGATACTGTACACATGACGATGTTGCATTAGCGAGGTTGTTAGGAGATGTGGACAAAAGGTACGGATAGATAGGCTTGTTCGAATAAGGATAGCTTAGTTAGTCCGAACTCTCTCTCTCTCGGCTTCTCGGCAAGGACAATACTAAGTGATTGGTTAGCTTAGCGCTAGAGAATAATCTTCAACTCGGCATACTACAGAATAATGGATAGTCATATGGCACGGCATTAAGGGTGACTCGGCAAGTAAGTATTCGGCCTCGATAGGGGTTGGTTGGAAAAGAATGATTCATCATGCTAGCCCCTCTAATCCTTGGGTTCGGCTACAGGTCAGAGGTCTGGTAGCTTGATTCCCATCACATGCTTACCTATTAAGCAGCCTTACCATAATCCATATAACATTCAAGCATACCAGCCTCAACAATTGTTTGAAGTTGAGCTCTCGAACTGACCAAGATCCAACCCCAGTCCGAAGTGAATATTCATTAGTAACTGATTGGTTAAAGACTAACCTAATCTAGATACGGTTAGCTCTGACTGCATACCCTCTTTTTTCTCATTTTGTTCGAATTGTACTATATTTGAAAGTGACTAGCGACTAGCGACTAGTGACCAGCCACCATGTGACATGTGTCTTCCAGCATAACATTCCAGAAGGATTCTTTATTTTTCCATATGGAATATTCTTTGTCTCTTTTATACTTTTTAGTATATTTCATGTATTCCAATTATAAATTACGCCTTTTGTCTTTTCATATGTACTTATAAACTTGATGGGGTTAATATATAAACCCCCTTCATTTTGCATGTAGAGATTAATCAATTCATTATCAGATTATTACAAGTTTCCCTTCTGAGCAACCTTAGTGTTCTCATTGCCCTTTTACTGTTATCTATTCTCTTTAGTAAGGAGTAGTGGCGAGTGACCTTATAGTTCAAACTAGTGAGCCATATCTAATGAATTGTAGGCCGAGTAGGATTGATTGGTGTGTCATATCCAGTTGGTAGTTGCTCAAACTTTATTAGCCCCATTTTCTTTCTTTCGATTCTCTTCGTTGTGGTGCTCCTTTGTGTGTGTGACCCTAAGATGCATTAGCTGCGCTTCTAGAGACAAATCTACTTAGGGTGTCCACCATGCTAGTAAGCTTCTAGACCTCCTTGACCATAGCAGGGCCTTCATGTCTTTGATGCCAGTGAGTTGTTTTTGATATTTTGCGAGCTGAGAAGTTATTTGGGAACTTGAAGAAGTATACATTCTGTCAGGATGAAGTGGTTTTTCTTGGGTATGTGGTATTAGATGGAATTCGAGCTAATGAGGAGAAGGTTCGAGCAATCTTAGAATGGCCGACGCCAAAGAATGTTATTGAAGTATAAAGTTTCATGGCCTTGCTTCTTTTTATAGGTGATTTATTAAGAACTTTAGTACTACTGTAGCCCCCTTGACCGAGTTCACTAAGAAGGGTGAAGGGTTTAGATGGAATGACTAAGCTAAGTAGAGCTTCAGGGAGATTAAAGAGAAGCTCACCTCTGCCCTTGTCTTGGCTTTGCCTAATTTTGACAAACCGTTTGAATTGGAGTGTGATGTGTTAGGTATTGGAATTAGTGTTGTCTTGATGGAAGAATGATGACCGGTTGCTTACTGCAGTGAGAAGCTTAATGTTGTTGCATTGAACTATTCTGTGTTCAAGAAAGAGTTGTACTCTCTTTTTTGAGCTCTTATTGTCTAGGAACACTACTTATTGCCCTAAGAGTTTGTTATTTACAATAACCATGAGTCATTGAAGTATCTTGGGATTTAAAACAAACTTTCGAAGAGGTAAGCTAAGTGGCTAAAGTTTATGGAAGAGTTTTTATATGTAATCCAACACAAGAAAGGAAGCGCCAACGTGGTCGCCGATGCTTTGTCACATCAGCAAATGTTGCTGACTACTCTGTAGATGAAATTATTGGGATTTTCACTCATCATTGAGTAATATGCTCATGACCTTCATTTTTGCCCTATTGTAAAGCAATGTAGAGACGGAGTTGCTGTCAGAGGTTATTATGTTTGAGATGGTTATTTGTTTAAGGATCGAAGGCTGTGTATACCAAGTTGTTCCATACGTAAGCTATTGGTTAGGGAAGCCCATGCTGGTGGATTATTTGGTCATTTTGGAGAGACCAAAATAGCTAATCTGTGGAAGGAAAATTTTTATTAGCTCGGTTTGACCAAAGATGTCCATAAGGTAGTTGGAAGTTGTAAAGTGTACAAAAGAGCTAAGGGGAGGAGAGACCCCTATGGAGAGTATATGCCCTGCTAACATGAACCTTACCTTGGATTGACCTCAGCATCGATTTTGTCCTAAGGTTACCTTGGACATCTATGGGAAAAGATTCGATCTTTGTTGTAGTGGATCGCTTCAACAAAATGGTACGCTTGATCTTGTACTATTGAACTAATAATGTTTTATATATTGCTGATTTGTTTTTGTAGGAAGTTGTTTAACCATACGAAGTGCTGAAAACTATTGTTTTAGATCGAGATACAAATTCTTGATTTATTTTTGGGAGACTCTTTGGAGAAGACTAGGCACCAAACTTGTGTTTAGCTCGAGTAGCCATCCTCAGATTGATTGCTAGATTGAAGTGGTGAACAGGACGCTAGGCAATTTGCTCAAAGTTGTCGTGGGGAATAACTTAAAGGATTATGATCTATGTCTACCAAGTCGTGGAGTTTGAATACAACTAAACTATCTATAGCACTACTGGGAAGGCTCCATTTAAGGTCATCTATGGCCTCAATCCCAATATCCCCCTAGATTTGATTGGCACCCCCATAGCTACTGAAGAGAGTCAATTTGGAGTTGATTGAGCTTAAGAATTGCAAGAGCTGCACTATACTGTGACAAGGAAGATCGCTAAGTTCAATCAAAGACAATAAGAGATTAGTAGTTGAGGCCGCTGGACCATTTCTTTCAAGTCAGGAGACTTTGTATGTATTCAACTCAGTCGAGAATAGTTTTTGCACCTGAGATAGAGCAAGTTGTTTCCATGAGTTGATGGTCTATTCAAGATTCCGAAGAAGATCAATTGCAATGCTTACTAGATTAAATTACCTAATGACTATGGTGTTTCCTCTACCTTTAATGTGTCTGACCTGATTCCTTACTGACTAGAAGATCTTGTAGATGCCCTAAAAGAACAATAATTAGAGGCCACTTCAAATTTGAGGCCAAATCTTTCTAATCCCTAAGTAGATGATAGGAATCAACCTTTTGGACTGATTACATGTAGTCGAGCCAAAGGGCTCCAAGGACTCACAAGAAGAATAATAGCTTGTAGCTCCATCCAAGACAAGAATTCTTATTCCAATCTCTATGATTCACTTTCTTGTTGACCTGAGTATCAAGCTCTCTCGTATACCAACATTGTCTTTGGAGCTGTTGGCCCGAAGTGCCAACTGTCCAAGTAGGCATGCCTACCTGCTAAGCAACCATACCATAATCTAGGCAATATTCAAGCATACCAGCCTCAACAACTATCCAAAGTTGAGCTCTCAAACCAATTAGGATCCAACCCTAGTTTGAGGCAAATGTTCATTAGTGATTAATTGGTTGAAAACTGACTTGATTTAGATCCGGTTAGCTCTAATCGCATACCTTGTTTTTTCTCATTTTGCCTAAATTGTACTATATTTCAAAGCGACTAGCAACCAGTAACCAACGACTAGCCAACATGCGGCATGTGTCTTCTGGCACAACATTCTATAAAAATTCTTTACTTTTCCATACTAAATATTCTTTATCTCTTTTATGCTTTTTAGTATATTTCATGTATTCCAATTGTAAATTATCCCTTTTGCCTTTTCATATGTGCTTATAACCCTGAAGGAGTTAGTATATAAACCCCCTTCATTTTGCACATAGAGATTAATCAATTTATTATCAGATTATTACAAGTTTCCCTTTTGAGCAACCTTAGTGTTTTCATTGCCTTTTTACTTTTATCTATTCCCTTTAGTAAGGAGTAGTGGCGAATGACTCCATAGTTTAAACCGGTGAGTCATATTCTGTAGATTGTAGGCTAAATAGGAACGATTAGCATATTATATCCAGTTAGTAGCTACTCAAACTTTGTTAGCCCCATTTTCTTTCTTTTGGTTCTCTTTGTTGTGGTGCTCTTCCGTATATGTGACCTCGAAACGCATTTGCTGCGCTTCTAGAGACAAATCTACTCAGGTTGTCCACCATGCCAGTGAGCTTCTAGATCTCCTTCACCATAGTAGGGGCCTTCATGTCTCTGATGATGGTGATCTTTTTAGGGTTAGCTTTGATCTTGCGCTAAGTTACCATGAAGCTTAAGAATTTATTGGAAGCGAGCTCAAATGCACACTTTTTTTTTTTGGGGGGGGGGGGGGGGGGGGGGGGTGGGGTGGCGGTGGTGTCATACTTCATCTTATCAAAGGCCTCCTTTAGATCCTTGATGTGGTCATCAAGTTGCTTGCTTTTGATAATTATATGATCTATGTACACCTTTATGTTATGCTTGAGTTGGGGTTTAAATAATATGGTCACCATCTGTTGATATATTACCCCAGCGTTCTTGAGGCTAAAGGGCATCACCATATAGTAGTAGGTGTTGAAGTCCGTGATGAACGATGTGTAGACTTCATCCTTCAGGTTCATCTTAATCTGATTATAACCTAAGAAGGCATCCATAAAGCTTAGTAGAGCATGACTTAACGTGGAGTTAGGAAGTAATCCTTTGGGCAGGCTTTGTTGAGGTTGGTGTAATTGACATACATTTACTACTTCCTATTCTTCTTCTTGATTAGCACAACATTAGTTAACCAATTTGGATACATCTCTTCTTAGATGAAGCTTACCCTAAGCAACTTCTATACTTCTTCTTCTATTGCGGCCTGCTGTTTTGGAGCGAAGTGCCTCTTCTTTTGCTTGACTGACCAGATCTTCTCATCAATTTTGAGGCTATGGGTTGCTAGGTTGGTCAAGGTACCAGGTACATTTGACGGTGATCAAGTGAACCAATCTGAGTTAGACCATAGGAGATGAACAATGGCCTCCTTTAGCTTAGGAGGCGTTTTGACCCTAACCTTAGTAGTTTGTTCAAGGCTAATGTCGATTTGCACCTCCTTTGTTTTTTTCTTGTTTTTTTCACTCGGCTCGCCTCTCTTAGCCAGTTTCTCCTGTAGCCCCATCTCTAAAGCAAAGATGCCATCACCTTAGGCCGCCTTCACCTAAATCTCCCTTGAGAGCTTTTAATAACATCTATAAACTCTTACCTTGGTTGGAGTAAGGAATTTTGCCTTTAAGTGGAGGGATGATAAGATGACCTTAAAGATGGTAAGGTCTGCTGTCTTAGGATTACATTGTAAGGGGATAAGTAATCTACCACCACAAACTTCACTAGTTGTTTAGTGACATTGTTATCGTCACCAAGCTCCATGTCTAAGGTGATGATGTCCTTAGGTCAGATAGTTCCCCATTGAAGTTGATCAAATCCTGGTGGTATGGTTTCATCTATATTAGTAGCTTCTTTTGTATCTTGTTGTATGTGTGTTTGAAAAGGGTGTTGGTAGAGATGTTGATGTCTACTATGATTTTTAGGACCTCGAAGCCTGAGATCTTTACCCTTATCACTAGAGCATCCTGATGAGGGATGTTAACCCCCTCAAGGTCTTCATCAGAGAAGGAAATAGAGGTGTCCCGCCTTTGACTTGTCTCTATCAACACCATCATCTTAGATGGGGCTTTAGCGAAGCTACTAAGGTTAGTCGGTTCCTTATGTGTGGCCCTCTAACTATAATGTTGATGACACCATTGGGGGCTCGGTTATTATTATGGTCATTATTGTCTTCTTCTCGGGCATCCTCAATTCATTGTCTCTGAGGTGCCCTCTCTCCATTGTCATTGGTGTCGACCACATATTCCCTGAAGAAGCCCCTTTGATGGCATACTCAATGGCAATCTTCAACTAGAAGCACTAATCTATCGGATGGCTGTAATCTTCATTAAACTAGCAATATTTGTTTGAGTTCCAATGACTAAGGTTCCCCCTCATCTTGGGGGGCTTCTAGAGTAGGTCTCTCTCTTTGGACCTCTATGGATACTTGGGCATGAGGTTGGTTTAAAGGCATATGCTGGATGTACGTTGGTGGGGGCAACGGACGCCTCTTGCTATTATGGTTCCCCCCCCTCCCCCCCCCAATCAGAGTAACTCGGTTGCTTGCTATTAAGGTTGTCTTTAATAGACCCTTTGTCCTTATCTTTTTTCTCTCCTGACCTCTCTGGTTTGGTTTCATGCTTAGAATGAATATTGTCCTCTTGGTCTATGTACTTTTGGGCTTCTGCTAAAATTTTGTAGGGGTCTTAGGTTTACTCTTGTAGACCCACTGAAAGAAGTCTTTAAACGGTCTGATGTTGAGCTGACCGGCGTATACAACAACACCCTCGTCGAGTTGAGGGATCTCTACCATGGCATTGTTGAACCATGCGATGTGTTGTTGAAGGGTTTCCCCTCCCTTCTATTGTATTAGATACAAGGATGAGGTATCCTTGGATAGGGGCTTTGATGGGAATCAAGCTACGGGACCTCTAATTCGTAGCTAAGCCCCAAGACTAGAGGAGCTAGCACAACGAATCCTTATGTTCCAACCAACCCTTATCGAGGCAAAGTACTTTCTTACTGAGTCACCTTTAATGTCGTACCGTATGATTGCCCATTATTCTGTATTATGCTGAGTTGATGATTACTGTAATGTCGAGCCGACCAATCACTCGGCATCATCCTTGCCAAGAAGCCGAGAGATAGAGAATCCGGACTGATTAGGCCATCCTTGCTCAGACAAGCTCACCTGTCCATACTTTTTATTTGCATCCCTTAACAACCTCGCCAATGTACCATCACCACGTATATAGTATCATATGGAGAATCCGTAGCACTAATGATTGTTTTCCTTATATATTCATTTTTAACCTTTTGTATCATGTACATTGCTTCTTTAGGAAATGTCCTTCTTGAGGAGAGTGCTCAGAAACAGATTCGTGCCGAAAATTTATCTCTAAGATACCTTCACTTGGTTTCAGGAATTGAGACAAGGAGGTTGAATTGTTAATGAGTATGTTCAAGAATTCTAAATGCTTATGATAAGGTGCAAAGTGGAGAAACCACTAGCCTGAATAGTATCAAGGTTTATTATTGGATTGAGAGGAGACACCCAAGACATTGTGGAGCTCTAACGATTTGACACAATGGATGAAGCTGTTAGGATTATCCAGTGAGTGGAGAGGCAAAGAAGGAGTTGAGTAACGTCCAGAATGCCAACTAGTCGACCAGGATAGGTAAGTCACCGAGCTCAGTCTAGTATTGAGTCGAGCAGAAGAGTTGATGTTAGAGTTAAGCACAAAGACCACCTTGAAGATGTAGTTCTAACCCGAATGTATGAGAAAGGGTAAGGGTCTGGCAGGAAGACCAGTTAAATCAAGTGCTTCAAGTGTCAAGGGTTCGGACATATGGCCGCTCAGTGCCTGAACCAAAGGACGATGGTCATTAAGGGAGGCATCTTGAAGTTAGAAGTAAAGAGTACGGATGAGGAATTTGAGGAGGAGGAGGTTCCTATTGAGAAAGAAAATACTGAGAAATAACTGATTGAGGAGGACGTGTTTCTCGAGGACTTAGATCGATTACTCATGGTTGTCCGGCGCATTATGAGCGTAGAACCCTCACGAGAGGAGGAGTAGAGAGAGAATTTGTTTCATACCACCTGCAAGGTGAATGATCGAATGTATGCTCTCATTGTGGATAATGGAAGTTGCCCCAATGTGGCATTGGTTGATTTTGTTTCAAAATTGAAGCTGCTGACTGTTGCATATCCTAAGCTGTACAACTTGTACTGGTTGAGTGAGAAAGGAGCATTATGTGTCACTTGGCAAATATTGTTGCCAATCATTATAAGGAATTACTTTGACTAGATCCTTTATGACATGCTGCCTATGTACGCTTTCCACGTGTTACTTAGTAGGCCGTGATTGTTTTACAGGAGAGTTATACATGACGGCTATAGGAACACATATATGCTAGAAAGGATGACTAGAAGATTACGTTGAATTTGATGCTATCAAGAGAAGTTCACAAACTACAGACGAAACTTGCTCATGGATCGAAGAAAGCCTTAGTGATGAGTAGAGCCGAGTTTCAAGATGCCATCAATGTTGACTAGCCGACCTTATTGTTAGTCAGGCGACTATTGGAAATGAAGGAGCAGGGTGAGCCTCCCCAGGAAATCAAGGGGTTGTTAGATGACTATGCCGACCTGTTCTCAGAACAGTTACCTGAGGGGTTGCCCTTAACTCGAGGCATTGAGCACTGCATTATCTTAGTACTCAGTGCTGCACTGTCGAATAAGCTAGCTTATTCGATGAATCCCGAACAGGTTTTTGAACTCCAACGTTAAGTCAATGAGCTACTGGAGAGAGGTTATGTAAGAGAGAGTCTTAGCTATTGCGTCATTCCTGCACTTCTAGTGATGAAGAAGGAAGGAACCTGGCGGATATGTGTTGACAGCCGAGTCTTGAACAAAATCACGATCAAATACAGGTATTTGATCCCAAGGCTAGAAGACATGTAGGATAAGCTGAGTGGAGCCAAGATTTTCAGCAAAATTGATCTTAAGTCTAGCTACCATCAAATCCGTATGAGGTCAAGAGATGAATGGAAAACTGCGTTCAAGACTCGACATGGACTTTATGAGTGGATGGTCATGCCCTTCGGCTTGTCAAATGCCCTGAGCACTTTCATGAGACTTATGAACCATGTGATGCGACATCTTATAGGGAAGTATGTCGTAGTGTACTTTGACGACATCTTGATTTATAGTACCGACATGCCGAGTCACTATGAACATCTTAGATCCGTCCTGGACATCTTTTGTGTCGAGAGATTATTCAGCAACTTGAAGTGTGTTGCTTTTACTAGGAGTAAGTGGTATTCTTGGGGTATGTAGTCAATGGAGGAGGCTTGCGAGTTGATGATGAGAAGATTAAAGTAATTGTTGAGTGGCCGACTCCTATTACTTGTGCTGATGTAAGAAGTTTTCACGGACTGGCTTCATTTTATAGAAGGTTTATCAGGAATTTCAGCACATTCATCACACCACTTACTAAGCTTACAAAAAAGAATACAGACTTCCGACGGGGAGAAAGGGAGGAGAGGAGTTTTGCCAACGTAAAAGAAAGATTGACTTCCGCCCTGGTGTTAGTACTACCTAACTTCAACAAAATTTTTGAGTTGGAATGTAACGCATCGGGTGTTAGAATAGGTGCTATCCTGATGCAGGAAGGCCAACCAATTGCCTTCTATAGTGAGAAGCTCCGAGGACCACAGCTGAACTACCTCGTATGTGACAAGGAACTTTTGGCACTATTCCAAGCAATGCAAGTGTGGCCACGTTACTTTATGCCAAGAGAATTTGTTATATATACTAACCATAAATTGTTGAGGTACCTCCGCAGTTGGACTAAGTTATTGAAGTGGTAGGCGAAATGAGTTGAATTCCTTAAGGGGTTCAATTTTGTGATAAAGTACAAGTAAGGAAAGAGTGACGTAGTTGCAAATGCTCTTTCGAGGAGGCATACGCTCTTATAAGAACTTTAGACCAGGTTGTTTGGTTTTGGGAGTATCAAAGAACAGTACTCCAGGGATCTACACTTTAGATCAATAATTTCGTAACGCATTGATGGGAGGACAGTAGATGAGTATTATGTAAAGGATGGCTATCTGTTTCGAAGAGGGAGACTGTACGTGCCGACCTGTTTCTTACGGGAATTATTAATCAAGGAAGCCCACAACGGAGGGCTCTTCAGACACTTTGGAGAGAGGAAGACGTGTGAACTATTGAATGGCTGATTCTTTTGGCTGAGAATGCGAAGAGATGTGCATCGAGTTGTGGAAAGCTGTGCATTGTGCAAAAAGGCCAAGTACCAAGCCGAACGAGGGAAAGCAATGCCCCTACTTATTCTGATGCGGCCATGGACTGAACTGAGTACGGACTTTGTTCTTAGATTGCTACGAACTGCCGGAGGTAAAGATTCTGTAATGGTCGTTGTAGATCGGTTCAGTAAGATGGCACACTTTGTGCTCTGCACCAAAATTAACGACGCTTTGGCTATTGTTTCTCTTTTCTTATAGAAGATTGTGCGGATATACGGTGTACCGAAGAGTGTAGTCTTTGACAGGGACCTGAAGTTCTTGAGCCATTTCTGGAGGACTTTGTGGTGTCAGCTGGGAACCAAATTACTCTTTAATACCTTATGTCATCTCCAAATTGATGGCTAAATAAAGGTGGTTAATCATACTTTAGGGTCACTAGTCTGAGCTGTAGTAGGTAAGAACTCGGCTGATTGGGACGTTTGCCTACTAGTTGTTGAATTCACTTATAACCGAATCGTATATGATACCACTAAGCAAACTCCCTTTGAGGTGGTCTATGGATTCAATCTCGAGTTGCCCCTCGACTATGCCCCTGTACCAGCACCCATGTAAGAGGACCTTGATACCTCGGTTAGAGTACAATCTTTTTAGCACATCTATGACAAGGTCATTCGACATATCGATCAAGTTGCCAGAAGAATGCGAGAAAGGACCAAGGGTAGGTCGACCAAACAATTTTAGCCGGGAGACTTGGTATGGCTACACCTTAGCAAGGAACGGTTCTCGAACAAGAGGAAGAACAAATTATCTACAAGAGCGGAAGGGCATTTTAGAATCCTCTAGAAAATAAGTGACAACGCTTACAGGTTGGAATTGCCTAAGGACTATGGGGTTTCTGATGCCTTCAACATTGTCGACCTTAGTCCATATCACCCTGATGGAGAATTGAGCGAACAACATTTAAATTTGATCCTAAATCCAAAACAACTCGAAGGGAGTGATGGGAATCAAACTATGAGACCTTTGACTCGCAATTGAGCTCGAGGACTAAAGGGGCTGGCACAATGAATCCTTATGTTCCAACCAACCCTTGCCGATGTAGAATACTTCCTTGTTGAGTCACCTTTAATGCCGTGCCGTATGACCGCCCATTAATCTGTGTTATGCTGAGTTGATGATTACTTTAATGTTACGCTGACCAATCACTCGGCATCATTCTTGCTAAGTAGTTGAGAGATAGAGAATCTAGATTGATTAGGCCATTCTTACTCGGACAAGCCCACCTGTCCATACTTTTTATCTACATCCCTTAACAACTTCGCCAATGCAGTATCGCTACGTATATAGTATAGTATGGAGAATCTGTAGCACCAATGATTGTTTTACTTATATATTCATTTTTACTCTTTTATATCATGTACATTGCTTCTTTATGAAATGTCCTTATTGTCTTTTCCCTTTTGGGGAAGTTATCCTAACTTACAGGTATAAATATCTTTGTACTTGTAGCTGTAACTTATCGGATTACCTTCAATACACTTGAGTATTTTCTTCCTTGCGTACACACTACTTATTTACTCTCAACATCACTTTTATCCTTTCCCTTAAGCAAGGTTAGGTGGCGAATAACCTCACTGGACCAATTTGTGCATCATATCGAATTGTGTCGTGAGTTTTCGAAAATTCCATTGGTACGTCATATCCTCTAAAGCTGTTTGTGGGTTTTTGCTTATTGTTTCATTCGTCTTTGTCACTCTTTTCATACCTTACCCCATTAACCCTTTTTTGAGATTTCTGCAAGATTGGATCCACTCAATGACCGGCCTTGTTTGTTCTTGGTTACAATTCGCACTAGGCTTGCTGGCTCGGAAGTAAAGGTTGAAGTGACAAGAGAGCTCATCGAATGATGCAATGGAGTTCTTAGGCAAATGGTTGAATCACATCCGAGCTGCTTCCCTCAAACTGCTTGGGAAGGCCTTGTACATAATTGCATCCTTATGACCATGAAGGTTTATGAGGGTGTAGAAGTGAAATAGATGATCACTAGGGTCAACTGTCCCATTATACTAGTTTAGGGTGGGAAGCTTGCAGTTTGGAGGGAGGACCTCATCTTGGACACCCTTGGTGAAGGGGTTTCTTTACAAATGACAAGGCTAACACCTTCAACTACTTTACCCTTATGCGTCTTGAAGAGCCTTTTAACCATCTTATGGAACTCATTTAGGTCGGCGTTGTTAGCTAGATGAACTCCATGTATTGTTGAATAGGCGACCTCCCATGGGAGTCGGCCATCTACTCATTGCTAGTAAGGACGTTGATATGCTAATCACTACTTTCAAAATAAAAGCGTATATATTTCTAGTAAGTGCACTAGGTCGCGCTTGCAATATAATATTGGTAAGACCAAATCATTTCCATAAGGATTAAGATTAGCTATCAGCTATATTAATCTTACATATATTTAGGCAAACCAAAATATACTAAAATAAAAGAATATAAATCTACTTCTAATTAATAAAGAAAATATAGAAAATCAACACCTTAAAAGATTAAATCAATGAACCAGTAAATTGAAATCTTGAATTGATGTTAATGATCATGATATTAAAATTTATCATAATTGACTATTGGATTCTTGATTGATTTAGATTATTTCCTTTGAATTTCCTTTCGAGTTATCAAAGTAACGAGGCATAAAATTATGTTCTCTCGAAGTATAAATTATCTTAATTAATTAACTAAGTCTTCCTGTCTGTAGAAAAGTTTATTTAGTTAATTAACCTTTTTATGTTCTAAACCTAACTTAATTACAATGCATTATCCCTAACATCTTACTTATAATTTGACGTTAGTTTGCCATAGAATTGATTGAATCAATTTTATTCTTTTCAGATTTTAATCTAATCTAGCATGTATTCTATAATTGATAAAACACATGCTCAATGCTAAAAATATCAAGAATGCTAAGATTCAAATATTTAATAGAATAATATCATAAATCCATCAATCCAATATCCTAACAAAGAAAACTAATTCATGATTAAGTAATGCACACAAATTATAAAGGAAATAAAGAAATCTATAAATAGAAATCAAGAAAATGATAGAGAAGACTTATTCTTTATCATAGAAGTCGGAAATCCTTACCTTCAATCTTTACATGAATTAACTTCTCCATTTGTAATCGGTGTCGATTTAGCTAATTATCTACAAGAAAATTAAAGAAAACTAAAAGAAACTACTTTGCGATAAACATGGAAGAAGCTAGCTCTCTGAATAGTTGCTAATGATTACAAGGTTTTTTTTTTTTTTTTTAATATTTTATGGAATCTTGAAATATATCTTCCATATATTTTGAAATATCTTCCCGCATATCTTAAAATTATCTTCAATTGTTTGCGCAATTAAAAGAGTTATAGTTAGAATGTTTGGATGGCATGACATAAATCTTCTCAATTATTTCCTTAAAGCCTAAAATCAGAATATTGTCGAATTAAGCATCAAATATCCATAAAAATATAAAAAACACTAATAAAAATCCATAAATAAATATATATGATAAAGTACTAATCAAGCGCAGTCGTAGTTGGTCACAAACTACACCTATTGTTCCTATATTGGAGGATTAGGTAGGGGTGCCCTACCGTTCTACTGCTGGGAGTAGTTATCTTGGCCATCACAAGTGTCTAAGGTCGTAGCGAAAGGAGGCAGTGTGCTATGCCTATGTTACCTCTCTACCTCATCCACTTTAGCTTGGAGCTCTTTGTTTTGAGTCATAAGTTCTTCAAGCATCTTTTCTAGCTACTCCAGTCGATGTTGCTTAAGGGTGGGCTTGAGTGGGGATTGGTTGTTTGGATCCACAATCCAAGACATGATGATTAAACTAAGGGAGAGGTGTATATGAAGTGTTCACAAAGGTTGTGTGAGTTTGAAGTTTCCTACAGACAGTATCAAATATCACCATTAGGGTTTAACTAGTAGAGTAAACTAGTTTAGGCCATATGCTTAGTAATGAGCTTGTAAAATAGAATATTATAAGGAATGCTAGGATGTTGTCCAGTAAGCTACTCCGATGCTTAAGTAAGTATTTGTGTGTAAAGGAGAAAGTAAGAATGTTAAAAGCTCATAAAGGTAGTATGAGTGTGCAAAGGGTTGAGATGGATTACCATTGGGATGCTTAAGAGTATTTATAGAGGAGGACTGTTAAGAATTAGGAGAACACAAGCAGCATCTTGGCACGTTTGTACGACCCGAATAGTAGGAATGTGGAGTCTAACATGCTCTGGATTTGTAGCGTCCTAGTAGTTAACTAAGTCTCTGAGCCTTATCCTCTTGTTTAATGGCTGTTATGAGGCTTTCGGGTTAGGTAGGCCATTTAGAGAGCTTATGCCGAAGTTAACTAGTAAGATGACTGGGTTAGGTGCTAGTGAATTGAGCTGGGCCATAGGTCTGATCAGGTTAGCCTAAGGTCTAAATTGGTTAGCATTGACCAAAGGGACTCGTGTTCAGAATATCCTATCAACATGTAGAAAAGTTGAAAAAGAGAGAGAGAGGAAACATTAGTTACTTCCACTTGTTTACAATGTCCATTATAACATTATTTGTATATTTTAGAAATATTCACATACTTCTTCCATTGTTGGCTTGATTTGATCAATGGATTGAAACTATTCTATTGCAAACTTCTACGAAGTGTAAAGATTAAAACATAATAGCATTCTTGTGGGAGCACATAAGATTGAGATTTGTAATTTAATTTTTTATAAACTAAAATAGGATTAACAAAGTAAAAGAATTTCCATTTTATTGAAGCAAAATCTAGAATAACAATTCTTAGCTTCATCAATAAAATCCTTACACTATTTTACTTGGTAATTTATGTTCATGGACTGCGTTTTGTATCCAAATCTAAGTAGGTTCATATCTAAAATTTTCAATCCATAACATAATTCGTTTACAAATTGTGTTAAATCTAATATCATAATCTAACTTATTGAATAAACGTGTTTTGCATCAAGATTAAAGGCACTGATCAATTAAAAGTTCTAAAATAAATTTTGATATAACTATCAAGTCTATTAGAAAAATTATCAAAGAACAAAAGTCTTCATATAATTAATGTCCAACAAAACAAATTATGAAACTTTTAAGCGTAATAAATTGTAATGTAGTGGATAAAAGTCATAACCAAAATATGCACGATTAAATATGATAAAGTAAATCATTTAATTTTGGGTAAATTGTATAGATTACCCTTGAAAAGTTAATAAATTACACAGATCCCCATCTTTTTTAAAAGTTAGCACTTACCCTATTGAAAGTTGATATAGCAGCTTAAATGGGCTTTTTTAATTGACATGTGGTGTCGACAAAACAATTGATGTGATAATTGTTATGTATATTTAAGTTAACAAATATATTTAATTAGAGAATGAAAAAAGAAAAAAAATTGAGTAATTATCATATATTCAAATTAATAAATATTCTTTAATACGAACAAACATGATTTGATGTTAACCAGCTATAGTTAATAAATACAACAAAACAGATGCAATGTACTTATTGTTATTCTTTTATTTTCATTGCTATTTTCTTCCTTATGCAAATTTTGAACATTTTTAACCTAATCAAAGAATTTTGGTCGAGGAAAAAATCTAATGATTAAAAAACTAAAAGAAAACCCAATAATTCATGCAAGGATTATTTGATTGTTAAAAAAAAAAATTGACTTCGTCCAACTTACTAGTAAAATTGAGACTATACTAGTAAAATATACGTTATCATTGAAGCATTGTACTAGTAAAACATACATATATTATGGTGTTAACTCTTAAAAATATTGGATGGCCTTTACATATGCTTTTGGATTTTTGATTAAATGAACTAGTGAAACACATCCTTTTAAGACACTGAATAAAGTATAAATTTTAAGATAGGTAATTAGGTACACATTATGTAAATATAAGTTGGCAAGATTCAATATATATGTGATTCGATTAATGAAAATTTACTAATGTCTATGGTAATTATAATATTTAGAAGTTAAAAGGTGTCTACATATATATTTTAAGAAAAGAGGTACGTAAGCATATGTTATTTTCATTTTACTGTTTTATTATGTCAAATAAAGAGGCTAATTTATGTTGGAAATTTAAAAATTTCTCTCTTTTTTGAAAATTTATTCTCTAGTTTTTTTTTTCCAAACTTTTTCTTTTTTTTTTTCCTTTCTTTAGTTAAATATATTTATTAATTTAAATGCACATATAATTGTTATGTATGTTGTCTTATTAGTGCCACATCAACTGGAAAGTCCACTTACTATCACATTAACTTTCGAGGGGTTAAGTGCTGAATTTATAAGAAAATGTGGGTTCATACAATTTATTAATCCAGAAGCATACATAAAGGCCATCCAATATTTTTAAGAGTTAACACCATAATATAAGCATGTTTTATGAGTACAATGCTTCAATGATAATGTATATTTTACTAGTATAGTGTCAATTCTACTAGTAAGTTGGACGAAGTCTTTTTTTTTTTTTTTTTTTTTTTAACAATCAAAGAATCCTTGCATGAATGATTGTTTTTTTTTTTTTTAGTTTTTTAATCGTTAGGTTTTTTCCCTGGCCAAATTTTTTTGATTAGGTTGAAAATGTTCGAATTTGCATAACGAAGAAAATAGAAGTGAAAATAAAATAATAAGAACAAGTACATTGCATTTGTTTTGTTCTATTTATTAACTATAATTGGCTTGACATCAAATGTTTGTTCATATTAGTTAATTTTAATATATATGATAATTGCTAGATTTTTTTTTCTTTTTTCCTTCTCTAATTAAATATATTTTTTAATTTAAATATATATAATAATTGCTACATCAATTGTTTTGTCAACACTACATGTCAATTAAAAAACCCATTTGAGCTGCCACATCAACTTTCAAGGAGAGTAAGTGTTAACTTTTTAAAAAGATGAGGGTCAGTGTAATTTATAAACTTTTTAGGGGTAATCCACGTAATTAACTCTTTAGTTTCCATATCATGTTAATGCATTAATTGTGCCATGGCCTAATCAAATTTTAGTGCCAGTATTCGAAATTACCACATCGTTTATTAGCTCTCCAGGGAATATTTCGAAGAAGTTATTATTATGGTGCAAAAAAGACTCATAAGAATAGTTGATGATCCTCTTCATCTTCTTTTAGTATTTCTGTAAAAGACTAATGTGTAAACTAAATGTACATAGGACTTAAAAGGCATAACTAAATAGAATAAATCCATCTATAAATTAAATGAAAGTATGTTTACTGGTATAGCATATATTTAAACAATTTAAATACTATAGTTATGCAAGAAGTAAAATCTCTAGCATAACATTGTTAAACATAATGGTGTTAGAGGTATAAGACATTTTAAAATGAAATTCATATATTATATTAAAGTGAAGATCACAAATGAAACTTATAAGATTAAAAATTCAATTATTATATATGATCAACTTCCTATCATAAGCATAGCTATTGAACCTCTTAAATTTATACTTTCAAACATTGTTTATGGAAGTATAAATTGAAAAAAAGAAAAAAAGGGTACGTGAGAAAATACCTATTTGTTAGTTATATAAGATCTCTTAGGTTAAGAACTTAGGAAAAAAAAAATTCAAAACCTTAATCTCACATGGGTTATTGTATTTATAAATGGGTTTAGGTATTGGACCCATATCTCAAAATGTTTATAAATTCATTTAAACGGATGTGATCCATTTACTAATTATTTTACTTTTTTTTTTTCAAACAAATCCATTGGCGATCATAATATCTTCTATCCAATTAGACAAGTCGTGTGCCAAATTCAACCTATTCTTGTAATTTAGATTATTGGTATCATAGTACTTAATAATCCTAAGTTTCAAGTATGCTAGTAATTTGTATTAATGGATTGTGTCTTACATTTGAATCTAAATGGTCTTTTATTTGAAAAGCTCAATCCATTACAAAACCCATTAATTAATTGTGTCTAAAAACCTACACTTGTAACATTATTTGTTTAAAAAGCATGTTCCATTTCTAGTTTAAACCCATTTATTGATTAAAAAGGTCTAAAATGTAGCTATCAAGTCATTGTCGGAAAAATGTGCTTCCGCAAATTTTCTTCAATTTGCTAAATGCTCATAGAAAATACAAAATTAGAAACTTTATATTAGATAACTCTTTATTTTAGGGCTTAACAAATGTGGATAAATATAATAAAAGTAAAAGATTTAAGGGTAGATATCGTAAAATTTTAGTTTAGACTTGTTAATAACCAATTCTGGATCTGGATCTCAAAGCCCAAAATAGCTTAAAAAGCTTAAGACATCAACCCAAACTTAGCATGAAGAAAATAGAAGCGCCTAACCAAACGTGGATGTGCTCTATGTCTAAGCACCTTGCACCAGTCAGAAACCCCATACCTTAAAGGCCCTACAGAGCCCTTATGCATCAAATACGAAGGGATACCCATGAAGCAAGATGTAAGCATGCCCATCATTGGGTTATCATGTCAAGCCTATGCCTTGCTTAATAGCAACCTACTAAGCCCTTTGCTCAACTGCTAAATCTGATCAAAACCTTGCAAGCCATAATTATAAATAGCAATGTCCAAGTACTGACAAAGAGAGTTGATGATGCATCGACTCTTGCTTACTTACTATGCTCTTCTTATGGTTAACAACTAACTTAAGCAATGAAGTGGCTGCACTAGAGGAAACTCCACTACCCATTCTAATGGCTTTATT
Organism: Lumnitzera littorea; assembly: GCA_024138015.1. Classification (NCBI taxonomy): domain Eukaryota; kingdom Viridiplantae; phylum Streptophyta; class Magnoliopsida; order Myrtales; family Combretaceae; genus Lumnitzera; species Lumnitzera littorea. The sequence goes on from JAMXBB010000008.1 coordinate 68,883,991, forward strand.
ATAAAGCAAACTAAAGAAGACTAGTATTGAACTAGATAAAAAATCATCATCAACATTTAGCATAAGAGGCATGTCAAAACCACTTAAAAAAAATAAAAAACTACTCTTATGATCAATCGCTAATGGATAACACTACTCATAACTTTAAAAATAAGCATATGGGTGATCTCGCTTTACTACTAGCCACTCTAAACAATACCTAAGAAAAGCACCCTCTAGCAAAACAATGGAACGACCTACCTCTACCCCAGCCAAGGCCTCAAGATGAAGGTGATCACTTCACTAAGTTGAGTAATTGCTCCAAGGCCTACCTATGTGCCTTGATAGTTTAGAGAAAGAAAGGCCATAGTTCTGCCCCTCCGTCTGAGCAAGTGGCCGACCATGCTTTTATATATTCACCTTGGGATGCTCCCCCTTGTAAATGATAAAGCTAATCACTTTGAGGCTTACACATAGAATATCATACTGAATGTCAACCTCGATGACCTTGACCAAGTCACTAAGTGACTCATCGATCATTGAAATTTATGTAAGCATAGGCTATGGGAATCATCATCCATGGGGTTGATCACCATTCACCAAAGACATCTAGGAAGAGATACCACCCCATCATGTTTATCTAAAACTCTGGACTTCTACGATGGAACCATCGACCCGGCCTTACACCTTACTTGCTTCCTTTCCCATATGGACCTGCTATAGCGAAGTGATCATGTGTAAATCCTTTTCAGTTACCCTAAAAAAGGCTATCTTGACATGGTAAAACAATCTTAAGTCGGCCTTAATTTCCCCGTTCGACTAGTTGGCCAATCAATTCTATCGGCACTTCCTTGCTAGCAAAATTCCAACCAAGGATAGCATAAGCATCAATAACATCAAGCAGGGGCCTAACAAGTTCCTTAGAGACTAAATACATCGCTTTATGATGGTTCGACTCAAAATCTTGAATCTTAACCTAAGCATTCATACTCAATGTAGCCATACAAGGCATATGCCACAAATATGCCTTATTCCTTAAGTTGGCTAGAAAGTAGCCAACCTTTATGGAGGAGTTCTATGAAAAGGCTACCTCATATGTCATCATAGGGGACAACATCAAGGATTGAAGCCCCTACAACCCACCTTACCCGCCCCCCCTAACCACCAAGCACCAACCCTCACGAGTAAAAGAAAGAAGAAGATCGATTCTTAACTAAGCACCATGTAGAACCTTCCTCTAGCTCTAAACTCAGTTCTTTCAAGGATGGGAACAATCTAGGTAGGGAGCAAACATGCACCATCCCCAAATTCACTGCGTACACACCAATAACTAAGCCACAGGGCTAGATACTTGATCGTGTGTTGCTATGTAGCTTAGGCATGTGCATCTAGTTAAGTTATAGTATGGATAAAATGAATTTTGAGTCTAAGCATTGATCCTATGAGGAACCATACATAAGAGTAGTATCTAATTTTTTTTTAGCATTTTTATTCCTAGATTATTCAATTACCTAACTTATACAATAAAAGATTTATTTGAATAATTAAAGATGGGAAGTTAGATATTGTAATAGTGAATAATTAAAATAACTAAAATATTTCATAAACGAAATAAAAATAAAAATAATAACATGAATAATAAATAGAATAATTCAATAAGGACAATTAAATAAGAACAATTAAATTAATAAAAAAGAGAAACATGTTCCTTAGTAAATCTTAAGTATTGTGTTTAGAGTAACTTGATCATTCTCAGTCGCAATATTAGTCTATAGGGATTCCTATTATAAACTAAATGGACTCGTGTCTCTAGCTAATTCCTAATCTTGAAACTCTCTCTATTCGAATTGCTTCTAGATAGAGCATCGTAAGATTGTATGGAACTTTGGAATCTTATTATTAAGTTGCCCTAATCTAGAAAAATTGAACTACTAAATATTTTAGTTAGCTAGTTTTGCTTAATTGTATGAATCAATCTTATTGCATACTCTTAAGAACTCTACAATAGATTCTGGTAATAATTCGATCATTGGTATTTAAATTAAAGCAGACAATAAAAACAATACAATTAGATCACAATATGTAAAATCATATCTTGAATTTCCGTCATAATAAAAATCACCTTAGAATGTAGGGTTCAACAACAATTTACTAAGAACTCAAAATAAAGACAAACAAAGTAAAAGAAAAGAGAATAGAGAAGCTTCCTTATAATTCCTTATCCTATTCTCTTATACGAAGAACTCAAAAGAAAGACAAAACAAAGTAACTTTCTTTGCAATCTTAAGTCTAAGCATCTATTTATAAGAAGTGGCCTAGAATTATAAAGAAAATTTAACAAAAATAAAAGATTCAAAAATTATGGCAAATCTACGAGTGGGGTACATAGCCGTGAAGGTTAGGCACGTACTTATAATTTGTCCAAAATCTTCAAAATTCAATGGAATTTGATGACTATGGGGATATAGGTAGGAACTACGGTCATAGTCTTTGACCATGATTTTTCTAGACTTTGTTTCTTGGTTGAAATTTTTTTGCTCAAATGTGCTCCAAAACTTGATAAAAACCTTCAAAACTTCATAAAATACTCTTGATGTTTTTGAAAATGAAAATCAAACAAACTAAGTTAAAAAAACTATAAAATTAATTAGATTAAAAACCAATATAACATAAAATAATTAGAGAATATGTATGCTAAATTTATGTTATCAATACTCTTAGAGATTCAGAACAAGGGCATCATTGCTTAGGTAACACTAATGAAAGGGAACCGTAGTAAGAGTGATGCGTTACGCCTCGAAAGGGTGAAGTTGTAACAGTTTCGTTGTATAAGCTATCTCAAGATAGAAACTATTCTTACAGCTGCTATCTTAACCTTAGTTTATATTAGGCATACTCAACTCTACTTCTTTGAAGTGTCCAATTTGATACTTGTTTGATATAAACTTGTGGAGTAATCTTTTGAAATAATTTATTAAAAAATAAACTTGTAATTTGACCTTATAAGAGAGTAGTAGTAAATCCTACTAGTATGTATTATTTCATATACAAACCAAAATATTGAAAACTATAAAGCTCCTTGAAGAGTCTTGTGTAGTTTTCTTAAAAGTTAAGAAAGTTAATACTAAGGGTAATAACTAGCCATTTCTTTTTGCATATCACTCTCCGTCTTAGTTTACTAGTGTTTTGGTAATGGGTAGACACTTGTAATCTATTTGAAACTTGTAAAACAAACTATAGGGGAATGAGCAACAACTTGCTCAGTAAGTGGGGCGAAGATAGAAATATATATTTAGCACGTCACAAGCAGGGTTTTTAACCAAGTTGGTTAAATGCAATGCATGTACAAGCAAATGCCATCACATGACGTCATCTAGTCCATCGTGAGATCAGAGAAATTTTGCCCACTTTAATCTGGGCTAAGGAGATTGACGTTGTGCACTCGTAAATCGAGACCAAACCAAGGCTTGTGTAATGGAAAACACCCTCCTCTCGTGACCATCTTTGAACCACGACTCTCAATCTTACCACAACTTTCTCTCTTGTCGCTTAGTTTGGCTAAGGGTAGGGAAATGACTATTTCAGTTATTCTCATCGAAGGGAGTTCATGTTTAGCCTAAGAATGCTAGTCGTTACCCCTTATGGGTTGCGATGCATATAAGGTTAGATGTTAAGCCAATTTGAGTTAGTCCATCTTTTCAAGATGATCAACCAAGTTTAAACAATTTAAGCATAATAATCACAGATCAATCACAACATGGAGCTTAGCTCTCATAACTGCAAATCGAATCTTAAACACAAGCGTTGTACATACACCAACAGCTAATTACAATCGTGAGAAAATACATACCAAAGTCTCTAACTATTATGAAACAATACCCCAAAATGATGTGAAGCATTCATCTTACTTACCTGTACTGAAGCTTACTCCAATAAATCTGGAACATCAAGGCTTTATTCACTTGAAAGTCCTATATATGTACTAAAGCTCATATTCAGTTTTTGTAAGATTTACGAAAACGTTAGAGTTTTACTTAATATTTAGTTGAGACATTATTTATATAGTTATTTGGTAGAGTTTCGTATATATATATATATATTTATATAAATACACATTATATATATACTCATATATATTTTAAGTATTTTATTTTATCATATAGGTAATAACAATTTACTTATTAATATATAATCTACGTAGTTTTACTACTGCTTATATTATATCGTTTCGATTGTATCGAAACATACTTACTATTATCTATAGTATGTTTTAATTACAGAAAGATTGTTGTAGGATGATATTTTTTTGTAAGATTATAGAAAACATCTGTTTCATTAACTAAAGTGATTCAGCGTTAGTAAGATTAGTATCGTGGAGTTCGTATAAGCTCAACTATACATGTTATATGTTTTATTGAAAGGATTATTTCTAGAAGGTATTTCTAATTTTAGAATACAAACAAAACTGTATAACAACCAATATCATGTTGATATCGTCTTATGTAATGAAGAATATATTTTCACATAATTTTGTAACAATATAATGAATTATAAATACTCAAATTTTACAAAAGTAATGATGTTAAATTTATAGGAATATAAAATTCGATTTTTAATAGTTTTGGTAAATGATTATTACTAGGGATTCACTTACTTTGAGAATCAATACTAATAATATGTAAGTATTACAGCTATCAATATTCTAAGTTTATAATTCGAAAAAAAAAAACGAAATGGTACGGATAAAATACTTCATTTGGAAAAATAATGAAATAGCGGACATATCTTTTCTATAACTATTAAATATTAATTAAAAGATAACACTTATAATTATGGAGACAAGGTTACATGAAAGTATCGAATATCGAGAAATTAAATCTTCTAGTCCTCTTTTCTTCTTCTTTTCCTTTTTTCCTTCTTCTTCTTCTTCCTTTTTTTCTTCTCTTTTCATTTATTTTTGTTTTTTGTTTTCTATCCATTTCTCTCTCTCTCTCTCTTTCTTACCTTCTCCTCTCTTTCTCTTGCCCTATCCCCCCTAATTCTCTTTGTAAGTGGCATAAAGCCACATTTATATAGGCCATATTTCAACTACCATATTTATATAAGGTATTTCTAGTATTTCAAATATGGTATTTCAACTACCATATTTATACTAGAGCAAAAACCTTAATGAAAAGTATTTTTGATGATAAACATAATGAACGGTATTTTTGTCGCTAATCCAGTTACTTAGTGTACAATATAAAGAATTGTATTCTTAGAGGTACTTAAGAGGAATAGGAATTGAAAGATGAAAAGTTGATGGAATTAAAAGTGGATTAAAGAACTAGAATCTATGAAAGGTGTATCAGCAGTGAACGTTGAATCGGAATCAACTATCACTAGAAGTTGATTAAATGAAGGACCAAAAGAAAAGATTATTATATGTCTTTATCAATATGAATTAGAAGCACATGACATGGTAACATTATTTTCAAGATAAAGGAAGAAAAGAAAAGTTTTGATAAAAAGGCATGATTGACCGGAAGCACAAGACTAAACGGAACCATATATTAGAAGCGCAAATATGGTAGTGAAAGAAAATAATGATTAGAAGCATGTTATGGGAAAGAAAAAGAAAAATCAATTCAAAAGCAATACTAATGAAATTTATAGAAGCATGTGATACAATGGACTAATGTAAGTTTCTAAATATATGAAACAACTATAAGGAAAGTATTTTACAATATACAAGCATATTAGCTATAATAGTAAAGAAAGAAGATCACAAAGATTTGTTGACTATTATCTTATTGAGAACATGTGAATGTTGGAGTTACAACTATTTAAGGATGAAGTGATCATTGAAATAAGTAAAAAAAAAAAAGGAAATAAAGAAAAGAAAATGAAGAAGAAAAGAAAAGTTTAAGAGCTATATAAATTTTTGTGATACTATATTGTTTACCAAAGCTTAGACACTTTTATTTGTTTTGAGAGAAAATCTCATTACTTAAGATTTTATATTGTTGAGCAAACTATGTGAAAGTGTGAGGAAATCTGTTGTAATCCTCAAAAGAATTACTAATCTTTTGAAAAATTAGCATATGACCATTTGGGAGAACATAAGAAAGACATTTTGTAGACTTGTGACTTAGAGGTCAGATAGGATCGTGGGAATTGTTGATCTCTTTATAAAGTTTTATTTGAATAGTGGAAAGTATGATATGGATAACCTTATCCCTTGTTGCGGCCTAAGAGAATGGACTGATGCACATGGCTAAACCATTATATATGCTTACTTGATTTTTTGATCCTTATACTCTTTTATTTACTTGCAAATTTTTTACTGTTTATGTGATATATTTCTTGATTGCTTGAGTGTTTTTACATTACATGTTTTATTAGAATTATCAGCATGTGATTAAGTTTAAGGTCAGAAGCATGTAGAGTTGATTGAATAGATAACCTACTTTAAAGATCAAATCACTGAATGTTAAGTTGGTTTTCGCATGCAAATCTTTGATCTAAATTTATTAAAATTTTTGATGTGTTGGGAATTAAGGATGAGTTTGGTATACATTATTAATCTTGAACATCAAGAAGTAAAATTAGTTAAGTCTTAAAATTCCTTGACAATCAATTCAACCTCTCCTTTATTATTCACTTAGACTAACAAACATGGTTATCAACCTACAAAAGTGTATCTTTAGAGCATCTTCAAGTAAATTTCTTAGATATATGGCCATTGAACAAAGAATGGGAGCCAACTCAAAAAAGACTCAAGTCATCCTTGATATTTAGGACCCCCTACCTCCCCCGGTTAGTCAAGGAATCCAACAGTTTACGGGATGGATAATTGTACTTAACCACTTTGTGTTGAAATTTGTTGATAAGTGCATCGAATATTTCATACTATTGAAAAATCCCTCTAAATTTTGGTGGACTGATGAATGCCAATTTGCTTTCCATGACTTAAAACATTTCTTAGCTTCACCACCTATTGTGTCAAAGCCTGTCCATGGTGAAGAATTATACTTATCTCTCTTGGTCAATGACCGAACTACACCCTTACTTTTGGCTTGATAAGAAAAGGTCGGGAACACAAACTTGTTATTATATTAGTTATATCCTCCATGGAATTAAACTTAGATACTTCTTCATCAAGAAGTTTGCATTGGCCATTATCATATCAACCTGACAACTCTTGCCATATTTCAAGGAAGACTCAATGATTGTCTTCACAAAGCAGATATTACATAAGCTCAACACATCAGGTCAGGTGGTGAAATATGCTATCAAGCTCATTGCTTATGGTGGTCAATTCTAACCTCAAGAGGCAATTAAGGCTTAAGTTTTAGCTGATTTTTTGGTAAAATGCGCCACTACCCTAAAAGCCACTTAAACGCCAATATCAACCCTCCATGTTGATGCCTCATCCATCAAGGATGGAAGTGGCATTGGTTTTGTGCTTAAGAGACCTATGGGGGCAACCATTGACCATACCTTTAAGTTTGGCTTCTCTATTACCAATAGTGAGGCTAAATATGAAGCACTCATTGTTGGAATGAAACTAACCAAGATAATTGGTGTTTACAATCTCTAGATCTTCTCTAAATCATAACTTATGGTCCACCAAGTCAAAGGCTACTACACCACCAAGGACGATTGATAGAGCTTAATTATACCTATTTTATAGGTAAATATTATACTGCTTTTATAGACATGTTAGAGTAATTTTAGTATAATTTAGTATTTCATTTGTTAATATTTTATTTTGACATTTTATTATACTAATGTGTATATTTTTATATTTTTGATAGGAGAAATGAGTGAAATAAAAAAATATATACATGTTAATGTTAAAATGCACATTATTTTAAGGAAGAAAATTTGGTCCAAGAGCTTTACAACCAAGAAGCTAGACCTTGCTCAAGATTACATGCTGTATATTATAACAAAAGGAGAATCTTCACACCATGTACTCACATTGAAGGATTGCAATTTCAATTATACACGCCTTGTATATCCAAAGCCAGGTCGTATATTTATTTTACTTGCACGACAATTGAGATACAATTGTATCTTGTGGGTTGATTAAGCTTAATTATACCTATTTTATAGATAGATATTATAGTATTTTCATAAACTTTTTAGTGTAATTTTAGTATAATTTAGTACTTTATTTGTTAACATTTTATTTTAGTACTTTATTACACGAATGTATATATTTTTGATAGGAAAAATGCAAGAAGTTAGAAAATATATACATGTTGATAAAAAGCATGTGTAATTTTTATGAAGAAAATTAGATAAGAGGGCTTCATGGGCAAAAGTCCAGGCTGTGTTCTAATAAGTATACGCTGTGTGCTTACACCAAGGAAGACAATTACGCTGTGTATGGCAGGTTCAAAAAGTCTTGAATTGCAATTTTAATTCATATACACTGTGCTTTTCGATCTAAGTCGTGTATCTTTTGTCTTATGTGAGAATTAGAAACATTCAAGAAATATATAATTGCATTTTGTAGGTCCATTTCCATTTGTGATTCCTTGTAATGTAAATAGTAGACCTTGTAAATAGAATAGATAAGTACAAAGTAGAGAATAAACAATAGAAAATAGATTGTTTTTTCTCTTAATTAGTTTAGGTTTTTAGAAGAGTAGTTTTATTTTCTTTTCAAATTTCAACATCGGGAATAATATGACAATATTTGATCCTGAATTAAAGATTGGAACTCCTTACATATTGTTTTAGTTCTTTTTAATATATTCTTGATTTAGATATTGTCTTCTTTATTTTTTTTCATGTGAGCTTTATTGATATTGTTAATTGGATACTTAGTCTATCGATTAATGAATTGATTGTTTATTGAAGTTTTAAATTACCTAATTACGACAACATATATTTTGATTCTATTAGAATATATGTTAATTAGGATTGAGTTACGAGACTTTTCCTAATTGATTATTATGAATTGGATAGTTTAGATTAAAGAAGGACATAATGATGTGCTTTTTAATTCAATTAAGTTATAGAACAAGAAATGATTGATTTAATTTATCATTTGTTTAGCGGTAGAGAGGATAAATTGGTTAATCTTGGGTACTATTCACATTGCAAGAAGAAATTCCACATAGAGTATAATTACTTTAAAACTAAACCTATTAAAGATACTCTATTCACATTAATTGATATTTTTATTTATCTAGTTTACAATTGAATCTTTTGAAGATGTTGAATGTCCTTATTGAATTACTTTGTTAGGTTCGCTTTTAGAATTTAATTATTTAACAAATAATGGATTTTACTTGCTTAGATTTAAAAGGGATTAATACTAATAAAAGTTAGTGAACATTCTCTATGGGTTAGACCTAGTTTTCATCAGTTTTATTATTGCATACGTCCTAATGCACTTGCTAGTAAAAATATGCTTTTGTTATTAAAAAGTAGAGTTAGGTTCAACATATCACAAGCCTACTTCCATATGTGATTCCTTGTATTATAAATAATAGGCCTTGTAAATAGAATAGCATGTAGAAGAGTGCAGTGCAGATTATTATTTCTCTCATTCAACTAGTTTAGGGTTTAGAAGAAGAATAGTTTTATTGTACTTTTTGAAATTCAACATTGGGAATAATAGGAAGTGGCATTTGATCTTGAATTAAAGATTAGAATTCTTAAATAGGCTGTTTTTACTCTTTTTAATATATTCATAATTTGAATACTGTTTGCCCTATTATTTCTCTTGTATACTTTATTAATATTGTTAATAGGATATTTGGATTATCAGTTAATGAATCTTGTTGGTTGAAATCTTTGATTCCTTAATACTAAAAATTGTTGGAATATGTGTTAATTAAGATTGAGTTGTGAGACTATTTCTAATTGATTATTGTGAACTGGATAATTTGGATTAAAGAAGGGCATAGCAATATGCTCTTTAATTCAATTAAAGTTTTGGAACATGAAAAGATTAATTTATTGAACTTATCTAGTGATAGAAATGATAGATTGGTTAATCCTGGATAACTAGTCACTTCATGAGAAGGAATTTCACTTAGAGCTTAATTGCTTTAAAATTAAATCTGTTAAAGACTTGGTGTTACATTAATTGATTATCTATCTATTTGATTTACAATTGAATCCTTTGAAGATGTTGAATATCCCATTAATTCGCTTTAATAGATTAGTTTTTGGAATTTAATTATTTAACAAATCTTTGATTTTAGTTGCCTAGATTTAAACAGGACTAACACCAATAAAAGTTAGTAAGCATTCCTTGTGGATTTGACTTTGTTCTCATCAGTTTTTGGCATTGTTATTAGGAAATGTTTTATGCTAGTTTCAGTTTTTAGGATTGTTTAGAGCTAGATGCATTGTTTGTTTACATTCTTTGTTTAGTTTCGTTTTCTTTGTTTATTTTCTTGTAATTTCTTTTTTATTATCTAATATATACTTCCTTTTATTTTATTTTTGTAGGAAATTTTGTTAGAGGATCGTTTGAGCATAAGATAGTTATGGATGATCAATGTGTATGATTTTTTTCCACTATGTTCTACTGTATAGCTTCAAGTACAAATTCTTTCTTTCAAGCACTATAAGGGCAAATCATTACATGAGACATGGTTAAGATTCCAAAACTTGATGAACAGATACCCATATCATGATATTGCCACCTAGAACTAGCTGTTCATATTTTATGATGGGATTAGATATCAAGATTAATTTGAGATTAAAATATTGTTGGAAGACCATTGACAAAAATGCTAGTGATGCAAGCTATTAAAATAATTGATGAATTGGTATAATTTGAATATGATGAATGACCCCCCTCTTTAATGTTGTGATCTCAGCTCTAGAAAAAGAGAAGAGTACCAAAAAATTATTGAGGCATTTAGAATAGAAGTCGAAAGAAATAATTGAAAGATAGAGTTCAACCATTCGAAGGTTAGAGACTCAATTAGCATAAGTAATAGAGTTCTTGACCACCACACTAGTAGTTGTAAAGGCAAAGCAATTATAAGAGAATCCATGTGAGAAAAAGAAGGAACTAAAATTTTTTGAGTCTACTAAGGATGAGGAAAAGCAAGAATGGCTAGTGACTGTATCTAGAGACTCAAAAGTTGATTACAACATTTAAGTAGCACGATACGTGAAAAAAGAAGAGAAACCAATCTAGGAAGTAGCAGTTGAGAAGCTTGCTAATATGACTATAGAAGGGTTTGAAAGATTAAAGAGACAAATTCAACTGAGCTAGTTAATGCAATACATTTGAGGCTAGGCAAGAAAGTTGAATCTTAAGAATACTAACTTCTACATCAAAATCAAAAGAAGAAATGGTATAGTTTAATTGCACTAGTGAAGTGCATGAGCCTAATGTAAAGTAATGTGCACTAACTGTACCCTTTCCAAAGTGGCTGAAGAAATAGAAAAAGGATGAAGACTATGAGTCATTCTTAGAGACGTTTAAGAAGTTGGAAATTAATATCCCTTTGGTAGAGTTACTTGAGTGGACACCTCATTATAGATGCAGTTTAAAAGAAATCATGGCTAAGAAAAGGAAAATAAATGGGCGAGAAATAGTCATATTATCTCAAGCATTCACTGAAGCATTGAAGGACACCCTTCCTCTCAAATTAACTAATTTAGTAAAATTCACTTTAGATTGAACTATACAAGATCAAAATCTTAAGAATGTGTTATGTGATATTGGTGTAAGTATAAATGTGATGCCTTTCTTTGTGGCAAAGAAATTGGGATTAGGGGTTGCATTCAGAAGAATTGAGATGACAATTCAATTGACTAATGGTTCCTTTAAAAGATGAAAAGGAGTGATTGAGAATTTACTTTTGAAAGTGGATAAAGTTATATTCTTGATAAGCTTTGTAGTCTTAGAGATAAAAGAAGATCTAGAAATTCCTATCATCCTTGGGGGTCCATTCTTAGCTATTGCTAGAGCTATGCCGTAATTGATGCAAAAAACAACAAAATGGTATTGAGAGTAAGAAATAATGAGTTGTGTGTAACTATTAGAAAGCGATTGAAAGAGAGAGGCCCTTAGTCCATTAAATTACATATGATATGGGACACTTTGATGATGATAGGGAAGCTCTAACAACCAGAAAAGGGATTGTTAAAAAAGTGCTTCAAGGATTTGAATCACCTTAGTAAAGGGAAGTAGGAAGCATTGAGCTAAAATGTTAACCAAAAGCACTTCTTGAAAGGAAACCTAAGTTTTGTTTAATTTTTCTACATCCTTTATTTTGTTTAATTACTCCACTTACAATTATTTTTTTATCTAGTAGCTTACACAAAATTTTTGAACTTTTAATTATTTTATCACTTCATGGTTTGTATGGTGTATTATAGTTGGTAGTGTAGGAATTAAGTGGGAAAAACTTGGCTAAGGAAGGGTTAATGATTCAAAGAGAGCTAAAGATCCAAGTGGATCATGGGTGAGAAGCAAGACCATGATCTAGGGCATGCTACTCTTATCATAAGTAAGTAAATTAGCAATTACACGGTGTATGTATTAGACTTGAAGTAATTATATGCTGTGTACCTCTTGATTCAACTTATGGTGTAGGCTAATTCCTATACACCATGTACAACCCACTAGTAAAAAAAAAAAAAAAAAAGAAAAAGAAATACGAAGTCACATACATGGCATGCACAAGGAAACGTTGTATACCCTCCTAATGAAAAAACACGGCCTGTATTAGACACTTACAATAGTACTTGCTGTGTATTTGTCATCTAAATCCCTAATTAACTTCCTTTTCATAGAATCAACACACACACTTTCTTCTACTTGTCACTCTCAATTTTACACTTTTACATACCTATGTAAGAACACTTACACTCTTACACACATCTATCCACATGTTGTGCTTTAATAATCCAAAACAAGGTATGTTTTTCATCTCTATCTCTCTACACTCTCTTTCTATCATGTTTATTTCTACATGCATGTGTATTTTCTTTGTTTCTCTCTCTCTCTCTCTCTCTCTCTCTCTCTCTCTCTCTCTATACATTCCATGCTTAGGGTTTGAAATTTATGATTTTAGAAAGATATTGGTGTTTTATGATTGTTAGATCTTTATTTCTCCTTGTTAAATGTAGGCATTTTCATAATTAGTTGATTATTTCCATAGATATTGCCCTTGAAATTCATAGACAAAGCATAGTATGTGATAGGAATAAGCTAATAGGCCTCCTTACCCACTTCCAAGCAAGAGGACTAGCTAACATGGTTTATCAAGTTTTGAACCATTGCCTTACTCCAGAAGAAGTCGACTTGTCAAGCCAATCTAATATGTCTGTGCTTCTAAGCTAACATGAATTCAACCTCCTCTTCATATATGAGTAAAGCTTGGCTAAGTTGTTTAAGAGCTCAACGTCAAATGTGTCAATCTGTTTTATAAACTGTTCTCCAACTGCCGACCTTATCCCTTTGCCTCATAGTTTGTTACGTGCCACATCTACTAACCCCTCTCAAGGAGTGGCATGTCCTATGACTCATAACCCCACTACTTGATAGTAAACACTCTCCTTTTGGGCATTATTCATCCTTTCTTTTTCAATTTTTGTAACATTAATTTTACCTCTTTTAGTAATTTGATATGTTAGATTATAGCCCTAGCAAGATAGGCATAAAAACACTGTGATAACCCATTATAAATCATCTTCGTCTCTTTTAATTAATGGAAAAGTTCTACTGAGTTAGTTTTCTTTTCTTTGAGAAAACCCCAATCTTAGCTCATATTAACCCTTAAATAAGGTTATATGGTGAGTGACCCTACAACTTAGACCGGCGAGTCACATCTTATGTGTTGTTAGCTATGTTGAACTTGGGTAGTGTGTTACATCTATTGAGTTGCTCATAGGATAACTTAACCTCCTACCTACATTTATCTACCCGAACCCATTTCCCCTTTTCTTCAATAGCTTTGAAGGACCCACCTACACAATGGTAAGTCCTTGTTAGAGCCTTATTGTAATTGTTTGTGTTCTATGATGCATCATCTTGGTATCAAAGCTCAAGATTTTGAGAAGAGCTATGAGCTAAGTTATCGATATGAGTATTTGTTGAGCAACGTTGAGATTGTGTAGGAGTTTGGAATTGTAGTGTTAGTCGAAAATATTATGGTTGTATAATACTATTTTGTGTAGGTCTGAGTGTTCTCTTGTGCCATATTTTCGTTGTTTGAAAACAGAGTAGGGATTGCTAAGCAGAGTGTGGTGGTTGTAGTTGTTGAGGAGGGTAATAATAGTTGTTGATTGTGTGTAGGTTATTGTTCCATTGTCAAAACAAGTGTAGTGGTTACTGGACTATTAGGTGTTATAGTATGGTGTTTTATTGGGTATTGTTAAAAAGATGACAAATCCTAGTGTCAATGTAGTAGTTGGGGGCAATGAAAGTGACGCTTTAAGAAGAGGTTGATGTATGGAGTGAACTCCAAGAACCACGGACAAATGGGTGGACCAACTTTCTAAGCTGCTGGAAAATATGTTAACCATGATAAAAAGAGAAACTACAGTTTGTGTAGAAAGAGCTTGTCAAGTTGATGAACAAACTATTGATGAAACTTTAAAGGAACTTTGAGCTAATTATCGGCGAAATTGACCTAATCAAGAAGTTTGATGAAGAAGAGAATTTTACCTAACTCGCAACATTTGGGTTGGAGGAGTTGAGTGAAGAGTCAATGGAAGGGTCGACATAGTAGAGGAAGGAGAAAGTGATGACTAGTTCTATGAAGTCAATGAGAGATTAGATTGAATACTATGAGGCTAACCTAATAGAACTATATGCCCTGTTTGACACTTTTAAGGAAGAGTAGGTCACCTTGCTTGCCTAAGGATCAACCTTGATGAAGAAGGATGTGGAACTCGAGCACCCAGAAGAATTGATAATAGTAGAGTTCAAATTTTGAGCTACTCAAGGTGTGGTAGTACTATTGAATACTTAGATTAGGAGGAGTGAGTAGAAAAGTTGTTTGAATGTAGCTAGTATGATGAGGAAGATGAGGTAAGGCTTGTTGCCCTTGAATTCATTGGGTATGCCTACATGTGGTAGAAGAAGTTGTAGTAGATGCGAAGAAGGGATGGAAAATGAGGTATGAGAACATGGGAAGAAATGAAGAGAGTCATATAAGGTAGATTCATTCTTGATTCCTATTATTAGGATACTTTTGATAAGTTGCAAGAACTAAAATAAGAAAATCGATCTATTGATGATACAAGAGTTCCAAATGTTGATGATTAGATGTAGAGTAGATGAACTTAAGGCTTGAACTATTTCCAAATTCATTAGTAGTCTAAGAAACGAACTTGGAGAAACTGTCAAGGTAAAATTTTTTCACACCCTTAAGGAAGCTATCAAGGTTGCCTAACGTATTGAGAGACAAAGAAAGAGTTGACCTAACTAAGCTCCATCTTTCCAACTTATCTAGGGGGGTAGCAAGAAACCCAATAGCTCAATGCTTGGTAAGAAGGAAGGATAGATGTAGTATGTAGAAGGACTTAGGTTGGAAAAAGGAGGGAAAGAGAAGGAATTTGAAAAGGGGTAGATCTTAAGAAGAAAAATAAGTTAGATAAAGTGCTTCAAATGGAAGGTTTTTGGGCATATGGTTGCCCATTTTCTGAATTGTCTAACTATGGTAATTAAGGGTGATGTCCAAACCTTTGAAGTGTATGGTACTAACGAAGAAGTTAGTGAAGCTATGAAAAAAATGGAAGACGGAATAAAGGTAGAAGTTACAGGAGATAACATTTATCTAGAGGAAGGAGACATGCTAACATTCATTGTCCGTTGAGCTTTGAGTGTAGAACCTAATGAGGAGAATGAACAGTAAGAGAATCTTTTTCATTCTACATGCAAGATAATAGATCGACTTTATGCATTAATCATTGATAGTGGTAGTTGTACAAATGTTGCATCTACGAGGTTAGTCGAGTAATTACAATTGCTAACTTCTTTACATCCTAAGCCATACAAACTTTACCGGTTAAATGAGAGAGGATCATTGCATGTTACTAAATAGGTGTTGCTACTAATTTCCATTAGGAGTTTTAAGGATGAGATTGTGTGTGATGTGTTTTCGGTCTGTGCATCTCGCATTTTACTTGGCTAATCTTAGTTATTTGATAGACAAGTCATGAGTGAAGAGTGTAAGAATACCTACACATGTGAGATGGATGGTCGACTTGCTATACTTTTTCCAATGACATTAAGCTAAGTTAAGTCAATGAACCAAGAATACTTTGGCTATGAGTTGATCTGAATTAAGAGGTGCTATCAAGTTTGATGAGCCAACCTTCTTACAAATATAAAGACTGTTGGAATTGAAAGAATAAACTAACTTACCTAAAGAGATCTAGAATTTGCTAAAGAAATTTGTCTATCTATTGCCTGAAGAGTTACTAGGTAGGTTACCACCAAAACGAGGAATAAAGCATGGAATTGACTTACAGTTAGGAGCCGTTTTACCAAATCAACCAGCTTATTGGATGAATCTTGAGGAAGCTGGTGAGTTATAAAGGTAAGAGAATGAACTAATCAAGAGGGGTACATTAGAGAAGGTTTGAGTCCATGTGTTGTGACTATGCTGTTGGTTCCTAAGAAAGACAAAAGATAGAGAATGTGTTTGGACAACTGAGCTATTAACAAAATCACTATCAAGTATAGGTGCTTGATCCTAAGGTTGTATGATATATTGGATGAGCTGTATGGTGTGATAATATTTTCAAAAATTTGTGCTGAAGTCTAGATATCACTAAATCCGCATGTGAGAAGGCGATGAGTAGAAAACAACCTTTAAGATAAGGCATAAGGTTATATGAATGACTTGTGATGCCATTTGGCCCATTGAATGCCCTAGGTATTTTCATGAGGTTGATGAAACATGTGCTAAGGAATTAGATAGGAAAATTTGTTATGGTTTATTTTGATTACTATCTAGTATATAGTTTTGATTTGCCTAGCCGTGTTAATCATCTTCAAGCTATCTTTGAAGTATTATGAATTGATAAACTATTTAGTAATTTGAAGAACTGTTGTTTCTATCAAGAAGAGGTCATGTTTCTTGGGTATGTTGTTAGTGTTGGAGTCCTAAGAGTTAACAAGGATAAGATTTGAGCTATTATCGCGTAGCCTATCCTGACCTTGTGTGCAAATGTACATAGTTTCCATGGCTTAGCTTCTCTCTATTATAAGTTTTTTCAGAACTTTGGTTCTATTATTGAAATCCTTACCGAGCTCATAAGGAAGAGCATTGAATTTCATTAGGGTAGCAAGGAAGAAGAAAGCTTTTCCGACCTAAACAAGAGGTTGACTTTAGCACTAGTGCTATCATTACCAGAGTTCAGTAAGGGGTTTGAGCTAGAGTGCAATGCTTCTAGCATAGGAATTAGTATAGTGCTCATGCAAGATTGCTGACCTATTGTAAGTTCATTTAGAACTTTAGTTTTGCTATTGCACCATTTTCTAAGCTCATAAGGAAGAACATTGAATTTCATTAGGAAAGTAAGGAGGAAGAAAGCTTTGCCAAGCTAAAGAAGAGGTTGACTTTAGCCTTAGTGTTATCATTGTTAGATTTTAGTAAGGTGTTTAAGTTAGAGTACGATGCTTCTAGCATAGGAATTAGTGCATTGCTCATGCAAGACTGTCAACCTATCACATAATTCTTTGAGAAATTGAAATGATCCACTCTAAACTACTCAGTTTATGAGAAAGAATTATACATGCTCATTTGAGTCTTATAGACTTAGCAACATTACCTATTACCAAAAGAGTTTTCCATTACTTCAATCATTAGACCTTAAGGTACTTGAGAAGCTAACCAAAGCTATTGGAGCAAAAAATCAAATGGGTTGAGTTTCTTCAAGGATTTTCATTTATGATTAGATATAAGAAGGTAAAGACGAATGTATGCCTTATTTAGATGGCATACACTACTTTTTGACCTTCAAACTAAGCTGATGGGATTTGTGAGTATCAAAAAGTAATATTTGCAAGATGAATATTTTGGTCTAATCTATGCCTAGTGCCAAGAAGGGAGGATATTAATTATTTTGTTGAAGATCACCTATTATGAGCTGGAAAACTATGTGTGTTAACCTATTCTATGTGAGAGTTACTCATTAAAGAGGCCTACAGTGGAGGCCTAGTAGGTCATTTTAGGGAAGGGAGAACTTATGAGTTGTTAAAATCAAGGTTTTACTAGCCGAAGATAATAAGGGATGTGCATTAGGTTGTTTAGTGATGTGTGATTTGTAGAGAGGCTAAGAGCTAAGCTGTATAAGGGAAGGCTATGTTGTTGCTTGTGTTGACCAAATGTTGGACTGATCTAAGTATAGATTTTGTTCTTGGTTTGCCTAGAACAACATGAAGAAAGGATGCAGTGATGGTTGTTGTTGATGAGTTTAGCAAGATGACACATTTTGTGCCCTACCACAAAACTAACGATAACGATGCTTTGTTTATCTCTTTTCTATTTTTGTAGGAGATTGTAAAGCTTCATGGAGTCCTAAGGAGTATAGTATCTGATAGAGATCCAAAATTCCCGAGCCATTTCTAGAAGACCCTATAGGGCCAACTAAGGACCAAGTTGCCATTCAGCACATCATGCCACCCACAAATAGATGGTCAGACAAGGGTCATCAACAAAACATTAGGATCTCTACTCCTAGCTATTGCTAGAAGAAACCAAGAAGAGTGGGATATCTACTTACCTATTGTTGAATTTACCTACAACAAATTTGTCTATAGCATAATAGCCAACACCCCATTCAAAGGAGTCATTGGTTTCGATCTAGAGTTACTACTAGATCAGATCCAGTACTTCAAGCTGAGCAAGGTGATCTAGAAGCTAAAGACTGAGCTAGAACCCTATAACAAATCTACTTAAAGATAGCCGAATAACTAAATCGAGTAGCTGAAAGGTTAGCTTAAGGGAGCTAGGGACAGAGGATAGGGAAATTGCTCTAGCTAAGAGATCTTATATGGTTACATCTCAACAAGGAAAGGTTGCCACATAAGAGGAAGCATAAGCTCTTACCCTGAGTTAAAGGTTCTTTCCAAGTACTTTAGAGGATCAATGACAATGCCTATAAGCTCGACCTTCCAGAAGGGTATGAAGTCTCTAATGTCTTTAACATCGTTGATGCAAGCTCATACGTACTTGAGGAAGACACCCTGGAAGGACACTTAGAGGATTTGATCCCAAATCCTAAACAACTCGAAGGGAGTTATAAGAATCAGCTAATAAGCCCCCTTTACCCACTCTTAAGTAAGAAGACTAGTTAACATGGTCAGCTAAGTTTTAAAGCATCACCTCACTCCAGAAGAAGTAGACCTATTATGTTGATTTGATATGGCTGTGCTTCCATTCAAACATGAGTTTAGCCTCCTCTTCATGCATGAGCAAGATCTATTGGAGTTGTCTAAGAGCTCAATGTTGGATGCACCGATCTGTTTTACACACCATTCTCTAACTTTTGACCTTATCCCTTTGTCTTTGAGCTTGTTACGCACCACATCTCTTACCCCTCTCTAAGAGCCATGTGTCCTATGACCTGCAATCCCACTATCTAATAGCAAATATTCTCTTTTTGGGCATTTACAAATTTTTCCTTTCTTGTACAATTTTTATAACATTAATTTTACTCCTTTTAGTGATTTGGTATGTTGGACTGTAACCCTAACAAGTTAGGTATAAAAACCCTATGATACTTCGCTGTAAATCATCTTCGTCTCTTTCAATTAATGGAAAAGTTCTACTAAGTTAGTTTTCTTTTTTTTTGAGAAAACCCCATTCTTAGCTAATATTAACCTTTAAGCAAGGTTGTGTAGCGAACGACCCTATAACCCATATCAGTGAGTTACATCTAACGTGTTGTTGGCCGTGTTGAACTTGGTTGGTGCATTACAACAATTGAGTTGCTCACAGGTTAGCTTAACCTCTTATCTACATTTGATTGCTTCGAAGAACACACCCATGCTATGGTAAGCCTTCTTAGAGGTTTATTGAATGTCTTTGTGTTTCGTGATGCATTAACATGTATGTGTAGAATTTCATAGTCCTTATTATTTGTGTGAATTTTTTTGCACTCCTTTAAGTATTTCTTCACATAAAAATTGTATCTTTTTGCAATGCGATGTTAGTTAAGATGCGGTTTTGTTAGATTTGTCAAGTTGGTGCAACTTTTATATAACGAATCAAATTATCTACACTCATATTGTTTTGATTTTTTGGCTATGGAATTAGAAACTAGTTGTTATCTAATTTTTAATTTTTGGGCTTAATAGCATTAGTTTTCATGTGTGCTTTGGACAAAGTTATGCTCAAATGTCCATTTTATTTCTCTATACTGATTAAGCTCTTCCATAGTATCACATGATAAGTATAGGGAATTTATTTATTGAAATGAGTCCTTATTTTCATGCAAGAAAATGCCAAAAGGAAGGAGGCAAATAGAGGCAACCCTTAAGCTTGATATTCATTAGGTAATCCATCTAATGCTTTAATTTCATAACCATAAAGAGATTGGTTGACACATGTTATATCAATTTGGAAGTACTTTGGAGAGTTGAGTTAGCAGACTAGGTGAGACCTTTAATTTCTTTTGGTAGTTAGGATAAATTATTCAAGATTAGGGAGCTTACTTTAGTGTTCCTTACAACTTTTAAGCTGTAAAAGGATGATGTTACCCATGGAGTGGATAATGAAATATACTACCGAGTGAATGTTCAACCTTACATGATGAATGTAACTCATTTTTTTTTTTTTTTTTTTGTGATAACGAGATTGTATGATGGGTAGTGTTCTAGGAGTAGCTACCTGTTTGTTAGCCTTTAGGGTTTGATGAAAGAGGATATTGGAGTGTGATTATATATGATCCTATAAGATCTAAGACCTCTACTTTGAAAGTGCTAGCTCATTGATATATCCATGGGTTGCTGACGCACATATTAGTTAGTAGAGGAGATAGCAATGGTGTTGTAGATACTTATGATATGTTTTACCTACACAATATCATTGAGAGAAGACCGGTGCATTTGGGAGTGATCTTGGTGTAGACACTCTATTTTTGCCATTCTTTATTTTTATTTTAGTCTTTTTTTATTTTTGGGCTGGGTTTACCAAAAAAAAAAAAATGGAAAAAATAAAAAAAAAATTATAAATTAATTTTTTTTTTAAAATACAAAGTTTCAAAAGTATCAAATCGAGTCAATTTAGGGTCGATCAAATAATAGGTAGAAATATACGTATAATTTAGAAAATTCGAGTCTTTAAATAATTGATCTTCATTAGAAAAATACTTTTTAAAAATAGTCTTGTAGAGCATAAAGTGGATTTTTATCCAATTTAAAAATATTTTAATTGGACTAAACAAAATGGACGTAAGATTTATTAAATGGTTAGCATGTGTATTTTAGGCCATGGTCAATTTAAAACAAGATGGATTAGGTCAGGCCCAAGATAGAAAGCCTAAATAGATTGTGAAGCTTCTAGAAATTGAAAGTGAATTAGATTGAATCATGATTAGATAATTCGAGAAATTGACAAATCTAAAGTGGATATTGTTATATCTTATGAATATTAGATTTGTAAAGATTGAAACCTGATTAAAAAGATCCAAAAGATTTAAAATATAAAAAAAAATCAAAATTACTCATTTATAAATAGTGGATTTCGACCATAAAAAAATCATAATTCCACTTACACAATTTTTCTGACTCCCACGAATAGCAACCTTCATAGTCCATACTTCGTACATTACATGTCTCACTCACAACACTGCACCACTCCAACCTGACTTAAACACACCATTTGCATCCTCTAGACCATCGCATAATCCCTTGACAACCTCAGTTGACAACCACAGCAGCTCCTTCAATCCCTAAATCATGAACCCTATGCTCACTTGACCACACATAGCAGTGACTAGCCAACTCAACCTTACGACTATTTACAAACTCTCTCTTGCAACTACAGTCAAAGCACCACTACCATCGCTTGATTCTTCAAACATTGTCAAGTCACCACAAAACACTTCGGTGTTGGTGCTAGCCTCAATTTCACCAATCACTTCCTTATGAAAGTTTAAGTAACCATTTGATCTTGTGTCTAGAAGTCCCCATATGAAGTTGAATTTGTTGTTGCCATTGGTGACCTGAACCTAAGTCGATCTGACTTGCAAACAACTTCCTAAACCTGCTATTGGATTCGACTCGTGCACAAGTAATTGTAATAGGTTTTATTTTAGTGCTAGTTTTTTTTTTTTAATTATATGATATATTTATCTATTGTTATCTTTGTGAGTTTTTTGTGTCATATTAGTTTTTACACAATCAGGATTTTATCTAGAATCATCACTAATCTGAGTCTTTACAAGTCTTTTATGTTGATTCTTATTGATTTGTGTTTTTTGCATCTCTTGCATAAATTGCATGTTTTAGCATAAAGTTGCATACTTTTAGTCAAAATTGTATATTTTAATAAAATTTAATATTTTTGTTAGAAATTGCACTTCTATAAGAAATTTGCATCATTTGTTTAAATTTGCATGTTTTTCATTAAATCTATATTTTTAAATAAAGTTGGTATTTTAAGGATTTTTGGAAAAATCATTTTATCACTTGTTAGTTTATCATGAAATAAAAAAATTTTTAATTGGTATTTTTTTTCCATGGTTAGGCATATTGTCAATAGTAATTGTATTTTATTTTCATAAAATAGTATGTTTTCTATGATAATTCTATATTAGCATATTTTCATAAAACTTGCATATTTTATTTATTTATTTATTTATTTTTCTTGTCTCATTTAGGTGCTTTTGGATTTTTTTTTTATGTTATGTCACGCAGTAGTTTTTCCTAAAATAAAAAAAAAATACTAACTCA
The DNA here is from genome assembly GCA_024138015.1 of Lumnitzera littorea. Lineage (NCBI taxonomy): Eukaryota > Viridiplantae > Streptophyta > Magnoliopsida > Myrtales > Combretaceae > Lumnitzera > Lumnitzera littorea. Next base: position 68,906,855 of record JAMXBB010000008.1, read on the forward strand.
AAGTCTTTTTTAAAAATTATGTCTTTAGTTTTTTTTTTTAATTAGGAATAAAAATTAGGTTTTCTAAAGTATTTTTTAACAAAAATAAATTGATTAAAAAATGTAAACTTGGCCCATTTTTAAAAATAAAATTTGTTGACCTACTAAAGTTTTTCTAAAAATGAGAACTACAGTCGATTTAATCTTGATTAACGGGTACGTAAGCACCATTAAGGTAACTATAAAATAGTTTATTTTCTTTTCATTTATTAGGGAAAATTCGTAATAAAAGTAATTACAAACAATCATTTTAATGTATTTTTACATTTTTGCGTGTTTTTATATTTTTAGACAAATTCCAAAAATAAAAACCCATTAGTTAGTTTCTTAAATTTGTATATGGTACTTGGTATTAATAAGTTAACTCTCGAATTTAGATTTTCTGGTTAAATTTTCTGAAAAATTAATATTTTTATAGAAAATTTGTAGACTAGTAGCTAAATTAGGGTTTCCCTACCTAAAAACCCCAAGTTGACTTTTTACTAGTCGAACTAATTGGCGACTCTAAATTATTTTTTTAAAATATTTTTTTTAAGGAAAATGATTTTCCTTAATTTTATGTTGAGTAATTTATATTAAGTGGGTTAGGTTTAATATAGGTTAAATTAAGGAAAACCGAAATAAGGCTTGATACTTAGCATTTATTTTTATCCATTGTCAAGAAATTGACAAAAGAAATGGTAATATTTGCATTGGACCATATATTACAAAACTGGTAAAAGGAATTAGATGTTTTGAGGGCATTGAAAATTTGTGGTATCTAGAGTACTAGATGAAGCTAATTAAGCTTAGTTCTTTAAGGACTACAACGATGGTGCTTAGGGGTTCAAGGCGAGAAGCTAATATCGATAATAAGATGGATGGGGATGCAGAGGACATACTATAAGAGCTATAGCTTATTCCATTAACTATTGTAAGAATTTATGAAGCTTTTAGTTCTAATGCACCATTGCATGCTAGAATGGATGGATTAGAGGGTTAGATGGTTAAGATGATTAGGAGGTATGATAGATTGTCTAAATAGTAAACTTGACTCAACACTAGAGTAGACCAATACATGGAACTTTTTACAGCTTAGGTACACCTTCACCTTCTACTAGCATTATTTGAGGAAAAGGATGGCACAAAGGAGGAGGAGCATTAGTAGGATGTATGTTTATGATATATTTGCTAACTTATGCAATTTTCTTTATTATTTTATATCTTTTATAGTTAAAAAAGGATTAGCCTTGCTAGTTCCAATGTTGTTTTTCGATGGACTTTGATGTGTGAAGGAGGAGTAATAGTAAAATGTACATTTAGTTTAGTTTTCTCGTAGCATGTTAGTTTTAGATCTAGTGTTAAAGCATTTAAACTGGGGAAGTGATGGATTACTAATCTCTAGCCCTCTTACTTACATACGCCTCCAAGGCCTTTAGTCTCTCTTCAGGAAGGTTCTCTCTCATCAACCTATTGATGACGAGAAATAGTATACTGAAGAACGGTAGGTGAACTCCCTTAGAACTCAACTTGGGTACACCTTGCTTTGTGTGATCCCTTAGGCTATTACTAAGAAGTTATGTGATGAGAACTCCCTATCAAGTGCTGAAAATTAACCCTTATTGTATGGATACTTCTCATTTGGCCTACTTCTACTACATAGTAGCATTCCTTAGTCATGGGTTGTTACTAAGAAGTCATGTGACGAGAACTCCCTATCAAGTGTCGAAAATTTACCCTTATTGTATGGATACTTCTCATTTGGCCTACTTCTATTACATAGTAGCATTCCTTAGTCATCTTGACAACTCCAAATGTTGTCCATCCACAACCCCTACATCATGGTCTAACTCAGCTACTATGCCCAAAGATTCCTTAGTATAGACCAATTGATGAGCTGCCACCTGTCCTTTTACTTGACACTGTACTATTATTCCTTTTTGTCATTTATCCTTTTTACCCTTTTTCAAATGTACTAGGAATCTCTTTTTCATGCATACCTTTTGTAATTTTCCTTACGTATATTGTTGCCATATGGACTTACTATAAATAGTCCCTTCTCTTTGTGGCTGCATCATCTTACATTCCTTTCAAACATTGAATGCATTTGTCCTTACGAGATACTCCTCTCCAAGACCATTTTCCATACACTCTTATCTAGTCTTGCCGAATAGCTTAAGATTAGTGGCGAGTGGACCTTAACATTTACTTATGCATCACATCAAGTGAAGTGTTAAGTCATATTGTGTTCATTAGTGAGTAATATCCTCCGAGTAGCTTCACATAAGCTATTACATTCAGTTTGCTAACCTATCCCTTTTATTTTCTTCAATATCTTAAAGGACCCATTTGATTTTTACCTCCTATGATAACTCATAATGATTACTAAGCTCCTAGACACATCATATAATCTTAGTATTAGAGCTTGAGGTTGTGACCGACAGCTATATTGTAAGAGTTCCTACTGGCTTGCTATTTGTTATACTTGTTTTCATTTGGAAGAACAGAGTAAGTTCTTAAGTCACTATTCGATTGGTATTTTTTGTTTGAGTAAGAATTTCTTGTGTAAAGAAGCTTTGTATTGAGAATATTGAATCTTAGTGTTTAAGGAGAGATTAATGATGCTAAGAGTGATGCCCATGGCTGTGATTGTGTTGCATAACAAACCCTACGAACTATTGCTGAGCAGATACAAGACCTTGCAACCATTGTAGCTAATCTAGTTGTTTTTGTACAAAAGGGTCATAGAGATTAGGCCGTAAGAAAGAGTTGTTGTTGAATAAGGTCATGAAAGGAGAGATAGGTCGAGAAGGCAAATGGATGAACAATGGGACCTAAGGTCCCTTCAAATGAGCTAAGCTCTACCTTGACGTACTAATAGAGTTGCGAGAAGGAAACCAGAGTTGGATGAAGTGAAGGAGTATGAAGAGGAGGAGCAATATGTTAGAATAGAAGAGTATGAGCTTAGAGCTCCTAGGGGAACCGAGAATCTCAAAGTATAGATTCTGAGCTTTAATGGGTTTGGTAGTGTTGACAATTAATTAGATTAGGAAGAGAAGATTGAAAAGATATTTGACTTTTATGATTATGAAGATGCTGTTCATATTAGAGTAGCTGCAATGGAGTTTTTTGGATATGCCGCAATGTGGTGGAAGAAGTTACAGAATGTTCGCTTAAGAGCTTGACGAGAAGTTTGAACATGGAATGAGATGAAGAGAGTCTTGAGAAGTAGGTTCGTTCCCAAACACTATGAGTAAGACACTTTTCGATGTCTCTAAGACTTGAGACAAGGTAATAGGTTAGTGGATGATTATGTTTGAGAGTTTTAGTTGCTTACAATCCGATGTGATGTTGACTAGCCTAAGACATTAACTATAGCACGGTTCATTTCTGGGCTAAAAATTGAGATTGGTAACATAGTAGAGCTATAGAGCTTATGACCTTATATGAGGCCATCGGAGTGGCATAGAGAGTCAAAAGGTAGAGGTAGAACCAGATTAGCTGAATGCTAAATAGTTAACCTAGACAGCTGAGCAAAAGTGGTATGCTGAGCCAAACAGGATACGACCATGCACCAAGCAGTTTTGAGGTAGATTGTTGAGAATAAGTGCCAACTCGGCTAGAAGATAGCTGAGGGAAGGGTAAGGTTAAGGAGTTCGAGGTTTGCAAGGACCTAGGTCAGAGCTCAAGTAGGAAGACTCAAGAAATCAAATGTTCCAAATGTTTCAACTTTGGACATGTGGCTAGTCAGTGTTCGAACTGACGTATCATGACCATTAAGGGAGATAAACCTCAGTTTGATGTGGAGAGTGCTAGTGAAGGTGAGGAGGAAGTAAATGAACAAATGATAGAAGAATTTTAGGAAGATCCTGACACAGTAACTCCACTGGAAATAAGAGCCAAATACTGCTTTGTTGTACGATAAACTCTTAGCTCCTTTGCGACTAATGAAAATGAGTAGAGGGAGAACCTCTTCCATACGAACTACTGAGTGAACGACAAATTGGGTGCTTTGATTATTGATGGGGAAAGTTGTACCAATGTCATAGTGCAAGGAGTAGTTAAAGCCACGAAGTTGCCGACTCTCCTGCACCCTAAACCATACAAGATTCATTGGTTGAATGAAAAAGGAGGCCTACTTGTTGCCGAGTAGGTTAGAGTACCCATTATTATTGGTAATAGGTACAAGGATGAAGTATTATGTGACATCCTACCCATGTGCACCTCATACATCTTACTCAGCCGACTATGGTTATTTGACTTGAGGGTATTGCATGATGGGAATAGAAACACCTATATGTTCCAAAAGGATGGAAAGAAGGTTATACTGATGCCTATGAGCACTAAGGAAATATAAGAGTCTCAAGAAAAGGTTGTTTGATCTTTATAGTGGAAATCCCTAATGATTTCGCAAGCTTAATTTTCTCGAGAAGTTAAGGATGAAGAATGTGTGCTCTTATTAGTCAGGAAACTCTTAGCGTTAAGACAAGTTGGAAGCTTACTTGACAAGGTGGAAATATTGCTACAGCAGTATGCTGACCTGTTTCTTGTTGATATGTCGAGAGGTTTATTACCCCTGAGAGGCATTGAACATTGCATTAACTTTTAGCCTGGAGTTACCCTATTGAACTGACCTGCTTACAAGCTCAAACCCAAGCAAGTAGCCGAGCTGAAGAAACAAGTAGACGAGTTGATGGATCGTAGATATGTTTGAGAAAGGATAAGCCCTTGTGTTGTGCCAGCCATACTAGTGTTGAAGAAAGATGGGTTATGGAGAATGTGCATTGATAGCCGTAACATCAACAAAATTACCATTAAATATCGATAGCCAATCTCGCGATTAGATGATATGCTTGATGAGTTACATGGAGCTCACATCTTTTCAAAAATTGATTTGAAGAGTAGCTATCATTAAATACAAATGAAACTTGGAGATGAATGGAAGACGGCCTTCAAAACCAGGGATGGTTTGTTCGAGTGGATGGTGATGCCATTTGGTTTGACAAATGCATCGAGCATTTTTCTGCAACTCATGAATCATGTCTTAAGAACTTTGATTGCTAAATGTGTTGTGGTATACGTTGACAAAATTTTGGTTTATAATGCCAACCTCATTTCTCATGTTAAGCATTTAAGGTCAGTGTTTAATATTCTTTGAGTCGAGAGATTATTCTGGAAATGTGTGTTCTGCTAAAGCGAGATTGTATTCCTTGGATATGTTGTTTCAGAGGGAGGAATCCGAGTAGATGATGAGAAAGTCAAAGTTATTCTTGAGTGGTCGATGTTGACTAATGTTATCAAAGTCAGAAGTTTTCATGGTATAGCTTTATTCTATTGAAGATTCATTTAGAACTTCAGTTTCATAATTGTGTCACTGATTGAACTAGCTAGGAAGGACTTTGATTTTAAGTGGTCCAAGAAAGCTTAGAAAAGCTTTGATAATATAAAGTCCAAATTGACATTAGCTTTCATATTTGCCCAACCAGATTTTGAGAAAGTTTTTAAAGTAGAATGTGATGTGTCTAGAGTTAGCATTGGCTATGTTCTCATGCAGGAGCATCGATTGATAGCCTATTTCAGCAAGAAACTCAGAGGAGCTACCTTGACTTATTCGGCATATGACAAGGAGTTTTATGCCCTTGTCTGAACATTATGAAACTAGCAACGCTGTTTGTTGCTGAGAGAATTCATCATCTACTCAGATCATGAATCTCTCAAATACCTTTGAGGGCAGCAAAAATGTTCTTTGCATCATGCCAAATGGGCCAAGTCCTTAGAGTCCTTTTGCTATGTCATCCGATACAAGAGAGGAAGCACTAACACTGTAGTTGACGCTCTTTCTAGTCATCATATCCTCGTTACAACAATGCAAGCCAAGGTACTTAGATTTGACACCTTACTTGAACAATATGAGCATGATTCGTATTTTGGGCCCTTAGTGGCCAAATGCAACATTGGAGGAGTTGTGGATGGATACTATTTAAGCTAAGGGTTTCTAATGAAGGTTAAGCAGGTTTGTATGCCGAGTGGTTCAATTAGAGAACTACTTGTCCAAGAAGCTCATGCTGAAGGCTTAGCTGGCCACTTTTGAGAAAAGAGAATAGTTGAGATGTTAAAAGAATATTTCTATTGGCCTGGGATGATGAAGGATGTGTGCCAAGTTCTTGAGAGGTACGAGGTGTGTAAGCATGTAAAGGGGAGAAAAGAACTGTATGGAGAGTACACACCCTTGCCTATTCTGAGTGCCATGGACCGACTTAAGCGTGGACTTCATGCTCAGCTTACCTTGAAAGCCGATAAGACATGACTCTATTATGGTGGTGGTTAATCAGTTCAATAAGATGAGCCACTTCATTCCTTGCTATAGAACTAATGATGTTTTATTTGTTGTTAATCTCTTTTTGCAAGAAATTGTGTGGTTGTATGGAGTAACAAGAAGTATTGTTTCTGATTGTGACTTGAAGTTTACGAGTTTCTTCTGGAGAACTCTGTAGAAGAAGCTCGACATTAAGCTTATGTTCAGTGCTTCTTGCTAGCCTAAGATAGACGGCTAGACTGAAGTTGTGAACAGGACAATCGGCAACCTCCTATGAGTAGTTGTTAGGAAGAATTTACATGAATGGGATCTATGCCTACTTATCATTGAATTCGCTTACAATTGCTCAGTTCATAGCTTGATAGGAAGGTCATCATTTAAGGTTGTTTATGGACTTAATTCGAACTTCCCCTTGGATTTAATTATTAGCCCGACCACTCAAGGGGAAAGTCAATCTAGCCTACAGTGCGCCAAAGAGTTTCAGAAGTTATATCAAAAGGTTGTCGAACAACTGGCTAAGACTATGGCCCGACAGAAGGAGCAAGGAAGTTGAGGAGGGAGGTGAATTGTTTACACTCCTGGGGACCTTGTCTAGATCTACCTCAGCAAAGAGCACTTTCTTGGGAGGAGGATGAACAAACTATGCCTTAGGTTAGATGGACCTTACAAAATCCTTAGGCGAATCAATGACAATGCCTATGAGATTGAGTTGCCCAAAGGATACAGCGTATTTGCTACCTTCAATATTGCTGACCTGATACCCTATTTACCTTATGAGGAAGATAACCAAGATTTGAGGGCAAATCTTCAACAACCCCGAGGAGATGATGGATGACTGATCTCTTGCCCTCTTACTTGCGCACACCTTCGAGGCCTTCAGTCTTTCGTCAGGAGGATTCTCTCTCATTAACCTGCCGAGGATGAGAAATAGTACCTTGAGGAACGGTGGGTGAACTCCCTTATAATTTAGCTCAGGTACACCCTGCTCTTTGTGATCCCTTAAGTTGTTTCCAAGAACTCATGTGACGAGAACTCCTTATCAAGTGTCGAGAATTAACCCCTATTGTATGGATACTTCTCATTTGGCCTACTTCTACCACATAGCAGCATTCCTTAGTCATCTCAGCAACTCCAGATGCTGCCTATCCACAGCCCCTATGTCATGGTCCAACTCAGTTAATGTACCCAAAGATTCCTTAGCATGGACCCATTGACAAGCTACTACCTGTCTTTTTACTTGACACTATACTACTATTCATTTTTGTCATTTGTCCTTTTACCCTTTTTCGTATGTACAAGGAATCTCTTTTTCATGTATACCTTTTGTAATTTTCATTATGTATATTGTTGCGTTGGGGATTTACTATAAATAGTCCCTTCTCTTTGTAGCCACATCATCTTACATTCATTTCAAACATTGAATACATTTGTCCTTATGAGATACTCCTCTCCAAGTCCATTTTCCATATACTCTTATCTAGTTTTGCCGAATAGCTCAAGATTAGTAGCGAGTGGACCTTGACATTAGCTTGTGCATCACATCAAGTGAAGTGTTAAGTTGTGTTGTGTTCGTTGGTGAGTAATATCCTCCAAGTAGCTTCATGTAAGCTACTACATTCAGTTTGTCGATTTATCCCTTTTTATTTTCTTCAATATCTCAAAAGACCCATTTGATTTCTACCTCCTAGGAAAGTCCTAGTGATTACTAAGCTCTTGGGTACATCAAGAAGTTTCAGTTTTGCTTCTTATGTTTTCCTCTTTCCTTTGTTATTGATTTTTGTGCTTTTATTGACTATTTGCACATTGGGGACAATGTACAATTTGTTTGTATATGTATGTGCTCATGTGCATGTGCATGTGCATGTATGTGTATGCGTGCGTGGGTGTGCGTGTGTGTGATACTCACTCCTTAGAAACCTTGAGAGCCCTCCAATATCTATTGAATGAACAAATAATGCTTATCTCTTAAGAGTTTCCTAAAAAATAAAAAATAGTTAGAGGAAAATAAATAATTAGATAAAGCAAAGTGAATGAAAAAAGTGTTCAAACTTAAGCCTAAAAATGAAAAAAGAAAAAGAATCAAAGTTCTAAAACATTAAAGAGTCCATTTGTGGGCCTTATTGACTCGAGTAATTAAGCTTGTAGGGTGCCTCCTTCGTGTGGAATAATACCTATCAATTTGGATGACAAGCTTAGGATTATTGGTTGAAAGCTTGCTGTAGGGGTCAAGAGAAACGTCTATGTGAAGGTTAAAACTTGCATAAAAGAACAAAGATCCAAATTGAGTGGAGTTTTGAAGGAGAGTTTTAATGCCTAGTAACTTAAGGTTGTATAACCTGGGACTTACTAACCAAGTGAAACTGCTCTATTTCAATTGAAAATAATGAAAAGAAAAAAAAAATGCTCTAGTAAAAAATTGAAAGAAGTAATGAGATAATCAGGGGAATAGTTGATGTAACAACATTTGTTCTTAATTATTGCATTTAGAGTGGTGAAAGAGGGCAGTGTATACCTTTTTGTTTTTAAAATGTAGATAGCTCTTTCTTGATTAATTTTATGTTTATTCAGATTTTTACTTTAATCTTTGTTTAAATAAGGGGGGTTTAACTCCAATCTACATGGATTAATTGTTAAATTCCAATACGGTTTCAACAACCAATACATATATATATTGTGTAGTTGTGTTTTAAGGGCATGTAAATGTGGTTGAGAGAAATTCTATGATACAAAAACTTGCTACAGTTTTGAATGTGGTATTTATAAGGATGAATTTTAATGGAAAAGTATGCACTTTTGTTCCTGAATAAGCTATGTGCAATAATGCTTTTTGATTCTATAATTTGAGCTTTCAATGATTTTTGTCCTTAAAGATTTTTCACTGGTTTTATTTGTTTTACTTGAGGACAAACAAAAGTTCAAGTATAGGAGAATTTGATAGAGTTTAATTGTACCTGTTTTATAGATAGATATTATATTAATTTTATAGACTTTTTGGAGTACTTTTAGTGTAGTTTAGTTTTTTATTTGTTAATATTTTATTTTAACATTTTATTACATTATTGTGTATATTTTTATATCTTTGATAGGAGAAATGTGCAAAGTCGGAAAATATACACATGTTAATGTTGGAGTATGCATGATTTTAAGGGAGAAATTTGGTCCAAAAGCTTCATGGCCGAGTAGCCAGACCGTCCTCAAGATTACATGTCGTGTATTGTAACAAATGGAGAATCTACATGCCATATACTCACATTAAAGGATTGCAATTTCAATTATACACACCATGTATATTTAAAGCTAAGCTGTGTATCTATTTTACTTGTACAATAATTAGAGACATTTACGTAAAGATACTATTGTATCTTGTAGGCCCACTTCCATATGTGATTCTTTGTATTATAAATAGTAGGCCTTGTAAATAGAGTAGCATATGGAAGAGTAGAGTGCAGATTATTATTTCTCCCATTCAATTAGTTTAGGGTTTAGAAAAAGAATAGTTCTAGAGTACTTTTCAGAATTCAACATTAGGAATAATAGGAAGCGATATTAATCTTGAATTAGAGATTGGAACTCCTAAATAGGTAGTTTTCACTCTTTTTAATTGGACATTGTCTGTTCAATTATTTCTCTTGTGTGCTTTAGTAATATTATTGATTGGATATTTGGATTATCAATTAATGAATCATGTTTGTCAAAGTCTTTGATTTCCTAATCACTAAAAAATATATTTTGACTTTGTTGGAATATGTGTTAATTATAATTGAGTTACGAGACCTTTTGTAATTAATAATTGTGAAATGGATAATTTGGATCAAAGAAGGACATAGCAGTATGCTCTTTAATGTAATTAATGTTTAGGACATGAAAGGATTGATTTAGTTTATCACTTGTCTAGTGATAAAAAGGATAAATCGGTTAATTCTAGGTAACTATTCACTTTGCGAGAAGGAATTCCACCTAAAATTTAATTATTTAATCAATCATTGACTTTAATTACCTAGATTTAGATAGAACTAATACTAATAAAACATAGCAAGCATTCCCTGTAGGTTCGACTTGGTACTTACGGGTTTTAATACTACATATGTGACCTGATGTACTTGCTAGTAAAAATACACTTGTTATAAAAAGTAGAGTTAAGTCATAACGTATCAACAGCATGATGATTAAGTACCTCACTGTAGTCAAAGTGCTTAGGAATGATTTTTTTACGTAGTCCATCCATAATTCCCTCATAACAGGAATGTGTAAGCTGAGCACTTCTCTAAACTTGCCTTAACCTTCCTCCTTGACCTAGATAAAGAAATATTCATCGAATGCCTACTTGAGCAAGTTGATGCCTTGACCAACTATGTCATGGAGGTTTGATTTGCTCCTTCAGAGCCTTACTGGTTTAACCCAATATTATTGTGCCAGCAAGACGATATCACCCCTGAGGACCCAAAGGAGGCTCAATGAATCATGTATAGATTAGTTCGGTATACACTTGGCGACCAACTATATTGACACTCTTTCAAACTTTGCTACATCAAATGCCGTCGTCTCGATGAAGCCTAAAGAAATCGCATGCTAGCATTTGCAGTAACCCCATCTAAGGCTAAGCTTTAGGTATTAAGGCCTTCCGCCTCGGCTGCTATTGGTCGATAATGATGGCAAACTCTAAGGTCGTTGTTCAATGCTGCCACCAGTACTAAAAACATGTTGCCATCAACATGCTATTGAGCATTACTTTACTCCTAATTGCGAGCCACATAGCCTTTTACCTAATAGGGAGTAGGGATCTTGTAACCTTTCCCTAAGGCCATAGGACAACTACAATATATAATAGTTGTTGTTGATTATTTCACCAAATAGATAGAGGTTGAAGCTTTGGCAAATATCGCATGAAAGAGCATTAACAATTTGTCTTGAAGTCCATCATGTGTCAATTTGGCATCATCGGTGGCCTCATTGCTAACAATGACACCCTAATTTAACAACAATAAGTTCAGAAACTTTTGTAAAGAACACGATGTTTGTATACACTACACTTCGATTGCATACTTATAGTCCAACGACTAGATACATGTCATTAATAAAACCATGTTCCACATCCTAAATAAAATAGCTGCTAATGCCAAGGGCACATAGGAGGATGAGCTCCCTTACATTCTTTGGGGTTATTGAACAATGTTTCATGTCTTGATAAGAGAAACCCCCACAACCTAGCTTTTAAAAAAGAGGTCGTCCTACCTATTAAGGTTAACATTCCAATAGCATGGATACAAACCTTAGAAAGGGAAGTCAACAAGATCAAGCTTTGAGCTAATTTAGATTTTGTTGAAGAAGTTTGTGACCTCATAAAAGCGTGCACTATGGTCTTGCTATAAAGGGCAACTTGTTACAACAACAACAAGGCTAAAATCTAAGCAATTCGCCCTTTAGACCTTGTGTATAGGAAAATGGAAGGCACTTGATTTGCGGAAGGCTAAGGAAAACTTGCCTTAAACTAGGATAATCCCATATAAATTAAGGGAATTGCAGGTTATGGCATATACAAGCTTAAAACGATCAATGGTCAACTGATTTCAAGAACATGAAATGCCAATAACCTCCAGGCATATTTTATGTAACAAGCTCCTTTCTTGTACTTGAAAAAATAAATGAAAATATGCATTCTCATGTTTTCCTTACATTACTTCTGCTATGCAATTTTTCAAATGCAAAAAGCCTATGGCTACTTGACCCGTAAGGTCCAAGAGTCTACATTTGCCTCTTTAGGCCCATACAAATGACTCAACTTCTTTAGGTACACAAGTTTGAACTTGCCTTTGTAGGCCTTTCATTAAGGCTCAACTCTCTAGGGTCCATGAATCCAAGATTACCTTTTTAAGCACTTTACAAAGGACATGTTCCTTTCAGGTCTACAAGTCCAACCTCGCCTTTTTAGGCCCTTAACCAACACTAGACCTCCATAAGTCTACACTTTCCTTTTTAAGCCCCTTACCTAGGATCAACCCCTTAGGGACTATGAGTCTAAGCTTACTTTTATAGGCCTATATAAAGGACTTAGCCTCTTTAGGTCTATATGTTCAACTTTGCCTTTTTAAGCCCATTTAAGTGATTTGACCCCCTACGGTCTAAGTATCCTAACTTTCCTTTTCAGGAACCTTACAGAAGACTTGACAACTTTAGGTTTACAAGTCTAACCTCACCATTTTAGGCCCATTTAAGTGATTCGACCTCTTTAGGTCCATGACTCCGCCCTAACCCTTTAAGGCCATTCCTTAATAATTGACCTCCTTAGGTCTATGAGTCTGAACTTTCCTTTTTAGGCCCTTACAAAGGACTTCACCTTTTTAAGGCAATAAGTGCACACTTACCTTTTTTTCTTTTTCCACATTTCTTACTTAGGAGTCAATGAGTTTACCAATCTAACCTTTCTAGTAGTTTTCTATTTTAGGAAAGATGCCCCATTTAGTAAATTTTCCTTATAAGAGTTGCCTTAGATTTTTAGGTATAAATACCGTTGTCATTGTAAGCCGTATAAACCCTATCATCAATATATAGATTATTATCTTCCCTTTGTAGGCTTGTCTCTTGTAAGTTTACTTTATTTTCCTCTTATCTAAACTTAGAGCAAGGCTTAGTAGTGAGTGACCAAGTTGAACTTGGTTGTGCATCATATTAGCTAACTCGGTTGGTTTACAAGAGTTTCTTGGTGCATCATATCCTTAGAGCGATTTGTGGTTTTGCTTACTTCACCTTCGTTTCCACCCTTGATCAACCCTTCTACATGTTTAGACCGACCTTGATATAATCACCTTTGTCAATTCTTGGTCATAACATATCACTTGTTTGTTGCTTGTGTAGGGTAGCTGAAGTGAATTGAACTAATTATTATTTGATATGATAGTTGATTATTGCTTATGTTTTGCTGGGCTTAGAAGGTCATAGTATCATCGTCTTTGAGGCATCACCTTGTTGATCCTTGGGTGATGTTGTCTTAAGTGGAGTTTCCCTTAGAAATGATTTGAGGGAGATAGGTTACTATCCAGGGTTGTAGTGCCAGTATCCTAAAATCGATTGGTTAAGTGGCATTTGGCAGTTGTAGCGCTAGTGTCCTAGTTTTTATTTAGACAAGGGTTATAGTGCCATTGTCTTAACCTAGGAACCATGAAAAGGAGTCATGAGTTACTTCTAGTTTGAGGTTAGTTACAAATAATTCTAGGTTATGCTTTTTGTTGACTAATAAAGGATAAGTAAATGAAAAGTTTAATATTCTTATTGCATAAATGCATGTGAAATTGTATGTATAATCCATAACATGCGTGTATGGTTGTAGGTTTCAAGTACTAGGCTTCTGCTCATCCCTTACTATTTTTTTAGCTTAGGTCTTTAAGTGGAATTTACTAGAATTATTGAATTAGAGGACTTTGACCAAGTCTACTAGGATGGGGAGTAGTGATTAGGGTTGCAATTATGAGGTTGATTTTTGGGTTAGGATAAAAAGAATTGTTATTTATGTTTATTTTTCAAAAACTTAAGGAATTACCTAAATGTCATTTTGATTTAAATTGGAGAATTAAATTCTATGAGTTTATTTGGAGACTTTTACAGTAATTTTGGTGTTTTTAGTGAAAAGATTATGCCTAACATGTTAGTAGATTATTAGAGATACGTGGCTGTTTGTAACATCCTAAGCTTGGGGCGTTACAAAAAATTGAAGTTTGAACTGTAATATAGGGAATCTTAGTGATGGAAGGGCTAATGCTTCTAAATCATGAGAGCAACCATGAATTTAAGTAAGTAAGATCAATACTTACAACTTTAAAGTACTTGAAGGCTAAGATGTATACATTTTTGTGGTTGTAAGTAGTTGGATGTATGCATGCAATGTATGTGTTTGGATTTTGTTGTACTAATTGGTAACAAAGCCAAATGTTGTGACTACTTTGTTGTGGTTTGCTTTTTACTTTGATTGTTTGCAACTAATTAGTCACCCCTCCCTTAAGAAATGGACTAATTCGTGATTAGACTAAAACCTTAATTAGACATACAATACAATCTACTAGGGGAATGATTAGGAATCCCCAGTTAAATATTGATCTTTCGAAGAGATAGCGTAAATTAGTCTTTCCCCATCCTTAAGGCTGAACTAAGTAATAGAAGGGAGATTGCAGTGAGGTTGAGGGCTTATTTGAAGAAGGTCTCAAGAAGAGTAGTCTCTATTAGACAAGCCTAGATTTGGTTGTAAGTCATTACATCGCATAAAAAGCTCCTTAATCTAGATTAGAGCTAGCATGATTTCTCTAATTCCATAACAACCTGGATAACGTTGTGCAAATGACATGTAATTTATTACATTACATTAAATAATTACTAGATAAGCTTGTTTGTATTTATATTGTATACTCATTATCTTTATCCCTTTATTGACTGGTGACTGCTTACATCCCTATCAATTTTGTTGCAAGTGCCCTATAACCATGTAGAGGTTCACTTACCTCAAGGTTAGTAGCAATTAGTGCTAGGAGCGAGAAGCAAATGATGATGGACCTAGTCTGTGGTGTTTCTTTTGAATTTTCTACTTTTGTTTTTTTAGGGAATTGATTAGGCCGAACCATTCTATTTCAAGTTTATGGGTTGTATTTAATTATCTAAACTCCATGTGCTATCGATGAGCTTCTTATAAATACTTAATATGTAAATAAATGGCCTCGGCATAATTACTTTTATATTTATATTTATGTTGAACTGGATGTTTCAAAGTAGTTTAGTTGAATGCACCTTGCACAAAGTAAGTCCATGAGAGTAGCTGAGTAATTGGCTTTTGTCATGAGCTGGTTTACATGGTAGGGTTGTTACAACTTTATTGCTTCGGGGGTGATAACAGCAACCCTTAAAAACTAGGTTGACCTGAATGGTGCAACTAGTTCTTATGCAACCCAAACTTGTTTTTCAAGTCAAAGTGCATAACTTTTTCCTTTTTTATTAGAGAATGCACTAGTTTACTTGAAAAAATTAACCTAGAACCAAGAAAAACAAAAAGAAAGTGTAAAATGTTCTCAATATTCAAATCTCAAGGAATTCAATAATTTTATTGATTTATAAATAAATATGAATTATATTATAACATTTTTACTGAACCTAATTCAATCTTCTTGACCTTAACCCCTTCTTGCTTCTAGGCTAACTTTCTTTCTAGGTTTGACAACATTACTAAATAATATCATTATATAAAAACATAAAATTTCCATTTGAAACTGTAAATGAAGTGAGCGAGAAAGATATAAGAGAAATTATACACAATAAAGTAATTACTTGGCGTCAAATTTTAAACGTTATATAAAGTCATATAAATAAAGAATGATTATATATTCAAACAGATTATGTAAATTACATGTAAGAGGATTAAACTTATATATTTGATGTGTCATGTTGGTAGGATCTAATAGTATTATATTAAAGTTGTAAGTTATCATCAATTTATAAAATATTTCATTTTCTATTTGAATTTAATCCCTAACTATGTACCATTTTCAAGAAAATATTTTTAACAGTGAATATTTTCTATTTGTAAGAGATTTTCTTTGGAACAAACGAGGCCTTAGTTTTCTAAGAAGTATAATGGAAGAGACTTAAAGTATTCGGGAGTTGTTTTTTCTATGAAAAGTGATTAACAGAAAATAGTTAAAATGAAAAGGAAAAAAAATGTGAACATTGCTTTTAGTAATAAATTCATCATTTCGAGGAGGGAAATGGCAATGTTCAACAAGTTCCTTAGACCCCATACAAGCTCCTTGGACACTACTATAGCCACTTCCATCTCTTTTCCATGCCATTTTCAAAACTTATTATTATTATTATTTTTCCTTTTATTTCAAGAAAGCTGAAAACTTGTATTATAGTGTCTAGAATAAACTTCCAATGCCTAGTTTGAAGTTTCATAATAGATACATACATTCTTAAATAAAATAACAACATATAATTTCTTGCTATAAGTTTTGCAAGCTTTTTATTCCATTTTTCTCTGCTCACCTAAGATTACTCACGGAATAATCCAATTACATGGGATAAAGATGCTATCCCATAAAAGCAACGTAGTAGTAGATTTCATTACTGTGTGCTCCCAAATATCTAGCGAGCAACATAGGCTCATGCATCCACTCTTTAAGAGTTTGGCATATTGGATCTTGATGATGTGAGCTTCTTTTGAATTTTTATCTTATAAATTGCAAACAAATATCCGTCATTGCTTATTATCAGGTGATTGATCACTTTTAAATCGGCATAGCATCCTAATTGAACAATTTAGATAACGGGAATTTCTTTATGTGCCATGTATTTACAATGTTTGTAATAAGTTTCACCTAATAAGAACAAAGGTTAAGCTTGAAACGATTCCTGCAAGAATAAGGGAGAAGAAAAACAGAGGAGAAATAGGCAGTTTAATTAAGCCTCTATATCCGTGTGATCGGTAATGAAGAGAAGTCTAGCATACTTTAATTTTGGAGCAAACTTATATTGAAGAAACTATTTTATTGGTACTCATAGAGAGGAGTAGAGAATGATCATAATTGAATTGCTTTGATTGTTAACTGGCCTATATTGGTTAGGTTAAGGCCATGAGGAAAGTAAGCTTTGGTAGGACCATATGCATCAATGTCCTAGATGATAAAAAATATCTTGGCAAATATAGAAGGGCATCAAAAGAGAGTCATCTTGATTAGTAGTTGAACTTGTTGGAAGAGGCTAAGACTCAGCTTGTCATTTTCAACAAGCCATATTTCTAACCGGACAATCCAAATAATGAGTTGTATATCACAACATAAAATGTCTCTATGAACTTAAACACGTATTTTGGTTAGTTTTCCAACCTCTTGGATCACTTATTGCGATGGAAATTATTTTTAGGGCTGGCAAAGCATAAGTGTAGCAAATCTTTATTGTAAAAGCGAGTACATGTAAAACTATACTTATCAAAAGCTCTAGAGTATTATTATATGCGGAAAGGTAGATATGATTTCAAGTTTTTAAAATCTGTACTTATAGTGAGATATATGTATGATCTCATGCCCATCTCAAAAATTCATTGTATTTATTCTAGACTCTATTTTACAGGTATTTTATATTTTTTTATTGTGTTTCAGTTACCATGTATGTTACATTTAAATTAATAATAAATACAAATACACGATCCATATTTATGTTTTACCTCTTTTTTAGCAATTTTTTACTTATAGTTTCAACTTGATAAATTATACACTTAGTTGAAACTTTATTTGCTACTGTCACTATCTTAATAATCTCCATATAACATGGTTAATTCAGTATTCGTAAATGGAAAATGGTTGTGCAACAGGTGTATTTTCTAATTTTTAATTGCCTAATCAACTTTAATTTCTTTCACTTAGGCTGCCATGTGGTTAAAAAAATAATCCAAGTCATTTTAGATTAAAGGCTTACTCAATTTCCAAAATAAAAAATTGAAAGCAAATAAAAGAAGAAAAGAAAAAAAAAAAAAAAGATTTCTTACTTACCTCGAATAAAAGAAATCCCTTCCCTAACCTACACGATGTTGAAGAAAGCAAATTAAACCTGCTAGGGCAGTTTGTGCAAGAGGTGAAAACTTGTCTGCCATAATTCATCCCAAACAAACATATGAATTCTCTTTTAAAGTCTTTACAGAAAGAAAGTATGACTAAGAAGCCTATACGATTGTATGGAAAAGGAAAAGAAGAAAGAAAAAGAAATTAGGTGACATGACTAACTACGGCTCCAAGTTTTCTTCTTCCTTGTACTTCTTCCTTTCCTGTATTAATTCATTATCTTCTTCTCTTCGTATGTTTTCCTAAATCTCTGCCACATCTGCCCAAAATATCTATATATTTGCACAAGATAACTTCAATACCGAACCAAAAATTAAAATCCCACTCCACTTCGTATCAGGTTGCACCACTACTTCCCCCATTTTGCTAATCATCTTGCAGAAGTTTCATTAACACCATAAAGTTTTTCTTTTGTAACAAAACAAAGGAAGGAAGGAAAGGAGAGACCTTTGGGACTGACAGTGATAGAAATAGCATCGGCTAACTTATCAATATCTGCTTATGAAGCAAGTGTGCATTCCTTCCCAAGACTTATATTTTTATGTCTAGCTCTAAACACCCTAATTCCTCCTCCAATTTGGATTTTGCTTTCTACCACGGAACCTTTGCAAAAACAAACACTCTGAATAAGAAAGTTCATAAATGGAATAAAAATTTTGATTATTTTTTCCTCTTCATAAAGTCAAGAATTCGATTTTTACGTTTCTCTAACTAGTTGATTTTTGAGTTAGGACTTTCAGGTTACGGTTCAATTTAGGCAAAGAAAGAGAGCAGTGGGGTTCTGATTTTTACGGTTTCAACAAAGACGGTTTCAATTTTTAGAGTTTGGGTAGAGTTAAGAGTCTTTTGAATTGTAAAGGAGAAGAAGAGGGCTTTGACTTTCAAACCTAATATAGAAGGGGAATGAGATTTCATTTACCTTGTTTGCTTTCAATATTATAGGCATAATTTAATTAATCTAACATGGATTTTTTTATAATTTTTTTATGTGTTGACATAGACATTAAGTCTAACATGGACTCATGATTAGACATTCATTAGCTTATTAGAAACTTAAAATATTGATGTCCCTATATCATTAGTTAATCATGATAAGTGGATTAATAGTATTATATGAACATAAATGAGGTAGAAATGGTGATAAGCAAAGTTTCAATTGATTATATAATTTGATATGTCAAAATTATTGATGCAAAATTGCAAAAGATGATAAGGCTATGTATGAACTTTGGCATTGGTTTAATCATAAATTTAATTAACTTTTGGAAAATGTAAAGAAAATCTAGCTAAATCAATTTCGTACAAAATTTACTACTTAAATGGTTTGCTCAAACAATTAAATATATATATCATATATCTAACTTAAGTTAAAACTTAGCATATGTATATTTTATTTTGTTATTGCTTTCTATCATTTACTAAAATTCATCATTTTTGCTCAATTTATAATTTTTGTTTAAACAAGATATTGATATTAGTTTAAATAGCGTAAATGGTTATCGTTGATACTTATTTCTTGCTAGGCTTAAGGCTCAATTTTGACAAAGGCGCATCAACTTTAGAAGGGATCGCTCCCCCTCTCCCTTCCTCCCACCTTCCATGTGTCTTAGCTTGCTCAAACTCTTCTTTTAACCCAGACCTCAAGAAGAGTATATGAGAAGCTACCCTTTTGAGGACTCGAGCGGGCATAAAGCCAAATCCTCCTCTTGATGTGTAGGGACCATAGTAGCAGACCAACTGAGCTCGGAGTGCAAGGAGCCTTAACCTCTGTCTTCCTGAGCTCTCCAAGTGAAGATGCCCTTGACCATGCGAGCCTCTTGATGCTTGGCTTGTTATTGACGAGCCATTAGATCTGTCACACCTAGATCCTCAATCTCTTCACTTGGTGCTTCGCTCCCAACTCATTAATTGTCATATGACATTTGTGGTACGATCAATTTACTCGACATCCCCTAAGATTGCTAGGCATGCTATTCACATACTAATGTTTGTATAATATATATTTATTTTTGTATATAATATAATATATATAATGCAGTTTAATTTTTATTTATTATTCATTAATCTATTTATTTATATATTTATTTATTTTGTATAGGCTCGTAAACAAACACAAGTTCGGCTCAACTTGAGCTCAATTTGTAAATAAGAAGAGTTTAAGTTTAAGATAAAATTCATTTATCTAAATGAGCCATCGATTTATAAAAAGCAAAGTTTAAGTTTAAAATAAAACTCATTTATTTGAAATAAAATGACTTAAACTTATAATTTTTAAATTTGATAAAAACTCAGTTCAACTCAACCGAAGTTTGATAATTTTTAACGATGAAAGCTCAAGTCATTAAAAAATTAACTTGGCTCAACTTTTTTACCTCCCGTAACTCTTTATTGACATACATTTCAAAATGTNCCCCCAACCCAACTCAATGACTTTAAGAAACCCTCTGCTTTATGCCTCTTTTTCAACTCAATGAATAATCTGTCAAATCCATAAAACTAGAAACAAACATGATGGAAAGAGTCCTCTTCTCACTCATAATGTTAAACTCACACAAGAAGGATGCACCAGATGATGCATAGATGCCTACACTGGATGACTCTTCATTCAAGGGATGTGCCAGGCCAGGCTAATTTCCTAATCGAGATAATATTGCCAACACACAACATATTTTCAAGGTCAGCTTTATTTATAAAATGAAATGGGCTATGATTTTTAATGTGCTAATGTTCAAGATTGAACTTTAACATGCTTATCGTGAACCATGTGAAGGTCACATCTTTTACTTTAGAAGGATTAAGATCCCAATACCTGGGTATGATCTGATGGATACTGTCTTTTCCTTCTGATTTCGAGGTCTAAGCCACTAGAGCACTCGATGTTGTTATTCATAAATGAGCACTCACTTTCAGGGGCTGACAAATGTGCCCATTTCTTATATTCTTCGCTTGAGTTCAATATCGAGAGAAAATACCGAGCTAGTTCTTTCTCCCCAACTAAACAGTCTCTGATGGTTCCTAAATTTCAGAAATAAAAACTTCAATTAGGATTGAAAATGCTATAATAACCTCTAGTATTGCAGAGATGAGATCAAATAAACAAGCCAACAGAAATAACTTGCTGAAGTTGAAAGGCTTATTCAAGAGTCATAAATTAAAACTAAACAAAGAGAAGATATGAACAAATGAAAATAAAACATGGATGAAACAAGAATGGTCTAGGCACATCTATACCTCCTAAAGCTAGCTTGGAGCATATCTCAACATCACTAATAATTGGAGGCAAAACACCAGGAGTATCCAGTATGTAAATATTTGGATTGCTTGTGATCTACAAGGATCAGATTTCGGAAGAGCTTGTTACTATAAAGCAAAACAATGATCATAATAAGTAGAAATTAAAATACATATCGATAATAATCAAGCTCAAAACCCCAAAACCCATAGGGTAAGATAAATATAGAGCCTCAATGGTAATACATTAACTACCTTCATGCTGCTGATATCTTTGGTTTCGCAAGGCTGTGGACTTACAACTGCATGCTTTAATTTTCCTTTCTCTATGAGGACACAAGTTATGCAAATCAACATTGTGCACCCACATATTCTGAGAAAGACAGAGAGAACTATAAAGTAAGACTCTGCAAAACATCAGCTCAAGATCTGGATACCTGCAGCACTAATTCTTCCAATTTTATGCAACGAGTTAGCAAGTGCTGATTTTCCAACATTAGGAATTCCTGCCAACAAGATTGTTCCAGTATATCCAGCATGATCCAGCTGCCTCAATCCTTTAACTTGGTTTTGCAAAAAGTTCAAAAGCTGCAAAACATGGCAATCAGACACTGGAATAAGGTCAACGATACTAAAAGTCCAGCATACATCAAATCAAACAAATTCTCCACCAGGTTTATAAGATAAAGCAAACTTTGCAATACAATTTATCTGGTCCTGCCAATATCTCAAAACAAGTTTTTGATTTTTAAACAAGTAATCTGAAGAAAGCAACAAAGTTACTTATTCTAGGTCACTACACTCAATACCTACAGTTCAAATTTGAGTCACAATAAACACATAATCTGCTAGCCAAAAAAATACTGACAGAATCTCGTCCATTCAAAATAGTAGACTGATCTATATGGATGAGATTTGGGTCTTGCCATATCAATTTCAAGATTTTCAGCAAATAATTTTCAATATGTTGTAAAAGTTTAGATAGGTATCATATTTCATGCCACATTCTTCCGATATAACCAAGTAAAGCCACAAGACCAGCAAAGGCCAACAATTTCATTGATTTCCAGAAAAGCATAGACATGAGATATGACTAACATCATTTGCTAATGCCACCAAATTCCAGGAGATGTTATGTGAGAACTCCTCACAAAGAAAATATTGATTACTGCCTGCTATGTTCATGAGTGTAAAATAATAGGAGAAATTACCTTTTTAATACTTTCCATATTGTGGGCATTAACTCCATAAGTAATGCAATTGTGAAGCTCAAAAAACTTGATCCAATCCTGTGCATAAAGCAGAAGTCAGATAGAGAAATGCATTTTGCGACTACTGAAACATGCCATCTGTAACAGGACACAAACCAGAGTAATGGAAGAGTGTCAATACAGACAAGATACCTGACAAACAATCACTAAAATCTTATTATACAAAGACCATGATATGAGAATATGAGGCCATTTGCTGAGTTTGAGATTAGGCTGTCTAGTTCAGAGATTGTTGATGAGCCAACATTTGGCTCACTATAAAACTGTGAGAATATTTTAAACCCAACATTCCCAAGTTTTAATTGATTTATGAAAGTATTTCAATTTTACCCAGAACAAATTGCTAGCATGAAATGTTTCAATCCATTTCTGGATTCCATGAGCTTAACTCCCAATGAACCTGAAAAATTTTCAATGAAGGATTCTATAGCAATAACATAACTCAGTGAGAACTGTTTGGCGCCTCCCCATTGCCACATCCTTCTTTTGCTAATATCAAACAAAATGATTTAGAAAAGGCAGAGTTGCAGCCAAAATCTAAAAATCATAATATCCCACACCCATTTCTCATCAGATTTTAATTTTTGACTCTCAAATCAGCACATTCAATAACTACAGTATTTTCAGTTCCATTCATTAAATAATAATGACCAAATTAGTATATTACTTAAAAAGGAAAAAGTACCATATTAGCACAACTCAATTACAAAAACAAACTCCACCTAATTAATTTTCTTACAATTATGATTTCAGATAATAAACTTTAGAGAAGATCAGACCAACATTTGAAGATAATGTAGCAAAAATATTTCATTATTAGCCAGTAGCAATATCACATAAAAAGCTCATAATGGCAGAGCAACAGGTGAAACTGGAGAAAGATATCTATATCTAGAAAGTCCGAAAGTACCTACAAGGACTAGTTAGTAATTACAAGAGTCAAACATAAACTTTTTAATAAGAAAAAAAGAGTCATAGAGATGGGACCTAAGCTAAGAATAAGCATGAGATAAGCGAAAGTATCTTCACCACAGACTGCACAGTACACACACATGAATGGAAGTGAAAATCACAGTCCTCTAAGAGACTTTATCTCTATCAGCTAGATAAAAAGAATTTTGATTCAACTAAAAGTCTTTGGAGTAAACAATAACATCATCAGTTCAATTTTACATGCTACTCGATGCCCAGTCATAATAAATAAATAGATCACTTTGAGATAAAGAACCATAGAGAACATCACCTTGGTCTGGGAATCGTTGGCCAAATCTACTTTGTTCAAAACCACGATCTTCCTTGATGATGGCGTAAAGTCTTTCAGTAGCTCACATGCAGATGACAGTGGAATCTGATTAAAGAAACGCAGTATCAGGAGAAAGATTCAAGAGAACATTTCCCAAAAGCAACTCCCTACATGGTTCCACGAGGAAAAGTAAGTGTAACAGTAGAGACAACCTATCCGCAATCTCCCATCAGTCCTGATAGCTAACCACCATCAACTAACGCCACTTCTCTTGATTAACACAATATACTTGTGAAATTAAACAAAAACCAGTAATACTTAATGCAAAAATATAGGCATCCTAAACCACAGTTTCGAAGCAGATGATCTAAAATTATATATACAAGTGAACGAGCCATTTCATCAAACATATGGAGTAGAAACAAAATAACGGAATGAGAAGGTGACGCTACCCTAGCATCTCTGATCTCAACCACAAGATCAACAAGCGGCAGACGTTCGGCGATTGCTCGTGAAGCCGCAGCCATGTGAGGAGTGTACCACCATTCCGAAACTCGCTTCCGGGAAGCTTCTCGTATTGCTGCTCCTATCTTCCTCGCCAAAGCAGTACTAGTACTTGCGATTGCCATGTTATTCTATTTTCGACGGTTATGTCACCTTATATTATAAATATAACTGAATTGCGCACACGGCGAGTATAACTGACAAATCATCAAGAAGAGTGATGAGTTCAAACACAACTTCAACTTCAAGTCTGATGGGGATTGTAAATTGAAATATAAGCTTTTATGAATTCAACAAAATAAAGTGAAGACAATGTCCGATATGTTCGTTGAATTTGTTGATCAACAGACGGAGCGGACACAGTTAAACTAACACGCTTAGTCGTGGAGGGTGCATTCCAGGAAAAATATTATTAAAAATATTCTATATGGAGGACAATGAAAGCATCCTCATTTGTTTTCTATTTACTAAGAAAAAAGCGTGTTTCGAAAAGGTATTTTCATTTTATCCTTACCAATAAGAATTTATTAAAATAAATAATAAAAGGCACTTTCAACAAGCCCTTTTTTTTTTTTTTAACTAGAAAAGTGAAGTAAGGCACATTTTTGGAATGCATCTTTGCTGTAGCTGAAATTTAACGCTTGTTTATGTGAATAAAAGGCATTCGAACTAAAAAAAATAAAAAAACGAAGATCCTTTCGTTTTCTCTCAAACTTCCATCGCAACTCTATCAATCTATCATCCCATAATGTTTTGTTTCTTACTTTCTATCTTTCAATGCTTTTTACTTTTATTTCATCAAATTTTACTTGTATTTTCACAATTTTAATAAACTCTAGTAGACACTAACTTAGTTATGTAATAATTTATATTGATGTATTTTATCTATATAATTGTTGATTTTGTGTTTATATGTTATTGTAATAACATATAGTTATACGATTACTAAGTAATATGTATATTAGTACATTACCATAGTTATAAATTAATGGTTATTTGAGTGTGTTGCACAGTACATACTAAGTGTTTGATAAAATGGTCGTGAAGAGATCATTTGATTAAGAGGATGGCTAATAGCATATGGTTGAAATACACGATGCACAATGCACTCTAAGTTAACCAAATGTTGCTTGTGCAGTAGATAGTTTTAAAATGGTGGGTTTAATTAGATTCATGGTATATACCCATAAAAGTATTGTGAGAGGAAATTTGGAACTAGAGTATGACTTGGACCTAATTAAGATATTAAAAATGAGAACTAATGCGAACTTTTTTGAACTTTTGCAAAAAGTTTGCTAAGTTTGCTACAGTGTTGGAATTCATCCTAGTGTTAGTATAATTGAGATTCTATATAGACATCATAATGTCTATTTAGGAGTTGTTTCATATTCTCTAATTGCCATAAATAATGATGATGATGATGTCAAGAACTAGTTTGAGATAGTCGAAGACTTTAGGTAGACTAACATTTACCATTTGTTTGTAAGATTGGAGAAACAGAAAGAGCTAAGCCTTCTCGATAGTATACATCCTATGTAACTACATCTGTCCATGCAACACCTATGTTGATGGCTAACCAGCTTATAGTAGATGAGTTTAAGCTACTGCTTATGTCTAAACCCATGGGGGATGATGAAAATGTCATTAATGAAGTAACTAGATTGGTCCTTCAAAAGGAGGTATTGCATGACCCTATGCTTCAACTCATGGGAGTTATAGATGATGATAACTATGAGCCTAATGGTAATGAGGTAAATGATGACGATGAGGAGGAAGATGCTTGAAATTCCTATTGCACATCCTTATGACTTAGGCTCAAGCTTAATGGAGTTAACTCAAGTATCAGTACATCTACTACACGTTTATATGACAGACTCAATTATTGGGGATCTTATCCCCTTTTTTAATACTGGTGGGAAAGATGGTTGCATAAACTATAAGAGGTCAATGTATATCTTGTAAGAGCTATTAAGATATACCATATCAATAATCATTGTTAACTTCATTGTAGATGAGTCTAAGAAGCGTAAGTATTCTATTTTTTATTCTAAAAGGGTCGATGGTTGTAAGTGGAGGCTTAAGGCCTACAAAAAGAAGTTGGAAGGCTTATTCATCATAACCAGACTCAATGATCCTACATCTTTGTAAATCCATTTATACATCAAGATCATCTGTAGTTGGATTGTCATACCATGGCTAGTGTTTTTCTAAAATGTGATCAGGGATAACCTCAATATGAAGATTTCCTAGTTACATAATATTGTAAATCGAGATTTTAGGTACATGGTTATCAATAAAAGGATATGGTCAAGCAAGATGAAAGCTATTGAAATTGTATTTGAAAACTAGAAGAAATCATTAACGATCTTCCTAGATTGCTTAGTGCAATCTAAATAAGCAATCTTGGAGCAAAGGTTTAGTAGGGCTAGAGTAGAATAAGAGAACTAAATCTATTACATTTGAAATAGGTTTTTTTAGTCATTTGGCTTATGTATTAAGGCATGAAAGTTTTGCAAGCCTGTTATTAGCATTGATAGCACTTTTTTGCATAGGAAGTACGCCTACAAGTTACTAATTGCATGTAGCATGGATGACACAAACCATATAGTCTCGCTAACCTTTGCCTTCGTGGATATGGAGTCAAGAGAGATACAGGGTTAGTTTCTCAAGAAGCTAAAGCAACATGTAATAGGGAATTGTGAAGGATGAGAATATGTCTTATTTTAAACATAGTTTAGGCATCTAAATGGCACTTGACCATGTGGAAAATGAATGGAGATCTCCCTTTGCGATGTGGCAATGGTTTCTATGTCACATTGCTAGTAGCTTTAATATGGTGCACAAGAACCAGCAATGCAAAAAATGGGTTACCTATGTTGCAATGCAAACTTAGCTAAATAAATTCCAAAAATGCATGGAGAAGATTGGAAGTATTAAGGTAGATGTAAACCCTTGAAATTTTCAACCTAATACCCAAAGTAGACCCTAGTACGCTTGAAGACTCTAAGAGTTAACAAGGCTAGTTAAGATGAAAACTCTAAGATAACAACCGAAGATTTAATCGCGTAAAAAACTTTTATACCCTAAATGTATATAAACACTAGAGATTGCGTTTGAAAGTGATAAAGCTTTAAAACTATAACTTTAAGGATATGAAAGTACTAACTCATCATAATTTATCCTAAAACCCTAATTGATAATATAACCTTAATATCTTGCCAAATCATTAGTAAAAGATCAAAGATAATTTTCAATCATTTTTAAATACATATAATACTAAAGTAATCCTTTAGGAACTAAGTTATTGCATCATAGATCACATTCATCTTCTAATTATATAACTAGGTTAGTGTTGTATAGAGTTAAGTGATTGGTTGATGTTTATATTACATATAATAGACATTAGCATTCTAAATGATATATTTCATGGTAGTTACACTAAGTATCATACTAAATAATGTATTTAGGGTATAAATACTTAAAGAGAGATCTCATTAACTATTTTTACTAAGCATTTCCTTTCATTTCCTTAATTTTCTTCTCAATTTTCCTTAATTACCTTATTATGTATACACAAATTACATTTAATTTCAAAGAATTGATTAAGTCAAATGTTGACCAAAGTCAAAAAGTTGACTAAGTCAACATGTTGAAAAGTCAACACATGTGTCATTGTCATCTAAAGTTTCTTCTCTTTTCTTTTGATTTTTTTCCCTTTCTTTTCCTCCTTTTGTCGTCCATTCTTTTCCCTCTTCTAGACTTCACTTTTCTCAATTATAAAACACAAATTAAGATAAGAACAACTCCTTTTCCCTTTCCATTTCAAACCGTGAACTCCCCTTTTCTTTGTCATCTTCAACTTTTCCAAAATTTCACTTTTACAATTTCAAATTCCACCATACACCAATCTACTATATTTACTTGCTTTCCTTTTCAAATTATAAAGGAGAAAAATGTATGTTTTATATGATTTCTTATCTTAATTAGTAAGTCAATTATCTATCTAAGATTAGTGTAGGAACCTCATGTAATATGTGTTTTTGTGTTGTTGAAGATGAGAATCCTTATACTTATGTTTATAAGTGTAGAAATACCTAGGAATACATGTAGAAACACATATGTACATACAAGAAGTGAATACATGAGAAGTGTATATATAAGGGTTTGGTGAAATACTTAGTATAAGTGTAGGAAATCCTTAGATAATTGGAAGAGGAATACATATACATATCTATAAGTATGTGTATACAAGAATACACTTAATGAATACATATATGGATACTCTTATATTTAAGTATCCTTTATGTACATAACCAAAAAGGAAGAGTATACTAACTATACATATATATACCTTGCCAAATAAGCCTTTGAAGAGCAAAAATATGAAATTTGTAAAGTTTTCTTAAGAGAGTACTCTAGACATACGAAAATATGTATATCACTGTATGTGTATATGGATATATATACTAGTATACATATAAGTACACAAGTATACATATTACTATGTTAGAAGTATAAGTATATACATAACATGTGTAAAGTATATAAATACATAAGGATAAGTATACATATGTAATGGATGATGTAAGCAATGACCTAATCAAATGATGACATAAGCAAATGATGACATAAGTCATGACACAAGCAAATGATGACATAAGCCATGACATAAGCCTTTAAAATAATAAATCACTAAAATAGAACATAAAACTAACCAATAATAATGTTTAAGCTTCAATAGTTAGAATTTCAATAAATTTATTTTATATCTCAAAACATGGGTCTTAACGTCTAAAATGGACGTCACCGTGTGAACGTGTATCTGAAAATGATGAAAAATAACTATAAATTCATAAATATCGGAAATAGAATGAAAAAGTTACATACGATTAGCAATTAGGTTTAATTGAATAAAAATCGATAGTAATCTATGTAGAATTAAGTAGATAGATATCTAGAACTATTAGTTAATTCAATTACTTATTATTCCTGTTATCTCATAATAATTAAGTGGTCCTGATGATGGTGAGGATCTTCCGATCAATTATTACGACTAGAGCGAGTCGTCATAGTCAAGTGAGTATTCTTGATGACTCTATACTTATTTGTGTTTGTAGTTAGTGCACTTAAATTAAATAGTAATAACTTGATGTGTGAGGATTCAGGATATGCATATGCTTGATACTGATTGCTTACAGTGAAAAATATTGTTTAATACAATAATTGAGGATTTGATTGTATGATTGTTACATGATTTGGATGGTTTGTTGATATTGATTGATTGCCTTGTAATTTAACTTAATTATATTTGGCTTATCTTAAATAAAAAGGGGCATGCATTATCCATGCATTGCATTACTTATTTCGGCCGTCACTTTATACGGAGGTAAAGAAAAGCCTTATGGGGGTTGTTTATATATATTAAAGTGTTTATGTATGGTGTACTTGTACAACATGACCTTACTCAAACTTATGGGCTTACTAGGTGATGGAGACACCAATCGTATGATTGAGGGTCGAGTCTAGAGATCTTTATTGTAAGGTGGGAGTGTGGACTATAAGGGTCACCTCATTGTTAGGCCTGGGATTTTGTATACTGTTGGATTTTCAAAAATGAAAATGTATTTTGTAAAATACATAATTCAAAGTTATGGTTAAAAACCCAGGTGCTAGAGGCCGGTCGTGATTGGTGTTGATGTATCTCCAACTCTTATCTTGAAGGGCATTAAAATCCGATATTATATATAGTACTGGTCAATTGCATATATTGTTTGGCATTCTGCGTGTGCATGCATTCTGCGTGTGCATGCATTCATATGGTTGTAACAATTTCTTTGATAACTTACTTATCAATATAGTATGAAGGATAACCCACTAAGCTTTTGTAGCTTACTCCCCAATAGTCTTTTTTTTGTAGGTTTACTCATGATGGGATTGGGATAAGTCTCGAGTGTCGAGGCAAGATGAAGATATGTATATTAGTATTAGAATTCGTTGAGATCTTTATAGGTGATACATAAACACCTTTTGTAGAAAATATTTATATGTTAGAATTTAATATAATTTAATTTTTCCTATAGTTTTATAATGTTGGTATATCCTGTCTTATTATTTAGTAGGAGATATCAATTCTTTATGGTTATGAGGAACTATGGAAGATTAGATATTCGTAATTATTTAAATCCTATAATATGTTAAATAATTAACAATTCAACATCCTTAGTAATTAATGATTTAGAGTTTTGCAATCTTTGACTTGCAAGGCAATTTTCATATCATGAGTGCACACATGTTATGAAATTTTAAATAATCCTATTAAGCCCTCTTTAGAGTCCTAACAGTAGATGCTTTGGGATGGTTTGACAGATTACTACTTAAGTAGTGGGTACTTGCACATAATAGGTTACTATTGATTTGGTTACATGACCTCCAACATTGTAGAGAGTTATAACTTGATTTTGTAGGATGCCTAAGGATTATGGTGACATATATGTAAGGAACATGTTTTACAGCTATGTGTACCACTAGGACAAGAGTCATGGGGACATATAGAAGGCGATTGTTGAGAATCAATCGTACACAAAATTTATAGCCAAAATGTTAGAGGGTTGGACAAAACGAGCTAATTCTCATTGTATAGTGCATTTTAGTAGGCTCAACAAGATCTTCGAGGTTGAAATAGGTAGCATACCTATAGTGAATGGCATAAAGGATGGTGGAAGGATTTAGATGGTCAACTTAGAAAATGGCATGCGTACTTACAATAAATGGAATAGCTCTCCGAAGGACCAAGATTATATCATCTATTAAACCATCATACAAATTAACCTATCAGATCCAATGCTATAGGACTAACTTCTTCCTAATTGGAGATGAGCTAAACTGGCTAGTTATTACCAACCTACCAACTATTCATCCTAACTTGTGCTTACAACGTAAAAAGGTCTAACTTAGGTGAAAGTGTTATCATATGGAAATGGATATTAGGGAGTGTCTTGATAGAACATCAGGTAGTACATACAATGATGGGAATTAGGCTATTGGACCATTGACCTGTAGTCGAGCCCGAGAATTAAAGGGTTTGCTAAGACGAATCCTCTTATTCCAACCAACTCATGTAGAGGCCAAGTATCTCCTTGTCAACCCATTTTGCCTGCCAAGCCAAGTGACTACCTATTTCTCGCATGTTATGTGCTGAGAAGCGGAAGGTTGAGACATCAGCCCATCTTCATTCTCACACATGCTAGGCCAAATACTCACTTGGCCACACCCTTACTGAGATGTCGAGAGAAAGAGTTTGGATTGACCAAGCCACCCTTGCTTAGACAAGTAAGTTGTCCATACCTTTTTGTCCACATCTTCCAATGGTATCACCAATATAGCATTGCCACGTATATAAAATCACGTGTAGAATCCGTTGCATCAATGATTGTTTTCCTTATATATTGATATTTACCCTTTTGTATCTTGTATATTATTTCCTTAGAAAATGACCTTTTTGTTTTTTCCCTTT
Organism: Lumnitzera littorea; assembly: GCA_024138015.1. Classification (NCBI taxonomy): domain Eukaryota; kingdom Viridiplantae; phylum Streptophyta; class Magnoliopsida; order Myrtales; family Combretaceae; genus Lumnitzera; species Lumnitzera littorea. The sequence continues at coordinate 68,938,542 of JAMXBB010000008.1, forward strand.
TGGGCAAATTGCCCTAACTTATGGTTATAAATACCCCTATACTTATAGCTATAAACATTAGAATCGGATTACCATTAATAAACTTTATATTTTCTTCCTTACGTAAACATTGTTGTTTACTCTTGGCATCACTCTTATCTTAACCCTTAAGTAAGGCCAAGCGGTGAGTAACCTCACCAAACCAATTTGTGAGTCATATTGGATTGTGCAATGAGTTCTTGAAAGTTCTATTGGTGCATCATATTCTCTAGAGCTATTCGTAGGTTTTTACTTTTTTTTTTTTTTGTTCACATTTGTCCTTTCGCACTTTTCCCATCACTTCCTTTTTCAAGCTTTCTGCAAGCTTGGACCCATTCAATGACTGGCCTTGTATGTTCTTGGTCTTGGTTTACAAGATCTTGGTATTAGAATGAAGGCTTTGTTTAAGTTATGGTTTATGTTTGAAGTTTTATTATACTTTATTCTGCGTATGTGAAACAAAGCATGTTACTGTATTCATTTTAGCTGCTGTGTTTGCTAGTTGTTAATTTCCTAAAGTGTTTGTTTGAACTTTGAATTTATGGAGAAAATGATAGACCCGAGTATGAATGTTGGAATGGGAGATGACAATAGTAGAGTTGTTTACCATAGCTGACAGTCTTAAGAAACTTTAAGAAGCACTAATGAAAGACTTGACGAAGTGGCTAACCTTTTGGTAAATATAACCCAAGCTATTCATGCATTAGCTTGCCGACCCACTAAGGCCATACAAAATACCTTACAAGTTGCCTAACTTATTAAAGGTCAGAACCTAGCTCAACTAGTTCGAGGTTGAGGAGTAAGCAGACGAGTAAGACGAAGGATAGACTTAAGAGAACTTGATGAGGAGGACGAGGAAAAGTACTTCGAGGAAGAACGAGCTTGAGCCCCCAGAGCATCTGATCATGTGAAACTTTGGATTTCAAGTTTCAATGGATTTGGGAATGTTGACAAATATCTAGAATGGGAAGAGAAGGTAGAGCATGTTTTTTTATTATTATTAGTACGAGGATTACGAGAAAGTAAGAACTGCTGTTGTTGAGTTCTTTAGATATGCTGCCATGTGGTGGAAGAATTTCCAAGCCATAAGGAGATGAGAAGGCTACCGAGAGATTAATACTTGGCTCGAGATGAAGAGAATACTTAGAAATAAATTCGTGATGGAAACTTATCTTTAAGATACTTTCACTCGGCTTCAAGAGCTGAGACAAGGAGGCCAAATTATTGATAAGTATGTTTAAGAATTTTAGATGCTTATGATCCATTGCAAAGTGGAGGAACCACTGGCTCGAACAATTTTAAGATTCATTACTGGATTGAGAGGTGATGTTAAAGATATTGTGGAACTCTGATGCTTTACAACTATGGATGAAGCCATCAGAATAGCTTAGCGAGTAAAAAGGCAAAGAAGGAGCTGAGTGCTGACGAGGATGCCGATTAGTTGACTAGAATAGGCAAATCACCGAGCTTAGTTAAGTACTGAGCCAAGCTGAAAGATAGATGTCTGAGCTGATTAGAGAAGCCGACCCGAACTTATGAGAAGGGATAAGGGTCTGGTAGAAAGACGAGCAAAGTAAAGTGCTTTAAGTGCCAAGGGTTCAGACATATGGCTACTCAATGCTTAAATCGATGGATAATGGTCATCAAGGGAGACATCCCGAAGCTAGAAGTAGACAGTATAGATGAGGAATCTAGGGAGGAGGAATCTAGGGAGGAGGAAGTCCCTACTAAGAAAGAAAATGTTGAGAAAGAACTAATTAAGGAAGACGTGTTTGCTGATGACTTAGACCAGTTACTCATGGTTGTTTGACGCTCTATAAACATGCAACCTTTACGAGAAGAGGAGTAGAGAGAGAATTTGTTTCATACCACCTATAAGGTTAATGATGAAGTGTGTGCCCTCGTCATGGATAGTAGAAGCTACACCAATGTGGCATCAGCAGATTTTGTTTCATAACTGAAGTTTCCAACTGTTGCACATCTAAGGCCATACAAATTGCGCTAGTTGAGTGAGAAAGGAGCACTGCATGTCACTCGACAAATACTACTATCGATCACTATAGGGAATTACTCAAACTAGATTCTCTACGATGTACTACCTATGTGTGCTTCCCACGTGTTGCTAGGTAGACCATGGCTGTTTGATAGGAGAGTTATCCATGACAGTTACAAGAACACATCCTTGTTTGAGAAGGATGGCCGGAAGATCACACTGAACCTGATGCTGTTGAGAGAAGTTAATAAATTGCAGACAAAACTTGCGTAGGATCGAGGAAAGCTCTAGTGATGAGTAAACCCAAGCTCTTAGAGGCCATCAATGCTAATGAGTTGACCCTTATGTTAGTTAGGCGCTTATTAGAAATAAAGGAGTGAGGTGAATTACCCTAAGAAATCAAAGAGTTGCTTGATGGGTATGTCAAACTATTTCCAAAACAGTTACCTAAGGGATTATCCTTAACTTAAGGCATAGAGTACTGCATTAACTTAATACTTGGTGTTGCACTGCCTAATAAGCCAGCCTATTGGATGAATCTGAAACAGGCTTCTAACGTGCAACGTCAGGTTAATGAGTTGCTAGAGAGAGGATATGTTGGAGAAAGTCTCAGCCCTTGCGTCCTACCAACGTTTCTAGTGCCGAAAAAGGATAGGACTTAGCGAATGTGTGTTAATAGCCGAGTTGTGAACAAGATCACAATCAAATACATGTATCTTATTCTTAAATTGGAGGACATGCTGGATAAGCTATGTGGAGCCAAGATCTTCAGCAAGATTGATCTAAAATCTAGCTACCATCAAATCTGTATAGGGTTGGGAGACGAATAGACAATGACGTTCAAGACTCGACATGGATTATATGAATGGATGGTCATGCCCTTTGGCTTGTCCAATGCCTTGAGCACTTTCATGAGACTAATGAATTATGTGTTGAGATATCTAATCAGGAAGTGTATTGTGGTGTGCTTTGACAACAACTTAGTCTACAGTGTTGACATGTCGAGTTACTATAAACACCTCCAAGCTATATTGGATATCCTTTGTACCGAGAGACTATTTGAAAATTTCAAGAAATGTTGCTTTTGTTAGGAGGAAGTGGTATTCTTAGGTTGCATAGTCAGTAGAGGAGGCTTACAAGTAGATGACAAAAAGATCCAAGCAATTGTAGAATGGTCGACTCCTACTACTTATGCTGATATGGGAAGTTTTTATGGATTGGCTTCATTCTATAAATGATTTAGCAAGAATTTCAGCATCCTTGTTATGCCTCTTATTGAGCTCACAAAGAAGAATACTAACTTCCAATAGGGAGAAAGGGATGAGAGGAGCTTTGCCGAGGTAAAAGAGAGATTGACCTCTACCCCGATGTTAGTTTTACCCGACTTTGAGAAAATATTTGAGCTAGAATGTGATGCATTAGGTATTGGAATAGGCATTGTCTTAATGCAGGAAGGCCAGCCAATTGCCTTTCATAGCGAGAAATTCAGAGGACTATAGTTAAATTATTCCATATATGATAAGGAACTCTTGGTGCTAATTTGAGCTCTACAAATTTGGTAGCATTATTTACTGCCTAGAGAGTTTATCATCTATAGTGACTATGGGTCATTGGGGTGTCTTCGAAGTCAGACCAAATTATCAAAGCGATAGGCGAGATGGGTTGAATTCCTTGAAGGATTTAATTTTGTAATAAAGTACAAGTAGGGAAAGAGCAACGTAGTTTTAGATGCTCTTTCGAGGAGACATGCGCTTATAGCTAAACTATAGACCAGGTTGTTTGTGTTTGCAAGTATCAAAGAACAGTATTATGGGGATCCATACTTTAGACCCATAATCATGCAATGCGTTTATGGAAGGATAGTGGATGAGTATTATGTAGAGAATGGTTACTTGTTTTGAGGTGGAAAACTATGTGTACTAACTTGTTCCCTAAGGGAATTGTTGATCAGGGAAACCTATGGTAGAGGACTCTCTAGACATTTTAGAGAAAGGACTTGTGACCTGTTGAATGATTGATTCTTCTTGCTAAGGATGAGGAGGGATGTGCACCGAGTTGTCGACAATTGTGGCATGTGCAAGAGGGCTAAGCGCCATGCCAAGCAAGGAAAAGTAATGCCTTTACCTTTTTTGTTGAAGCCATAGATTGAACTGAACATGGACTTTGTTCTCAAACTACTACGAACTATCCAAGGTAAAGATTCTATAATGGTCGTCGTGGATTGTTTCAGTAAAATGGTACACTTTGTGCCTTGCTAAAAAACTAATGATACTTTGGCTATTGCTTCTCTTTTCTTGCAAGAGATTATGCAGTTACATGGCATGCTGAGAAGTGTAGTCTCTAATAGGGATCTAAAGTTCTTGAGCCATTTCTGGAGGACCTTGTGGTGTTAGATGGGGACTAAACTACTATCTAATACTTCCTGTCATCTTTAAACTAATGGCTAAATGGAGGTGGTTTATTGCACTTTGGGATCACTACTCTGAGATGTAGTGAGAAAGAACTTAGTTGATTAGGATGTTTGCTTACTAGTAATTGAATTCGCTTACAACTGTATAGTGCATGACACCACTAAGCAATCACCCTTTGAAGTAGTCTATGATTTCAATCCCGAGTTGCCCTTCGATCATACCTTTGTACCTGTACCCATACAAGAGGACCCTGATGCGAGAGCTTGAGCATAATTTCTCTAGTACAACTATGATAAAGTTACTTGGCATATCGATCGAGCTACTAGTAGAACGCAGGAGAAAACCAAAGGTAAGATGGCTAAGCAATTCCAACCAGGAGACTTAGTATGGTTGTACCTCAGTAAGGAATGGTTCTCGAACAAGAGGAGGAACAAATTATCTACAAGAGTTAAAGGACCTTTTAAAATCCTCTAGAAGATCAATGACATGCCTATAGATTGGAGTTGCCTGAGGAATATGGGATTTTTGATGCCTTCAATGTTGCCGACCTTAATCCGCATCACCTTAATAGAGAGGTGAACAAAGATCATTCAGATTTGATCCAAAATCCAAAACAACCTAGAGAGAATGATGGGAATTAGGTTACCGGACCACTGACCAGCAGCCAAACTTGAGGACTAGAGGGACTGGCAAGATGAATCCTCCTGTTCCAGTTGACTCATGTGGTGGCCGAGTATCTCCTTGCTAACCCATTCTACTTGTTGAGCTGAGTAATTGCCTATTACTCGTATGTTGTGTGCCAAGAAGCGGAAGGCTAAGACAACAACCCATCTTCATTCTGACACATTTTAGGCTAATTACTTACCTGGTTGCACCCTTTTCAAATTGATAAGAGAAAGTGTCCGGACTGACTAAGCCACCCTTGTTCAGACAAACAAGCTGTTCGTACCTTTTTGTCCACATCTTCCAATGGCATCACTTATACAGCATTGCCATGTGTATAGAATCATGTATAAAATCCATTAAACCAATGATTGTTTTCCTTATATATTCATTTTTACCCTTTTGTATCTTATACATTACTTCCTTAGGAAATGCCTTTTTTGTTTTTTTCCTTTTAGGCAAGTTACCCTAACTTATTGATATAAATACCTCTATACTTGTAGTTGTAAACATCAAAATTAGATTACCATTAATACAGTTTGTATTTTCTTTTTTGCATAAATACTATTGTTTACTCTTAGTATAACTCTTATTTTAATCCTTAAGCAAGGTTAGGTGACGAGTAACCTCATTGGACCGATTCGTGTGTCATATCGGATTATGCTGTGAGTCATCAGAAGTTCTATTAGTGTGTCACATCCTCTGGAGCTGTTCGTAGGTTTTTGCTTACTTTTTTTTGTTCACATTTATCCTTTTGCACTTTCCTCATCACTTCCTTTTTGAGCTTTTTGCAAGCTTGGACCCATTCAGCGACCGGCTTTACCTGCTCTTAGTCTTGGTTCGCAACATATAGGAGGGAAGGGCATAATAAGAGAACCCATCTAGATAGGAATTGATAGATAATTGACTTGGGACTTGAGAATACACATAAATGTTGTCTACTTTTGTTTATTCCTTTCTAAATGCTCAATTTATATTAATTAGTGTACATTGCGTATTAACCTATTGTCTATGCTTTTGCAGGCTAGATGCAATTGATGGATTAGTTTTGACTAGCTAGAAGAGGCACATGTTACAACAAGTTTGGGTTGGACATATAAGGGTACTAACTTATCATTTTCATACATTCTGTCTCGTTTGTATGTTCATTAGAAGTTGCTCATATTTAATCATTGTATTATTTATAGGATATGGAATTGCTTATTGTGTGGTGTTGCTAATGGGAACTTTAACGTGATTAGGATGTCAATGAGATCTCCTTAAACCCTCGCATGGTGCCTTACCTAAAGTAGGACGAGTTTATAAGGTTGAGCCATCTCCTATACATCTGATTGGAACATCATTTGATCACTACACTTATTGAGAGACGGAAGCAAGAGACATATAAGTTCCATATGACTCAAGTTGAGGTTACTAGACCCTATAAGATGTGGAGGTGTAGTTTAATCTCTAAGTTGATGGCTTGTCAATGATTGGGGGCACTTATAAAGATTAGTCTCACATTTGTACAAGATATCTTAGTATAGTTCCTAAGGGTAGAAAGGATAAGGGAGGATGTGTTAAGCTGAGTTGGCTAGCCAACCATTTTTCCGCTCTTACTTGTTTGGGTAGATGATGAACAACTTAAGTGATATACAAGAGCGTACATCTTGCAAATGTTATGATGATTTTATTTAACGATAAATCCAATAACCTTGTTCACATTATGTTCCTCCTACTATTGGAGGACTTCAACTAACAAGGATGATATAATTGGGGGTTTGCATGTCTAGCATGGCTATATAAGTAGTTATGTCTTGGATCAAAAGATACGACTCATGAGATGAGTGGTGCAGCAATTCTTCTTCAAGTTGTATACTTAGGATGGGTTGGCACACATTACCCCCTTAAGTAGACATAGGATAGTTGTTGATAGTAAGAGACCTCTAATGGCTAGATGGAGGATGGGGAGGGATATGACGCAACACTCGACCCATGTTGCCAAAGTCCATCGAGATGCATTAGATAGATAGAGTTCGAAGAAATTATGTACTATATACACTTTTCTAAACTTTTCTTTTGATATCTTATATAAGCACTAACTATGAGAATAAGAATTTGCAGGTCGTATGGTAGTCGTACCTTATTAGTAAACTAGACATCTTCTTTGAGTTTTATAAACGTAAGAGACACATTTAGACAACTTAAGTGCCACTCATTTGCTTCCATATAGTTAAGAGGCACTTACTAGAGCATGTAATTTGGTAGTTTACAAAGAGTTTCACCACCATGTAATATGGTAGGGGCATTGCACTATATAGACCTATGAAGTTGAGCGGACGTCGACTAAGTTACATAGCATGCAATGTACATCAGCACTTAGAATGATTGGTATGCTTGAATCATTCAAGTTAATGTTCTTAGGGGAGTTGAGCGTAGGTACTAGCAATAGTATGGTAGCATTACTCATGCTTTGCTAAGGTAGTTGGTGAGTACGCTTCCGGTAGCTACTATCTTGTTAAATTACCATGTAGTTGCTTATGCTAATGCCCTACATCTTGTAGGTTGAAGAGTTCTAATAGACACAAATTTCTATTGGTGGGGCTAACTATTACATAGCTTGAGCCCATACTGATTAGGTCATATAGTTGTTACATGACTATGTTCTAGTTACTTTATATCCTCTATTTTTGGTTGAGGAGCCCATACAAGAAAGGGATGACTCAGATAAGGCAAATTACAACCCTTGAAAACCCCTTAACTAGGGCGGATGTATCAAGATGAGGGGACTAGCACGGATACATTGATGAGATTGGCATGATCATGATACTTTAGAGTCATCCCATGCCTTGCCATCTTCCACTTATCTAGATATAGGGAGCATGCTAAGCCCTCCTTTGAGCTTTTCCAGACACAACTAATGGATATTCAGAAGGATCCATCCTTTACACCACTGACTCCATGAAAAAGAAGATTTGTAAGTTCCTACGGCAACTGTCCTTCCCAAATATGTCTTTAATCCTCCACAATTCATTGATCTAGTCTAGTAGCAAATACCAATGCAAGAGTTACATGCTCTAACTATTGCTAAAGAAGGAAGGTCCACTTGGGGTTTCACACTGTAAATATTGCGTGTCTTTGGTAGTATTAGGAGGAAGAAGAATTAAATGTAGTTATTCATGTTTTTTATATAAACAACTTAGTTAACTATTTGATTGAGATACATTTTAATTGAAATTGATTTACTGATATTCATTTCTATCTCATGTCTATCTCTATTGAAATTTAATGTTTGGCATATGACTTTAAGCATGGGTATGGGTTATAGTTGTGACTTTGAAATTTGATTACATAGACTGTTTGATTATTGTGGCTTTGTTATGATATGTTTTCCCGAGGGCTAACAACTTTATAAATATGATTTTTGAAGATTTTAATAGGGAAAGTGCATTTTAAGAATGCACATTCCTTGTATTTTTTTTTTTTTTTTGTAAAGGAGAAGTCACCTTTGTAAAAGGTGCCTTCTTTTATTTCATAAAGGCTAAAGGAAGGTACCTTTTTGAAAGGTGCCTTTTTCTTAGTAAATAAAAAAAAGTGAAAGCACCTTTTAAAAAGGTACCTTCACTTCCCTATATTTGGAATAAATTTTCAACCAGCCCCTTTTAGATAATGACTATGGGAGATGTCAGTGTAACATGAGTATTGATAGAGCTAAATTGCATCTATTTTATGGATAGATATTACAGTGCTTTCACAAACCTTTTAAACTAATTTTAGTGTAATTTAGTACTTTATTTTTTTAATATTGATTTCGTCATTTTGTTACACGAATGTATATATTTTTATATTTTGAAAGGAGAAATGTGTAAACTTGGAAGATATACACATGTCAATGTTAAAGTACACAAGATTGTCAGGATGAAGAATTGGTTCGAGAGCTTTACGCCCAAACCATGATATGGGAGAAAGAGTACACTTTGTATACTCAAGAGTTAAGAGGTCGTGTTCTAATAAATACACGCCATGTATTTGCCTTAAAAAAAATATACATGATATGTATTCATTAACCAAGCCTATATCTATTTTATTTTAAGCAAGAAGTAAAGACATTCATAGAAAGATATAGTTGAATCTTGTAGGCCCATATCTACATGGGATTCCTTATACCATCTATAGTAAAGAGTATGTGTAGATGTAGAATAAGAGAGACATATTATCATTCTTTTTTCTTAGGGTTTTAGAAGAAGAACAACTTTTAGAGTAGATTATTCTCTTTTTGGAATTCAACATCGGAACAATAGGTAGTGGTATTTGATCTTGAATTAAAGATTGGAACTCCCACACAAGTTTTTTTTTTTTTTCACTTTTTTAAATATATTTTTTTATTTCAATTTTGTTTACCTTATTATTTCTCTCATATGCTAAATTGATATTGTTAATTGGATATTTGGTTTATCAGTTAATGAATCATGTTTGTTGAGGTCTTTCGTTCCCTAATTACTAAAACATATATTTTGATTATAATGGAATATATATTAATTAAGATTGAGTTCTGAGATCTTTTCTAATTGATAACTGTGAACTAGATAATTTAAATTAAAGAAGGACATAGCAATATACTCTTCAATTCATTCAATATTTAAGAATTAAAAAGGATTGAGTTAGTTTATTTCTTATCTAGCGATAGAAAGGATGAATTAGTTAATCTTGGGTAATTATTCACTTCATGAAATGTAGTTTTACCTATTGCTTAATTGCTTTAAAACTAAATATGTTGAAGACTATGTGTTAACATTTATCGATTTTCTATCTATCTGGTTTACAATTGAATCCTTTGAAGATATTGAATATCCTAAGTAATTTGCTTTAATAGATTAGTTTTTAGAATTTAAATATTTAGTAAATCTCAAATTTATTTACCTAGACTTAGATAAGGCCAATAGTAATAAAAGTTAGTAATCATTCTTATGGCTTTGACTTGATTCTCAACAGTTTTATTACTACATATGTAACTGATTACACTAAAAATATGCTTTTGCTATAAAAAGTAGAGTTAGGTTTAGCACATCAAGTGCTATAAGTTTTTAGGATCATCTAAAGAATGTGTTTTGTGATGTAGGTGAGAGTATAAACACGATGCCTTTCTCTATAGCAAAGAAATTAGGATTAGAAGATGTAATCAAAAGAACAAAGATAATAATTCAATTGGCTAATGGTTTTTTCAAAAGACCTAAAGGGGCGATTGAGGATGAACTTTTGAAAGTGGATAAATTTATATTTTTGATAGACTTTGTAGTCTTGGATTCAAAGGAAGATCTACAAATTCCTATCTTCCTTAGACATTCATTCTTGGCCACAACTAGAGTTGTAATGGACGTGAAAAACAAAAAAAATGGTATTAAGGGTTGAGAATAATGAGTTGCATGTAAATACTATAAAGTGATGGAAAAAGAGAGTCCTTAAAGCCATTAAATCACATATGGTGTGGGATATTCCACTCAAGATAGCATTTGACTTTGATGATGTTCGAGAAGCTTTAGTAAATAGAAGAGTAGTTATTAAAAAGGTGCCTTAAGGATTTAAACCATCTTAAAAAGGGAAGCATGAAATGTCGAGTTAACAATGGTAAACAAAAGAGCTTCTTGAGAGGCAACTCAAGTTTTTTTCAAATTTTTTTTTTTTTCATATCCTTTATTATATTTCATTTTGTTTTATTTTATTTAAGTGCTCTAGTTGCATTATTTTTATCTAGCAACTCATACAAAAACTTGATTTTTTAATTAAGCTATCTTTCATGGTTTGTGTAGTGTTTTATTGTTTGTAATATAGGATTTAAGTGGAAAAAATTTGGCTAAGGAATGATCAAGCCATCCTAAACGAGATAAAGATTTGAGAGGATTATGGGTGAGAATCATGCCCATGATCTAAGGTATGATACTTTCATTAAGTAAAAAAAGCAGCCAATGCATGGCATGTATTGGACCTATTAGTTTTATAGGTGCCATATATTCCTTTTATTCAAAACATGACATAGACAATATATACTTGTTGTGTATAGCGTTGTCTAAAAATAAAGGAGAAAAAAAAAAAGAGAAGTCACATATACAACATGCACAAGGGACATACGTTGTGTACCCTGTTATTGACAACACACAACATGCATTATTTCTTCTCTTAGACCAATAACTTCTACATGTCATGTATCTATCCATTAAAGCCCTACTCTATTTCTTGGATAGAATCATGCCACCCACTTTCTTTTTTACTCTTCACTCTTTGTTTCACACTTTCACACACCCACATAAGAACACTTGCACTCTCTCATACGTCCATCTACATCTTGTGAGTAATTATCCAAAACATGGTATGTTTTTCAACTTTGTCTCTCTTTCTCTCTCTCTCTACTTTCTCTCTGTATCATGTTTATTTCTACATGCACGTGTACTATACTTATTTGTCTCTTGCTTTTTCTTCCATACTTAGGGTTTAAAATACATGATTTTAGAAATATCTTGGTTTTTTATGATTGTTAAATCCTTGTTTCTCCTTGTTAAATGTAGCTATTGTTGCAATTGATTGATTATTTCCATAAATATTACACTCTTTTAAGTTTTTCTTCGTATAAAAATTATATCTTTTTGCAATGTGAGGCTATTTAAGATGTGGTTTTGTTAGATTTGTCAAGTTAGAGCAAGTTGCTATTTAGTAAATCAATTTAACTATGCTCATGTTGTTTAGATCCTTAAGTTGTAGAATAACATTAGTTTATGTGTGCTTGAAAAAATGCTATACTCAAATGTGCATTTTATTTCACTATACTTGTTGAGTTTTTTCTTTTTTCTTGTTTTTACATGATAAGTGTAGGGAATTTATCTATGGATATGAGCCTTTCTTTTCATGGATTTAGGAAAACGCTAAGAAGAAGGAGGCAAAGAAAGGCAACCTTAAAGCTTGATAGTCTTTAAGTAAACCATCCGATGCTTTAGTTTCATGATGATGATTAGTTGGAGAGATTTGCTAGGCTCTGGAAAAAGAAATTTATCAACACATATTACATCAATTGGGAAGTATTGTGGAGAGTTGGTTTAGAAGCCTAGGTGAGAGAATTGATTTCTTTTAGTAGTTAGGATAAATTGTTTGATATTAGGGAGCTTACTTTAGAATTCCTTACAACTTTTAAGCTGCAAAAGGATAACATCACTCATAGGGATGATAATGAAATAGATTTTCGAGTGAATGGTTAGCCTTACATAATGAATTTGACTCATTTTTCTATGGTGATGGGATTATATGATGAGCAATATTCTAAGATAAATGAATTTAGAGAGCTGTCTGTTTGTTGGCCTCCAAGGCTTGATGAGAGAGGATATTGGAGTGTGATAAGTAATGCTCCTAGATATGATCCTACAAAATCTAAGACCTCTACTTTGAGAGTGTTAGCTCATAAGTATATCCATTGGCTATGGACTCACACATTAGCTAGTAGAGGGGATAGCAACGGTGTTGTAGGTACATATGGTATGTTCCACCTACATAGCAACATTGAGAGGTAGACAATACATTTGGGAGTAATCCTAGCATTTTCTATCCATTGCTAGCCAATTAATTAGAGTATTAGCAACATTTTTGTTGGCCAATACATCACAAAATTGGTAAAAGGGATGAGACATTTTGAGGGTCTCGAAAATTGGTGTTATCTAAAGTGCTAGATGAAGCTTATCAGGTCTTGTTCTTTGGGGACTATGGGGATGGTGTCTAAAGGTCCAAGACAAGATGTTGATTATAAGGTGGATGATGATGTAAAGGAAAGACCATAAGAGGCATAGCTGGTTCTACTAGCTAATGTAAGAATTGAAGAAGCTTTTAGTTCTAATGCACTACCGCATGGTAGAATGGATAGGTTACAGGGTTAGATGGATAGGATGATTGAGAAGCAGAATAGGTTATCAAGATAGCAAGCTCATTATTATACTAAAGTTGATAAGTGCTTGGAGCTTTTTGTAGCTTAGTTATTCTCCACAAGCACTATCTAAGGAGGAGGATGACACAAAGGAGGGGGAGAATTAGTAAGATGCATGTCTATGATATCTTTGCATACCTATGTACTTTTCTTTTCTATCTGATATCTTTTGTAGTTAGTAAGGGATTAGCCATACTAGTTCTAATGTTGCATTATGATGGACATTAATGTATGTAAGAAGAGTAATCGTGGGATGCACTTTTAGTTAAATTTTATATTTATCTTCTTAGATGTTTTGTTTTATTTTTCTTTCTTTAGTTTTGTTTTTATTTTTCTTTTGCAAGGACTATATGAATTTTAATTAGAATGTAGAATCGCATAGCAAGGTAATTTCAAATCCAGTTTCAAAGCATTTAAACTGAGGAAGTTTTAGTTCACAACGTATAAGTTAAGTATAAGGAAATGAGTAGAGTAATTAGGCATTAGCAGAAAATCTATGGAAGTAATTGAGCTGATTTGAGTTTATCTCACACTTAAACTTTTGCAAAAATAATTTTTGTAGAAATATAGAATCAATTTGTTTGATATTATACATCTATTCAACATTGTTTTTCGTCTAATTAAAGAAGTAACTTTTTGGGACAATTTTTTAGACTTTAGTATGGGATTTTACTTACTCGTTATGACCTTTTTATAAAATTTTAGAATTAAATAATGAAATCGGTGTGAAGTGTAAAATTTTTTATTATTTAAGCTTAGATTTAGACTTCGAATTAGGGTAAACATTGCTAATTAGCAATTAGCTGTCTATATTTTACTTTAGTGTATACTTACTTCTTAGACGCCTTGAGAACCCTCTAATTTCTAGTAACTAAATAAATGATGCCTATATCTCGAAAGTTTCTTGAAAAATAAAAAATAGGTGGAGGAAAATAAATAAACAAATTGAATGAAAAATGCTTCAAAGTTAAGCCTAAAATTGAAAGTGCAAAAACATTAAAGAGTCTAGATGTAGGCCTTATTGACTCGATTAATTAAGCTTACAGGGTATCTCCTTCATGTGGAATAACACCTATCAACTTGAGAGACGAGCTTAGAATTGTTGGTTGAAAGTCATTATAGGGGTCAAGATAAAAGTCTATGTAAAGGCTGGAACTTGCATAAAAGTGAAAAGATCTAGATTAGGTGGAATTTGTAGATAGTTCGAAGGGGAGTCTTAATGCTTAGTAGCCTAGGGTTGTTTAGCCTATAACTTACTAACTAAGTGAAACTTATCCATTTCAATTGAAAAACAATGAAAAGAAAAAAGAAAAAAATCCTTTAGCAAAAAATTGAAAGAAGTAAGGAGATAATCAAGAGACCGGTTGATGTAGTATGTATTTGTTTTTAATTATTGTACTTAGAGAGGTGAAAGAGGGGAGGGTATACCCTTTAGTTTTTAAAATTTGGATAACTCTTTTTTGATTAAGTTTATGTTTACTATGATTTTTAATTTAATCTTTGTTTAAATAATATGGTTTAATTCCAATTTACATAGATTTATTGTTAAATTCTAGTATGGCTTTTGGTAACCGATATGTGTACTGTATAGTTGTGTTTTAAGGGCATGTAAATATGATTGAGTGGATTCCTATAATATAAAATGTTGATGGAGTTTTGAATTTTGGTGTTTATAAGGATGAAACTTGATGGAAGAGTATGTGCTCTTATCTCTAAATGGATTGTGTATGATATTTTGTTTTGATTCTATAATTTGAGTGTTTAATGGTTTTTTTCCTTAAGAGTTTTCATTAGTTTTATTTGTTTTGCTTGAGGACAAGTAAAAGATTAATTGTGAGAGAATTTGATAGAGCTTAATTGTACTTATCTTACAAATAAATATTAAAATGCTTTTAGAGACCTTTTAGAGTAATTTTAGTTTAATTTAGTATTTTATTTGTTAATATTTGATTTTATCATTTTATTACACTAATGTGTATATTTTTATATTTTAATAAGAGAAATGTGTGAATTTGGAAGATATACATAGTTTAGTGTTAGAGTATGCAAGATCGTAAAGATGGAGACTTACTTTGAGAGCCTCATACCCAAACCATGATATGGGAGAAAGAGTATAAGCCTTATACTCAAAAGTTGAGAGGTCGTGTTCTAATAAATATACGCAGTGTATTTGCCCTAAAAAGATGTACACCTTGTGTATCTATTTTATATTGCACAAGAATCGAAGACATTCACAAAAAGATACAACTATATCTCATAGGCCCACATCTACATGGGATTTCTTATATTACATATAGTAGGCCTTGTAAATAGAAGAGTATTTGTAGATGTAGAATAAGAGAGACAAATTATCAATCTTTTTCATTAGGGTTTTAAGATAAGAACAACCTTTAGAATATGTCATCTTCTTTTTGGAATTCAACCTTAGGAACAATAGGAAGTAGTATTTAATCTTGAATTAAAGATTGAAACTCCTATATAGGTTGTTTTCACTCTTTATTATATTCATGATTTAGATATTGTTTATCCTATTATTTCTAACCTGTGTTGAATTGATATTGCTAATTGGATATTTGGTTTATCAATTAATACATCTTGTTTGTTGAATTTTTTAATTCCTTAATCATTAAAACATATATTTTAATTCTATTGGAATATATGTTAATTAAGATCGAGTTGCGATACCTTTTCTAAATGATAACTGCAAACTGGATAATTTGGACTAAAGAAGGACATAGCGATATGCTCTTTAAATCAATTAAGGTTTAGGAATTGGAAAGGATTATGTTAGTTTATTCCTTATCTAGTGCTAGAAAGAATAAATTGGTTAATCATAGGTAAGTATTCACTTCGTAAGAAGAAGTTTTACCTAAAGCTTAATTACTTTAAAACTAAACTTGTTAAAGATTGTGCTAACATTAATTGATTTTCTATTTATCTAGTTTATCTTAGGTAATTATTCACTTCGCTAGAAGGAGTTTTACCTAGAGTTTAATTACATTAAAACTAAACTAGCTAAAGACTTTGTGTTAACATTAACTAATTTTATACCTATTTGGTTTACAATTAAATCCTTTAAAGATATTGAATATCTTGATTAATTTGCTTTAATAGATTAATTTTTAGAATTTAATTATTTAGTAAATCTTAGATTTTATTTGTCTAGATTTAGACATGTCGCGCTTGGTTTTTCATCCTCCCGGTTCTTTTTATAAAATTTGGTCTTCTTTAAGCCGACTAGTATTAAACCCTTACCTGTTTAATACTAGCCCTCGACTGAGGTTTAAAGAAAACCATTTTTTCAATTTAAAAAAGGATTGGAGTCGCCACTCAACTGGAGTCGGGAAAAAGGGTTAAGTTATAACCAATTGGGTGGATTGGCTATAACTTAACCATCGGTCTATCGATTAAAAAAAAAAAAATTTGTAAAACGGCTTTTTTGAAAATCAAAGATTTAGGTCCAGGGACTAGTTTATTAAACCCTTAACAGGTACCACTTTTTAACTTTCTGAATTTAATTTCGCCTTTTAAATATACCCTTTTTAATTTCTAAAAAATATCTAATTATGATACATGCGACTAAATTGATTAATTTATATAAATATCTAAAAATAAAAAAAATAAAAATTTTTATATTTTAAGTCATCTTGTACTTGCGTACAGGTGCTTACGTACCTGCTATTTGGAATCAGACTTCTGTAGTTCGTTTATAAAAAACTTTAGTGGGTGGTTTGATTTTGATTTTTGAAAAAGAGTCACATTTACATTTTTACCCAATTCAATTTATTCAAGGAAATTCTTTTAAAGGGTCTTAATTAGTGTTTTATTTTTGGAAACGCTAAAATAGTCCTAATTTGGAAAAAAGGTTTACTTATTTTCACTTATTTTTAGAAAGCTTAATTTTTCTAAATGTGAAACCGATTTTTGTTTACTAACCTATTTATTTATTTTAATTTTTATTACATTATTTTATTTATTTTATACTTATTCTATTTATTTCTATTAAAATAAATAAATAGACTACTTCCTTTCTCTCTCTCTCTTTTTTTTTTTTATCTTTTTGTTTTTCTTCTCTTTCTTTTTTCTTTTTGGTTTTCTTTTTCTCATTTATAACATTTACAAATAAACAAATGAATAAAAAAAAAAAGAAAAATCGGGTCGGCTCGGATTGGCTTCAGATAGACTCGGACGGCTCGGATCGGCTTACTTTGGCTCGGATCGACTCAATTTGACTTGGATTGGTTTGGTCGGCTCACTTCAACTTGGATTGGCTTGGTTGGCTCACTTTAACTCGGTTGGCTTACTTCGGCTTGAATTGGCTCGGTCGGCTCATTTTGACTTAGATCGGCTTGGAGTCAGCTTGGTCGGCTCGAGAAATCTGATGGTGGTGGTTTTCGTATAAAAAAAAAAAAAACACTGTAGGGAATGCTATCATAGAGAAAGAGGAATCGTACTAGAGAGAGGCAACTTCGATTTTTTTTTTTTCTAAAGTGTTTCGAAGTTTTCGTTGTGTTTTGAAAATAAAGAGTAGACCCCTATTTATAAGTGTCATGGTTGTGTTAAGGATTGAAAAAATTAAATGCAATTTGATTTTCTTCCAATTTTGGATTGGACGAACCTGGACAATATGTAGTGCCAAATACGTAGCTGCGCGTGTATGAATGTGCCAGAGTTTGTTGGAGCGTGTCTACCATACTTAGAAGTGAGTTGGCAAAGGACATGGTGATGACGTAACCCATGACGTGGCAATAAAGTGAGAAAAGAAAATAAAAAATACATTTTGCACCTTCTATGGATTAAACTCAAGATCTTTAAGTCATATGCAATATCAAGTTCAGATGCTTATCCAACTGAGTTATTCGTTTTTCCTTATTCATATGTGTAATTAATTGCATATATGAATCAGGTCAACCTGAGCTAGATTCAAATTTAAGCCTAAATCCACCAACTTTTTATTCAAAACTATTGAAATTAAAATTATATTCTATTTAAACAACCTAAAAATTTATTATTTTCTAAATACCATATTTTATTTTGTGACTTTTCATATATCTTATTTTTTTGTATTTTTTTTAAATTTCTTTTTTTTTTCCTATTTTCCTGTTTTTTTATATTTTTTTAGAATTCCTATTTTTTTTCTAAATTCCTTCATTTTTTGGGGCTTTCTTTAATTTTCTATTTTTTTGAACTTTTTCTAATTTAGGACCCTATAACTTAATTTGAAAAATAAAAGAGGGACAAAAATTAGGTGTCTACAAGACAGGACTAATAATAATAAAAGTTAAAAAGCATTCCTCATAGGTTCAACTTAGTTCTCACTAGATTTATTGTTGTATACGTAACTTAATGCATTTGTTAGTAAAAATATGCTTTTGTTACAAAAAGTAAAGTTAGATTCATTGTATCTAGTATGCACTTTATGAATGATGAGATTTACACTATGTTGTTTGGGTTAAAGAAAAAGATGGACAAAATGGATGAAAAGCAAAAAATTGTATTTGGTAATTTAAAGATAAAAGTTTAAAATGAAAGAAACTTAAGTAGGTAGTGAAGTGTCAATATAGTTGGCATTGGTCCTGGTAAGGGTGCATCATCAAGAATGATGCCTCTAATTGATGAAAGAGTTGTGCACTTTGGTGCTTGAGAAATGACATCCTTATGTGGTTATGAGATAGAAGGTATATAAAATCTGCCTATATGTAACAATGAACCTTGGATTTAGCATACATTATACAAATGAAAAGAGTTAATAAGAACAAACAACTTAAATATGTACCATATAGCCCACCATGGCTCTAAATTTGCCAATATATCATTAGTGATCTGTTGATACCAGACATGATAGTCTAAGGTTGTAGTTTCATGGGCTTCAACATGTAGCTTAGTCAATCATCTTACTGAGCTAGCCAATTTGCAAGGAAGGTAGCTTGATTCATCTTGGTTTGGCCTTATAGTGTTAGGACCCTAAAGGAGACCTAGTAGAATTGACTAAAATTTCCATATTACGTGTGCACCCATGATATGGAAACCGCCTTACAAGTTAGAGATTACAAAACTCTAAATGATTAATCACTAAGGTTGTTGATTTGTAATTAATTAATTTATTGTAAAATATAAATAATTATGCATATCCAATATCCCACAATTTCTTAGAACCGTAGAGAATCGATACCCCCTACTAAATAATAAGATAGAATATACCACTATTGTAAAATTACAAGAAATATTAAATTATATTGAATTTTAACATATAAATATTTCCTATAGAGGATGTTTTTGTATCACCTATAAAGGTTTCAATTAATTCTAATACTAACACACTTATCTTCATCTTGCACTTAGTACTCGAGATTTATCACAATCTCAACATAAATAAACTTGCAAAATAAACTAAAGGGGAATGAGCATAAAACAGCTCAATGAGTTTATCCCTCACCATTACCATTCAAGTAAGTTATCAAATGTCATTAACATACATGTAAGTTATCTACATATGAAATGAATGTAGGCACGATAAATGCAATCAACACATCCGTAGGAGTCTGAAACTATGTACAGTATAGAATTACATTGTCTACACTTCGATTATCCCATGTACTTACCCGCATAGGATATCTCAGCTTATCCGCATGAGGTTGCCTCAGGGCACCACCCTTCCAATCAACACTCAAATATTACCCTAGTCAAGAAAGAAATTCCAATCCAAATGGGTGGACCCCAAACTAGGGCCATCTACCTTCTAAAGCCCCTTAGGCACAAATATGCGAGTCCTCTCGCGATCAAAATCTATCCAAGGCCTCACGGGTACAATAAAGTGAGTCCTTTTGCTATCAATTGGAGATCCTATGCTAACTTTGCCTTAACAATAAAATATCATTTACAACACCATAAGCTCTTATGGAAATCATATAAAAGTATGTTTAAGATTAGAAAAATTTTTCCTAAAAAATTCTTTTCTCAAAATTTTACAAAGCTATCACTCCCCATCTATACATTTACTAAGTCATAGACATGCAACAAATATAACAAGTTATTTTGATCAGATATTTATATTTATCATTTTAAGAAGGTGATCACATAAATGATAGCAAATAAGTAAAACAATCATTCAGACATATAGGCATTAACAAACAGCAAAACATCATACAAGTAATACGCATAAGCAGGTAGCAGCTCATTAGAATTCCTTCACCTGGATTATTACTTATTCTCTAAGCTTTTAGGGTTTCTAGAACTCGACATATAGACGCCTAAAAGATCATACAACTCATAAGTATTCTAAGAAACTAGATTCCTTAATTAACTAAAAGTCTATTGTAATTTATCTATTTTCTCAATATAACCTTAGTATGACATGTACAGGGTTTACCATACTTAATGGGATCGATAGTAACTATTTTCATATATGTGTGAGTTATTATACTTTATGTATTTAGTTATTTATTTCTCCTCATTATTAGTTTATGAGGTCAATTAACTTAGTTATCTTACTTATTCTTTTTGGTTGATCTTAAATCTTTAATGCGTGTAACTTTTTCATCCTAATTTTGACTTTTATGATCTTATAGTTGATTTTCATCATTTCTAGACATACATTCGTATAGCGGGGTCTGCTTTGGATGTTAAGATCTACGTTTTATGATATAGGTTTGATTCATTATAATTTTAATTATTGTGATTTAAATATTCTTATTTAGTATTTTTGTATCTCATTTTATTACTTTAGGATTAAATTACTTACCATATTCTTATATTTTTATAATTTTATATTATTATTGTTATTACTTGTATTTACATAAGGTTAAAATAAGTTGATATATGTATTATAGGTCCGTTATAAATTTCTACCCATAGTTACATATATATATACATTATATATTTTTACTTTATTATATTATATTATATTTTATTATATTAGATGGTTATGTTATAACTTAAACTTACATATGTACTTATTTTATACTTATGTCTTTATACCTTATACGTATATTATGTGTATATATGTACATCTTATATACTTATGCATATACTTGTACATATACCCGTATATACCTATGGTGGTATATGTATTTTTATACATATTTTTGCATGTACTCCATACACTCCTAAGAAACCCTCATAAAATTCATATTTTTACATATTATGGTTTCAATCAATAAACTATATGTATATACACTTGGTATTTTCTTATTTTAGGTTATGTGCATAAAAAATACTCTTGTATAAGGATCTTCCAACATATGTACATGTGTTCTTCTACACTTATCTATATATATACCTACACTTATACTACGTATTTTACTAAAGTTCAAACATAAGTATCTTACATGTATCCATATGGTATATACATACTTATGTATTTTTACTCTTATACCTAAGTATTTCTATACTTCTATGTGTGGATATAGATATTTCTATTTTCAATAATATATATTTACATATTACATGATAATTCCAAAACTAACATAATATAAACAACTAATTACCAATTAAAATAAAAGATTATATGAAAATATACATCTTTTTCCTTTGTAATTTGAAATAGGAGTTTATGTATCTAGAATAGTGGTTTGGAAGTTGTTGATTAGTGAAGTAAAAAAAGGACAAAAGGGAATTAGAAGAAGGATAAGAAGAAGGGGAAAGTGGCGGTTGGAACAAGGGAAGGAAAAGGGTTTTGTTTGTATCCAAATTTGTGTTTTTATGGAAGAAAATGGTAGGGTCTAGGGTTCTCTAGAAAGTGACGGCAAGGGGGAAAAGTTAGAAAAAAAAAATCATGTGAAAAATGAGTGGAAAAGCAAAGAAAGTAGAAGAATTCTCTAAATGGAAAGTGACATTTGTTAACTTAGTTAACATTTTGACTTTAGTCAAATGTTGACTCGATCAACTCTTGGAAATTACATATTGGAATCTTTTTCTAGGGCATTAAGGAAATATGGAATTAAATAAAATAATTAGTAAAAATACTTATTGGAATCTTTTTCTAGGTATTTATATCCTTTTAGAAGATTTAGTATCATACTTAATATAATTAACATGAAAAACACAATTTATAATATTAACATTGATTATATGTAGTATAAACATTAACTAAACACTTAAATTTATATAATATTAACTTAGTTATATAATTATAAGATTAATATGATCTATAATGCAATATCTTAATTTCTACTAAATTAACTTAGTATTGTACACATTTATGAACAATTGGGAGTTGTCTTTGATCATTGGTTAATGATTTTATATGATATGGTATATCGTTACGTACTTATACTCGATTAGGGTTTTATCGTAGTTGTAACGAATTAATGTATTTATATGCTTAAAACTATGGTTTTAAAGTTTTGATTAGGTTCAGGTTCGGTTTCTCATATGTTCACACATATAGAATTTAGTGTTTTCATTTGCGATTAAGGTTTTTATCTAATTCGAAGTCAATCTCTTATAGTTATACATATTTAAGGTTTAAGGTTTTGTGTTTACGACTAGAGTTTTGATTAATGATTTAAGGTTTTTCATATTTGTTTTAGGTTTCAAATTGAAATTTTAATCAGTTTTAAATTTTATTGCCTCTGTTGACTTAATGAAATCATCTGCAATACATGAGTTTAATTCTATACTCAAAAGTCTAGATTTGAGGGGTTTACAATAGGTTTACCTCAAGAAGCTTAGTAGATGTATCAATATATGCTAGTGTCTCTTGGGTCTACCAAACTACTGAGTGACGTGATCTGGGAAATAGAGCTCTATGATGTGGAAATAGATAAGTAGTACTCGTATTACCTAGATGTCATTACTAGCTCAAAAATAGTAGGGTAGTCTAGCAATATCATCATGTGTATAAGGGATCTTACCACCTAAAAACTACAAAGTAAGAATATGCAACGACTAACAATTTAAAATGTGAAATTTCTTTAAGTTAATAGGATAAGTACTTGATTTAGGGCTTGGTGGTCAAAAGCGTTTCGATATTAACCCGCTACATGTATGGCTAGTTAGGTGGCATCAAATGTAGCTCCCCATCATTTCATCAGTGGTTGATCCTCAACCACAACTATAACTTGACAATGTAAAGGTGAAATATGTGGAAAATATTCCTATGCTTAAGCTTGAAGTAACACCAATGGCTTTCTTGTCTCAACAGTATCCATACATGATACAATACAAAGTTGGTGATAAATCTAAGCTAAGTATGTTGCCCCTATGCATATTGTCCTACTACCCTAAGATGAACTAGATTCGACAATTTATCAATGAATGGTATCTTACCAATCAATTGCAAAACATGTTCCTGTGTATATTGCTAGATGGTAATATCATCAACATCCTTTATTAATACATTAAAATTGATAAGATCTACGTTAAGAACATACATGGTAGGCATATTGTGGTGAGTCTGAGCTTGTAGAAAGCTTAGAAATGAGGGTTGATAGGAATCAGATCACCAAACCCTTGCCCGATCCTGAGGGCTAGAAAGTATAGCTCGACGAATTCTTTCCTTACGACCTATTACTGAGGAGTTTGAGTTGTTGCAATCTACTGACCTAATGCCTTGGCTAAGCTAACCCCTCTTGTATTCATTGATTGTCTCCAGCTATTGACTAGAGCTACTAGCTGTTGCCCAGAGCTACACTTGAGCAACAGCTCGGCAGATTCGACCACTTACCCAGTCGAACTAAATCTAAGCCGCACTAAATGTGCCCAAGGTAAATTCATCTCGAAAGAATTATCTACTTAGCTTGGCATAGTCGACCAACCACCTCTGCTTGGCACCTCGACTTAGCGGATACCAAACTGATCTTACAGAATTATCTTTCTTACCAGAAAGCCATCCATCCACAAGAAGCCATGTGTCCAAGTAACCATGTGATAGAATCCTCCATACAAGATACTCATTTTTGTTATATTTTCTATTGTATCCTCATTATTCTTTGTACATTACTTCTTTTAGATACCACTCTTTTTAGTCTTTTCCATTTTAGGTTAGTTGTCCTAATTGTTTTAGGTATAAATACTCATTGTACATGTAACCGCAATCATCTTACATCAGAATATTGAATATACTCTTTGTAAACATTGCTTTCATTAGCTTATTTTCTTACTCTTATCTTAACCCTTAAGTAAGGCTCCGTAGCAAGTAACCTCACTAGACCATCTCATGTGTCATTTCGAGTTGTGTCATTAGTCTTCGAAAGTTCCCTAGTGCACTATATCCTTAAAGCTATTTGTAGGTTTGCTTGTTTTGCTTTTTACAGTTTTTGTGCGATTCCCATCACTTTTTTTGAGCTTTTTGTAAGCTTAAACTCATCTCCATGATCGATCTTGTTAGTCCTTAGCTTTAGTTCATGTCATCTTGGTATTAGAGTGGAGGTTTTGTTTGGATAAGTTGTGTGAACTTTCTTGTGAGTAGTGATTGTTGTGGTAGTTTGTTGTAGTTGCCTATAAGTTAGCTATAAGTGTTGGAACAAGTATAAGAGTAGTAGTTTGTTTTGGTTACATACTTTATTTTGCCTTATTTTGAGTATACAAAAACAGAGCAAGTTTTCATTTGGGTTTTTCGTTCTTTTGAGTGATTGTGTGTGTAGTTATTTGGTGGGGAGTAGTTTCTATTGTTTTGTGGATTTTAAGTTTGTTCACTGAGTCTTATCAAAAGAATGATTGATCCTAATGTTAACACCGGTATTGGAGATGATAATAGTAGTGTTATCCATCATGAATGACAACCCTAGAACACTCCTAGGAGTATAGACGAATGATTAGATTAGGTGGCAAACCTCATAGTTGATTTAAACAAAGATGTTCATGCAATGGCCTATTGACCTGCTGAGGTCGAACAAAACACTCCACAAGCTGCTCAACCTGTTAGAGAACATATCCCAGCTCAATAAGTTCGAAATGGAGGAGTAGTAGGATGAGCTTGAAGATAGATTGACTTAGGTGATATGGATGATGAAGGGGAAGAAGAGTACGAAGAAGAAGAGAAGTAAGCTCGAGCACCAAGAGTTGTCGACCACGTGGAGCTTTAAATTCTAAGCTTCAATGGTTCTAGGGATGTAGATAATTATTTGGATTGGGAAGAGAAGGTTGAATGAGGTTTTTATTATTACTAGTATGAAGACTAATAGAAGGTAAGTATTGCTACGTTTGAGTTCTTAGGATATGCCGCGATGTAGTGGAAGAACTTCCAAATCATGAGAAGGCAAGAAGAATATAGAATAGTAAATACTTGGTTTGAGATGAATAGGATCCTTAGAAATAGGTTTGTGCCAAATACATATTTGCAAGACGCTTTTGTTCGGCTTTAAGAGTTGAGACAAGGAGGCTGAAGTATTGATGAATATGTTTAAGAATTCCTAATGCTCATGATTCACTATGAAGTAGATGAGCCATCGGCTCAAACAGTGTCTAGGTTTCTTATTAGGCTAAGAAGTGACATTAGAGACGTTGTGGAACTTCAATAGTTCACTATGTTAGATGAAGCTATATGAACAGCCTAACGAGTGGAACTATAGAGGAGAAATAGAATACTGACCTAACCATTGACTAGTTAACTTGATCAGTCGAGACGACTTGTTTAAGGAAGTCACCAACCTTAGTTAAGTATCGAGTCATCCTAAAGGGTAGATATTAGGGCCGAATAGAAAGGCCGACCTAATGGTGATAAACTAACAATAACATATGAGAAGGAACAAGGATCTAGAAGAAAGACTAGCCAAATCAAATGTTTTAAATGTTAAGGGTTTAAGCACATGGCTACAGAGTGTCCAAACGAAGGACCATGATTATTAAAGGAGATGTCTTGAAGATTGAAGTGGATAGCATAGATGAGAAACTTGAAGAGGAGAAAGAAGTGGAAGATGAGATTGATGTTAATGCTGACTTGATTAAAGAGGATGTGTTTGTAGGGGATCTGGATAAGTTAACCCTAGTTATCTGATGTACAATGAGTTTAGAGCCCTCTATCGAGGAGGAGCAAAGAGAGAACTTATTTCACATCACTTGCAAAGTGAATAAGCAAGTTTGTACTCTCATAGTAGATAATGGAAGCTACACCAATGTATCATCCATTGGCCTGATTAAGAAGCTTAAGTTGTTAACCATTCTACATCCGAAACCATATAATTTACATTAGTTGAACAAGAGGGGAGTACTACATATCACTCAACAAGTGCTACTGTTGATCTCAATTGGGAACTAATCCAACGAAATTGTTTATGACATGCTACCTATGTATGCATCTCATGTACTGCTAGGCTAACCTTAGCTTTTTGATAGAAGGTTATTCATAACGGCTATAGGAATACATATGTGTTTGAGAAGGATGGAAGGAAGATTACGTTAAATCCTATAACACCGAGTCAAGTTAGCAAGCTTCAAGTTAAACTTGCTCGAGGATCAATGAAGGCTTTGGTATTGACTAGAGTTGAACTTTAAGAAACTATTAAAGCTGATACATAGACTTTTTTATGGATCTAGCGCTTACTAAAGCTGAAGGAGTAGGGAGAACTACCCCTAGAAGTCAAAGAGCTATTGGAAGAGTATTCCGACATGTTTCCATAATAGTTGCTTGAGGGATTACCTCTTTTTAAAAGCATAGAGCATTGCATAAACTTGATACCTAAAGTTGCCCTGCCAAACAAGCCAGTTCATGGGATGAATCCTACGCAAGCTACATTACTTCAGAAGCAAGTCAGTGAGCTATTAGAGAAGGGATGTGTGAAGGAGAGCCTCAGCCCCTATGTTGTACCTGCATTACTTGTACTGAAGAAGGATGGCACTTAGCATATGTATATGGATAGCAGAGTTGTCAACAAGATTACAATCAAGTATAGATACTCCATCCCGAGGTTAGATGATATGTTGGATGAATTAAGTGGTGCGAGAGTGTTTAGTATGATTAACTTGAAGTTAGGGTACCACCAGATTTGAATGAGGTAAGGAGATGAATGGAAAATTGTTTTTAAGACGCAACATGGCCTATATGAGAGGATGGTCATGCCTTTCGGATTATCAAACACCTTAAGCACTTTCATAAGATTGATGAATCATGTTTTGATTAAGAGATTTGATAAGAAAGTTTGTCTTTGTCTACTTCAATGACATCCTTGTCTGTAGTACCGACTTGGCAAAGTACAATGAACATCTCAAAGCTGTTTTTGATGTCCTTTGAGCAAAGAGATTGTTTGGGAACTTGAAGAAATGTTGTTTCTGTTAGGATGAAGTGATCTTCCTAGGTTATATAGTTGGTGAAAAGGGATTGAGAGTAGACGAAGAGAAGGTACTCGCCATTGTTGAGTGGCTAACCCTTAATTCATGTGTTGAGGTGAGAAGTTTTCATGGACTGGTATCCTTTTATCGATGCTTTATCTAAGGATTCAGTACCATTGTAGCACCTCTAATTGAGTTGACAAAGAAGAATGTAGAGTTTAAGTAGGGAGAGAAGAGGATAAGAGTTTTGCTAAGGTAAAAGTGAGGTTGACCTCAACCCCAGTCTTAGCTCTACCAAACTTTAACAGAGTATTTGAGCTTGAATATGATGCATTAGGTGTCAGCATCAGAGTTATGCTAATGCAAGAATGTCGATTTATCGCTTATCATAGCGAGAAGATTAGAGGAGCACAATTGAATTATTTTGTATATGACAAAGAGCTTTTGGCCCTAATTTAAGCTCTTCGCGTGTGGCAACATTATCCTCTACTAAAAGAGTTTGTCATATATACAGATCATAAGTCCTTAAGATATTTGCGGAGCCAATCTAAGCTTTCCAAATGCTAAGCCCAATGGATTGAAATTTTGGAAGGATTTAATTTTGTCATTAAGTACAAGTAAGGCAAGAGTAATGTAGTTGCTAATGCTCTATTAATGAGACATATTCTACTCTCTAAGTTACAGACTAGATTGTTAGGGTTTGTAAGCATAAAAGAGCAATATAAGAATAACCCTCATTTTATCCCTATATATAAGCACTTTGGAGAAGGAAGAGCAGTGGATGAGTACCATGTTGAAGATGGTTAGCTGTTTAGAGGAGGTAAGTTATGTATGCTGACTTGTTTAATAAAGGAGCTACTAGTGAGAGAAGCCTATAGTGGAGGACTTTCCAGACACTTTGGAGAGCAAAGAATGTATGAGCTATTGAATTACAGGTTTTTCTAGCTTAGAATGAAGCGTAACATGCATCATGTGATTGAGAGATGAGCCATCTATAAGAAAGAAAATAGTTGAGCTAAGTAAGGGAAAGTAATGCCTTTGCCTGATCTTACCAAACCATGGGTCGACCTTTATATGGATTTTGTACTTGGACTACCTTGAATTGCTTAAGGCGAAGATTCTATGATGGTTGTCATGTATAGGTTCATTAAAATAGCACATTTTGTGCCTTACACCAAAACTAACGATGCTTTAGCTATTACTTCTTTATTTTTGTAGGAAGTAGTTCACTTGCATGGAGTACTAACGAGTGAAGTGTTTAACAAAGACCGAAAATTTCTAAGCCATTTCTAGAGAACCCTCTAGCATTGGATGGGAACTAAACTACTATTTAGCACCTCTTGCCATCCTCAAACCAATGGCTAGATAAAAATGGTCAACTACATGCTAGGATTACTGCTCCAAGCTGCAACGAGAAAGAACTTAACTAGCTGGGATGTCTACTTGCTTGTGGTTGAATTTTCTTACAACATGATAGTGCATACCACCACTGGGCATGCCCCATTTGAGGTTGTCTATGGTTTTAACCCTAAATTACCCTTCAATCACACCCTCATGCCATCTATTGACCAAGAAGATCCTAAGGCAAGAACCAGAGCCCAATCTATCCAGTAGATCCATTAACGAGTTACCCAGCAAATTGATAGAGCCACCATAAAGCTAAAGGAGAAAGGAAGAAGGAAGACCAAGTAGTTTTAGCCTAGAGACCAAGTATGGTTACACCCGAGTAAGGAAAGATTCCTTAATAAGTGGAAGAACAAACTATTTGCTAGAGCTGAAGGACCATTTAAAATACTTTAGAAGGTCAATGACAATACATACCAACTTGAGCTTCCAGAAGACTTCGAAGTGTTTGATGTGATTAATGTTGCCAACCTCAACCCTTATTGACCTAAGGAGAACTTGGATGAAGATCAGCTAGATTTGATCTTAAATCCTAATCAACTTGACGGGGATAGGAATCAAACCATTAGACCCTTAAGCTGAGCTTAAGCTCAAGGGCTAGAAGGTATGGCCTAGTAAATTCTTTCCTTACAACCAATCATTTAGGAGTTTGAGTTGCTGCAATCTGCTAACCTAATGCCCTGACCGAGCCAGACTCTTTCGTACTTGTTGACTATCTCTAATTGTCAACCAGAGCTTCATTTGAGCAACAATTTGACAAATCGGACCACTTACCTAGCCCACCTGAATCCGAGTCGTATTGAATGTGAATGAGGTGAATCCACCTTAGAAAAATTATCTGTTCGACTTGGTATAGCTGACCTACCACCTTTGCTTGGTACCTCGACTCGACAGATACAAAATTGTCTTTTCTACTAGAAAGCCATCCATCTACAAGGAGCCATGTGTTCGAGCAACCATGTGATAGAATCCTCCATATAAGATACTCATATTTGTTATATTTTCAATTATAACCTTATTATTTCTTGTACATTACTTCTTTTAAATACTACCCTTTTTTGTCTTTTCCATTTTAGGTAGGTTACCCTAATTTTTTCGAGTATAAATACCCACTGTAAATGTAGCCACAATCATCTTACATCAGAATATTGAATATACTCTTTGTGAACATTGCTCTTGTTAGCTTGTTTACTTACTCTTATCTTAATCCTTAAGCAAGGCTAGGTGGCAAGTAACCTCACTAGATCATGTCGTGCTTCACACCGAGTTGTGATGTGAGTCCTTAGAAGTTCCTTAGTGCATTATATCCTTAGAGTTGTTCGTAGGTTTGCTTGTTTTACTTTTTACTATTTTCACGTGATTCCCATCACTTTCTTCAAACTTTTTGTAAGTTTGGACCCATCCCTGCAACCAACCTTATTAGTCCTTGGCTCTGGTTCATGTCAAGGGTGGAATTGGGAAAATAAAAGAACCAACAAGCAAGACTACAATTAGTTATGAGGATATAACACACCAATGAACTATTGAGGACTCACAAAGTGAACTCGATATGATGCACAAGTTAACTCTATGAAGGTACTTGCGTCCTAGCATTACTTAAGGGTTATGATAAGAGTGAATCAAGTAAGCAAAGAGAATGCCTATGAAATGAAGTGTATTCTGTATTGAAGGTATTTGATGATTCATTGCGGCTATATATACAGTAGGTATTTGTACCTAAAAATTTAAGGGATCTACTATAAATGGAAAAGACTAAAAAGGGTAATGTCTAAAATAAGTATTATATAAGGAATTTTTTAAGAGCATAAATGAAAATTCAACAAAGCAATTGTTCTATATGGAAGATTCTGTTATAAGGGTACTTGGACATGTAGTGGATGGCTAATGGTTGTGTTTCTAGCAAAAACAGACAATTTGCATAGTTAGCGTAGCTGTTGTTAGATAGTATTTTTGAGTTGAGCTGATAACTCCTTTGAGGTGAATTTAGCTTAGATGTGATTAGAGCAGCTTAGATTCAAATCGGTTAGGTAGATGGATGAGCGGGCTAAACTATTGTCCAAGTGTACCTTAGGTCGATAGTTAGAGACTATTAATAAGCACAAGAGAATTCGGCTTAGACAGGGCAGTAGGTTAGCAAACAGCAACTGTAAACACCTAATTTTTGCCCCTTTTTACTAGCTCAAATGGCGCTTTGGCCGCCTTGGTTAGTCAGCTCATTAAGGTACGACCAAGTTTCCTCGTGTTTTAGGTCTTAGCAAGCTCAAAGGGCACTTTGATCGCCTTGGTTAGTCAGCTCAGTAGGGCACGACTAAGTTTTCTCATCTTTAGGTCTTAGCCAACTTAAAGAGCGCTTTGACCGCCTTGGTTAGTTAGCTCATTAAGGCACAACCAAGTTTTCTCATTTTTAGGTCTTAGCCAGCTCAAAGGGTGCTTTGGCTACCTTGGTTAGTCAGTTCATTACGGCATCACCAAGTTTTCTCATTCTTTAGGTTTTAGCCAACTCAAAGGGCGCTTTGACCGTTTTGGTTAGTCTACTCATTAAGGTACGACCAAGTTCTCATTATTCTTTTTAGAGATTTTTGCCAACCCACAAAGGCGCTACTCCTCGCTATTCTTCGTTTCAAACTAACCCTCATCAAGTGTCTTAACGTTCCTTAGGATAGAGTCGTCTCAAGGCAAAAACGGTGTCTCTTTTGTCTTTGTGGCAAAGTTTTGCTCAAACTTCACCACAAAGAGGGGTAGCTATAAACACCTAATTTTTGCCTCTCTATAGTCCTAATTTTTATTTTACAAAAAAGAGTCCTAATTCAAAAATAAAATAATAATAATAATAAAAATTTTAATAAAAGATAAAAATAATAGAAATTGACAAATGATGAAAAAAAAATGATAAGAAAAAGAAAAATTAAAAAGATTTTATAGATTTTTTTTTAGGAAGTAAATTATTTTAGAGTCAATCGTTTTAGTTTAGCTTAGTTCAAAAATTTATTTTAAGCAATTACGTGTTTTAAGTACAATTTAATTGTACTGAATGTCAAGGCATAGACCAACAGCTTAATGGATAAGCATTAGAGTATTGGACTGGATTTAATTTAATTTAAGGTCTTAGGTTTGAGTCTCGCTAGGTACCTATGTCTTTTATTTTTCTATCTCTTACAAAAGCGAGATGCATGCATGGAATTCATATCTAATCAAAATTATTTAAATCTAGTTTGAATAGATTTGGATTGATATAAAGGAGTTGGATCTAGTTTAATTAGATATAATAGATATGATTTGATTTGGATTTTATAAATACATGCACATGTACATTTGAAAAAAAAAATAGCAATACCACAACTCTCTCCTAAGCCACATCCAACCCTGTTGTACGAGCACAACATCCCACCACACATGGTAATTATGAATTCACTCACTGGTCATAACTTCGACGACCTACTCTCTGCTCATACGACCCTACAGTAGTACACTGCAGGACATTCCTACGATCAGACCTCACTAATGTTGCTCATTGTCTTTACTTACGAAGAACGGCCACGGCCAGTGAACAACAGCTATAGACAATAATTGATCACCAAGACGCCACTCCAATTGTTGTCCACTTCACTGATTGCACATAAGTACGCTGAATCATACACCACACTGCATGATTCAACTGAATGGCCACACTCCACTGCAGTAGCTCCGTATGTATTGTAGTTCATTGATCAGCAGCAGCAATACACGTGGCCAACTCCATCGACTAGACTCACACATGAGAACTGAAACAGAAGCAATTGTAGCCACAACACTCGCTCCAACACGCCCATAATTCCAACACGACAGCTACTGCACTGACCGCTACTCCACTACAGACCATGCGAGACTAATCTGACCATGTTGAGTCGCAATTCCGATTAGCCACACAACACGAGCTAATCAACGACAAAACCCTCCAAGCTGTGATTTGCCATTAGCCACGAAGACTCACTATACAAAGGACACAGCCAGGTTCGGTTGCTTTCAATTTTTTATATATTTATTTATTATTATTATATTATATTGTATTATTATTTTATTAGATCCTTAGTGATTTAGCATAGTTTATATGTATAATAATAGGATATGCTTTTAGCATTAGTTTTCTCTATTATATAGATTAGGTATATTATATTGATTTAAGTGAATGTTTATTTAATAAGTAGTAATATAGATATAAAGATATATAGATATTAGATAAGGGATTGTTAAGATTAGTTTTATCTTATTATTATCTATTAGTTCACATAATATATAATACATGAATATGTTAGTTTAAGAGTTTTAGTGTTAGTTTTTATATAAGAGTATTATATGAAATTGTTTTATTTTGGTAGATAGTTATAGGAGTTGTTAGGATTAGTTATTTTTGTTAGGATTTGATCTTGTTTAAGGATTTGTTATATAGAATGTTTTTTTTTTAAATAAAAATTAATAAAAAATCCTTTTAAAAAATTTTTTAGGACTTTTAGCGAATTTTTATAAAATAACAATACTCAAGAGTTAGGACCCTCGAATCAACTAAAACGTAAACTCGGTCGGTTTCTTTTGTTTTTAAAACAAACTAACACACTAAAGTTTTCGAAATAAACTACGATGGTCTGATCTCGGCTAGCGAGTACGTAGACACCTTTGAGGCGACGATAAAATATGTAGAAACTTAGGTTCTTTTTTCTTTTGATTTTATTTATTTATTTTTTCTTTAAAATATTATAATTAGAAGAATAATCCTAATTTCGGAAAATAGATAGTAGTACTCGTTAGGGTTTAATAGGTTAGCCCCCGAACTCGGAACCCTCTGGTTCTTCATTCAAATTGAAATTAAAGACCGGTAGCTAAATCGTAATCAATCTACCCAATTGATTATGGTTTCTTTTCTTCTTCTCGAATTCGGTCGGGTGGCAACTCCAAAAATTTTTTTCAATAAAAAACTGAAATTTCTAAATTTTTTTAGTTGAGGATTAATATTAAATGGGTTAGGGTTTAATATTAATCGGAAAATGGGGAAATTAATTTTAAATAAAAGAAACCGAAAAATTAGGCTCGATAGTTTGATGACTCCATTGGGGACCTTAGAGGGCTAGCTACTAGAAGTTGCCGAAAATAAGGATTATTTTTCAAGAAAATAAGGATTATTTTTCAAAAAAAAAAAAATAATAAGAAGAAATAAAAAGATGAAATAATAAAAAACTTAAGTATGTTATTTTGTATATATGTATATTTTATTTCTTTTTACGAACATTTTTTTTTTTGTTGTTGCAGTTCATTTAAGGGCGTAGTTTCGGGGGGGTTTACTTTTATTTTATTTTTCTGCATTATAAATGCATGGTAAATACAGTCAGAACCAAGCCATCTTAGGACCTTAGAAGGGGGGCCATTGTGTAAGCTTTAGATGTTGTAGGGTAACCACCTTCCGAGGTTGATCAGGTTACCCCACTTAAGTTCAATTATGACCACAGAATCATTGCTTTGAAAAACGTAGTGGTTGCAAAACTTGAGAACTTTTGGAACCCACCCTTTTGCATTACACAAAAACTCTTCTTTAAAAAAAGAAATCGCAAGAATTTATGATGTGGCAGATTTAAATGGATAAGGGCAATTGTGAAGTTGCGATTGTAGTTGTAATATTTCCTTATAAATAATTTGTAATAATTTTATATAAAGTTTTAGAATACGTTGTAATTGTAATTTTGATTTTGATCGGTCATGGCTAGATCAAGTTAAAAGCCTTTTGAAGACATTTATGTCCACCTACCGCATTGGCCACAAAAACTGCTTCAAATGTGATTTCGACTCTTTAACCTAGATAAGTAGGAGTTTATCAAGAATAGGATTGGGCCCATCCTCTCTTTATAGAAGATCCTCGTGAACATCACTCTAGTGCGGGCCTTAGTCCATGGGAGCCTAAATCTACCAGTTTTTGTATGGGCCTACATCAACTAAGCCCAACTTTAGAAGAATACTCCCAATTGTTGTGGGCTCCTATAATCACTGATGATGTCTATATCCTAGACTTGGAAGCTGCAGCACCAAAGATCTTTAGCAAGTTGTTGGGAATCAGAAAAACCGAAATAAACTGGATTCTAAATCAAGGAAAGACCATTCGATTAGAGGATGTCATAGACTGGTTTTCTACTGAATTGAAGCATAGAGAAAAACGGGAGGTTTTTTTTTTGCAAATTTATAAGCATGGCACTAGTATCGAGTCAACGCTTTCATATTGGTGGTCTTTAATACTATATTGTTCCCTGATGATAGACGTCGAGTCCACTTTAGAATTGCGGAACTTGTAACTCAATTCCTTGAAGGGAAATCATATGTCCCGGCCCTTCTAGCTAAGTAGATCCGGTTACTAAACCATCTCAAGAAAAAGAAACGAGGAGATCTAAAGACTAATATGGTCTTACTGGTGGTCTGGTTCATTAGCCACATGAGAAGTTACCAACTTGATTTCAATCGGGCTGAGTTTACTCAATAATATGATCTCATCAAATCTTTTGAAGAAAGAGTTGAGCTACCAGAAAATATAGCTAGCTGCTATTGGGTCTAATATTTTCAGAGTATGAAAGCGAAAGAGTTGTTGTTGACACCTAGGTGGTTCGCAAGCAAGGAAATGATAAGAGGGTGTGAAGACTTCAAGGTGATCCCTCTGATCGGCTTTAACCTCTACACCGGATACGTCCCAGCCAATGGACTCATTGAGGACATGATCCCCAGACCATCATTAGAAGCTATCTCATTGGACTTCCATAACCCCGGCATGAATGTGGCTGACAAAGTAGCCAAGCTCTTAAGCATCCGAACTCTTTGGTGCACAAGAAAGACCACCCCTACCACTATAGGAGCCAGACAACCAAAGGATTTCTTTATTACCAGCTAAAAGGGCTGAAAGATATGGAAGGCAACAAAGAGAAGGGGGAAGTTCAAATTAAACTTGAGAGAATGAGTAAAAGGGAGCAGGAGTTGCAAAACCGTTGTGAGGAATATCATCAGAGGATAAAGGCATTGGTAGCACAATTGAAGAGGACTAAGGGCAAAGAAGAGCAGGCTCCCAAGATCTAAAAGAGGAGAAAGACACAGGATAAGCCTACTAACCTCTAGGAGATTAGATTTTAGATTTTAGGTTTTTTTTTTTAATATTTTCTTTAGAATTCTTTTTTTGCAAACAAATGAGAGATGTAAAGCTTTACAATTGCAAAAAAAAATTAATAAAAGTTAGTTAGGTTTTGCCACATCAAAGGTTTCTTCCCAATTTTTAATTTTTCATTGCATTCGTGTGACATGCATCTTGCATTTATACAATTAACAACTCTTTCTTAGAAAAATGTAATGTGTACTAACTCTTTGTTGAGTTGAACAACAATTAGGTATAATTTCAAGATAGCTCCCAAACGTCAAGTCTTTCATAGAAGTCCGATTAGAATACATTCCTAGACCGGGATGGCCACTACTCAAGGAAATGAGGGAGACCCTAAGATCAATGATCCCTTCGAGCTGAGGTTCCATTACATAGAAAGGGCTATGGAAAAGATGGCAGAACAAATGAGCTTCCTAGCAGATAGTATTGCTTTACTGAGAGCCACAACACCAGCTAACGAAGAAAGCTCCAAGACCCGTTATGAGAAGAATACACACGTTCCTGAAGC
The DNA here is from genome assembly GCA_024138015.1 of Lumnitzera littorea. Lineage (NCBI taxonomy): Eukaryota > Viridiplantae > Streptophyta > Magnoliopsida > Myrtales > Combretaceae > Lumnitzera > Lumnitzera littorea. Next base: position 68,974,842 of record JAMXBB010000008.1, read on the forward strand.
ACAGCATGAATATCAAAAAGACCTATTTGAATCAGAAGGAGTTTAACCGAAAGATAACCCGACCTTCAAACCTGACACGTATGCGGCCCCGAGACCTGTTGACCAAGGGCTTAGTATGGACAACTTGAAAGAATTGGAAAAGAAATTGACACAATAGATAACTGAGAAGATGAAGGCACTTGTAGGGTATGATGGATTTGAATAGGCGGGGATCACTGAGTTTTCCGTATATGACATAGGATCATAACTTGAGAAGTTTAAGGTACCAAAATTTGAAAAGTATAATGGGACGGGTTGCCCTAAGCTCCACACTAGGTTATACGTCAGGAAGATGGGTAAATATGTTCAGTATGATCCACTCATGGTATAGACATTCTAAGATAGTCTGACTGGACCGACCCTGACTTAGTATGCCCAGCTTGATTTGAATTAGATAAATACATAGGAGAAACTTGCTAAAGCATTTTATGAACAATATAAATTCAATATAGAAGTAGCCCCATCTATGATGGATTTAGTTACCTTACGGAAGAAGAATAATAAGTCGTTCAAAGAATACGCTCAAAGATGGAGGTCCTTAGTTGCATGAATCTCTACTCTCACGATCGAGAAAGAGCTCACATCAGCTTTCATTAACACCTTCGAAAGGCCTTACTTCTCCCATCTCATCGGGCAGGCCTTGTCCAGTTTTGCTGAAGTAGTAGCAGCAGGGTGTAGGATTGAAAGCACCGTCTCTTTCGGTAAGCTACAAGAGCCAGCAGATAGATGACCACCAGTATCATCATTTAGTCCTAGACTAGTCGGCAGCAAACCTAAAGAATTTACGGTTGGAATGGTAAATTCAAATGCTAGACCAAATGCTCAAGTCGCTTTCAGGACAAATCCTCCTTTCGCTCAGCAACAGTTCAAAGACCAACTTCCAACTAACAGGACTTATAGACAATTTACCAAGATACTAGTCTCTTTAAGTCAAGTCTTCGAGAAGTTGTGAAGGGATAATTTGATACGATACGAACTTCCTAGCGATTGATACCTGTCAAGAATTTTTGACCCTATAATAAAGTGTGAATACCACTGTGGACAAGTAGGGCATTCGACTAATGCATGCTGGAGATTGAAGAACAAGATTTAAGACTTGATAGATGAAGGGACAGTGCAGTTAGATTTTGTGGAAGCCCCAGTTCCTAACATTAACAATAATCCCTTACCTAACCACGGGCTGATGATTAGTATGATTTTTGATGACTGCACCGTCAGCATCATTGATTCAAATAAGAAGCCTAAGGTTTTTGAGTTTTATACTAGTAACCAGAATTTAGAAGTGAAGAGGTACACATTTCACGTACCGTTGCCATTAGAAAATTATAAGGTTGCTCCATTTAACTATCACCTGGTAAATCAAGAAAAACCAAGTCCTCTGGTAGAGGGCATTACTCGATCAGGAAAGATTTATCACCCGAGAGAGGAGCATGTGAGGAAGGTCATACTGGGAGAATCAAATGATAAGACAGCGGCTTAACACGTTGAAGGGCTATCAACCTTTACCAAAATGATCAAGTTAAGTGAGTATAAGATCATGGATCAACTTAGTAAGACTCCGGCACAAATATCATTGATGAGCTTGTTAATCACATCTAAATCACACAGGGAGGCTTTGTTTAGTACTTTAAATGAGGTGAAGGTCCCTTGTGAAATTCCAACTGAGAAGATGAGACTGGTTACTAATTCTATCCTTGCAATGGATCAAATTTCTTTTTCAGTGGAAGAATTAGGCGAAGAAAGGAATAAACATACAAAGCTACTCTTTATCATGGTAAGGAGTAACGACATAATCATCATTAGGGTGCTTATTGACAACGAATCATCGCTGAATGTCTGCCCACTCGCCACCTTGGATTTGCTGGGCATTGACACGTCTGCAACTAGGCCTTCTTCCACAACAGTTAGGGCCTTTGATGGTTTCAGAAGAGAGATTATAGGGGAGATTGATTTATCTATGAGTATTGGCCCTTAGCACTTTACTATTCAATTCCAAGTCATGGACATCCTAAGATCTTTCAATCTACTCTTGGGAAGACCTTGGATCTATGCAGCAGAGGCCATACCCTCGAGCTTGCACTAAAAGTTGAAGTTTATCTCAAATGGCCAGGTGATTACAATTCTGGGAGATCAAGATTATAAAATCTACAAGGAAACGGCTATACCTTACATAAGAAGTGAGGGACAAGAAGAGCTGAGATTACAAATGTTTAAAGAAGTGAACATGATTATCGGTCCCGACAAAGAAGACGATAGAAGAATGGAATTCAGGGAAGGCTAGATTGGCACCTACAACCTTGGCTACAATCCTACCTTAGTAGAAGAATTCCAAAAGAAACAAGCAAGGGGCAAGAGAGGTAACAGATTATACCATGTCCTGATGACCTTTCCACCGTTGGTTGAGACATTCATACGGGAAGAGACTCAAGCCTAGGAATTTGGCAAAGATGGATCAATAAGCTCGCCACAAAAGTTCAAGCATCATTTGAATAACTGGTTCTCCATCCCAACGAATGGCAACAGGTCTTCCCTAGGGCAAAGGGTGACCTGTAGTTAGTATTTTTGAAATTTTTATTTTCAATAGTCATTGTTTAAAATGTATTGTCGAACCTTTCATTCAAAATTAGTTAGGCCTTTATCTCATTTAAGATCTACTTCCATTTAACGAAATCTTAGTTCGTTTCTTTCCTATGTTGCGTTTTAGTTTTCTTTCACTTACATATACTTTTCTTTATGCATTCTCATTCAGATCCAATGAACCAAGCGAAAACTAGGAATACCTCGCGCAGATAGAAAATGAGAATATCGATATCGCTTCCAGCTCTATTGGGTTAGTCGTTGGGAGCGATGTCGATGACCACAGTAATATACAAGAGGAATGGCAAAAACATGAATTGAGTAGAATCACTATTGATGAACCGATTGAGATAATTAATGTGGGGAATGAAGAAAATCCTAAGAATCTAAAAATTGGGGTAAGTTTAAAAGAGAAACAAAAAACAGAAATGATTACGTTATTAGTCAAATATCAAGACGTGTTTGCTTGGTCATATGAAGATATGCATGGGTTATGTAGTCCATCTGTTCTCTTTCATGGATAGTTTTTCGGGATATAATTAGATCTGGATGTCTGAAGAAGATAAGATAAAAACAACTTTCATTACGACTTGGGGAACATTTTACTATAAGGTGATGCCGTTTGGGCTTAAGAATGTAGGCACAATATATCAGAGGGCCATGGTTGCAATTTTTCATGATATGATGCATAAAGAAATAGAAGTGTATGTTGATGATATGATTGCAAAATCCAAGGAAGAGGAAGATCACTTAGAAAACCTAAGGAAGCTGTTTGATAGATTGAGGAAACACCACTTGAAGTTGAATCCGAAGAAACGTACCTTTGGTGTGATGTCAGGAAAATTGCTGGGATTCATAGTCAACTAAAGAGGTATTGAAGTCAATGCTGATAAATCCAAAGCCATAATTGAGATGCTACCTCTACAAACACTTAAGGAAGTGCGAGGATTACTGAGGCGTTTGAATTACATAACCCGATTCATATCACAATTAACAGACAAATGTCGCCCTCTTTTTAAGCTATTAAAGAAGAACATGAAGATTAGCTAGAATAAGGAATGCAAAGAGGCTTTCACTAAAATCAAAGAATACCTCATGAAACCTCCAGTGTTAGTAGCTCCCAAACCTGGAAAGCTATTTTTTTTGTACCTAACCATAATACCCAAATCCATGGGATTTGTGCTTGGCCAAAAGGATGAAGAAGGGAAAGAGCGAGTCGTTTACTATCTAAGCAAGAAGTTTGCAAAAGGGGAGCAGAAATACTCAGAAGCCGAAAGAACCTGTTGTGCATTGGTCTGGGTCATGCATTGGCTCAGACAATATACACTTTATTATCAAAATGAGTTGATAACACAACACGATTCTTTGAAATACTTAGCTGAAAAACCGGCTCTCATTGGTAGAGTTTCAAAGTGGTAGATGTTGCTGACAAAATTTGACATTAAGTATGTGAGCCAAAGTTCAGTTAAGGGGCAAGCTTTGGCAGATTAATTAGCAGAGAATCCTTTTAAGGATACCCCTTAAGAAGCATGGGTTGAGTCTCCTAATGAAAGTATCCTGGTAGCGGGAAATGATTTTGATTGTAAAGTAGTCGAAAAATCTTTAGGGTGGAAAATGTTCTTTGATGGAGTAGCTAATGTGTCCAGATGTGGAGTCGAGGCAATTCTGGTATCGCCTGAAGGTACACAATTTCTAATGGCTATAAAACTGGCTTTCCCATGTATTAATAATATTGTAGAATATGAGGCGTGTATTTTGGGACTCAAAATTGCATTGTTTAAGGAGATATGGGAATTACAAGTATATAGAGATTCTTCGTTGATCATAGGCTAAGCTTGGGGTGAGTATAAGACGAAAGATCCCAAATTAGTACCTTACCGTTAACACCTGGCCGAGTTGATAACCAAGTTTGAAAAAATTACATTCGTGTATGTACTAAGGGTTCAAAATCAATTCGCTGATGCTCTTGTTACTTTGGCATCAATGATTAAGATATTGAGGGGAGTGGAGATTCAGCTACTTAAAATTGAAATTGAAGAAAAGCCCGCTTTTTGTTTAGCAATGGAAAGTTCATGTGACGAAAAGCCTTGGTATCGTAATATCAAAATGTTTCTACAACATGGCACGTACCCCGAAGAAGCAGAGAAGAAGGACAAAAAATTAATTAGAAGATTGGAAACTCAGTACTTGATAAGCGATTCTACGCTGTATCGATGATCATTTGATGGTACACTTTTATGTTGTGTAGATGGGAAAGAGGCAGAGATACTAATGAAAGAAGTGCATGAGGAAGTATGTGGCCCCTATATGAATGGCTACATGCTTGCCAAGAAAATCATGAGGATGGGATATTACTGGTTAACTATAGAAGCGGATTGTATCGGATATGTTAGACATTGCCATTTGTGCTAGATCTATGCAAATAAGATAAAAGTTTCACCTCAAGAATTGCATACACTATTAACACCATGGCCTTTTTCGATGTGGGGAATAGATATTATTGGCCCGATCACTCCAAAAGCATCTAATGAGCACTGATTTATATTGGTAGCTATTGATTATTTCACTAAGTGGGTTGAAGCCTCCTCCTACACTAGTGTGACGAAGGGAGTAGTGGTCAAGTTCATTAGGAGAGACATACTGGCTCGGTATGGTATGCTAGAGACCATTATTACTGACAATGGTACGAACTTGAATAACAAATTGATATCAGAGTTATGCCGACACTTCAGGATTATTCATAGAAATTCTACTCCTTATCGGCCCCAAATGAATGGAGCCGCGGAAGTGGCCAATAAGAACATCAAAAGAATTATTGAGAAGATGGCCATTACATATCGAGATTGGCATGAGATGCTACCATTTGCACTCATGGCTTATCAAACTTCTATCAGAACATCAACAGGGGCAACCCCTTACTCGTTGGTATACAGAATGGAGGCTGTACTATTAGTAGAGGTCGAGATCTCATCTCTTAGAATATTGTTGGAAACTTAGCTAGATGAGGCTGATTAGATAAAGAAGCGTATTGAGCAGTTGAATCTAATTGATGAAAAGAGGCTAGCAGCTTTGTGCTACAACATTTGCTATTGGTAACGAATGGCTAGGGCTTTCAACCAAAAAGTATGACCTTAAAGTTTTGAGTAACGAGATATGGTGCTGAGGAAGATGTTGCCTAACACAACTGATTCAAGAGAGAAGTTTGCACCAAACTATAAAGGGCCTTACATTGTGAAGAAAGTATTACTTGGGGGAGCTATTATCTTGTCTCAAATGGATGGTCCAAACTTGAAGGACCTAGTAAACGCTGACGCATTGAAGATGTACTATCCTTGAACATCAATGAAATTTTTGTTCAGATTATGAAATGCAAACAATCTTACTATTACTATGGTTTCATTTTCATTTTCTACATGTAAAGTTGGTGTTCCTAGTAGTCGTTAGCATTGGATAATATCCTTAGCCCTTTTCTCTTTCCACTAAAAGACCTCACTTCTCGCTCTATCCTCTACCTAAATAAACCTTATACACAATAAGCACAAGAAAAAATAAACACTTAACTTGAAGCGATGCCTATTGATAAAAATTCTTTTAATACTTTATTGTGATTAACCCCCCAAGAAAGAGAGACTTGTTTCCTATTTTTTAGGATAGGGCCATGTTCAGAAAGAGTAAAGTGTGGCACATAAGTAGAAACTCACTTGAGAATGGATGTTTACATGAAAAGCTGATGTTTAGACAAGAGATTCAACACAGGACATCTTCGTTCGAGAAATGAATATGTTTTACTTTCGTTTTAGTCTTAAGTTGCTTTCATAGAAAAAACAAAAAAGAAAGAAAAGAAAAAAGAAAGAAGAAAAAAAAGAAAAAGAAAAAGAAAAGCGGGGGGAAGGGGGTTAGAAAGAGACAGAAGAAGAAAGAAGAAGAAGAGCAAGAACAAGAAAAGCCAATGGTAAGAGTCAGAATTGTTGGTTCTAATTGGACTGCTCAAAAAGACATTTGACTACTTGGGAACTATCACTGAAACTAGGTAAGTAGTTCTAAGCTTGATAAAACATTGCATCAACAATTGGTTTCCCCCTAAGGATGACAGCTTGATTTCCGAAAACAATTAATTATTAGGATGGCTGGTTCTTAGAGCATAGTCCCAATTTATAATCTCTTAGTGAGTCAGTCAGCTCGTGAGCATAGTCCTAATCCAGAGTTTCTTAGACTCCTAGTCGTCTAACTCACAGAACGTTACCCAACTCAAAATTTTTTCAAAGGATTTATTAAGCTCAAGAAGTGTTATCCCAATTTAAGTTTCTCATCTTTAGGTCTTAGCCAGCTTAAAGGGCGCTTTAACCACCTTAGTTAGTCAGCTCATTAGGGCACGACCAAGTTTCTCATCTTTAGGTCTTAGCCAGCTCAAATGGCGCTTTGGCCGCCTTGGTTAGTCAGCTCATTAGGGTACGACCAAGTTTCCTCATGTTTTAGGTCTTAGCCAGCTCAAAGGGCGCTTTGATCACCTTGGTTAGTCAGCTCAATAGGGCATGACTAAGTTTTCTCATCTTTAGGTCTTAGCCAACTTAAAGAGCGCTTTGACCGCTTTGGTTAGTTAGCTCATTAGGGCACAACCAAGTTTTCTCATTTTTAGGTCTTAGCCAGCTCAAAGGGTGCTTTGGCTACCTTGGTTAGTCGGTTCATTATGGCATCACCAAGTTTTCTCATTCTTTAGGTCTTAGCCAGCTCAAAGGGCGCTTTGACCGTCTTGGTTAGTCTACTCATTAAGGTACGACCAAGTTCTCATTATTCTTTTTAGGGATTTTTGCCAACCAACAAAGGCGCTACTTCTCACTATTCTTCGTTTCAAACTAACCCTCATCAAGTGTCTTAAGGTTCCTTAGGATAGAGTCGTCTTGAGGCAAAAACGGTGTCTCTTTTGTCTCTGTGATAAAGTTTTGCTCAAACTTCACTACAAAGAGGGGTAGCTATAGATACTTAATTTTTGCCTCTCTGTAGTCTTAATTTTTATTTTACAAAAAAGGGTCCTAATTCAAAAATAAAATAATAATAATAATAAATTTTTAATAAAAGATAAAAATAATAGAAATTGATAAATGATGAAAAAAAAATGATAAGAAAAAGAACAATTAAAAAGATTTTATAGATTTTTTTTTAGGAAGTAAATTATTTTAGAGTCAATCGTTTTAGTTTAGCTTAGTTCAAAAAATTATTTTAAGCAATTACGTGTTTTAAGTACAATTTAATTGTACTGAATGTCAAGGTATAGACCAACAGCTTAATGGATAAGCATTAGAGTATTGGATTGGATTTAATTTAATTTAATTTAAGGTCTTAGGTTTGAGTCTCGCTAGGTACCTATGTCTTTTATTTTTCTATTTTTTACAAAAGCGAGATGAATGCACGTAATTCATATCTAATCAAAATTATTTGAATCTAATTTGAATAGATTTGGATTGATATAAAGGAGTTGGATCTAGTTTAATTAGATATAATAGATATGATTTGATTTGGATTTTATAAATGCATGCACATGTACATTTGAAAAAAAAAAATAGCAACACCACGACTCTCTCCTAAGCCACGTCCAACCCTGCTGTACGAGCACAACATCCCACCACACATGGTAATTATGAATTCACTCACTGGTCATAACTTCAACGACCCACTCTCTGCTCATACGACCCTACAGCAGTACATTGCAGGACATTCCTACGATTAGACCTCACTAATGTTGCTCATTGTCTTTACTTACGAAGAACGGCCACGGCCAGTGAACAACAGCTATAGACAATAATTGATCACCAAGACGCCACTCCAATTGCTGTCCACTTCACTGATTGCACATAAGCACGCTGAATCATACACTACATTGCATGATTCAACTAAATGGCCATACTCCACTGCAGTAGCTCTGTGTGTATTGTAGTTCACTGATCAGCAGCAGCAATACACGCAGCCAACTCCATCGACTAGACTCATACATGAGAACTGAAACAGAAGCAACTGCAGCCATAACACTCGCTCTAACACGCCCATAATTCCAACACGGCAGCTACTGCACTGACTGCTACTCCACTGCAGACCACGCGAAACCAATCTGACCATGTTGAGTCGCAATTTCGATTAGCCACACAACACGAGCTAATCATTGACAAAACCCTTCAAGCTGTGTTTTGCCATTAGCCACGAAGACTCACTGTACAAAGGATACAGCCAGGTTCGATTTCTTTTAATTTTTTATATATTTATTTATTTATTATTATATTATATTGTATTATTATTTTATTAGATCCTTAGTGATTTAGCATAATTTATATGTATAATAATAGGATATGCTTTTAGCATTAGTTTTCTCTATTATATAAATTAGGTATATTATATTGATTTAAGTGAATGTTTATTTAATAAGTAGTAATATAGATATAAAGATATATAGATATTAGATAAGGGATTGTTAAGATTAGTTTTATCTTATTATTATCTATTAGTTCACATGATATATAATACATGAATATGTTAGTTTAAGAGTTTTAGTATTAGTTCTTATATAAGAGTATTATATGGAATTGTTTTATTTTGGTAGATAGTTATAGGAGTTGTTAGGATTAGTTATTTTTGTTAGGATTTGATCTGGTTTAAGGATTTGTCATATAGAATGTTGTTTTTTTTTAAATAAAAATTAATAAAAAATCCTTTTAAAAAATTTTTTAGGACTTTTAGCGAATTTTTATAAAATAACAACACTTAAGAGTTAGGACCCTTTAGATTTTTTTTTAAAAAAAAAAAAACGAATCAACTAAAACGTAAACTCGGTTGTTTTTTTTTTTTAAACAAACCAATGCACTAAAGTTTTCGGAATGAACTACGATGGTCTAATCTTGGTTAGTAGATACATAGGTACCTTCGGGGTGATGATAAAATATGTAGAAACTTAGGTTCTTTTTTCTTTTGATTTTATTTATTTATTTTTTCTTTAAAATATTATAATTAGAAGAATAATCCTAATTTTGGAAAATAGATAGTGGTACCCGTTAGGGTTTAATAGGTTAGCCCTCGAACTCGAAACCCTTTAGTTCTTCATTCAAATTGAAATCAAAGACTGGTAGCTAAATCGTAATCAATCCACCCAATTGATTGTCGTTTCTTTTCTTTTTCCCGACTCCGATCGAGTGGCGACTTCAAAAATTATTTTCAATAAAAAATTGAAATTTTTCAATTTCTTTAGTCGAGGATTAATATTAAATGGGTTAGGGTTTAATATTAATCGGAAAATGGGGAAATTAATTTTAAATAAAAGAAACCAAAAAATCAGGCTCGACAGTAACAACTTGGACTCTTCAGTTGTAGGGTGTAAAGAAAGAATTTACCTTGTCTTACCATGGTCTTTAGTCCTCAAGCTTGGGCTTGGGCTCGAGTTAAGGGTTTGGTTGCTTAATTCCTATCATCCATGCCAGGTTGATTGGGATTTCGGATCAATTTGGCTGGTCCTAATTCCATTCTTCCTTGAGTTGGTAATGGCTAAAGTAGGCAATATTAAACACATCAGATACTCTAAAGTCTTTTGGTAGTTCTAACTAGTATGCATTGTTGTTTATCCTCTAGAGTATCTTAAATGGTCTTTTAGCTTTGATAGATAGCTTGTTCTTCCTCTTGTTAGGAAACCTTTCCTTGCTTCAGTGTAGCTAAACTTGGTCAACGAACTGAAACTACTTCGTCTTCTTTCCTTTACTTTTCTCTCTTAGCTTCGTAGTAGCTTGGTCAATGTGTTGGGTGACTAACTGGTAGATCTATTGGAGGGACTAAGCTCTAGTTCTTATTTCTGGATCTTCTTAGTTAGTAGAGGGCATCAGGGTTTGATTAAGGGGGAGCTTAGGGTTGATACTATAGACAACCTCAAATTGGGTATGATTAATGGTGGCATGTATCATTCTATTGTAAGCAAACTTTACCATAGGGAGGCAAATATCCCAATCGGCTAAGTTCTTTCCCATTATGGCTCAAAGCAGTAAGCCTAGGGTACAGTTGACAACTTCTATTTAACCGTCGGTTTGGGGATGGCAAGAAGTGTTGAATAGTAGTCTAGTTCCCATTTGATACCAAAGAGTACACCATAAATGGCTTAAGAATTTTGGATTACTGTTTGAAACCACATTCCTCGGCACTTTGTGCAAGCGAACAATTTCTTGCCAAAATAAAGAAGTAATAGCTGAAGCATCGTTAGTTTTAGTATAGGGCACAAAATGCATCATCTCATTGAATCTGTCTACGATAACCATAACAAAGTCTTTTCCTTAAGCAATTCGGGGTAAGTCAAGGACAAAATCTATACTCAAATCAGCCCATGGTGTTGTCAAGGTAGGTAAAGGTATTGCTTTCTCTTGTTTAGCTTAACTCTTGGCCTTCTTGTAGGTAGCATAACCTTCAATCACACGGTGTACATCTTACTTCATTTTAGGCTAGAAGAACATATCATTCAGTAGTTCATAGGTTCTTCTTTCTCCATAGTGTTTAGATGGTCCCCTACTATGTGCTTCTCTCACCAGTAACTCCCTTAATGAATAAGTCGGCATGCATAATTTGCCACCTCAAAATAGAAAACCATCTTCCATATGGTATTCATCCATTGTTCTCCCCTCTTCATAGTATCTATATATTAAACCAAAGTGAGAATCACGTGGATATTGTTCTTTAATGCTCACGAAAGCTAATAGTCGGGTTTTCAATTTGGTAAGAAGAACATGTCTCCTCAATAGGGCATCGGTAACTACATTACTCTTGCCTTGCTTGTATTTGATGAAGAAATTCAATCCATCGAGATTAGCGTTTAGAAAGCTTTCGTTGGCTCCATAAATACCTCAAGGATTCATGATCTATGTATATAACGAATTCCTTCAGTAGAAGATAATGTTGCAATATGTGAAGAGCTCAAACTAATGCCAAGAGTTCCTTATCATATGCAAAATAGCTTAGTTATGGTCCTCTTCACTTCTCACTGTAATAGCAATAGGTTGGCCTTCTTGCATCAACATAGCTCTGATGCCAATACTTGACAAGTCGCATTTAAGCTTAAACACTTTCCCAAAATCTAGTATAGCTAAGACTGGGGCAAAGATCAACCTTTCCTTTACCTTGGCAAAGCTTCTCTCCTCTTTGTCTCCCCACTTAAACTCTACGTTCTTCTTTGTTAACACAGTCATGGGTGTAACTATAGAATTGAATCCTTGGATAAAACGTCGATAGAAGAAAGCCAATCCATGGAAACTTCTCACCTCAACACATGAAGCTGGGGTTAACCAATCAACAATGGCTTGAACTTTCTCTTTGTTAACCCTTATTCCTACTCTATTAACTATGTAGCTTAGGAAGATCACCTCTTCCTGGTAGAAACAACACTTCTTCATGTTTTCAAACAACTTTTTTACTCGGAGAATATCAAAAATAGCTCAAAGATGTCAATATGACTTACCAAATTGGTAATATAAACAAGAATGTCATCAGAATAAACCAAAACACATCTTTTGATCAAGTCTCTCAAGGCATGGTTCATTAATCACATAAAAATGCTTATGGTGTTTGATAGCCTAAATGGCATGACCATCCACTCTCATATGCCATGTTGGGTCTTAAGGGTAGTTTTCTATTCACCTCCTTCATTCAAATCTAGTGGTAACCTAATTTCAGGACAATTTTACTGGACACTTTAGCACCACTTAGTTAATCTAACATGTCGTCTAGCCTTGGAATGTGATAATTGTACCTGATTGTGATCTTATTCATAGCTCTATTATTTACACACATTCGCTAAATACCATCCTTTGTTGGGTACAAGTAATGCAAGTATAACATAAGGGCTATGATTACATATCAATTTTCCAATAACTCATTAACTTATCTTTAGAGCTCAATAGCTTGTTAGGATTCATCTAATAAGCTGGTTTGTTTAGTAGTATGGCACTGGGTATTAAGTTAATGTAGTGCTCGATACTTTAGAAAAGGGGTAGCCCTTCTGGTAACTGCTTTGGAAATAGACCGAAATGCTCATCCAATAGCTCTTTAATCTTTAGGGGTACTTTAACTTATTCCTTCAGCTTTAATAGTCACCTAATCAATGAGAAGGTCAACATTTTAGCCTTAATAGTTTCTTGAAGCTCGGTACAACTCAAAATCAAGGTTTTCTTTGATCCTTAAGCAAACTTAGCTTACAACTTGCTAACTTGGCTCGGTGTCATAAGGTTGAAGGTGATCTTTCTCCCATCTTTCTCAAACACATATGTGTTCCTAAACCCATCATAAATAACCCTCCAATTAAAAGGCCAAGGTCGGCTTAACAAGACATGAGACGTATACATGGGAAACATGTTACAGAGAATTTCATTAGAATAGTTCCCATTGGAGATTGGCAACAGTACTTGCTAAGTGACGTGTAACACTCCCTTCTCATTTAACTAATGCAATTTATATGGCCTTGGGTGTGAGATAGTTGGCAATTTGAGCTTCTTGACTAATTCGGCAAATGCTAAATTGGTGTAGCTACCAACTATCCACTATGAGTGCACAAACTTGCTCATTCACTTTGCAAGTGAGGTAAAATAAGTTCTCTCTCTACTTCTCCTTAGTAGAAGATCCCAAACTCATTGTACATTGGACAACTAGGGTTAGCTTGCCCAGGTCTTCATAAAACACATCCTCCTCAACAAGTTCATTTTCTTGGTGCTATCTTTTGTAGAAGCAACCTCCTCTTTAGGCTCCTCATTAGTGCTATCCATGTTGAGTATTGAGATATCTCTCTTGATAATCATAGTTTTCCTATTTGAACATTAGATGGCCATGTGCCCAAATCCTTGGCACTTAAAGCATTTGATCTGATTTGTCTTCATCTTAGATCCTTATCCTTTCTCATAAGCTCAACTGCACTTTAGCATCAACTAGTTGGTTTTCCGATTCAGCTTTGACATCTGTTTTTCTACTCGGCTTGATACTTTGTTGAGCTTGATAACTTCCCTAAGCTGGTTGACTTGATTGGATAGGTCGGCTTAACCTATTCCTCCTTTATCTTTCCATACGTCGGGCTATTCTTATAGCCTTGTCCAATGTAGTCAATTGTTAAAGTTCCATGAAATCTTGGATGTTGCTTCTCAACTTAGTAAGAAATCTAAATACCGTTTAGGTTGATGGTTTATCCACTTTACATTTGTAGACACTTAATTTTTGTTTTTAAAAAGGATCCTAATTTAAAAATAAAAAATAAATAAATAAATAAAAAATGATAAAAATACAAAAAATGGAAAAAAAAAAAGAAAAATTATAAATATTTTTTAAGAAAATAGATTTTTAAAAAGAAAAATGGTTTAGGATCAATGGATTTTGTTCTAGTTTGGTTTAAATAGCTTTATTTTAGAGAGTCACATAGTTTAAGTACAATTTAATTATACTAAATGTAAAGATACAAGCCAATGGCCTAACGGATAAGTACTTCTTTTATTTTTCTTTTTTTCATTTTGCGAAAATCGGTTGAGCGTACGGGATTCAAATCAGATTTGATTTTTATCAAATCAGATTTGAATTAATATAAAAGATTCAAATCTATTTTAAATCTTCATTAATTTAGGATTGATATGATTTGTTTTTCGAACTTTATATATATCATTCGTGCAGCATAGAGGAAAGACACATTCGCTTGAAAAAAAAAAAAACCACAATCTATCATCAACCAAGCCTAACACCATTATCCATCGAGTGGTTCATCTCTCTCGCACACCAAACATCACCGCACCAACTAGAATCTCTCACCCTTGCGCACGATAAGCAGAACCAAGTAGCTCCAATACACATTAATCCATACGTGCACTCTATAACTGCTGAATAGCACTACTTCGACACAGTGACCACGCCAACACGTACATACGGAGGATTAACTACACCATCTGCTGAAGACTCCAACAACCGATCACAGTTTAACGCAATACAGCCCCAACTTGATTTCACATACGTAGCACACACTGACCACTTCACACACTCACTATACTAACTACGATCACCATTGCACACACGATCTTGAGTGCCTGACCAACGACTTAGCACACGAGCACTGCATCAATGATCAACACACTACGGAGAATGCACTCCCATTGTCTTTGCCCACGCCATACGAACTCATAATTTAACCACACTCCACTGTCGGACTCTAGAACCTATACCACACATCAGACCTTACCGTCAGACCCTCTCTGTCACTTACGGCATCTCCACTGCACTGTTCACAGCTAGCGAACACATCCATGCCGCCCAACAACCAACATGCCACACACGCGCTTTACTGCTGCTGCACTCCATCAATGTCTTCACACCGTACGAGCAACACTGCACTCTGATGCTCACCTACAGTTCACCGACCAAGCTTCACTCAACATTTATGTCTACACCGTACAGTCACTAAGCACACATGATTCACAATGTCTCTACTGCTTCACTATCCTCACCGTACAACCGAACAAGCAATTCAGCAATTCAGGTTCGGTTCTTCTTCATTTTCCTCCCCCCACCCCCCAGTCACCTTGAATGCCCCCAATCAGTGCAATTGCATGTCTCTATTTATCTATCTTTTTTACTATATCTATTGTTATTATTATTATATTCATTTATATTTATTTATTCATTCATCTTGATTTGATTAGGTAGCCATTTTAAAATATAAAAAGGAAGAAATATATGGAGCTTAGGAAATTTCTTAGTGTTAGGTTTTTTTTTTTTAGAATTTATCACTTAGAAAAATTATTTTTTAAAAATAAAAATCAATAAAATTTTTTAGGACATTTTAGAGAGTTTTTATAAAATAAAAATATTCAAGAATTAAGATATTTTAGAATTTTATTTAAATAAATTAAATTGATATAAACGTAAATTTAGTCAATTTTTAAAATTAAAATAAACCAACATACTAAAGTTTTTGAAAAGAACTGCAATCGTTTGATCCCAATTAGTAGGTATATAGGTACCTCCGAGCGACGTTAAAATCTGTAGAAACTTAATTTTTTTTTTAATTTTCTTTTGGTTTTTATTTTTTTTTATAAATATTAAAAAAGACAATTTTGTTGAATGAGATTAATTTCGAAAAAGTGATAGTGGTATTTGTTAGGGTTTAATAAATTAGCCTCCGAATTTGGAACCCTCTAATTTTTTATCAAATTGAAATAAAAGATTAATAGCTAAATCATAGTCAATTTGCCCAATTGATTACAATTTCTCTTTTTCTCGATTCTGATCAGGTAGTGACTCCAAAAGTTTAAAAAAAAAAGAACCGGAATAATGATTAATACTGAATGGGTTAAAGTTTAGTATTGGTTGGAACGTGGGAAATGAAATGAAATTGAATAAAAAACCAAAAAATTCAAGCTCGACAACATCGGATCATAAGCATTTGAAATTCCCAAACATACTTATCAATAGTTTGGCTTTCCTATCGTAACTCTTGGACTCAAGTAAAAATATCATGTAGGTAGGTATTTGGCATAAATCTATTTCTAAGGATTCTTTTCATCTCGAGCCATGTGCTGACCTCTCTATATCCTTCTCAACTCCTCATGGTTTGGAAGTTCTTCCACCATAGTGTAGCATACCTTAAGAATTCTACAACAGTAACCTTTACCTTCTTACGGTCCTCATATTGATAATAGTCAAAAACATGTTCTACCTTTTCCTCTCAATCCAAATAGTCATTGGTGTCCCTTAAGCCATTAAAGATCGGAATTTGAAGCTTCACATGGTTAGTAGTTTGGGGTACTCTAGCTCACTCGTCTTCCTCAATGTACTCTTCTTCTCTTTCCTCATCCACTCATCCATCTTGATTTTGTTAAGTTAGGTTTTGACCTCTCACAAGTTGGGTAACTTGGGGAGTATTCTGCATGGTTTCAATAGGTCAAAAGGCTAGTGCATGAAAGGCCTTATTCAAATCGACTATTAATTTGGTCATTTCATTAAGCCACTCAACTATACTTTTAGGGGTATTTTGGGGTTGTCATCCATTGTAGACAATATACTATTATCATCCACAATATACTATTATCATCCACAATATCAGCATTGACACTTGAATAAATTATTCTCTCAACTAATCGTAGGGACAGACTCAAAATCTAAGAAACAGTAAACATTACCTTGTAAGCCAAATAACTCACACATAGACACTTCTCCATACGAAAGTTTGAATTAACTGTAAACATAACAACTACAACGAAGAATAATAAACCCAGTTGAAACTTGCTCTATTTTTGTTTGCTCGAAACAGGGTAAAATATAGTACTTTGCAACAAAGGTCTCATAACAACAACAAAATTTCAAATAATCTCTAAAACACTTAATTTAATCTTTCTTACATTCATAGCACACTTGATAGCAATACTACACACTACACAATGACAACCATAGCTAAATAGCAACTTACCCAAATGAAACTTTGCTCTAATACCAAGATAATACGATCCACGCTAAGAATAGACAAGGTAGGTGTATCAGGGTAAGTCCGGGCTTGCAAAAAGCATAGAAACGAGGGTGAAACTGGGAAAATAAAAGAACCAACAAGCAAGACTACAATCAGTTCCAAGGATATGATACACCAAAGAACTATTGAGGACTCATAAAGCGAACTTGATATGATGCACAAGCTAACTCTATAAGGGTACTTACCATATAGCCTTACTTAAGGGTTAGGATCATAGTGAATCAAGTAAGCAAAGTGAATGCCTACGAAATGAAGTGTTTTCTATATTGAAGGTATTTCATGATTCACTATAGCTACATGTATAGTGGATATTTATATAAAAAAATTTAGGGCAATTGCTACAAATGAAAAAGAATAAAAAGGGTAATGTTTAAAATAAGTATTATACAAGGAATGTTTGAAGGACATAAATGAAAATTCAACAAAGCAAGTGTTTTGTGCGAAAGATTCTATCGCATGGGTGCTTGAACACGTGGTGGATGGGTAGCAGTTGTATTTCTAGAAAAAAACAAACAATTTGCACGGTTAGCGTAGCTATTGTTAACTAATGTTTTTGAGCTAAGCTGATAACTCCTTTGAAGTGAATTCAACGCAGATGTGATCAAAGTAGCTTATATTTAGATAGGCTAGGCAAATGGTTAAGTGGGCCAAACTATTGTCCAAGTGTACTTCAGGTCAGTAGTTGGAGACTATTGATAAGTAAAGGAGAGTTCGACTCGGATAGGGTAGTAAGTCGATAAATAGCAGTAGCTCAGGCTCTTCAATTGTGGAGCATAAAGAAAGAATTCGCCTTGCCATACTCTTTAGTCTTCAGGCTTAGGCTTAGGTTAGGGTCTGATAGTCTGATTCCTACCTTAGCCTAAACAATTTTAGAGAAGTGCCCTAAATATTCTTGGTTTCGAAGAACAAATCTAGTAATAGGTAGCATACATTAGCCTAGCTCATGTGCATATGGTAAGTTATAGGCTAGCCATCTACTAGAAAATGACTAGCAATGATATATCTTGGAGAGTAACAATCAACTTGCCTATGGAAAATAGGTGTCTCTTCTTTCCAACACTCTATTAAGGACATAGATCTATTGGTATTTATTGTCCATCCTGTCATTAGAAGATCACCTTCGTTGACTGCTTTTGAGCTAGTAATTCTCTTGTACATTACCAAAAAGATATCATGTTTAATTGATCCAAATAGTAGAATGGGATTAGTAAGGAATATATTAGTTATTACTTGACCATTCCACACTAATTTAGACTTATGAATGGCTAACAACACAAAAATCACCCTTTAGATAGTCCTAAATCCATATGTACTTATAGAAAGGTAAAAGAGAATAACATATTAGTACATAATCAAGTATAAATAAAAAATGCAATCAATTATAACTAGAAATGCACTCAAATATCAAAGGAGGTGATAACTATCTACATTACGTGATTGATGTTTATGCAAGGAGTATAAATGAATCCACTTCGGTTATTGTTGATTTCATTGTGAACATTTTCTCTTACTATGTCCTTTCCTACTATATGTCACATGTATATCCAAGAGACCTTACTAAATGTCCATCTCCTTATAAAATCATTTTCCTTATGGCTTTGGTTAGATATGAGGTGTCACACAGGGATATTAAGTGGGGGCCAATTAATTTTGTAAGCATAATGCATGAAAGAACATGCATATACTCATAGTTGATGTTCCTATGTTTACCAATCACCAATATGGGCAAAACAATCCATGTATATTTTTCTCATCACTACCATTGCATGCAAACATATAATCTTGTAGGTTTCTCACTTTTGGCAAGTACATTAGTGCATCGCTAGCACAACTGTATAGTTGTTTTTCCCCTTTTGCCTATTTATAATAAGCCTCGATGTAATTACCACCTCACATATTTGCACATTGTAATAGAAGGTTACTACACGTTGGTCACTCACTACTTTGCACTACCTATGAAACTTGCTTTTAGCATATTTTATCAATAGTTTACCATAATCCATTTGTGTAAATGTCTTTACCCTTTGCTTGTTGAAGTAATTGTTGTAGTTATAGAACATCTTTCTTAATAGTATAGCAACGGGCAAGTTTCTAGCATCCTTTTAAGGCATTATTATAACTCTTGACAATAGATAAGTTCCCATTACCAAAATGAGCTCCACCATAGTAAGCTAAGAACCACAATCTCGGATGTAGGTTATTAAATCGGCTGCATCATAGTACTTGCGGAACTTAAGGGGTTGCACTTGGTATGCTGCCTTCTTTAACATTTCTTTACATTCCTTTTTCTTAGCCTATGAGTTGAAGTTACTTACAACATAGCAAATGCATCAGCACTGTAAGCTCCCAAAATTGAGTTTAGGACAACTGAGCTCAAATTTAGGGCTTTTAGGGAAACTTATCCAATTGAACCCAAACTTTGCAACTAGAATGAAAAAGTTAGTCGAGATATTACAATGAAGTTAGATTTTAGTAATAATGACCCGAAATCCCAATTTTGCCCTTAGAAATTGGAATATTTAATAAAGTACTAAAATGTTCGGAATTCCTAAAATTGAACTTAGATTGCAATAAGAACTTAGAGATAAGTTAATTGAGATATAAAATGAGATAATGTAGTATAATTTACTATATAAAAATACACGTAATTTTTCAAGTATACCCGGTGTAAATAATAATTATACCCGTAAATTAACCCAAAATTGTGTAATTATATATTTATTGTGTTAAATTCATGAAATTAACTTTAGAACATGTCCTAAAAATAAAAGATATACTAGAAACTTAATTATATGAGTAAAGTTATATATTTCACATGTTATTTACATAAGGTATAAACTTATATATTAATTAAATAACTAATTCTAACATATAATATCTATATTTAAGTAATTATTTAATAAAATAAAAAGAAAAATTGACCAAATACATTGGAAGATTGCTGGAAATCTATGTGGCTGCAGCAGGATAAGAAAAATTGCTGAATCAAAAGTGCAAGGAAGGGAGAAATGACACCTCATGCTTAATTAAAGGTGAAAACAAGAAAAAAAAATAAAGAAAAATCCATAAGCGGTGAAAGAACTTTATAAAAACTATCCTAGCAGCAGATTGACAACATTTAGTAGTTTGGAACCAAAAACAACCGAAAGAAAAATTAGAAAAAAATCGTAGAAAATAAAAAGAAATTTAAAAAAAAATAGGGAAAATTTCGTGAAAGTGTAAAACCCTAACCTAGAGTAATTCTGCTGTGAAATCCAGCCAACCCCACACAGTTCACCCACCGCGCAGGCCATCCGACAACCGCCCAACCGCTACCAGTCACCGAAGGACCTAAGAACACTAAGGTCAAATTTCTGCCCTATTTTTCAATAATTTCTAAAAAATAGTAAATCCACCCAGAAAATTATGAAAAAAATTGCACTTAGGTTATTTTAGACATGCTTTCATGTGATATTTTTATTTTTGAAAAATTCGTAATATTTAATATACTTTATTAAGAAATCTATAATTCACCCAAATTTATATTTGTGAAATAAATGTACTATATGATGTTGTTTCTAGCTGAAAATTTTTGTGTAGGATGTGTATGATATATAGGTAATTGCTACGTAGCCCAAATTTTTATTTGAATAATTTTAATATTTATTGTATTTTTAGGCCTGAAATTAGCTCAAAAATAGGCTGAAATTATGAATTTAATGGGAAATTATGAAATTAATTGATGAAATGGACATGTACTGATCTATAATAAATAGTAATAGTATTGAATCAAATTGAAATTAATTTGGTGCTAAAAGAATTATAATTGAATAATTTACCATAATTTAGGGGTAAAATTGTTAATATGAAAATATAGGCAATAGGTCGGAAACATAAAACCAAGTGATAACTGAATTTTGTATATTTTTAGAATCTTATAGAAATTTTCGAGGAATTATTTGGTAACCCGAACTATTTATTACGAATTTATTAAGTAAAATAGCTTAAATTACAAGTCGGGGTATATTTGTAATATTAATAGGCTAAAATGAATTAAATAATTAAATAAAAACTATATAAAGGATTGTTGATTAGATTGGATTAATGGAGATTTTTATTTTATTTATTAATGTTTTCTGATCGAGATACACTTTAGGTATATTAAAATTGAATAATACTCATATTGTTACAATATAAGGACAAATTAGATAAAATATAATTCAATAATGTAAATTATGTATAATACGATCATTTTTATATAATTATGTATAATTGTATTAAAAACTTAAACTACCCGTTAAAAGCCACTTTTAGAAACAGGATTCGTAAAACGTGTCGTTAGGACTATACGAACCCAATGACACTAATTTTGTTGAAATCAAACAACCTTAAGTAATTTAGCTCAAGACTATATCATATTCAAGAATATACAAATTTCAGTAACCTTATCGGAATGAAAACGTGAATTAATAAATAAAAAGTACGTTTCGATACGATTGAAACGATATATAATACATAATAGTATATATGATGTACAGTATCAATAATTAATAATTTAATCCGATATATAGTGATAACATGACGATATATTATGGAAATAATATATATATATATATATATATATATATAACCATTTTAGATAAAACCCTAATGTTTTCATAATTATTACGAAAACTAAATTTGGTCCTTTTGTGTAATTAGGACCTTCCAATACAAAGACAGTTGACAATTCAAGTCAGCAATAGCGAACGTCTAAACAAGTAAGTTCGGGCTGTGGCTTCATCGCTATTTGGGTGCTATTTAAAGTATCCGGAGACCCAAGAGTACTTCTAGTTGTGTTTGTAGTTAGATGTTTATGCACATGCTATGTGTATGAATGATACTCAGTTGTGACAGGAGTTTAACTCCTTGGTGTGTTGTTCTGCATATTTACATGGATTTCCTATTGTGTGAACTTGTTAGTCACCCTTGATTAACACTAACGGTTATTCGACTAAAATGTAATTGGACATACATAATCACTCGTTAGGGGAAAACGATTAAGAGTGTTAGGCCAAATACCGACTTCCTTTGATGAGGATAGTTGAAATGGTCCTTTCCCCATCCTTAGTCGAACTAAGTGACAGGCGAAGGGGTCGCGGCAAGGTTGGGGGCCGTGGTTCGAAGGCGGTCATAGGAGGAGGGTGTTCTCCATTGCATAAGCCCAGGTTTGGTCTAACTTAAGTCGCGATGAAACTCCTCAATCCGGGTTGGAGCGGATGAAATTTCTCTAACCTCACAGTGGACCAGTTAACACTGTGCGATGTTTCATTTGAGTGATTGCATTGCATTTCATCATGATTATTAACCTTATTTGTGATTGTATGGAACTCTTCTGACTCCGCCCCACTTACTGAGCTAGTAGTGCTCACATCCCTACAGACTCTTTTGCAGGTGTTGAGTGAAGGGAAGATGTTCAGGTACCATTGTTCTCAGGTTAGTGTGCTGCTGTGTAGGAAAGTGAGGATCGAGGAATTTAACTGAACCTGAGCTTTTGGCTTTGTCTTTAAGTTTTAAGGAAAACTAAATGGGAATTCCCTAGGAGCCCATTAGTTTTCTAACTTATTGTATATAAACCGTAAAACTTGTCGTTTTTAACAAACTCAGATTGTAAACTTTACCTTTGGACGTGAAATGTTTGTTTAAATACTGTTATGATACTAAACAGTAGGTTGTATAGAATAAGTAACTTGTAAAAGCTCTACCACATGTTTGGTTTAATAACAGGTGTCAGAACAGACGTTTCAAGCTGGTTGAGTTGTGCGCCTTGTGTAAACTGCGTCTATGATAGCAACTGTGAGGTCAGCTTCTATCTTAGATTAGTTTACACGGCGGAACTGTTATGACTCTTCTTGTTCGGGGTGTGATAAGCACCACGGCCAACCCCTTAGCTATACTGTATGTTCAACTTTTACTGTAGACTTTATGCCTACGAGATGATTACAAATTAAACAAAAGTCTATGGGGTCCTTTATCACATATATGAGTGTACGCTTAATAACTAATATTAGCTATGCTGATAAGCCAACACTCTTCATCTACTAGTGCCATGGTTATAAAAATAGCGATTCTACTTATATGTTTATACAATTTAATGATTTTAGGATGTTCTTTTAAGTTAACTTAGGCTTGAAATCATGTTTGTAAACTTTCATAGAAAGGTAAGTCTATACATTAAACTTGGTAGAAACTTAAGTTTTTAATTGAGTTTTCTGATTATGCCTATTTGATTTGGATAGGTTGAAAAAAAAAATACAATTAGGCTTTTACAAGTCCATCAATTGTTAAGTCATTAAATTATCTTCCCTATCCCATTTCAAAATTTTCCTCTTTCTATCTCTCTTAATCCCTTGTTCATTGTTTGTAGTTTTCATTCAAGTACAAATTCTAGCAATAAAGCATACAAGGAAATCTATTTATTTCAGTTTGTGTCATCAATAAGTCAAAATAGGCTGAAAGGTTTGGTTTTATTCAATTCATATCCTTTCTTAAAATAAAATAACAAAAGAAGAATTTAGTTTCAACTTTGCTTATTATTCTTCTATACATATTAGATTATATATTAAGAACCGTTTATGGAAACGGAACTTAATTTCTTTATTTCTTTAATTCCATCATGTACTTTAAGTTTTTTATAACTATTATAAGCACATCTATCATTTACATAGGTTGTAGAAACCTATATTTCTATGTTTCGATTCTATGTCCTGATTCTAAAGATCTTTTAGCAATTGAAGGTAAAATCAAGAGTTTAACAACCTTAACCAATACAAATACTAACAGTACAATGTGATTTGCACCATTAACTTGGTTGCTATAAGTAGCTGATGTGTATATTTCTCATATAGAAGCATTCCATCAATGGCGATTACAAGCCTAAAAACAAAGAATGGTTAATTCAACCATTTTCTCATACAACAAGCTATAGGTTAACTAATTGTGCAAAATAGGGTATATTAACATACTTGTAATAGATAAACGCTTCAAAACACAATAAAAAAAAAACACCAACTATAGATAAATTCTTTAAAACACATTCCAAAAGCCTAGAGGACTCTATTGAAGAACATATAGCCCATTATGTCACTCTTTAGATGATTTTATTCAACTAGTGTACTTAGATTGGCCTCTTATATAACATATAATAGGTGTGAGAGTAGAAGATATGATTCATCCCACTTCCCATAAACTTGCTTAATGACCTATGGCTTAGCCTCCTGAACTCTCTTAGATGTACAGTGTATCAAAATTACTTACAAATGGTTAGTTAGATTTATTTTATCTTAACACTTAGCAATTCTCATACCTTTATAAATAACAAATTAGGGAATGGTGGTTGAGCCTAATTAAGGGTGATCTTGGCTAATACAAGCATTCACAAAAGTATGTGGACCTTCAAATTTAGTGACGTAGAAACACCTAGCATTTTTTTGTTCTAGCATGCGTGAAGCCTCCACTTGCAACCTTTATCTCTATCGACATATTTTATGGACTATATTTTCCTCTTTAATTGCATTAGAACATAGTTATAGTGGTTCAAAATGTGGTACATTTTCATTACCTATATCATATGTGTTTAGCCTAAATTAGGGCTTTGTTTTCCTTAGTTTAATTAATACTAAACCTTAGCCCAATTTGATATCAACCCTCAATTAGGAATTAAGGAAAATTGGCTTTTTTAAGAGTTTGAAAAATTTTCCAATCGCCACCCAATTAGGTTTAGGAAAAGGGTTACATTAGGACTAATTAAGTTGATTAAATTTAACCTAACTACTGATTTATATGAAAATCAATTTTGAAAATGATTTTTGAAAATCAAAGATATTGGATCTGAGAGCTAACCTATTAAACCATAAACATATACCACCTTAACTTTCCAAATTCAATAATTATCCTTCAAATTCCCCTTAAATTAAAAAATGAATCTAACTTGCTAATAAAAGAAGGAATAAAGGTAATTTATTTACAAAGGAGAGGAAACGGAAATATTTTTTTAAGTTACCTTATAGGGGCCTATACTCCTTTTAATAGAGATCAAACTTCCCGTAATTTGGTTTTGAAACCTTTTGGTACATTGGTTTATTTTAATTTTGAAAATGCAGTTGGTTTTATGTTTTTTGTCCATTTGATTTTTGCTATAGATAAATTTTAAAACGATCCTAGTTTTGAATATTTATTTTGTTGAAAATTCTAAGAAGGACCCTTAATTTGAGAAGTATATATTTATTTTTTAATTATTTACTAGGAAAACAAATTTTTTTCAGAGAAAAAAAATGATTTCCTTTATTATTTTTTTATTTTAAAAGTGAAAACTTTTAAAATCATGTAGAAAGCAGCAAAGAAATGAAAAAAAAAATAATAATAATAAAACAAATAAATGAATAAATATTTAAAGAAAAAAAAAACCCTTTTGTCTATTTTATTTTTTTATTTGTCATTTATAATTATTTAAAAGCGAAAACTTTTTAAATCATGTAAAAGGGAGGAAAAAAATGAAAAAATAATAATAATAAAATAAATAAATGAATAAATATTTATAGAAAGAAACCCTTTTGTCTTTTTATTTTATTTTATTTATTTATCATTTATTATTAATTTTTATATAATAAAGTATTAAGAAAAAACTAACGTGGTTTGAAATTACAAGTCGGTGCATGGTTAAAAGTTCAGATCTCAATCAAACCTAGCTTAGCATGAACATTGCACACAAGGTTAAGCTAAGGTAGTTCCAAGCAGTAAAGGAGATGATTCAAGGTGTTTCTGATGGTTTTTTAAGTAGGAAATAGCATTTTCATGCGATTTTTATTGACAAAAAAGAGCTAGAGAAGGTGTGGTATCCAATAGTGGAGGTTTAATTGATGGTGCAATGATGTTGGTTGGTAGTGATGGAGCTTGAAGCCTTTAGTGGTGTTTCAAGGTGGGGCAAAGGTGCATTGAAGGGTTTTAGAGGGTAGAGGAGCTAATGGTGGTGTTTGTTATGGACAAAGAGTAGCAAACCTAGGGTTTTTAAGGGGTTGGTTGACGGTTTGAACCTTAGGTGGTTCGTGGTGGTGCTGAAGTCTATGGCAAAAGCTTTGTGCTTAAGGAACTCAACTATGGGGGTTGGTTTCACTCATAAAGCTTCAAGTTTGAGCATATCTTAGAGAGAGAGAGAGAGAGAGAGAGAGATTAAGAGTGTTTTTTATGTATGTTTCTTAGTGTGTTGATGTTCGATATTCATTCTACTCCTTTATTTATATTAGTTGAAGTTATTATTCTTGGAAACTCCAAAATTAGAGTAAATTTGAAGATCTCGAATTAAATGGTTTTCTGAACAAAATTGAGAAATGGATGTAATTTATGTGAAATTACAAGTCAAAATGTATTCCTAAATACTCATTCTTGCTTAAAACATCAATTGGGCACTTTGATTTAGTTATTGAGCTTGAATCAAACAAAGCAAATTTTGGAGAAAAATGTGTTTTTTAAAGACTTTAGGCTTAAGTTTGATCCCTTTAGTGTTTGAATATGGACATGTTCTTAGCATCAATACAAAGCACTCCATGTAATCTTCATGATTGCACTATTAATTTGGTGAAATGATGAAGAAAAAAGGATAGACAAAGAACTCAAAGTGAGCTATCTAGATAGGCAAATTGTACAAGAATAAGGGAGGTGATAAGCTATAATAGCACAATTAGCCAATAGTACGCATCACTTTTGGGGAAAAAAAAAGAAAAAAAAAACAAAAGGCATAAAGTACTTAGTATAAGGATCAAATCTTAGACCTCCTATGCATGTATGACTTCTTTTCTACCAAGTCATTAGCTTATACCTCACCTATATATGCAAACAAATTACATATATGGACTAGGCAACCTAGGCTAGATTCAAACAATGATATTAGAGCATGCCCACATACTCTCTAAGTAGTTCATTTTAAAAATTGGACCTTAAAGCTATTTAAACCTATTGTTGATACATGAGTTTCGTTTGGCCCGAGACTTAGTTTTGATAGGGGGCTCTAGAAGGCCTATTGGCTCCTAAGGGAATGATTCCCTTCCCCCTCTCTCTCTCTCTCTCTCCTATCCCATGTGTTCTAACCTACTCAAACACCTTGACCATCCCTGAGCCTCATGAGAAGTAGCCTATTGAACACTTGTCTCGAGTACTCAAGTGAGCACCACGGCGAGCCTAAGGCTAAAAGCCTCATTTAACACATGAAGACTTTACCAACAGACCAACTAAGCTCGGAAGTGCGAAGGACAACCCTCTTGTTAAGTCAAGGTACTACGATCGAGGATGTCTCCAATCTCACGGGCCTCCTAATACCTAGCTCATTGCCTACTATATGCTTAGACCACCTTCCCTACCTCCTCACCTTCTCTTTGCCTTTAGCATTAACGTCCCATCCTAGCTCATTAATTGCCACTTGACATCTATAGTACAGCCAGCGCACCCAACATGCCTTAAGGATGTCAGACTTGCAAATCACAGACATTATTGCTAGCATGGTTATAGCTAACCAACTCTTGAAGCCACCATGTCAGTCTTGAAATACATGTCCCCTTCTAGCTATCAATATGGACAAACCTTAAGTAGACACGTATCTAAGTAGTTGTACTCCCTTATACTATAAATAGTGTAAGGGCGTCAACAAGTAAGGGGATCTCGAACCTTGATCCTAGACTTTATAATCATACTACAATCTAACCCCATCACTCCTCTCCCTACACTTCCTTATCATTAGAAAGCATTCCTTAAGGATCCCAATGCTCGAACACCCCTTATTTCCCCATTTCATAGTTCTTGTTGACTTGAGCATCAGAAGGCCCTCATGAACATATTCATAGGGGAATTTTTACAATTTTTAGGTGCAAGGAGCCCAATGAACCTAATCCTCATCAGGTCATATCTGTTATATCACTTGAAGTTGGTTAAATCATAATCAACATTTTGGCACCCATTATTTTAGGCCACTCCATACAAGACGGTTAAAAGCAAATATAATAATCCACATGCTTCACAATTAGGCAATGCTAATACATCATAGCCAAACGATGGTAATACATTGCCTCTACCACGACATTTAAGAATGCCTCCACCACCAGGTATCCAAGCTTATGAGATTCAACAGTTAAGATTCCTTGTCCAATAGATTCTTAAAGAAGCAAAAAGACCTTAAAGTCCCATGCTGCCCTACATAAAGACGTTGTAATACTAAAAAACGTAACCTAGAAACGACCTAATGAGGAGGCAATTGTTAGCTCCTCCTAAAGCCAACAAAAAAAAAAAAATGAGCAACAAATTGCACGCATGGTGTGTTCATGTGACCAAATTCAACATGACTAGTAGGTCCCTAAGGACCTTCATGATTGGCTGAATCGCAATCACGGCAAGATGCATACGTAAGGTGAATGTACAAGGAGAAGTAAACCAATTGATGACTTTTCCTTAAGGCAATCACCAAAAACTTTTAAGGAAATGAATGTCTAAGAGCTGGATGAACACATGCATTGTGTTTTTAGTCTACGTGTCTAGAAGAAAGTAGAGCCATCTGCCTATGCATCATGTTGCATAGCAATAAAGAGCCCATTCGTCTTACCCATCTAAAAGAAACCCTACATGCAGGTGTAAGACTCCCACAACTTAACACCTACGATGGAACCACCAACCTAGATGTTCACCTCATCTACTTTCACACCACGACGAGCCTATATAACTTTACAGATGCCATCATGTGCAAGGCTTTCCCTAACACTTTAGAGAAAGCTACGTTACCATTGCTCAACACCCTACCAGATGGTTCCATCACATCCTTTGTTGACCTAGCGAGAAAGTTTTAACAAAACTTCCTAAGCTCTAAGGTCTTAAGAAGAGACTCTTCCATATTCTACCTACGAGCACACCTTGAGCGCTTCAATCGTGTAAAGTTGCAAGTCTCCCTGCTATAAGACTTTTCGATGTTACCTTACTAAACAAGTCGGACTCCCTAGACTAGTTCATGCAAGTGATTGAAAAATATGACGCCCAAGGGGATGCCATCAGAGCATGATTTGACATAGATAACAACATTTGCGAGTCAATAAAAGGTTAGCTAGGGCTAAGAGACCCTAAACTACAAGCCCTACTGAAGGATAGGTGAGATAGGAAAAAACAAAAGTTCTAAGATTACTCTTCGTGTAAACCCCTTAGGGAAATTATGTATGATGTCAGGCAGCAACTCCCTCAACCACCAAATATCAGGGAAACCCCTCAAGCAACCAGCTCAAGAAAATATTGCCACTATCACTAGGCAAACAACCACAATACTAATGAATGTTGTCATCTTAAAAACATAGTCAAGGGCCTTGTCTATAAGGGTTGCATTGACCATCTCATAGTAGGCAAAAGGAACCAAATACAATGGC
Organism: Lumnitzera littorea; assembly: GCA_024138015.1. Taxonomy (NCBI): domain Eukaryota; kingdom Viridiplantae; phylum Streptophyta; class Magnoliopsida; order Myrtales; family Combretaceae; genus Lumnitzera; species Lumnitzera littorea. Next base: position 69,004,368 of record JAMXBB010000008.1, read on the forward strand.
TAACTTAGCGTTAATGAGTATAACAATAGCAACAAGCTCTACAACAACAACAAAACCAAGATGATGACACCATCGATAACTAAAACCATCGGTGTAGATGAGGATAAGTAAACACCATTTTTGGAGGCCTTAGCCTCATTGCTATCACTATGCCCACATTAGCATAACATGAGATATACCTCGTTCGAACTAAGAAGCCTAAGATGAACACCACCACCAGCTTCACCAAAGAAGACAATTGTGGTGTTGATTTCACCCATAACAATGCTTTCATCATAAACATAGAGATTAGGTACTTTGATGTTCTTAAGACGTTCTTAGACAATGGTAGCTTAGCAGACATACTCTTTCATAGTGCCTATGAGTAGACAAAGGACTACTTAGATGAACACTTACAACCATACAAACATAGCCTCATAGGCTTTGGAGGGGGTAGACTTGTGTTTGCTAAGGGGATCATCACTCTCCCAGTGTGACTGGGTGATGATATATATGTCACTATACTATCCTTCAATCTTGTTGTTGTTGATCACTAGTTGCCATACAGTATCATGTTAGACCGACCAAGTATCATAAAATTTGGTATGATCATTAGCTAAAGATGCTTAAAAGTGAAGTTGATGATGCCAGCTAGAGTTGACAAAGCCCGAGGAGATCAAAAGCTGCCTAGATCCCTTTATCTCAAGCCCTAAACTAGAGACCATATAATGAACATCAAGTCCACCACTACACAATCCTTAACATTATGGGGGCAAACCCACCAAGAAAATTAAGGAGATTAAGCTCACGAGCACTTTGGAGATGACCACAAAAATCGAGATAGAACTACTTGATGATGGGAAAGTTGAACTCATCAATTTCCTCAAATGAAGCATGGATGTATTTGCTCTGCCTTGGAAGACATGCTAAGGATAATCAACATTTTCAAAGCTACCTACCACCATAACATTGACCCTACTATCCAATCAATTAAGCAAAAAAAGTAACGTTTTACGCCCAAGCACCAAGCAGCAATTGAGTAAGAAGTTTAGAAACTACCATAAGCTAGATTCATAAGGCAAGAAAAATACCCAACTTGGCTTGCGAATGTTGTCCTTGTGAAGAAAGCTAATGGGAAATGGCGAATGTATGTCGAAGACACAGACCTTAATAAAGCCTACCCTAAAGACTGTTTTCCTCTCACTCATATTAACCAGCTCGTCAAGTTAACATGGGGACACATACTCCATAACTTCATAGATGCTTACTCAAGATACAACCAAATCTACATGGCTCCTGAGGACGAGGTCCATACCTTATTTGTCATAGACTTTGCCACTTATGACTATAAGGTTATGCTCTTGGGCTTGAAGAACACCGATGCCATATATCAAAGGCTAGTCACTACGGTATATAAGCCATAAATTAACAAAAACATCGAGGTCTACATAGACGACATGATCATGAAGAGTAGGGAGAGAAAAAGCCATATCATAGACCTCCAAGAAACATTTAACACACTCTGCCATACAAAATGAAGCTTAACCCCCAAAAATGTGTCTTCAGGGTTGTACTAAGAAAATTCCTCAACTCTATAGTTACAAAACAACGAATTAAGGCAAACCTAAACAAGATAAAGGTAGTTTGGGACATGCAAGCTCCCAAAACCAAGCTGATAAGTGCTTGGAATTCTTCAAATTACTAAAAAATCCTTCTAAGTCTAAATGGACAACTGCATGTCAAAAAGCATTTGACGACTTAAAGGATTTCTAGGAGAACTAACTAATGCTCTCAAAATTTGTCCCCGGCGAACAACTATATCTCTACCTCGCTATTAGTAACAAAGTGTTATCATCAATCCTCATTCAAGAAGAAGGATGGGAACATAAGCCCGTATACTAGGTCAACCACATTTTGCAAGGGTTGGAGACCAAGCACACCATGGTCGAGAAGTTTGGCTTAGTAGTGGTCATCATTATACGAAAACTTAGACCATATTTTCAGGCTTACCTAATCATCGTCTTAATCAACTAACCACTTAAAGCTATCCTTTAGAAGCTCAATGCCTTAGAAAAAATGGTGAAATATGCCATTAAGCTTAGGGTCCATGAAGTCCAATTCCATCTTAGGCAAGTAATCAAAGCATAAGTTCTCACTAACTTCATAACAAAATATACTGGAGAGGACGAGCCACAATTAGAGATCAAAATATAGGTATGGACCCTCCATGTTGGTGGCTCCTCTACTAAAGTGGGGATAGAGCCAGCATAAAACTACAAGGTTCATACGATAGGAAGGTACTCTATGTACTGAAGTTCAAATTCATAGCGAGCAATAATGAGGTCGAGTATAAGGCACTCATCTTAACATTGAAGATAGCCAAACACATAGGAGCTGAGCAATTGAACATCCACTTAGTCTCTATGCTAGTGGTCCAGTAAGTAAATAGGGAGTACAAGACTAAGGGGAAAAAATGATCAAGTACTTATAGATAGTCTAGGGCCTCATCACAGGGTTTACCTCCTAGAAGATAAACAAGATCCTTGGAGCAAAAAGTTCAAAGGTAGACAAGCTTTCTAAGCTAGCCTCATCCATCATCCCTATGCAACATGACAATGATAAATAACTCTTCATACAGTACCTCCTAAGTAAAGCAGTGAAATACAAAGATAAGAGGTCCTTGGAGTTCAACCAGGGGACCTTGAGCCTTGCTATCATAGAGTACTTAAAGACAAGTACACCATGAATCAAGCTTGCATTTACACTTTTTTTCTATTTTTTTATTCGATTTTGATCATTTTAAAGCATGAATCTGGACAATTTCACGTACTAGATTCATAATACTTCGAGTCTATTTTGTAATTTCACCACTAATTTGGTGAAATTGCAAAATTAAAGGGGAAAAAATCGAGTTGAAACATGGTTGCCTGAGAGTTTAATGAGTGGGAAAATAAGAGAATTGAAGAGAAAGAGATGGAAAGAGAAAGAAAGGTAGCTAACATGGCACCATGTCAGTCGTGTCATCTAGTCATGACATGTTATGTATCCTATTGTGATACGTGGTATGGTAGCAACTGACATGGCATGCCACATGGCGCCACATCAGCTGTCATCTAAACCAATAGCCACGTAGTACAGTGATCCCCTAATACGTAACGATGTATCGTATACATTTTGTGGTTAAAAGAATAAAAAGCATTTCCTACCTTTGGTGAGATTCGAACCTAAGACTTTAAGCTAACCCAATGCCAATTGTTCAAGTGCTTATCCGTTAGGCTATTGGTCTATGCTTCGCCTAATTGCACATATGGACTAGGTTAGCTTAAACTAGATTCAAATTTTAAGCCCAAACCCAACGACCCTCTCTTTATTTTAAAAATTCTATTCTATTAAACTTATCTAAAAAAAATTATTATTTTCTAAATTCCCTAAATCCTTTAGTTTTTTTTAATATTTTTTTCTTTCCTAAATTTTATATTTTTTCTATTTTTCTAAATTTCTTTCTTTGTTTTTTTTTTTTTTTTTTTGCTTTCCCTAAATTAGGACCCTTTACCTTGAAAATGAGAAGGGTTAAAAATGAGGTGTGTATAAATGCTCCTCTTTGTGGTAAAGTTTGAGTAAAACTTTATCACAAAAACAAATAAGACACTATTTTTTGCCCTAAGGGTGGAATTCGGCCTAAGGAACGCCTTAGCTAGCTATCTTAGGCTTGTTCCACTAAGGATTTGGTGAATAGTAAAAAGAGAGAGGAGCTGCTCTTAGAGCTAGTCGAGAGACTGAAAGAGGAATTGAAGCTTAGTTATGCCCTTATGAGCTGATGAACCAAGGTGAATGGGTAAGCGCTCCATGAGCTAGCTAAGACCCTAAAGAAATGTTGAAGACTTGGTTATACCCCTATGAGATGACTAACTAAGATGACGTAGCCAAAGTGCTCTTTGAATTGGTTAAGACCCTAAAGAGATGTTAAAGACTTGGTTGTACCCCTATGAGCTGACTAACCAAGGTAAAGCAAGCATAGCGCTCCTTAAGCTAGCTAGGACCCCAAAGAAATGTTGAAAACTTGGTTATGCCCCTATGAGTTGGCTAACCAAGATGATACGAGTCAAGCACTCCTTGAATTGGCTAAGACTTTAAACAAATATAAAGGACTCAATTGTGCCTCTATAAGCTGACTAAGCAAGATGAGATGGGCAAAACACTTCTTGAGTTAGTTAAGACCTTAAAGAGATATTGAGGACTTGGCTGTACCTCTATGATCTAACTAACCAAGATGAGATGGGCAAAGGCACACCTCAAGCTAGCTGAGACCCTAAAGAGATGTTGAAGACTTGTTTGTGTCCTTATGAGTTGACTAACCAAGATGACACGAGCAAAGCACTTCTTGAGTTGGCTAAGACCCTAAAGAGATGTTAAAGACTTGGTCGTGCTCCTGTGAGCTGACTAACCAAAATGATATGAGCGAAGCACTCTTTGAGTTGGCTAAGACCTTAAAGAGATGTTAAAAACTTGGTTGTACCCTTGTAAGCTAACTATCCAAGATGAGATGGATGAATTAAGTTGGCTAAGACCTTAAAGAAAGCTCCTTGTGGGTTGGCTAGAGACTCTAGCTAAAAGTTTGCCAGAAAACAAAAATGTGAACATTGGTTATTATCCAAGTAGATACAATCTAAATGCAAATGCAAAGTTCAAAAACCAATGTGCTAACATCATATAGAAGTACTTACCTAGTCTTGTCAATAGCACCCAAACTATCTAACCTTTCCTTGAAAAGTCCTATCAAAATCGACTAACTCATTCCTCAAAATGAATTCAATTTTTGATCCCTTATTGTCAACCCAATTGATCTTGGTATGCGGCTTCTAAGACTTCGCCGGCTCTTTATGGAAATTAGCCTGATACAGAATGCTACTTACTGTTTTTGTCCATCAACTGGTTATCCTTCCAAAACTTTTATGAACTGAAACCCTTATTCTTGACTAGTAAATATTTGCCATGAGGTAATTGCCTATCTAGACTTTGCCTTTTCCTAAAAAATAGTCAATAAAAACTCCACGTCGAGGGGGATCAATCCATAGTAAAGTATTTTAAAGAGTTTTTCTAATTATTGATGTTCTATATCTCACTTAATTTCTCTCAAATTTTCAATGTATAGGTTTGATTAAATGGAGCAAGGGAGCTAGACCTTTTAATAGAGTAGGAAAGGAGGGTGATGATTCCAATGCTAACAATGCCTGATGTATTTGATGCAATCACTTTCTATTGTTGACCAGTAATACCTTAGCTTCATAATTTTCTTAGCCAGCATGTAACTGTTCACGTGAGAGCCACATACTCCTTCGTATACTTCTTTCATCAAAATCTCAACCTCCTTGTCGTCCACATACCTTAAAAGTGTACCATTAAAAGATAGTCAGTACAAAGTGGACTCACATACTAAGAATTAGGTAGCCAATCTCCTGATCATCCTTTGTCCATTTTCTCAGCCTCTTCAGGGTATGTACCTTATTGTAGGAACATTTTAATATCATGGTACTATGGTTTTTTGCCAATAATACCTTCAATTGCCAAATAGAAGGCAAGCTTATCTTTAATTTCAATAGTAAGGGGCTGAATCTCAACTTCATAGATGTTAGAGTGGTTAAGGCATCAGCAAATTGGTTCTAAGTCCTTAGTACATGATTAAAGGTGATTCATTTAAATTTCTTCATCAGTTCAGTCAAGTGCTGATGATAAGGTATTAGTTTAGAATCTTTCATCTTATATTCTCCCCAAGCTTAGATGATGATGAGTGAAGAATCTCAATACACTTTTAATTCTTGAATATCTTTATCTATGGCCATTTTGAGTCCCATGATGCATGCTTTATACTCAACGATATTATTAGTGTATGGGAATATGATTCTTATAGCTATAAGGTATTGTGTACCTTTAGGAGATATCAGTTTTGCCTTAATTCCACATCCGAACACATCAGCTGCCCTATTGAAGAACATCTTCCATTTTGGTGGTTCATCATCTTCTTCTTTATCAGCACTTCCTTCAACTGCTAAGATATCTTCATTGGGAAAATTAACTTATACCTCTTGGGGCATATTATTAGAGGGATTCTCTACTAATTGATCTACTAGAGCTTACCCCTTAATTGAATTCCGATTCACGTATGTAATGTTAAACTTGAATAACAACATTTGCTACTTTAAGATTCCACCAATTAGGGCCAGTTGTCTACTAAGTATTTTAGGGGATTGTGTTGAGTCAACAATTCAACCTGGTAATAGAGCGTATATTGTTTGAGTCGATGCATTACCTAAACCAAGGCATAGTAGGTTCTTTCAATTTCTAAATACCTCTATTCCCCTTCAGTAAATTTCTTACTCAAGTAATATATAGCTTGTTCTTCTCCTTCCTTGTCCTTTTGGCTGAGCATACACCTCATCGATTCTAATAATATTGTCAGGTATAGAAATAAAGGTTGCCTAGGTTTAGGAGCTACCAAAATTGGAGGATTAATGAGGTATTCCTTGATCATTGTAAAGGCTTGCTTGCATTCTTCATCCCAATTTATCTTGGCATTGTTTTTCAACAACTTAAACAAGGGGAAGACATTTATCTGTAAGTTGAGCTATGAACCAAGCTATGTAGTTCAAATGACCTAACAAACCTCTAATTTCTTTGAGTATGCATAGAGGGGACAAGCCTACTATTGCTTTGACTTTATCAGGGTCCACTTCAATGCCCCTTTAGTTAATTATGAAACCTAATAATTTCTCTAAAGTTACTCTGAAGGTACACTTCTCTAGGTTGAGCTTCAATTGGAATTTTCTCAATCTATCAAACAATCTCCTTAGATTATCCACATGATTTTCTCCTTCCTTAAACTTTGCAATCATATCATTAACATATACTTCAACTTCTTTGTGCATCATGTCATAAAAGATTGTGACCACGGCTCTTTGATAAGTTGCCTTAGCATTTTTGAGTCCAAAAGGCATTACTTTATAGCAAACGTGCTCCAAGTTGTGATAAATGTTGTCTTAGCTTTATCTTCTTCGAACATTTGAATCTAATTATATTTAGAGAACCCATCTATGAATGAGAAAGATGGCTTTAAGCTATATTATCGTTAAGACATCAATACGAGGTAAGGGGAAATTATCTTTAGGGGTTGCTTGGTTAAGGTCTCGAAAATCTACGTTCACTTTAACTTTTCCATTCTTCTTCATTACTACCATAATGTTGGCTACCTACTCAGGATAATCAAGTACTTTAATGAAACCAACCTCTAATAACTTTCTGACTTCTTCTTTAATTTTCAATAAGATATTTGGTCGGAATCTTCTTAGTTGCTGCTTCTTGGGTTTGATATCTTCTCTTGTAGGTAGGCAGTGAACCACGATTGATGGATCCAATCGAGCCATATCTTCATAAGACCATATAAACACATCTTGGTATTCAAATAGTAGTATGGTTATTTCTACCTTTTGTTCTTCTTTCAAATTCCCTCTAATTTTCAATATTTTAAGGTTGTCATCAATGCTAACATTAACTGTCTCAATTGGCTTGTCAATGGAAATTCTACTCACTTCATATCTTTGCCAACTTTCTTGCATGTCACTATGGTCATTAACATCACTCCCGACGACTAACCTAATAGGACTAGAAGTGATATCAATATTTTCATCACCTATTTATGCAAGGTATCCATGGCCTTTATTCATAGCATTGGATCTGGGCAAAAAGTATGTAAAGGAAGAGTGTGAGTAAGAAAGAAGACTAATTCTAATTATGTTAGAAGAGATTCTTTTAAGTACAAAATTGTAGAACAAAGGTAACTATTACAAAACTCTGTAAAATACTAAACCGTGACTCACCTTTTACCCTAGAGAAGACTTATTGCTATTTATAAGGATAGAGAACCAATTATTCAAGTGCTAGCACTTATAGGATGGACTAGCTATTTTATTCCTACTGGAGGAGTCCTCTTTAGTAAGCTCTGAAGTTTGGATATCAACTCAGATGAAAGTCTTTGACAATGATGGAAAGGTCATTGGGGTGTGATATAATCTTTCATCTCTTTTTCCCCTCACTCGCATATTTTGTAGCTCATTTGTTGGAGTTAGGACGTAATTGAGCCCATAGGTACTAGCTTAGCCTTCTTTAAACTTGGGTCTCTCATCTTTCTTTTGATCGGTAATCATACACACTTCTTCAAACATTTAGAGCCCAATGTCCTCCTGCTCCTCAATGTTAATGTAAGGTATGGCTGTTTCCTTATATATTTCATAATCTTGATCCCCTAAAATCATTATGAACTAGCCATTAAAGATGAACTTAACTTTTTAATGCAGGCTTGAAGGTATGGTCCTCACTGAATGTATCTAAGGTCTTCCTAATAATAAGTTGAAGGTCTTTAGGATGTCTAGGACCTAAAATCAAATGTTAAAAGTCTGTGGGCCAATATCAATTGGCCAGTCCATCTCCCTGGTAATTTCTCTCTTAGATCCATTAAAAGCCCTAACTATTGTTGAACTCAACTTGATTGCGATTACATCAATACCTAATAGATCCAGGGTAGCGAAAGGGCAGACATTCAATGATGATTCGCTGTTAATGAAGACTCTTGCTGTAATAATGTTTTTCACCCTCACTATTATGAAGAGGGGCTTAGTGTGCTGATTACCTTCTTCACCCGATTCCTCGATGGAGAAAAAAATTTAATCCATGGTGAGGATAGAGTTAGTGATAGATCTTATTCTTTTAGCTGGTATTTCACAAGGGACTTTAACTTCCCTCAAAGTTTTGAATAAAGCTTTTCGATGTAGTTCCAACACCATCAACAAACTCATGAGAGATATTTATGCTGGAGTCTTAGCAAGCTAATCTATTATTTTATGCTTATAAGACTTGATTATTTTGGTGAAGGCAAACAATCTTTCTTCATATTCAGTTAGTTCATTGTTTGTGCTTTCTAGCATAGTTTTCTTTTTCAGGTCTTCCTTTAGGTCATAAATTCTACCAGAGTGGTAATTCCCCCCACGAGTGGACTCAATTGCCCTTAATTTACTGCTTGATAGTTGAGAGGGGTAGTTTTATAACTTTCAAGGGCTAAAGGCACATGGACGGCGTACCTTTTAGTCTTTAGAATTTGCTTTTCCTCTTGTTTGTAGAATTTATAGACCATGGGTTTTTTATTAGAATCGATCATGTTGATGGTGGGATATGAGTCATCAAATATCATGTTGATGATGGGCCCATGGTTAGGCAAGGGGTTGTTGTTGACGTTTAGAGTAGGAGCTTCCACAAAGTCTAGTTAGATTGTGCCTTCTTCAATTAAGTCTTGAATTTTGTTCCTTAATCTCCAGTATGAGTTGGTTAAATGGCTTACTTGCCCCAAGTGATATTGACATCTAACGTTAGGATAAAAAACCTTTGGCCTACATCTTTCACTGGGAGGCTCAAAATGAATCAGATTATCTTTTCTTAATTTTTCAAGGATCTAGCCGAGAGGAATTGGTATCTTAGTGAATTGTCTCGAAACCCTATTGACTTGTGGCTAACTTCAGAATTGTTGCTAGATTAGTGGAGGATTTTTTTTTTTAAGGAGACTCGAGTATTGGACCTGGTGTTTAAATTCACAATGCCGATAGTTACTTCTTTAGTCTTGCTGGTAGCAGGCTTTATAAAGGGTAGTCTTTTATTTAATGGATCTTGTAACTTACCAGAAGCGTCATCATTTTCAATTCAACATCCTACAGCCACCACCTTTACAAAATTGGAGGAGGCTTGCCCAATCAAATGAGAAAAGTAGGGCCTTTTAAGAGTATTAATAAAAGCTAAAGTTAGTTCTTTCTCGGTCATGGGGGTAGATACATGTGCAACTAAGGATCTCCACCTCTAGGCATACTCCTTGAATGACTCGTTGTTCTTCTTTTGCAAGGTGACCAAGTCCATCATGGTTGGTGCCACTTCAACATTGAACTTATATTGCTCATAAAACACCTTAGCCAGCTTCTCCCAAATGTTTACCTAATTTAGATCCAATTAGGCATACCAGGTCAAAGTAGGGCCAATTAAGCTATCTTGAAAAGTTTAGACCATGAACTGGTCATGTTGTACATATTTACCCATTTTTCATACATACAGCTTAGTGTGTAATTTAAGGCACCTAGTTCCATTGTACTTCTCAAAGTTAAGTACTTTAAATTTCTCTAAGAAGCTTCCATAGTCATAAGTAAAGACGTTTGTCATATTAGCTTAATCGAAACCATTGTACCCTTTGAGCATTTTCATTTTCTCATAGATTTGTTAGGTTAATCGCCTCTCAAGCTCTTTCAATCTATCCTGATCAACTTCAGGCTTTGGGTTGACTGGAAACGAGTAAGTGTTTGGCTCAAAAGTTGGGTTGACCTTTAAATAGACCCCCTTTATCTCAAAAGATTCAAAAGTTTGGTTGACTTTCGGGTAAGCTTCTTCTGCTTCAAGAGGTGAGGCTTCAACATTCTTTCCATATCGAGCTTTGGAGTTTTCTTCATTTGATGAAGCTGTAGACCTAAGTAAGGCGATACTGTTAGTAAGGAAGCTTAATTGATCAGTAATCTTCCCTACTATTCTTTCTAAAGAATGGAACCTCAACTCGATAGGATCAACAATTTTAGGGTTAACATTGCTATTGTTGGTGTTGATGTTGTCGTTTCCTTAGCTGGCCATTTTAGTTTGTGAGTGGATTCTAATAGGACTTCTCTGGAAGGTTTGATGCATGGGACCTATCTTGGCAACTTGATTTAGGATTACTTCTCAACAAGTTAACACACTAATATATTTTTTAAATGAAACAAATAAAAAACAAGAATACAAAAATGTATGGCATATAGATGTAGAGAAATAAAACTAACAAATAACCAGCAAGATGATAATTTTTATTATTTTATAGTTTTCAGAGTTCCCTTTTACATTATTTGAAAAAGAAAATACATTTGTTTCACAAGAAGAGTATTCTTATCTCTAGATGTTCTTCTATCGCTTTGCAGGTATTCCTTTTTCTACTTACTAAGTCCTACTGGTGCTTCCTTCCTCTTTTCTAGGCTAGGCTCTTCTGTTTCTTCAAGTTCTTTGAGCCTTTTTTGGGTCATCTTCAATTGATGTTCTAAGGCTTGGAAATGTTGTCTTGATTCCCAAAATGTCCTGCTCTTCCAAGATTACTTCTACACGGGCTTGTACTTAGTCTATGTAGGTCTTGATTTTAGGATCTGATTTAGTTAGTACGGGTTAGACGATTTTTAGTGCTCAACACTAGATCTCTCCCATCTTATGAAGCTGATTATACAAATATTCTTTGGTGACCCAATGTTTGTCCACTTCTCTTAGCCACTCTCCTAAATCGATGCTAGGGCCGACAATCCTCGTTTCTCATAATTATTTGATCACTTGGAGTTTAGACATCCTTTATAGTAGTGGAATTTGAAGGTCCTCATAATTGAAGGTCATGATATCTAAAGGGGGCCTGTAGACTATATCTTAAATTCCCCAAAATTATCTGATCATATTGTTAAGGCAATAGCCTGTGCACAATTTCATCCAAATTAGAGATATTTCTTGATAACTTTTGCAAACTAAAATTACCCTCTTGAAGTTGCTCCATCTTACTGTCCATAAGATATTAGCAATTTGAAAATTTTGCAACACTTCTACTTAGCAATAGGTAGATTTTTCTTTTGGGAGATGGACCTTGTCAACAAAAAAATTGATCATATTAATATTATGGGTGAATTCTCCTCAGATTAGATCAAGTCCATAACACTTCACATGGCTCACAAACCATACTATCAGTAGTGTCATGCTGGTCTTTAATGCACCATTGTTCTTTTTTTTTTTTCAAAATGTTGAAGCTTCTAATTTGTTCTGCGAAGAAGGCCATAACATATGATTTTCCTTCAAGAAACTAGCCTACTAATTCAGTAACCCTAAAATGGATGAGGAACTTCCAATTAGGGAATAGAAGAGTCTCGAATACAGCTAGGATAAAGGATTTTATTTTGTTCTGTCCCCAGTTTTTGGGATTGCCACAGAAGATGCCCTATTTGTTGGACTTAGGCTCAATGGTGAGGTAGGCTTTTAGGTTTTCCAATTTGATGTAGTTTCCATTACAGCTTTGAAGGCCTTGTTCACTTCAACTTTTCTGATCCCCGGGAATCTTGAGAAAGCATTCATCGGGTTAACTTCCAAATTTGGGGTATATATATTTTCTAAGGAAGGGGCTTAAAGTAATTAGGTATACTCTTTGAGTGTTGGACTAACTAGGTGAGGCCCAACTCGAAAAGCCACTTCCTTAGGCTCCCAAAAGTTGGTTAAGGCCTTAATTAAATTAATCTCTATTTTTACACTAGGAAGTTATAGAATGGGCTTGATCTTGCTGATGATGGTCTCTTGTTCCCTTATATTGAAGTATTGAAGCCATTGTTCTAGGATGGGCTTGGGGTTAATTGGCTTGTCAACATACTTTTCCCTGAAGTAGATGGAGTTGGATGAATAGGCCATTTCTCAGTCTTAATTAAAAAGAAAAAAACATGTTACAAGATTGACTAACCTATTTACAACAATTCTATGTTTACAACATGTTCAAATTATAAGGGAAATCAAGGAAACTCCAAGCCATTATATATTTTCATTTCCATCATACTTAATTATTTGTTGATTTTGCTAATGATGGTCTCTTATTCCCTTATATTGAAGTATTGAAGCCATTGGTCTAGGATGGGCTTGGAGTTGATGGGCTTGTCAACATACTTTTCCCTGAAGTAGATGGAGTTGGATGAATAGGCCATTTCTCAATCTTAATTAAAAAGAAAAAAAACATGTTACAAGATTGACTAACCTATTTATAACAATTCTATGTTTACAACATGTTCAAATTACAAGGGAAATCAAGGAAACTCCAAGCCATTATATATTTTCATTCCCATCATGCTTGATTATTTATTGATTCTGGATGTCATGAGTTTATAAAGGGTGAGTTCTAAAGGTCCTTAAGCTTGTGCGACCTCACTTGTTAAAGAATACTTTCATTGGTCATATTAAGCTTAAGTAAGGGTCGCTTAATCAACCCTAAGCTATGGTTATACCACAGCACTTGGAGCCTACATAATTACCACCTCCCCCCCGGTCCTAGGTTCCTAATACAATTCGGGTTTGACTGTTTCTATCATACGTTTTGTGGTACATAAAATAAATTCCTGTCCCAAACAGTTAAACAATTAAAACTAAACCTGCAAAAAAATTAGTACAGTTATGGTACAAATAATAACGAATGAATAAATAAATAAATTGCACTCAATAAGGTGATTTTTAGAGATTAATTTTAGTTTTGGAAAATTGAATGACTAACCCTCTTGATGTCACCAACGGAGTCGCTAAGCTGTCGAGCCTAGTTTTTTCTCAATTTTTAAAAATTAGTGTTCTTTAAACCGATCAATATTAAACTATACCTATTCAATATTGAGCTTCAACCAAGGTTTAAAGAAAACTGATTCTTTTATGTTTTTGAAACATTTTTTGGAGTCACCATTCGACTGAAGTTGAGAAAATGAGTTAAAGTATAACCAATTGGATGTATTGGTTATAATTTAGCTACTGATTTTTTTAATAAAACCAATTTTATAAACGGTTTTAAAACTAAAGATTTGGATCCAGGAGTTAAGCTTTTTAAACCCTTATAGATACCATCAACTTTCCAAATTTAGATTTAATCTTAAAAATCACCTTTTTTAAAAAACTACCCTTTGAAATGAAGCTTAATTATTAATTGGGTTAAATTAAGAGAAGCTACACTAAAAATGGAAAAAATGGATTCTTTCATTTTTTACTGTTGCTCCATAGGTACCTATATACCCACTATTCAGGATCAAACGTATGTAATTCTTTTATTTAAAAACTTTAGGTGGATGAGTTGATTTTAACTTTTGAAAACCAGTCAAATTTACATTTTAAATTAATTCGAGTTTAGATAAGGAAAATCTAAAGGGTCCTAATTTTGGGTTTTTTATTATTATTTTTAGAAAATTCTAAAGTAGCCCTAATTTTGAAAATGGTTAATTATTCTTATTTATTTGGTAAAAAATAATTTTTCTAATTTTTATTATCTTTCATCTACTTATTATTATTACCATTTTTTCGTTTTTTCTTATATAATTTATTATTATTTTATTTTATTTATCAAAAATAGACTTTTTTTCTTTTACTTTGTCCTTTCTTTCTTTTTTTGTTTTCCTTTTCCCTTTTTTATTTCATTTGCTTTTTCTCTTTTTTTTTTTGTTACAAATTATAATAATAATTAAACATGAATAAAATAAATTTAAAAAAAAAATTACAAAACATTTGAAAATAACAAATGGCCGGACCAAGGAGTAAGATACGTAGGTCAAAACTGGGTTGGAGTGTAGATCGCATGTTGGGTTAAGTCGAATCTTCGAAGCTCCAGCGGGTCATGGCTTAGACATTCAACAACAGTAGCTTAAGCCCTCTTTTAGGCTTGTTTTGAAGGTTAATTCGAGCAAGGAGTGGCTTTTTCATGCTTTTTAGATTGGAGTTGAGGGTAGGGGGAGGGTAGTGTATTAAGTTCAATGCCTAAGTTGATGGAAGTAGAATGAGCAGTCATCGGAGTAGAGGGTGGTGGTGGAGTTAAGTCACACGTGGTGGAGGTTGCTGGGTGTGAAAGCGAGATGGGGCTTTGGATTTCAAACCACGGTAAGTTCAGCTATGGTGTCGTGTTAATGGGGTGATCATTGGAATAAGTGGTCAAAGGGGTTAAGGTCGATGATTAAGGTTACTTAGGAAAGGCTTTAGGGGTACGGCGGCGGTTAGGTTTGGGTGCTATTGGAGAGTTTAGGTTAAGGGAGTTGGTTAGGGTAGTGGTGCGGCTCGAAGGTGATTGAAGAATGAGAGAATCTTAGAGAGAGAGAGAGAGCGACAGTAGAGAGAGGGAGATTTCGAGTGAGAGGGAGTTCTAAAGCGAGAGTTCTGATGATTGTGTGTTCGTGAATGAACAAAAGTCTTCTATTTATATAAGATTGAAGCTTAAGTTTACTTAGAAAGTTAGAAATTTGAACACGATTCAAGCTTGCATTTACACTTTTTTTCTATTTTTTTATTCAATTTTGATCATTTTAAAGCATGAATTTGGATGATTTCACATGTTAGATTCATAATACTCCAAGTCTATTTTGTAATTTCACCATTAATTTGGTGAAATTGCAAAATTAAAGGGGCAAAAATCAAGTTGAAACAGGGTTACCTGAGAGTTTAATGTATGGGAAAATAAGAGAATCGAAGAGAGACAGATGGAAAGGGAAAGAAAGGTGGCTAATGTAGCACTGAAGTGGCACCACATCAACCGTGCCATCCAGTCGTAACATGCTACGTATCCTATTGTGATATGTAGCAACTAACGTAGTAAGCCACATATCATGCCACATGGCGTACTACGTTAACCGTTGTCCAAACCGATAGCACCATGTGTTAGGACACGTGGCACGATGAACCCTTAACATGTAGCGACATATTATGTGCATTTTACAGTAAAAAGAATAAAAGGCACTTTCTACCTTTGGTGTGATTCGAACCTAAGACTTCAAGTTAACCTAATGACAATTGTTCAAGTGTTTATTCATTAGGCTGTTGGCCTGTGTTTTATCTATATGTGCAATTAAATTGCATACATGGACTAGGTCAACCTTAGCTAGGTTCAAATCTTAAGCCCAAGCCCAAGCCCAACAACATTCTCCTTATTTTAAAATTTTATTCTATTAAACTTATCTAAAAAAAAATTATTATTTTCTAAACCTCCTAAATCCTCTAGTTTTTTTTCTATTTATTTATATTTCCTAAATTTCTTATATTTTGCATTTTTCTAAATTTTCTATTTTTGGTATTTTTCTAAATTTCTTATTTTTTTGGCTTTTCCTAAATTAGGACCATTTATCATATTCTAAAAATAAAAAGGGGTAAAAATGGGGTGTCTACTGTGTTTAAGGCTTTTGAAAAGGTCTAATAGTGGGCTTTTCCTCAAGGATTGTGTTTGGCTTGGGATTTTCCTCGAGATGGGCTATGTCTCCACCATTTTTATTTATCAATTTCTAATGTGCTTTCTCCTTTTGCCCCCTCAATATCAAGTTTAACTCATAGGCCATACAATGCTTTGGACCAAAGTCATTATTGCCAATTGTCTTAGCTTCTCAAAGAAATGGCTATGGGCTTCAACATTGAGTTTAACTTCTCAAAAGTAATAACTCCAAATCCATAAAACCCATACTTGTTAGTAGGTTTTTCTCATTTTGAAAAATTTATGATTAATTTTTTTTGAAAATTTTTATTTTAAAGACATTTGACAACAATTATTTAACAAAAACCAATGTTACAAATGGAACCATTAACATTTCTCTAATTCATTAGAAGAACTAAAAAAGTTACAGAATTGATTGAAATGAATGACTATTTTACAAAGTCAACAACTAACAATAATGACTTTTTTATATGTAAAAGTTTCTCTCTTCTTGTGAAAAACTCTTGAAAAACCTTCTTATTAATGGAAATTGAAGATAACTTATACTATAGATGACTAGATTGCTAAAATTGTTTTAAAAAAAAAAAAGCTAGAAGCAATTTGATGAGGACAACAAAGCTTGAAAGGAAACAATTGGAAATTAAAGGGTTATAATTTTACAAGAAGGATGTCAAATGTTACATAAAGATGATTAGGAGACACTCTAAGGATGATATTTATAAAACATTTACAAGTTAAAGGATTTTTTTTATTTATTCTTTTTAATTTATACAAAAGTATGTTATTGTACAAAATTTTTCAATAGAAACAAGCAATACCAAACAATAGAGTAACAAAAATGAACAAATAATTAACATACAGTAAAAGGGTGCACACACACAAACTAAGCTAGCAACTAGATAATAGTGCAATAATTTATTATTATAGAAATTTTTGGGTTGTAACTTTATTTTAACATTACATTAATTTGAGTATAAATGTGCTAAGCCCTTGTTGGGTATAGAAATTTTTTTATGAGCACACAGATGGACAAATCATAGAGATTTTAATAGTTTATAGAGGAAATTTTTTTGACATGAAAGAAAAAAATTGTATGACCAATATGTTACGTGGGAAAATAATAAAGTCGTAACTCCTTACTCATAATATATATATATATAGATATATATATATATATTAAAGCGTTGCATTAATATTCATTTTCTTGCCCACATAAAATTTAATACAATTTAGTGGGTTCAATCTTAATTCTTATTGTACCACTTTTTATTTGTAAAATAAAAAAAAAAAGTTGTACATAATACCTAAATTACAAGGTAATACATAGGCAATCACATAATATAAAAGAAAAGAAACGTATCCGAGATAACAATATATATACAACAATGTATAATATAAACTTAATGTAATATGCTACATACGCATACAACGTGATAATATTGGTAATTAATAAATTATAGGAGCAGGATTATTATGAACCCGCAGTCAATATCCATGCACACTTACATATGTAAGTGTATAAATTTTTTAAAATTTTTGAAAATAAAGCTCGTGGACACTTATATATAAGTGTGTTGATTTAATTAATTTTTTTAAAATAGAAGCCCAATTAGTTGCAGATTATAATAATTCTTTTCGAGCTTTTATAATTTAGAAATTACTAACTTCTTTTTTTTTTATTTTAAAATGATGTAGGAGTGCAGGGTTTATGGATCTCAAGCTTTGTAGCCTCAAGCATTTCTAGAGGAAACACCTAGTAGGCTATATCGAAGTATGAGTAGGCTCGCCTATCACCGCCAGACGAGAGTATAGACCTTAGCTACCTAAGGGTTATACAATGATGGCCCATTCTAGGTTCCTAAGGTAGCTTACGTCTGACTACGTCTAAGCACACATTTGATACATTTAAAAAATCAAGCCCCCCCAAGTCTCCAAATGTTAGGCCCACTAAGCCAACTTCTTTTTAGTAGGCATCCATTAATAAAACCGAATTAGAACAAATATATATAATAAAAAAAATAAAATTGAAGGCCTATTAATTAATTTCTTAAAATTCTTACATGGCTAGCCCACTAAAGTTCCAAGTAGAGTCGCCAATTTTGTTGAGCCATGTTTCAGTTTTCCTTAATTTAACTTATATTAAGCTCAATCCACTTAATATAAGTTACTCAACATGAAACTAAGGAAAAACTTTTTTCTTTGAAAAAATATCTAAAAAATATTTTGTTTTTGAAGTTGCCAATCAATTAGATTGGTAAAAAGTCAAATTAGGGTTTTCGAGTAGGAAAACCTTAATTTATCGAAAACCTTAATTTAGCCCCTAGTTTATGAATTTTCTAAAAAAGTTTAATTTTTTAGAAAATTTAACCATAAAATCTAAATTTTGGGGGTAACCTATTAAGACAAAAGTTACCATTAAAATTTTAGGAAACTAACTAATGGGCATTTATTTTTATAATTTTTCTAAAAATATGAAAATATACAAAAATGTAAAAACGAACAAAAATGAATTTTTTTATTATTTTTATTACGAATTTTCCTTAAAAGATGAAAATAAAATAAAATATTTTACAAATTTTGCTGTTGCTTCGAAAGTACTTACGTACTTGCTAATTGGGATCAAACTGACCGTAGTTCTCATTTTTAGAAACACTTTAGTGAGTTAATAAAATTTATTTCTGAAAATGGCTAGGTTTACATTTTTTTGAACCAATTTATTTTTATTAAGAAAAATCTTAAAAAAGAACCTAATTTTTATGTAAAATTAAAAAAAAATAAAGACTTAATTTCTAAAAAGACTCCAAGTTACTATTTTTTATTTTTGGAAAAATTGACTATGTGACAAATAAATAAATAAAAGATGCAAGTTTTATAAAAATATACTAATATGTAATAATCATGGAAAATGTATTGTTTTATAAAACAAATGCAATTACTATTGACAATATACTTAACCATGGAAAAGAAGATTAAACCATGGATAAGATACCTAAACCATGGAGAAAATATCTAAACCACAGAGAAAAAGCCTAAACCATAAAAAAGATTTTTAAACCATGGAGAAGAAGCTTAAACCATGGAGAAGAAACTCGAACTATGGAAAAGATGCTTATTAAAAATTTTTTATTTTATGAAAAACTAAATAAGTGAAAAAATGATTTATTTTTTTTCCGAGAAAAATCCTTAAATGCCTCAAAATGCAATTTTTATGACAACTTGCTAAAATATGCAATTTTCAAGCAAATGTGAAGTTTCTAAAAATGCAATATCTATGTAAATATATATTTTTGTTATTTTAAAAAATAAAAATATGATAACATGCTAAAAATATCAACTAATAAGAATTACTCTAAAACTTGCATAAAAAAAAGAAAAAGAAAAACATATTAGTACTTATTTGACATAAGTAAACTATCTAAATTATGCAACTTTATAAAAATTAATACTATATGTTAAAAGCATAAAATATTAACAAAGCTAACAATAACTTAAAAAAAAACTAACACTAAGTACTTGCATTAAAAGAGAAAAAAAAATAAAGTTAGTAAAAATAACCAAATAACCATAATAATAATAATAAACCAAAAGAGAAAAGAATCCAAACCCATCTAATTGGTCAGGTTAGATCGAGGCCTCATTGCACGGGTTAGGTCTGGTTACAGGTCGTAAGGCTCCAAGATAGAAATTGACAGATCTTCAATAATAGCGACAACTAAGGCTTCACACAATAGTTTCTGGACAACAAATCGAATGGGAAACTTCACTTTCCTAACTAAGTGATTAGTAAAAACAAGATTGGTACATATACCTTAGGTTTTGGTGACTTGGAAGGTTGAATGGCGGCAGTGGTGCTTTGGATCATACTTGCACGAGCATAGCTAGGTTACATGGATGAGTATTAGTGGCTTGAGTGTATACGTATGGGGCTTGTTGTTAGGTCGCTACTGGGTATGTATATGAGTGTAGCTTTTCGGTTCAACTGTTGGTTCCTAGTATTCGTGGATAGGTAATGTTAGGTACGACGTCACGTTCAATAGTAGGCAGAGGATTTGCTACAATTAGGGCAAGGAGGAGGTAATGTGGTCGTCAATTGAGGTTGTTATGGGACTGTGCGATGGTCTAGAGAATGCAGATGGTGTATTTGAGTTGAGCTAGAGTGGTTCCATGTTATGAGTGAGACATGCAATGTATGGAGTGCAAACAGTGAAGGTTGCTATGTGTAAGAGTCGAAAATGTTGTGAATGCAGAATTGTGATTTTTTTTATGGTCAAAGTCTACTATTTATAAACAAGTAATTTTGAATCTTTTGGATCTTTTTTATGAGGATTTAATCTTGACAAATCTAATATTCATAAGATATGGCAATATCCACTTTAGATTTGTTAATTTCTCAAATTAACTAATCATGATTCAATCTAATCCACTCTCAAATTCTAAAAGCTTCACAATCTATTTGGGTTTTTTTATCTTAAGCTTGACTCAATCTATCTTATTTTAAATTAGCTATGGTCCAAAATATATATGCTAACCGTTTAATAAATCTTGAGTCTATTTTAATTAGTCTAATTAAAATATTTTTAAAGTGGATAAAAATTCGCTTTATGTTTCACTAGGCTATTTATAGAAAAAATATTTTTCTAATGAAGCTTAATTATTTAAAGACTCAAATTTTTTAAATTGTACATATATTTCTAGCTATTATCTAATCCGACCCTATATTGACCCAATTCGACACTTTTAACACTTTGTATTATTTTTAATTATTTTTTTTTAGTTTTTCCATTAAATTTTTTTTTTTTTTTTTTTTTGTAAACCTAGTCCAAAACCAAAAAGAGACTAAAATTAAAAAAAAGGATAGCAAAAATGGGGTGTCTACAACAATGTTCAGCAGCTTCTTTATAAAAGGGTCATTTAGTGTTTCAAATAAAAGCTCTTGCTTCACTTCATCAAATAAGCCCTTACCCCTCAATAACTTAGCCTCCCTTTGTGTAAAACCAATCCAGGCACCTTTCAACTCCTCTTTTTCCCCCTTGAGCCCCCACCGCCCCCTGTTACAGCTTAACGAGTTCCTCCTTAAAGGCTTTAACCTTTTCTAACTCAACCCCTAACTTCCCTGCTCACTTTATGAGCTCTTAATACTACTATTCCAATTTTGCATATGTTGTAGAGAGGTCCCTACACAATTTTTTCTCCTCCACTAGCACCCCTTGAAGCTTGCTCACGTCGAACCTCATCTTATGCCTCTTCGACCATTAGTACTCATGATCAAACACAAGCACATACTCAAGCAAGTTGTACAACTACAACACAATAACCATCTTGGTCAAACGAACAATGCAAAACACTTGTATAAGTAACAAACATATAATCCAAATCATTATGCCTTCAGAATAGACCAACAAAGTCCTCTACATCACTCATCTCAATAAATAACCACCCAAACCTAATGTGAACTACTCCATCCTATGCAAGGGGCCTTCCCACTATGCTAGCCAATGACTTAGGCTCTTACTACACTGCAGGTTGTTTATCACAAGGCACTAATGGCAAAGGTTCTTTGCCATCAAGAACCTTAATTGCTTGAACCCTAGCATTTTGAAGGGTCGTCTTTGAGTCCTATGGTGCTCTTGGGAATGACCACCTCCCTATTAAGTCGACCCCTAATGCCTAACTAAGTCACTCCTAAACCTACTACCCTCCATCTTTGTGGTCCCCTGAGGCTCTTCAACAGGTACAATCGATCACCACTACCTCCAAGCGCAACTAACATTTACCTAGAGCCTCCCCCTGTACTTAGTGAAACTAGAAGTCCCTTAAGAATGGACTCCACTACACATCGCATTGCCTCAGGGATCATTTACTACCTATCCCTTTCTTCTTCTTGCTTTTCTTTAGGCGGGGCCACAAAGTCTCCCCCTTCCCTTCCATAGTAGGCTGCTTGATCTTCTTCCTGGATTTTATAACCTCTGTCATCTACTTAGCTCAAACAGTGAGAAACCTTTACTTCATATCCTTCGAAGCTACTTGTATGGTTACAATCATAAACAACCACTTAACACCATAAAATGAAAATCAAATACATAAGAACACACTAAGCTAAGGATAAGCAGGCCTAACTTTCCCCATTAGAACGACGATGTGAAGTGGCAAGCATCTACCTAGCCCTCTTCGATAAGTATGAGGAGATACCTATCTCCTCCCCATATAGAGGCTGGTTGTGGACATACATTTGAATACAAGCCTTCAAACAAAGTTGCTTCTACCCCATGAGGTCCAACACCTCCTCCCTTGCTTCACTATCCTTTGTACCGATATCATTAACCTACAATCACCAGATTGGTTCCAACTAAGACATAGGAAAGTTTGGACTCTCAGATGTCTAGATATGGAAAAATTCCTTCCAATGATCGACCTTGTTCAAAAGGCTACCGAATACTTTCAATGGCCCACTACAACATGCAATATACACCCAACCGTCGACAAATTTCTTTACATGGAAAAAGTGCCTAAAAAGGTATGCAGTCGGCCTCCTAAAATCCATAAATACACTAACTTGGAGCTGAGAAACTATGCCCAAGCATTCACACTCAAGGAATTTGGAGCAAAATCTATAGCAATCTTGAAGTAATTAAAAGCCTCCATTAGAAATTCCAAGAAGGGCAACCTCAATCCTAGCTCAAACAGCTTCACATCATGTAGAATGATCACTAGTCACCGATCTAAAAGGCCCTCTCACGATTAACAAGTTGCTCTACTAGCTAATTGAGCACATTCCTTACCACTCGACTCACTAGCCTCAACTTCTCTCACTACAAAGGAAGTACGTACAATACGCCTTAGTATTGGAATTTGTTATGCATAGTGGCTCTTCTTTTAGATCACCTCGCCATCTAGAGCATACATATCTTAAGGTTTCTTACCAGGCCAATCCCTTCTCTACTTGCAAGTAAACACAACCTTAGACCTCTCCTCTAATGCCGCCATTGTCACCATTGTTCTAGGGGGGCATAAGGTTACCACCCTTGTTGAGCACCATTTGCTCATAGTTCTCGTCGATCTCTTTCGAAATGGACCTATGTAAGGACTCACCTCAAGAATTAGATGCACTCTGATTAGCTATAATTAAGGTCATGGCAAAGAAAGAATAGGACAAAGTATAAACTTATGAGTGCAGATTTTAGCAGAGTCTCATCTTAGTGTGGAAAGTAAGAAATGAGGCCCCAAGCACCTAACCACCACACCAACCCCCCCCCCCCCCCCTCTAGATAGATAAGCTCAAAAGGGAGACAAATAGTTTTCTCTACTCCCAAAGGACATACCTAGTATAGAGAGGTACACTACATCTTAGCCATATACATGTCTTACTCCTTTAACAAATGGTTCAAATTGTTATACATACATGGATCGCTAATATGGCCATGTACGTTAGCCTTTTACGCACACAACTGTTTCCAATGAAGCAATAAATTCATAATGCTCTTTCCAAGAACAATCGTGTCACCTTAAACACCCCAATAGTCGCATCAATTATGCCAAACATCACTATGCAGTTTAGATGTCTTGATTAGACATATCAAACATGACGTCACATCACCATCTAAAACAAGCAAGCTCTTGCTCCAAGTCATCTCTCCCTCACCTTGAGCCAAACCTCTAACTTTACCTACTCTCTTAGCATCCCTAACGTTAAGGAGAGTTAGGAGGGGGTAAATGTTAATACATGATTCTTGTCCAGCCTGATGCTTAGTTTTGATGGGGGCCCCTAAAAGGCCCATCAACTCCCAAGGGAATGATTTCTCCCTCTCTCTCTCTCTCTCTCTCTCTCTCTCTCCACATGTTTTAGCCCACTTAAACACCTTAACTATTCGCGAACCTTATGAGAAGAAACTTGCTAAACACTAATCTTGAGGACTCGCAAGCATTATGGCAAGCCTAAGTCTAGAAGCCTCATTTAACACACAAAGAATCCACCAACGAACCAACCTGAGCTTAGAAATGTAAAGGATCCCCCACTTATTGAGTCTAGCCACTATAAGCGATGATGCCTCCAACCTCACGAGCCTCCTAATACTTGGCTTGCTACCTACTATGCGCTTAAATCGCCTAGTTATGCTCTTTACCCTCTCCTTGTCTCTAGTACTGGCATCCCACCCCAGCTCAGTAATCACCACCTAACATCTATGGTATAGCTAGCATTCTCAACATGTCTTAAGGATGTCAGACTTGTAGATCATAGATGTGGCTGCTGGTGTAGTTATGGCTAACTAACTCCTAAAGCTACCTTACCAGTCTCACAACGTATGTCCCCTACTAGTTGCCAGTATAAACAATCCTTAAGTTGATACGTACCTAGGTAGTTGTACTCCCTTACACATTTATAGTGTAAGGGCTCGATAGGTAAGGGGATCCCAAACCTTGATCCCAAATTCTACAATCACATTACAATCTAACCCTATCACTCTTTTCCCTACACTTCCTTGTCATTTGAGCATGTTCCTTAAGAATCCCAATGCTCAAACACCCCTTATTTCCCCATTTCATAGTCTTCCTTGCTGACTTGAGTATTGAAGGGCCCTCATGGACATGCTTATAAGGGGCTTTTTGAAGGTATCAAAAGCAAGGAGCTCGACGAGTCCAATCCTCATCAAGCCATATCTGTTATATCACTTGAAGTTGATTCAACCACAATCAACACCTACCTGAACCTTAATTGTTATATTATTATTATTATTATTTTAGAATTTTATTTTATTTCAATTCAATTATCATTTCCTAATATTCTACTTCATTTTCCTTAATATTATCATCATTTTTAATTTATTCTAATTATATTATTATTTCTATTTTCTAACATTTTACTTTATTCTAAAATCCTTTTTTCTATATTTTAACATTTTTTAAATTTTCTAATTTATTTTTTGTTTTTGTTTTAATTTTCTATAACTTTACCTTAAAGACTAAGAGAGAGACCATTTTTGCCTTGAGATAACACCCTAAGTAGCTATCCCAGAAGAGAAGGAATACTAGGGATTTGTGAAGATGAGCTAACTATTCCTACAAGAGGAAAGGGCTCTCTTTAATAGGCTGTTGAAAGCAACAGCATAGTTATTTAAGGATGGAGAGGGCTTTTAAATGAGCTAACTACCTTAAAAGGGATAAGACTCCTTTTTACAACTCATAAAGAGAGAGATGGAATTAATGATTATCAAAAGGTAGGAAGGATTCCTTAATGAACTAACTACCCTAAAAGGAATAGGACTCCTTTTTATAAGCTAAGACCTTACAAAAACGAAATCTCTATCGAGCTAACTATCCTAGAGGTGGATAGGGCTCTCTAGCAATCCTAAAGGGAAAAAAAAAAGGGTAAGATTGTATAAATGACTATCTAAAGGTAGATAAGGCTCCTTGACAAGCTAATTATCCCATAGAGAGGAATATGGCTTCTTTTCATGAGCTAACAATCTTAAAAATGGAAGATGGTACAAGTGGCTATCTAAGAGGATGGAAAGGGCTTCTTGATGAGATAACTATCCTAAAGAAGACAATGGGCCTCCTTTGGATGAGCTAACAATCTTAAAGAGGGAAAGATAGTACTAATTACTATCTAAAGGGCATAAATGGCTACTTGACGAGCTAACTATTATTGAGGAATAAGACTCCTTTTGACAAGTTAACAATCCTAGAAAGGGAAAGATAGTACTAGTGATTATCCAAAGGATAGAAATGGCTCCTAAATGAGCTAACTATTATAGAGAGAGGATAGGGCTCCTTTTGAGGATCTAACAATTCTACAGAGAAGGATAGTACTAATGACTATCTAAAGGATGGAAAGAGTTCTTTGATGAGCTAACTATCTTATAGAGAGGAACAAGGCTCCTTTTGATGAGCTAAGAATCCTAAAGAGAAGGATAGTACTAATGTCTATCTAAGGGGGGAAAGAGCTTCTTGACGAGCTAACTATCTTAAAAGGGATAAGGCTCTTTTTGACGAGCTAACAATCCTTAAAAAGGGAAAGGTTGTAGACTATCTAAAGGGTAGAAAGGGCTACTTGACAAGCTAATTACCTTAAAAGGGATGGGGCTCCTTTAGATGAGCTAGCAATCCTAAAGAGATTTATCTAAACCAATTGGATCCTTTCAAAATTTACCATCATGGATGGATAGGAAAATGTACTCGATGGGCACTTTTCTTGAATGGATTCTTTGAAGAGGAAAACCCATTCCAATAGTGGTCATAATCTTCTTCGGAAAAAATTCTTAGGATACCATCTCAAATGAATGAAGTTCTTGAAACATCTATTGAGGACTGTCTTAGATGGATGGAGATCTATCATTCATCTTAGATGGATGAAGATAACAATGGGAGTTGTCTTGTATGGATGGAGTCTCCTAGTTCATCTTATATGGATGAAGCCTAGCCATGATAATGAAAACTAGTGACTTGATTTAATTAAACCTTAACTATTTTCGAAAAGTTTCTCCTTTTGGGAATTGTTCTCAAGCCATTTTAGATGACATTCTTAAACTTGAAGATTCGAGCAAAATCCTAGAATTGTAAAAACTAACCTTAATCATCAATTTGAGAGATAAGACCAAACTGCTAGGGTTATCTAAATTGGACGTTAAGGACTAAGTTAATTGAGGAAAGGTTTTAGGAAAATTAAAGGATGATTTGTGAGAAAGATTGAGTTGCTAGGGCAACTTGACTTAGTTGTTAGGGACTAAGCCCCTTATGTTGACTTTTGAGGGATGTCTTGGGAGAAAAACCTATCCATTAGGCCTATCATGTCTAGATGAGCCATTTTTCAAATGAGATGTAAATTCTTCACTTATTAATACACTGCAACATGTAAAGCTAGCCGTTAAGGCTTACAGTCATGGATATTATTAACTTAGAATGGAGTGTTCTAAACTTGGCTAAAAAATTTTTCTAATGGATTTTTTCAAGTGACTTAGCCACTAAGATCGACTTGAAGAAAGAATGCTTGAATGGAATGAGATTAGAGATTTTTTGCTTAGGTTAGAACATATGGTACTTGGGCACTAAGGTCACCATGGTAAAGAAAATTTTCCACCTTTTTTTTTTAACATTTGCTAATAAGCAAGGATTCTATGGGGCTTAGATGCGCTCAATAAACAATAGGATCATTTGTTAGACCTTTTGATCATCTTGCCCTTAGGGATTCTCTTTTTCTAGGATGTTTCTATTTTCTTCTTTAGGGCATTAGCTTTCAATCTTGAGGGCAAAGGGCTTTTAATGTCACAGAGGGAAACTCCCCTTGGAAACCTTTTGAATCACTCAAAATATCCTTGTCCTTGCTTTGCTTTTGAAGACATCTCTTAGAGTTCTTAAGGCACTAAATGTACCTACCATGGGAATAGTATCTCACTATTAATTGGCTTAGTTAAAGAGGACTTTCTCATGCTCTCTTGATCTAGATTTCACTCTTTGACTATAGCTCCAAAACTTACAGTCCATCTTGTAAGTGATACACTCAATCAATTTACTATATCTTTTTCATATTGTAACTTGATAGGCTTTTAGTAAGTGGTTTCAAAGATGGATATGATGTGGTGCTTTTTGAAAGAAATCATTTTTTATCCTTAGTTTACAAGTGAAGAACCCTTATGAAAAACTAAAGTTGTGCTTGCATCAATTTCAATAACAAATTTGCCAAGGTTAATTTATTTCCTTTGATTTAAGGCTTTTAAGAAAGGGTTAGTATGGTAGTTAAGCCTGTGGTTCAAAAATGTCAAGGTCACTAGACTATATGCATTGATTTTAGGCCTTAGTTTTGAGTTATAACCATTTTGAAATCATGGATTTAGATAATTCAGTAATCTGCCTCAATATTTTAGGCTTAATCATCTTAATTATGTTTTAGGCTCCTTATTTTGGAATTATCTTTTTATCGTTCTTTTTTCTTTCTTTTTCTTTTCTCTTCATTATTTTCATTATCTTCCTTTTTCTTTACTTCTTTCTTTTTCTTTTCATTTCTCTTTTCTTTCTTCTTGTTTTTTCTTTCTTTGCTTTTTCTTCTAGCCTCAATTAAGGTGATTATTTATTCTTTTATATCATAGCTCAAAGCATGTAAGGCTTGTATATGGTGTTGAGGATCTGAAAGAGTATCTGGTTTATTTGTGGTGTTAGGGATATGCACATTTCTTCATTTCAAAGGAAACGAATCATCAAGGTAACAATTATAGTTAAATTAGTTCAAATGGAGCAAGTACAGATTAGTTTTAACCTTTTCTCTTATTTAATGACCCTTATACTCCAAATTGCCCATCGTGATGTGGTTCCTTATAGTGTTTAGTTTTCAAAAGTGCTCCCTAAATAGGCTCAATGGGGTTGACAAAGGTTAATTTGCATTTAAAATGGTGAAAAAAGGGTGCTTAATATCATTTTGATTTATGTATCGGGTTTATTATGAAAGGAATGAGTCTAAAAACCTCAGTTTAATGATACTCAACTCTTAAGTGTTTTAAGGTTAGTGTTTAGATATGGCTTACCTCTTTTCATTAAAAACCTTTCTAATTAATGAGATACCTTCTTCTTGAAGTGTTAGATTCCTTCATTTGCCCCAACATTTGCTTAACAGGGTTAAATGAGTCATGTGGCTCCTCGACTTTTGTAAAAATTGTCCTTTAAAGTGTCCAACTAGTGGAAGACTTAAAATATGCCCCTTCGTACCAATCAAATTTCAACTAAAGGAAATTTGAACAGAGCATTTCATTTTATTAGAGTTTAAAGTTACACACTTTGAAGACATAGTAAGAAGGTGCCCTAAACTTCAATATGCTCATGATAGCTTCTTGGCTCTAGCCTTTTTGAAAATCTAGCAATTACATGCCCCTTAATAGTATACTCGTATATTTATTCATCTTAGGATGCTTCTGATCTTAGTGAATCTTTATACCCCTTAAAAAATTACTTTAGACTTGGTTTCCTACATGCCCTATTTTCTAAAGATTTGATTGCCTCCAAAGCTTGGCCTAATAATTTGAGCCCATCAGGTTTTCATGCAAAAGTGGTAGTATTTAGGCTTTTAAGTTTACAGCTGAGTGTATGGGAAGCCTTTTTGTTTGTGTTTTAGGTTTAGGAGTGGATGGACCAATCTAATGTTTAGGTTCCTTAAGAGTATTAGATGAGTCGATCTTATTTTTTGTGCTTTGAGGTTCAATGGGTTGGTCATGTGATTATGGATGGGTTAGTCTTGTATTTCAGGAGTAAATGGGCTAATAATTTTCAGACTCTTATAAGAATTCTTACCTGTTAGCAACCTTCTCTCTCTCTCTCTCTCTCTGGCCTTTTAGAAAAATGAGAAAGAAAAAGGATTTCCTAATAAGTGTGGCAACTATTTATAACCTATTTTGAGAAATTAAAAAGAAAAAAATATATAAGTAAAAATTTAAAAAGGTTGGAAATTTGGTTAAAAGAAAAGGGTGATAATTTACAAGTTATGAATTTTTTCAAGGTTAATAACAAGACAATTGAGATCTATATATATAAGTAGTAAACAAGTTTTGACATGATAGGCCATAAAGATTAATTAACATTCGAGAACTTACGAGGCTATATTAGCATTCTACAAGACTGTTTATAAGCTAGCATAAATTTCCTATGAGAGCTTCTTAATTGGTTATAAAGGGGAAAGAGTTATAAGCTACCGGTAGGAATGACAAAACCTACTCTTGAGAGGACAACTTAAAAGAAGACAACTAATTGATGACAAGAAAATATTTACAATCTAAAAGGTAAGAAGTATCATCTGGGATATATGTTTTACTAAAGGGAAAAATCTTTTATAAAGGGAAAAGAAAAATTGCTCTTTCTTAGAGGTAATAGAAGGGCAAAACATTTATTACTATCATTATTTTTTGGGTTTTGAAAATCTTTATTTTTGAAAAAAAAAAAAGATTCAGATTCAAAAAGAGAAGAGGTAGGCTCTATTCTAAGATGATGATTATTTACAAACAAGGGTAAGAGACTAAGGAGAAATATTTTACCAAGTGATGGGGAAAAATATGATTAATTTACAAAGAGAAAAGAAACTTTACATGGTGTCAAACAATGGTTACTCTTATAAAAGTTAAGAATATGAGCAAGTTAGGGGCGATTATTTTACAAAAGGGATTTTAAGTAAAAGATTAAGATTCATATACATGAGTGATAAGGATTTACAAGTTGTTGGAGAGGGTATTATAACACCTTACCTTCTAGGTATTTGCTTAAAACTTTTTCTTAACTTATGGTTGCTATCCTTGAATTAGAGATAAAGTGAAACCTATATTCATCCTATCATTCAACTACATAAAGCACTTAATTTTAACTCTCTTCTTATTTGACATAACAAGCCACAACGGAAATCTTTACAAAAGGGAGCCAAGCTTAGAGTATCATTGCACAAGTCTAATATAATACATGATTCAATTAAGAAGTTTTCACATTACATTTGCAATCGCTATACTAAATTTTTTGTGATGTAATACCACAATTTCTTTGAAGTTATTTATATGCTATGTATAAACAAAATTAATAACTTACTCACAACTAATGTTTAAGGTTTTGATGACCTTCTTTAGAATAAGTTTCATTCAAGGTAGCCTCTGACCAAGTCTCTGACTCTCTCCTTAATTATAAGGTTTCCCTAGTAAGCACTCTAACTAAGCTTCTATCCAACCTTATAAAAATCCACTTTGCTCAACATTACATAGCGATTCTAGAATGAAAGGCCTAATCATAATACTTGTCCAATGCCCGTTAAATTGCTAATTCACTCCCTATTTAGCGACACAACTCATCATACACAAAGATGCTAGGAAGTCATTTCTCAAGCATACAACATAGTCTCTGACCTACCATTTGAGCAACACCAGAATCTACATTTTAATACAACCTAAGTTCTGTCTAACTCTTTAACTCACCCATTTTCTTTAGTAAATCAACAAATCACACTACCTTGACACTAATATCACCATTCACATACTTAACTAGAGTAGAATGTCACTCAACTCCTCACTTCAACACTCATATTAGTATATTTCAGTAGAAAACATATGGTTTAGGAAGTAAAACATATAGTTTAAGTAGAAAGCATGTAGCTTTGGCCTTTTAACTTCCATAATGAGTTCGTAAATAGGTTTATGTCAAAAATCTAAACATTACCAAAAACCATTATTTCTTCAATTCACAACAAAGCTACCTTAAGTTTATTAAAGAAATCAAAGAAAAAATAGCTCCAGCATATTGTTTCTTCAAAAATCAAAATTTATCAGAGATCTAATTTTATAATCTTGAAAAACCAATTGCATAACACAAAAGTACAATCTTTAAGAAGCTTACACACAAAAATTTAGATTGAAACTACATTGTTTGACTTTTTGAAAATGCAACTAAAAATCGATGGATGATACTTTTTTCCTAAGGAACCCATGCTTATAGTCTCGGGTAGTATATAAGATCATCAACATGTATAATAATAGGAGAGATTGCAAAGCACTTTTCTTAGTCACCTTTCAGAGTGGTTCAGCCTCTATTTGTGTTAGTCTATAGCAACTAAGATAAAGGCAAGACCATAAGAGAAAGAAAATGCAAATTAATCTGATTCCATGGGTGGAGGGTGGTAAGAAGTAATGAAATATAGTGCACCAACATGAATGAACTATTGTTAAAAGAATGGAGCTTGGAGTGAATGAATCTCAAAATAATGATGGTAAGTGGGTTCTAGGTAGAAGAAAAGAGGAAAGATAGGTCAAAGATTATGTTGTATGTATGAGAAATGACTTCTTAGCATCTCTATGTGTATGATGAGTCATGTAGCGAAATAAGGAGTGAATTGATAGTATAATGGGCATTAGACAAGTATTATGATTAGGCATTTCATTTTGGAATCTATATGTAATGTTGAGCAAAATGGATTTTTGTAACTTCTATGTAGTAGTGAGTTGGTTAGAAACTTAGTCAGAGAGTGTACAAAGGAGACCCTATAATGAAGGGGAGAGTCAAAGGCTACCCTGAATGAAATTTATTCTAATGAATGTCATCAAAACCCTAAACTCTATATGCGAGTAAGTTATTAATTTAGTTCGTACATAGCATATAAATAACTTGGGTACTATATACACTATGATTAAGTGAAATGCTAGAGGATGAGTCATGGCAAGAAGTTTAACGTTTGGAAAATCACTAAATGGCCATGGTAAGTAGATATTTATGTTTTAAGAGTAGATAGCATCTACTTATTGTAATGTGATCATCGAGCTTACTTGACCATGCTTGATGTGATTATGCTTAGATACAAGTGTAATGTATTGGTTTGATAAGCTACAAGATGAATCCTAATTCCTATCATATGCATGTCAATGGTATACTAAACCATGTGTTGATGTTAAGCTTAACGGTTATTACTATGCTGTTGATTGGTTATGAACATTGTGCTAACCTAATTAAAGAATTAGGTACTAACCCTACTTCCTAAGGTATTCACCTAAGTGAACCCAATAATGAGGTTTTAGAGTTAATAAAAAGATAAAATGAATAAGGCAAGGCTAATAAGGAAGTGAATTTATTTGTTTGGTTTTGGTTGATATTTTGTTGTTGCAGTTATGGCATGGCACAAAAAGGGCCTATAAGTCAATTTTTCTACAATCAAGATATTATTACGCTAAGTTTTATTTGAAAAGCTAAGTTTTGCTAAGCAAATCATTTGGTTTCAGGAAGTTTAGTTTTATTAAGTAAACAACTGGGTTTGATTTTTGAGCATATAGTAAGTTAAGTTCTTTTTCTAGGTTCTTGAATAATTTAGTTCAAATGCCTAAGAAATGTAAACTAATAGAATGAGCTTGGGCTAGGGCTAGGGCTAGGGTTAAGCTAGTATATTGGTACTGATGCATTTCATGTACATGAGCATAGCATGTACTAATGCATTTTTGGATGGTAAAATATCATAATTTGAATAATAACTTGCTTCGGTAATAATGATGTGATATTGCTTGTATCGTTATATGTTTATCCACTCTCACTTGGCTTATGGTAAGCTAAGGGGATAAGTTATCGTATCCTTAAGTTAGGAAATAAGTTAAACAGGACCTCAACTATGGGAGCAAGAAGACTTAAGGGCATTCAGTGGTGACATATTTCCTTAATAGGTGGATAGCTGCAACTTGGATTCAAGTTCTAAGAAGTAACTCTTCAAAAAGATTGTTTAACTTCAACGTAAAGACTTCAACATAGAAATTGTAAATGTGATGTACAGACTTTGTGGTGAAATTATGTTTTGTATAAGAAAGTATAGTTGTGGTACTCTAAGTTTGGCTCATATAAGAAGAAACTTTTGTTGTATTATTGTTATGTGCATAAAGAGGAGAATGGAGATTAACTATGATATGAAGTGAATACAGGTTCTGCTTTATCCTTAACTTAAGGAAGATAGTAACGAATTGTCTTTAAACACCAAAATGTTATAAAAAAACAAAAAAACAAAAAAGGTTTTAAGAAGTTGCCAAGAAGGTGGGGCATTACACAAACCCTAATCCATTTCAATATTAACCTTTGATTAGGGATAAGAAAAACCTAATTTTTTAAGAGTTTGTAAAAATTTTGGAATCACCACTCGATAGGAGTTGATAAAAAGGTTAGGCTAAAACTAATTGGGTAGATCAATGCTAATCAACTTGTCGATTAAAGAGAAAACCAATAATGATTTTTGAAAACTAAAGATTTTAGATCTAGGTTCTAACATATTAAAACCTAAACAAGTACCATCTTAACTTTCCAAATTCAATAATTATCCTTCAAATTCGCTTTAAATTAAAAAATGAATCTAACTTGTAAGTAAAAGAATGAATAAAGTTAATTTAGTTACAAATGAAAGGAAAAGGAAATGAGATTTATTTATTCACAAAAGGGGAAAATAAAACTTTTGAATTTTTTAGGTTGCCATATAGATGTCTATGTACCATTTAATAGGGATTAGACTTCTCATAGTTTAATCCCAAAAACATTTGGTATGTCGATTTATTTTAAATTTGAAAAGAAAGTTGGGTTTATGTTTTTTATCCATTTGATTTTTGTTTAAGATAAATTCTAAAAAAGTCTTAATTTTTCAATATTTATTCTGGTAAAAATTCTAAAAAAGCCCTAAATTTGAAAATTATATATTTATTTATTAGGAAAACAAATTTTTTAAGTGCCAAAAAAATGAATTCCATTATTATTGTTATTTTTATTTTAAAAGTGAAAATTTTTAAAATCTTGTTAAAAGGAGGAACAAATGAAAAAAATAAATATAAAAAAAATAAATGAATAAATATTCAAGGAAAGACACCATTTTCTATCTTTTTTATTTTTTTATTATTTTTATATAATAAAGTATTAAATGAAAATGGGAAACTAACCTAGTTTGAAATTGTGGGTTGAAGGAGCAGATCCAAGTCAAACTTAGGTCAATACGTGTATAGTACGTAGGGTTGGGCTAGGGTAGTTCCAAGCAGCAAAAGCGGAGATTCAAGGTGTTTTCAATGGTCTTTGAAGGGAACAAGGGCGTTTTTATGTGATTTTTATTAACAAAAAGGATATTAGTAAAGGTGTAGTATCTAATGGTGCAAAGAGTTTTGTTGGAGTTAATGTTGCTTAAAACTTCTAAGGGCATTTTGAGGTAGGGCAAAGTTATAGCTAAGGGTTTTAGAGGGTAGCGGAGTAGATGGGGTATTAGTTTTGGAAAAAGAGTGGCAAAGCTAGGTTTTTCAAGGGTTGGTTGGTGATCCAAACCTTAAGTGGTCTGTGGTAGTGCTAGAAACTATGGTGGAGATTGTAAGTGGTTGCTGTCCAAAGCTCTAAGCTTGGGGAACTCAGCCATGGGGTTGGTTTTACTCAAAAAGCTTTAAGTTTAAGCAAACCTTAAAGAGAGATAGCTTGGGAGTGTTTTTTATGCGTGTTTCTATGTGTGTTAATGTTCTAAATACATTCTTGTTGATAAGTATAATTTTACACTCATCCCTTAAGTTATTTTTCTAAATATTTTAAGTTATTTCGATCTAATTTTGTTAAATTTGTTATTGATTTAAGTGATTTCTTTATTTTGGGACTCAAATAAAGTAATGAGATGGAAAGATGAGAATTCAGACGATTTTTTTAAGGGAATCACATTTGTTTTAAAGGATAATTTGATGATAGCAAGTTCAAAGAGAATTCATCTAAGGATTAAGCTAAGGAGATGACCATGGTATACCTTCATAGCCGTGCTCCTTGGCCATGAAGCTCGTGTTCTTAATTTCTAATTGAAGTTTGAAGAATTCTTGGTCAAGTACAAGACCATAATCCACCACCACGCCTTTGTTGTTCAAACGTGAACCTCTCTCTATCAATTTCAAGACAATTTCT
Organism: Lumnitzera littorea; assembly: GCA_024138015.1. Classification (NCBI taxonomy): domain Eukaryota; kingdom Viridiplantae; phylum Streptophyta; class Magnoliopsida; order Myrtales; family Combretaceae; genus Lumnitzera; species Lumnitzera littorea. The sequence goes on from JAMXBB010000008.1 coordinate 69,039,784, forward strand.
CGAAGAATTATTATAAGAAGTCTACGCCTAAACTCCATGGCTTGCCATTTGAAGATTATTTTATCTAAACAATATAAATAGATGATAGATACATGTACACAAAGGAGAGGGAGATATAAGAGGGAAAAATGGAAGTTTTCTTTCTAGGGTTTTAGTCCATTTCATCAAGAAAGTTTGTAACTTTATCATGTCTGTAGTGTAAAAGTAATGATATCTATGTCTATAGTGTAAAAGTAATGATATCTAGGCCCATAACAATTGAGATAACATGTAGCGTACATAAATTGTTATTTTTCTTTTATGAAGTGCTCTTATTCTTGTTAATTTGATTATGCATTTTGTATGGATTAAGTTGTTTTTTTTTTTTTTTGTTGAATATGGATTAAGTTGTTATCTCTAAAGTATCAACTTAATTATTTAATTTTATATACTCAAGTTGCGAGGCCAATATATAAATAATATAAGGTTAGAGATAAGTTACATACTTCTTTTGAAATTAAAAGTTATTTCCTATTTGTTTTTATGGAATTCTTGTTCTTAACATTGTTCTAAGGAGTTCTATTCTAGAAGCAATTCAGGTAAAATGTAATTAAAATTAGAATTTAATAAAGAACCAATTCCATTAAATTAATAATCGAATTCCTCTAGTTAATAAAAATAAAAAATTCATTAGAAATCTTAGGCTACTACATGTGAATCTCTTAGTGATCGAAGTCTAGATATTATCCTTCATGGTTAATTAGGTTTTGTTTAATCGATGAATTCATAGTTTTAATTCTTAATTAGTTTCTATTTCACAAACTTCATTCAATTTATCATCATTATTGCTGCCTATTTTAATTAGAGTAATTTAGTGCGAGTGAGTAAATATCCAATCCTCATAGGATTGGCAACCCTAGACTCTCGAAGTCCTCTATACTATTACTTAACAAGTGTACTTACCTATTAGCACAATATATGCCCCATCACTAGTACCTTATTTATACTAGTTGTTGCTTGATTGTGCTTGGAAACTTTATAATGAAAGTAAATTTGAAGATTTCGAATTAAATGGATTTTTTTTAAAATGAGAAATTAATGCAATTTAAGTGAAATTACAAGTCAAAACATGTTCTTGAATACTCATTCTTGCTTAAAACATCAATTGGAAGCTTCATTTTTAATTATTGAGCTCAAATAAAATAAAGAAAATTTCAAAAAAATGTGTTTTTTTCAAAATTTTAAGCTTAAGTTTGACCCCTTTATTGTTTAAATCTGATCATGTTCTTGGCATCAACATAAAGCACTCCATGTAATCTTCATGATTTCATTATTAATTTGATGAAATCATAAGAAAAAAAAAAAAGATAGAAAAAGAGCTCGAAGTGAGCTATCCATATTGTCAAATCGTGCAAAAATAGGGCAAGAGCCGAGCTATAGTAACATTGTCAACCAATAGTAGGCTAACATCTATATATGTAAATAAATTATACATATGGATTAGGCAACCTAAGGCAAATTTGAAAATTAAATTTAGCTCAGGCCTAAATACTCTACAAGTATTTTGTTTTAAAAGCAGGCCAAATACTCTACAAGTATTATGTTTTAAAAGGGGACCATAAAGCTATTTAGGTCCAACCAAAACTTTATTTTCATTTTATTATTCTTTTAGAATTCTAGTTTATTTTGATTTAATTGCTATTTACTAAAATTATACTTTATTTTCCCCTAATATTATCCTAATTTTTAATTTATTCTAATTTTATTATTATTCATATTTTCTAATATTTTACTTTATTCTAAAATCTTAATTTTTTTTATTTTTCACATTTTTAATTTTTTTTTTGTTTTTTTCTAAATTTTATAATATTTTTATATTTTTTCAATTCAAACCCTCTTTATTACCTTAAACAATTCTAAAAATGATAGATGGGGGGCAAAAAAAAAGGGTGCCTATAATATGCTTTTTCTTCCTAAAGCACATGCCCACCTTCAATTCATCAATGAATCTCCATTCGCCATTACACATGCTCTCCTTAGAAGATACATATTCACTGCCTACACTCGTTGTATAAAATGGCACAAGATCTAAACTCCTAAAGGCATCCACATCTCTTAGGAACTCCTACCACAAATTATTCTTTTTACTTGACCCATGTGGCTCATTTAACATGGGAAGCTAAGCTTCGTTTTCGTTATTATCATTATCAATATTAGTGTCAATAGAACACTCAAGAAGATCTGTATAAGCTAATTCATTTTCATTATTTGTCTCTTATTCGCTTCGCTTGTAACAAAAATGTTAGTTTCTAAGGGATTACGACCATTACTTGCTTCTTGAGTAGTTGAAAATAGTAAGAATTCATGTACTTGCATTTCAACCTAATTAGTAACATTATTCCTTTGTCATAAATCATACTTAAGTGCAATAAGCTTATTGACTTCATGTATTTTAATGGACAACTCCCTAATATTTTCCTTTATTTTATATTATTGTAATTATTTTTTTATTATTATAGGAAAGTTTTTTCTTTCCATTTTTTTTTTTTTTTTGCTATGGCTACTCCAAAGGTGACTATGTTGTTAGGTTGAACCAAGCCATTGTAGTCCCCTTTTTAGAAAAAGAATTTGTCTTAATCCCCTCTTTCAAAATTTTTTCTTATATTTGGGCTTTTTTTATTTCTTATATTTTTGAAAATTTTCTTATTTTTAGAATTTCTTTTATTTTTGGAATGTTTTCCTATGAAAATTTTCTCTTATTTTCAAAAAATCTTTTTGTTCTTAAAAATTATTTTTCACTCTAGAGATTCTTTCAATTTTTTTTGTTAACTTTTGAAAAATTATTTTTCTTTTTGTAAATTCTTTTTTTTTAGAATTCTTCTTTTTATATTTTAAAGTTCTTTTCACTTTTCTTGAAATTCCCAAAAACTTCTCAAAAAATTATCTTCATTTTACAAAAAAAAAAAAGAAGAAAATGCAAGAAAAACATTCATTTATTTATTCATCACAAAAAACATTTTTCCATTTTATATTATATATATATATATATTTCAGAAATTTTATTGTTGTTGTTGTTTTTCCATTATTATTATGAAATTTTAACATATGCATATTTATATAATATAAATGAAATAAACTAAATAAATATAAATGGAAAAGGGATGACATGTGGATTTAGGTTAGATAGTAGGTTAGGCTTCGATCAAAGTTAAGTTGTTGGCAAGGTTTGGAGTAGATATGCAAGCAATTAGATTGAATCTTAGATTACATTAGGTTGGGTGACTGATGGAGTCTCCTCATGGTAGCACAATGGCTATTGGTTGGTAAGGGTTGGTTGAAGTAATTCACTAGAGGTTAGAGAGTTGATTAGTTGTAGTTGCACAATAGCAAGTTGCTGAAAAGTGAAGGTAACCTTAAGATGGTGGTTAGCGATGGTTTAGGAGGAGTAAAGGGTGGATAAGGATAGTTCAAGGGTGGTGAAGCCAATATATATATATATATATATATATATATAGAGAGAGAGAGAGAGAGAGATGGATATGTCATTGAAGAGCTTAGAAGATAACTCAAGCTTGAGTGACAATCAAAATGAGGTTTAGGAATTTCAATTTATGGGATTTTGTACTCAAGATATTTAAGGGAATTGAAAAATCAAGAGACGAGTTGTATTAAAATGGAGCTCATCTCTTCAATTTTAATCTAAATGTACTTGGATTAGATTCATTTGTATAAGGAATTCCTTTTAAAAGCTCGCCTCTTGATGTTATGGAGCTCAATTGAAGACATAAGTAAAAAATTTGAGGGCAATGGTAGGTAGAAAAACTAGCCAAATGATAAACCAAACCAAATCAAATAAAAAATAAAACCTTTTCTTTTTTTCAATTTGGTTTGGAAAATTCTCAATCCAAACTAAATAAAAAATTTATGGTTAGTTTAGATGGATAAATTAAACCATACTAAAGAAAAAGAAAAAACAATAAAAGAATCATCTTAAGGAAAAAAGAAAAATTTACTTCTAGTTGATTTTTTTTCCTCTGATATAACATAGTATGTAAATGTATACTTATTTGAAATGTATATAAATATAACTTTTATGACCATGAGTTACTACAATATATATAGATTGAAAAAAATTTTATATTTATATATGAATTTTACAAATAAAGCCATTAAGATGCTTTTTAAAATCCTTAATTGGATAAATATTACACTATCAACTTCTTAGGTAGTAACAATACACGTTACTATTAAAAGATGTTAATACTTGTAGTGTGAAATTACACATCATATATTTAATTTTTCCTAAGTTATAGATAGTGTTCAATCCGTAAACTAAACTAAACTAAATCGAAGTATTATGGTTTGGAAAAATTCTTAACCAACCCATACCATTTGATTTGAAATGGTCTAAAGCTGAATGTACTTTCATTGGTTTGGTTCAATTTAAGGGAAAACCCTAACCAAACTGAATTATGGCCATTCTTAGTTTTTGGAGCTTGAGCTCCTTCCATGGCAGCCGACGAAGAAAGATGATAGAAAGCTCTGGTCTTCACAGTCTTGCGCCTCGCGTTTTGCAAGGCTCAAACTCATGACCTCAATGTGCAAAATCTGCACCCTAACCACTAGACCGGCAAGCTTATCCTAATACTTTTTGCAATTCTTGTATATGCGCTTAAACGGTGTCGCTAGTTAGGGACAATTCGACCCAAAGTAGGTTTTGCACCAATAATCGGCCCAAACCCATTCGTTTTCTCGAAGTTGACCTTGGGCCTAAAATAACAATTAGATCTAAGACTCATGCGTCGAAGTTGATTTTCAAAATTGATTCGATTTGAAAGAAACCAGAGCTCTGATTTTTTCTCAGTCCAAAGAACAATACGTCCATGTCCTATAATTCTTTTGTTCATATAATCACAAAAAAATTAAAAAACCCTGAGATAATAAATACCCTAAAGCGCAAAAGTATATTCCTTTCTTTCCATTTAATTCAATCACTTCCACACAACGTACATAGAACATGAACGCATATTCTTTCTGGTATTACACCTCACACTCAGGGAATGAGCAAAGAACAAGGCAGCAAAAACCTGAAACCCACCACGGTCAAATTGATTATCCCCGGCATTTTATTGAACTGCAAAAACCACATGCAAAGGAAATTTTGCTGCAAATCACACGCCTGTACACTTAGCATTACATCAACTTTAGACCAAAAAGTGTCGTCCAAGTACATTCCACACTCTAAATAGCAAAGAACATCCATTATGGATACAACCCAAAAGGCAACCGGAAAGAAAGTTTCAAACAGGAAAAAACATAAACATGCTACTTTTGGCAATCACCCAATTCATCTCATGGAATTGGGAAACTGGCTAGTCACAAGGATCAACTGGCTTAGAGTAGGAAATGGATATCAACTCAGATCTGTACTTCTCTGCATTATCGTTTTCAGCAACCTTATCACGATTCTCAGGCTTCCCTGTCTTAAGTGAGAGTTCTGAATCAACAATTGTCTCGGGTAGAAAGTTAGAGATGGCAATTAATGACTCTCGGGTCACCTCCTCAGGAGCTTTTTTTGTGGGTAGTGGTGCTGTGTTATCCATGCAATGTGCTTCTGCATGTTTAACGTGAATTTACATCAACCAATCATAGGTTGCAGAAAAAAGCTGGGAACAGCAGCATAAATAACACTATCCCAATCACAATTTTGATGAAGTCATGGCAATAGAAAACAGAAACCACAAAGCACATTAACTTGAGCTAAGAACTTTCTTAACTTGTGTGTCTGTACAGTTCAATCATCGACTACCCAATGGAATCTTTGGCTTAGGACAACACTATCAAAGTTCGTTTGAGTCATTTCCCAGATCCACTTTGAAGAAACCCAGCTCCTTTGAATAGAATGCTCATCTTATAAGGGAAAGAGATTCTAAGTTCTCCATGGATTTTGTGCAGTGACAATTTCATTTTTATATATATAAGGAGTCCAGAGGGATAGAATTCCAATTCAAGACTATCCCCATTTTGATCAAATAAGCCCTAGATACCTTCATTTCTTCTTCAACTTAAGGAAAAAATCCAAGAGAAATAATCTCACTTTAAAATATCCCACTATTAGCAATCTCACTTCATTTTATTTTACATCATACTAGTATAAATCACTGATGCAGTCACAATATCAAGGATGTGCTTGAGATGAGATAATACTAGCAGCTGAGCCAGTCGATGTTAAACCGAAAATTACCATAGATAAATCAATTGGCCTTGCTCATATATCAAGTCAATCGATGAAGAGAAGAGCCCAACAAACAAACAAATCAATAGTGATATTGGCAGATGGGAGCTAGTCTAGTGCCTACTTAAAACAATACTGCCATAGATCATGATTCATAATTAAACAGAACATCTTCTCCATCTAACTGTTTAGCTTTATTTAATGTTTATGGGATTCAGAAATCAGTGATATTATTTGAAATGCATCTAAACAATAAAAGTACAAACAAGGAGTTCTGCAGCATGCCATGAAAATACTTTCAGCCAAGAAACTATGGAGACTTTGAAACTCGAAAGATGAAGACATCATTCAAAAGAGTATAATTAACAGATTGCTTGACACAAAATTCTGCAGACTTTGAACAAAATCAAAGAAGAATTGAATTCAAGACTAATATCATGGCATATAATGCATCTAATTTTTGCATATTTTCAATATTTCTGAAAACTATAGTTTAATATGAAATAAGCTTGGATATGCATAAGAACACTTACTCCAGAAACATTTCTGGAAGTATGATAAAAAGGATCAACTACAGCATTTCCCTTCACAGAAATAAAAAAAATTACAGCATTCTCTGTTTGATTGTTATCGTATCCCCTGCCAAACAAAAGAATTGGTACATTAATGCTTCATGGCCATTGCTACATGGCCATTTTATACCTACAGCAGTTGACGATATTAAGATGACAAGAGGCTACATATATCAGCTCATGGACTCTGCTTTCCAATAAAAAGATGGCCAGATTGAACTTTCTACATAAACTCATACAACCATCAATGTTACCTCTCTCACTGATTAGTGACTAACAAGTAACAAAGAAGTAGAATAATGTACCACAAAAAGTAATAAACAACCTGTAAAATATATAGTTAGTCCTTACATGTATAGATTTTAGCACGTGTGTTAGTCAGTTATTCTTGAAGAGAGCTTGCATATAAATTGCTTCTACTGTGCTCACAAATACACTCCAGAATACTTCAATGTTTTACATGATATCAGAGCAAATAAGCCAACTTTCTCTGATTAACAAGATTTCTGAGTTGCATTTTTTTAGTTTCTCCAATCTCTTGCTTTTTGAAAGAGATTGGTTGAATTTGTGATTTTGTCTCAATTCTCCTGATGGAGAATATAAATAATCAGATGATAAAAGTAACAAATGTTTCTGGAAGCTTCAACCATCCTATATTTCTTGCTAACTCTGATAAACCCCAGATGGTGATAGGAAATATTGCTTTTAGTGGGAACACTTATCTAGGTTAGAGCCATTCAGTTCACCTAGCTTTGGGTGCAAAGATGTGCTTATGTGATAAGGTGTTGGATTTGAATTCAACGGATTCATATTTGACCATAGGATTTCTATACAGGTTGAAGAATAGAGACAAGTTACTGTAGGTACTGGTGGAGACGTTGAAGATGCTGTCTTTCAGGTTGCCAAATCAGTGAACAAGAGTGGTGGCTTTGACCCAAAGGATATAAATTGAATGAAAGGCACTTCTGCAAAGAAAGCCTGCATAAACATTGCTTCTACTGTACATTTCTTTAAATGACTACAGAATTCTCTCTTTCTAACTGTGTTCACAAGTACTATCTACTATCTAGAATACTTCAGAGTTTCAGATGATTCCGATCTTAAATTTTCTTCTAATAATTTCAGTAAATGTACTGTTAGATGAAGCATAATTCCCTCTTAATCTTAATTCACAAGCTTGTCAAAGATCATACTAGCAGCTCAATATGAAGTTTTATCACTACAAAGTCACATGAAAGCATTCTTTCAATCCCATAACTTGTTTCAAGCAAAACTCAAAGTTCGGTATATGCTCCTATAAGATGTCTAACTCCTATGTCCTGTTCAATTTTCCCCCAAATCCTCAAAGATGGTGGCACAATTCAAGAACTAAGCAAAACCGTTTATTACTGCCCAATTAAAGACGATATTCATGCTTCCTTCGACTTTCATAACACTCCTTGATTGCAAAGTATATGAATCTAACATTCAATATACATTTTCCAGGTAAAAAAATTGAAAGCACCAAGTTAAAGAATTTGACTTTTTCAAAATCCATGAAATTAGAGCTGACCATATAATTGCCCCATCTTTGTAAACATGATCCAACACCATCTTCCCATCAAGTTTCTTGGATCCACCCACCCACACTTAGTTTCTATAGGTAACATAACAGGTTCAATTATAGCCATGCCCGTCCCTTGCCCGAAAAGATAAAATATATTAGCATCTCTAATAAATAGGTAATGATGCAAGCAATTGCCAATTCGATAACCTCCATGTATCTATACAATTCAGAGAAACAATGAATACTACCATTTTTTATACGAAACAAGAATCTATCTCAGCTTTCCTCCGACTTAAAGAGCAAAGACAACATGAAAAAAAGAAATACCCAGAAACAAATCCAAAGAAAAAGAAAACGAAACGACCCAACTGATAAAAATCAACAATGATTGACGGAATGCAGTCGGTTTTTTCATTTGACGTGGTTATACCGTGTAATCATGATTCAGGAATACATAAAAACAAGAGAGGGTGGTTCGAATTGTACCGATGGCGTTGGGTTATGCGTTTCCGTCCGGATCTACTGGTTTGATTCTTGAAGACAGTAACAACAGGTTTGATATGCGTGAGTTCAAGTGGTGGGGCAACGGCAAATTCATATCCTTTTATCGTCTCGTACAGTGTGATGCAAATGACTCATAGCTGACTCGAAGATGATTGGATTGTCATTTTCGGGCGTTGGACAGTAATAGGATTCTCTTGTATGGTTTGTCTGTTTTCTTCGTGTCACCTGCACATCACGTGACCTTTCCTGGATTACCGAGGCATCAGTTTACCTAAGCTAACTGGTGGGCTATTGGCTACCTATTTTCTGTTTTCTCTAACGTAAATAACAAAAATAAGAAAGTTATTTTGTCTGTGTAGAGAAAGATGAAACGGAATTTTGGAAAATGACAAAGTAAGGCTGCGAGTATGATCGAATAATATAATGTTGTTATCAATTTAAACAAAATAAAAGAACAGCATTGGAGAAATAAATTGCACAAGTAAAGCTGTCATGAAAATGTAAATATATATATATATATATATAATGTCACTTTGAAAAAGAAAATGGTTTGAAATAGAGCAAGATGGTATTAAGATATGAAATTCTTTTCTATGTTCAAAAATATTTAACAAGGTATGTAAAGAATAGAATGGAAAGAAATGTATACATAGTAACATTTGTTATAAATATTTTTAATTACTTAATATCATAATTAAGTTAAAGGTTAAATGTATACTTACAATAAAATAATAAATCAAGAAAGGAAAAACCTTAATTACTTCTAAACATGGAAAAAGAAATGAAATCTCAAATCTTAAACCCATTTCGAGTTTATTCATGCTTACTAATCCTACCTAGCATAAGTTGTCATGTGATTATGTTCGTATTTAAGTATTCCGTCAACAAATGCATTAGCCTAGTTAGAGTCTTAAGAAAAGCTCTTTAGTTTTCTAACATTAATTATATATACTAATACAAGTTGGTTGGTAAAAGTGAGTCATAGCTTCTTAGAAAGATATAGTTGGAATCCTTCCTTGATTGATGGGCAATCTGTAACAATCTATACAAATATTTCTTTTTATCATGATAAATATTAATAACACATTTAAAAAAAATAAAAATATAAAAACGCAAAAATTTTATTCATTTGACTTTATAGATACCTATAGAACTTTTCTTTCTGCTTTGATATCTTTGTAACTAAAGGAATACAAATGGATTAAACTAATTAAGCAGGTGGCCCACTTAACCCATAAGTTAAATGAGCTAACCATTGTGGTCGATATAATAAATGGGTCAAATTTATTGGCTCAACTTAATATGATCAAACCTCATACATTTGAGCATGCAATGATTTCACAAATGAATCTGGATGAAAAAGAATTGAATCTTTCTTATTTCTATGGCTTTAGAAATAAAATGATATGATTTCTATTAATATTTTGATTTTTTTTTTTTTATAACAGGAACAAAGGAAATTTGTAAAAGATAGTGACCCTCTTTGTTTACTCAATTTCCCTTCTAATTGTGCACTAAGCATCAATATGCCCATGTTTCTTAATAACATAGTAGTGTAGCTCACGAATACGTGTGTAAACTCACCTAGCTCCTTCAATAACATCCCCTTTTGCAAGAATCATGCGATATTACACTCTAACTTTTTCAAAATAGCAATCTCCAATATTATAATTAAAAAGTTCTTGCATGTTGATAATAAATTGATATAACTTATTGCATGAATGAGATCCTAGACTCTCATTATCACCCTTAAATTGACAAAGATTCTCCTTCAAATCTTTAATTAGATTTCCACCTAGATCAAAGACAAACTTGTAGAAAGGAAACTTGAGAAGAATCAAACAAAATCTCTCAACCATGCCAAGCCTAGGCACTATCAACATTAGCATACTCTTTAGCATATGCTCTATAAAGCCTACCACATCAACTCCCATAATTATGCCTTGAACACCCAATCCATCACAACATGCTACATCATGTTCATGCCATAGATCTTGTGGTCTCAATAACAAGCTCAACAAACTCAATATATGATTAATCCAACCATCATGGGCTCTATCTACCAACTCCATGTTAATCTATTAAACATTAAAATCCAATGAAGGTATAATAAGCAATGATAATCCTTTAATACCCTAAAAGAAACCAACTCTCATACTAACTAAAAGACCATTCACATGCTTTATCATATAATATTGTATCAACCTATAGGAATCTTATGTCCTAAAGTGTCCATATGATTCGAAAATACCATGCACTATTGACTCCCTAACATTAATACAAGTATAATGATAACACCATTCCAATACAGATAGCCATCGACAAATTCATAAATAACATCTATAAAAATTATATATTGTCTAATAGGCACTTTAAAATTGTAATATCTACCACCATGCATTCCCAATAACAAATCAAACTAATTCAAACGTAATGGTAGAAATTAGACATGCAAATACTTGTATTTCCCATTAACCTTAGTAGTTGATGATGTATCGCATCACACAATTACTAAGACCTACTAAGGTTTAAAAAGGGTCTTTCTTGATGGAGAAGAGATGGGTAGAGTTTAAGTGAGGTTTAGCAACATAAGCCACTCATCGGGTATGATACATTAGTAAGCCTTATGTAACTTAATGCTCAGCTTGATATGACACACAAACAGAAACTAAGGGTCTCATCACCAATTCTTGCTAAAGGAATTAGATAAGAGAAAACAAGCAACTTAAAGCATTTATTCTAAGAAGCCGAAAAGAGTATATTCATTAATAGAGAAGATATTATTTTGGCTCCAAGTAAAGGAGCTATTTATAATAAGCTCTTAGGGTAAAAATAAAAAGAATGAGATTATATAATTATTACATCAACAAAAGAATCCTAGTATTATATAATAGGGTAAAATTGCCAAATAACAAAAAGGAATATATTCTAGTAGGCGGCAAAAAGTAAGATGCATAATGGAACATTGTTGGAGATGTATATTAACAAGGATCTTGTATAGAGGTGGTGTGAGAATTAGCATTGACTGTACTTAATCAATAGGGTCACAAACAAGTCGATTAAAGTGAATAAGAGCTCTAGATAGATTAGAGGTCACTATTAAAGTGGTTGTCAAGTTGTTTTAGTGCACTAGCTAATCTGGTTGAGAGGTGATAGGAATTAGAACTGAGGTCTCCTCACCCATGTCAAAGCTAAGGGACTTGAGACCATGGCATGATGGATCATCTCCTTCTGACCGAGTCTAGAAGAATCATCCTTACTAAGCTAACTTGAGCTATTTGATTTCTAAGCTTCTCCATGCTATTTCCATATTGCCCTTGATATTCTTGATCCATCCTAATTTGATGTTAACTCGACTAGCCACACCAACAACTCAATTGTTGTGTTCCTAAGCTACTAATGCCAGGAGCCAATGTGTTAGGACTACTACCAACTTGCATCTAGATTGGCTACTCTTCGAGCTACCCAAGCTAAAAACCAGCATACAGTTGTTAACCTACTTATAACTCATCTAGCGAGCATCTTACCTCCAGCTTAACTAAACGTAACTACACTTAGCCTGATTTTAGCCTAAATGGATAGTAATGTATGTTTATGAACTTTTTAGTACTAAACTATATTGTCATAAATTTTCTTTTTTTTTTTTTTTTTGTATTTTCTCCTTTGTATCCTTCCTTTTGTAAGCTATTCCTAGGATCTTCCTTTTTAAGTAAATACCCCTTCTTGTAATTGTTATGAGTAATGGGGTTGCTGTAAAGAGATAGGTATAAATACCCTCATTTATGTACAACTTAAATCAATTGTTCATCAATACAAAGAATATTTAGCTATTTCCTCCTTTACATTCTTAAGTAAGCTACTTAGCTACTTATTCTAACACTCAACTCTTATCAACTCCTTTAGTAAGTATTATGGGAAGCAACCCTTATGATTAACTTATGCGTCATATCAAGCTTGGTGTCTCGATTTATGTAAGGTCTTTAGTCGTCATATCCAATGGCCTGTATGTAAGTTTAGCTAACACCCTTAGCTTTTCCATCCATCTTCAAACTATATCTTAAACTTGATCCACCTTAGATAGCACTACACTTATCAGCCCTCGCTATGATATATCATCTTAGTATCAAGGCTTGTAGGTTAAAGTAAAAAGTAGTTGTATGTTATGTTCGAATGTTTGTTTATTTTGAGATTGAGTTATGTTTTGTAATGGTCACTATTGTAGTGTAGGAATAGATGCTCTAGATGGAGTTGTTGTCTCCGGTGTACTAGGTTCCTTAAAGTTTCTAGGTTGTTGTAGGTTTCGGTTTCTATGAGTGTTTGGGTAATGTAGTAGGTGTTTAGCTTGTAGTGAATCTATATTGTATGTCTCTATTATTAAAGCTACTATCGTAGTGGTGGTGGTCGTCAAAATTAGGTTGAGGAGTTTTTGAGTGTAAAACTGAAAAGATGACTAATCTAAGTATTAACACGATGGCTAAAGACAACAAAAGTAGTGTTCTCTACTGTGGAAGCCTAGTTCTTGCCACCTTAACATAAAATGTTGAGAAAATTTGCCAAATGGCCACCATGATCACGAAATTGATCCCTACAATGCATCAAGTAGCTATCAATCACCTTGTTAACATCGCGCCTGAAGTTCCTTAGGTTAAAAATGGTGTTGGAAATAGAGTTTATGAAGTTCAGCATGAAAAGAGGAACCACCCATCTTGATATGCCCGAAGTGTAGGAGTTGACAAGAGAGCCTATAGGAGGATTAATTTAGAGGACATTGAGGTTGAGGTTGAGGATATGGATGAAGAGTTGTACAAAGCAAATGAAAGAGGAGCTTAAGCACCCTGAGCTACTGATAATGTTAAGCTACAAATTTTAACCTTCAATGGTATTTGGGATGTTGATGAGTACCTTAACTGGAAAGTGGAAGTCAAATTGATTTTTTATTGTCACCAATTTGAAGACAATGATAAAGTACGATTGGTCATACTAGAATTCTCAAGATATGCTACCATGTAATGAAGAAATTTCTAGGCCATGTGAAGAAGAGATGGTTACCAAGGTGTTCAAACATAGGTAAAAATGAAACAAATCACACAGGATAGGTTTATTTTGAGATCTTACATATAAGATACCTTTGCGAAGTAGCAAGAACTTAGGCAAGGTAGCCGAACTATTGACAGGTACATTTAGAAATTCGAAATGTTAATGATCAGGTGTGAGATGAATGAGCTAGAAGCTCGAACTGTCTTAAGATTCCTTATCACCCAAAGGTATGAGTTAGAGACATCATTGAAGTCCAACACTTTACCACTCTTGAAGAAGGCATTAAGATTGCCTAATGAGTGGAAAGGTAGAGGAGGGTTAAGCCGTACCCAACTTAATCTAGTTGACTCTTCTATTAACTAGAGTGCCAAACCTATTCAAGTTAGATTTGCCTTGAAGGTCCTAATCCATTAAAGAGGAGATGTTAAGGGAGTTTGAGAAGGGACAGACCTTGGATAAAAAAATGAGTGAGATCAAATGCTTTAATTGTCAGAGTTTCAAACACATGATTGCTCAATACCCAAACCATTAAACCATGGTTATTAAGGAAGAAGTGTTAACCTTCGAAGTAGACATCACTGATGAAAAAGTTGAGGAGAAGGTGGAAGAAGTTGTGGAGTATACCAAAAAAACTCTTGAGGGAGTTGTGGAAAATATTTATGTAGAGGATGGAGACCTTTTGACTTTTGTTGTCCTTTGAGCTATGAGCATTAAGCTATCCAAGGAGAATGATTAGAGAAAGAACTTGTTCCACATCATATGTAAGGTGAAAGAACAAATATGTGCCTTAATAGTGAACTTATAGGAGTTACACTAATGTAACCTCTATTAGCTTGATAGAGCAATTGAAGTTATAGCCCTTCTTACAATCCTAAGCCATATAAGCCCTACTAGATAAATGAGAAGGGATCACTTCATGTTTCCTATTGAGTGTTGCTGCTAATCTCTATCGAGGGCTATCATGATGCAATGCTACATGACATACTACCAATGTATGCTTTACATATGCTTCTAGGATAACCTTAGCTATTTGATAGGAAGGTTATGTATGATGGATTCTAAAATAGTTAAAGGTTTGAGAAGGATGGAAGGATAATATTGTTGAATCCCATGACTCTTAGCCAAGTTGATAATATGTAGATGAAATTGAGTCGAACATCTAAGAAGACTTTGGTCATGAGTCGAACTGGGTTGGAAGAAACTTTGAGGACGAATACATTGATTCACTTATCGATTCAAAGGTTATTGGAATTAAGGGGACAAGTTGAGCTTCCTGATGGACATTAAAAGTTGAATGAAGAATTTAGGGATCTTTTCCTTGAAGAGCTACGTAAGGGCTTGCTCATTGCAATAACTTATAGCATAAGGCCACTTTGTTAAATAAGTCAACCTATTAGATGAACCCTAAGCAAGTTGTTGAACTTCAAAGGTAATTAGACAAACTTATAATGAGAGGGTATGAGAGGGATTGAGCTACAGGACCTCTGACTCGAGCTTGAGTACGAGGATTTGAGAGCTTAGTGAGGCACATCCTCCTTTCTTGATGTATTCTCGAAGAATCTGAGCTGGTCTTATCCACCGAACTTGATGGGAATCAGGTTACCAAACATCTAACATGCAGTTGAGCCCGAAGACTACAGGGACTAGCATAACGAATCCTTCTATTCCAGTTGACCCTTACCGAGGTCGAGTACTTCCTTGTCGAGTCACCCTTCATGCTAAGCCATATGACTACCTATTTTTCTATAGTGCACTGAATTGAAAATTACTCACTTGCGCTTAAGCCGACCAATTACTCAGCATCTTCAAAGCTGAGAAAGAAAGACTCTAGACTGACAAAGCCATCCCTGCTCGAACAAGTTAGCTATCCATACTTTTTGTCCACATCTTCTAATAACCTTGCCAATATAGCATCGCCATGTGTACAGTATCACGTATAGGATCCATTGCACCAATGATTATTTTTTTTGTATATTTATTTTTACTCTTTTGTATCTTATACATTACTTCCTTAGGAAATGCCCTTTTTGTTTTTTCCTTTCTAGGCAAGTTGCCCTAACTTATGAGTATAAATACCCATGTACTTGTAGCTGTAAGGAGGATCGGATTATCATTAATACACTTGAGTATTTTCTTCCTTGCGTAAACACTCTATTTACTCTCGCATCACTCTTATCCTAACCGTTGAGCAAAGCTAGGTAGTGAGTAACCTCATCGGATTGATTCGTACGTCATATCGAATTATACCGTGAGTCTTCAGAAGTTCCATTGGTGCGTCATATCTTGTAAAGTTGTTTGTGGGTTTTGCTTACCTTTCATTTGTCATTCATTCCTTTCGCACTATCTTCCATTAGTTCTTTCGAGCTTTTTGTAAGCTTAAACCCAGCAACCGACTCTCTTTGTTCTTGGTTATGATTCATATCATCTTGGTATCAAAGTAGAGGTTTTATTTGAGTTGATGTGTGTTTTTAAATTCTGTTATACTCTGTTTTGCACGTGTGAAACAAAAGAAAGTTACTATGTTCATTTAAGCACTGTATTGTTAACTGTGAATTTTCTAAAGTGTTTGTTTGAGCTTTGAATCTGTGAGGAAAAATAATTGACCTGAGTATGAATGTTAGTACTGGTGATGACAATGAAGTTATCTACTATGGACAACAGTCTTAGAGAACTCCTAAAAGCATTGACGAGAGACTTAATAAGGTAGCTAACCTCTTAGTAGATTTAACCCGAGCTATTCATGCGTTGTCTTGTTGACCCACTAAGGCCGTGCAAAACACCTTAGAAGTTGCTTAACCTGTTAGAGGTTAGAACCCAACTCGACCTGTTCGAGGTGGAGGAGTAGGCGAACAAGCGAGGAGAAGGATTGATTTGGCAAACATGGGAGACGAGGAAGAAGAAGAGAATTTTGAAAAAGAGAGTGTATGGATCCCCAGAGTATCTGATCGTATGAAGCTTCAGATTCCGAGTTTCAATAGATTTAAGAATGCTGATGAATATTTGGAATGGAAAGAGAAGATAGAGCGTGTATTTGATTACTATCAATATGAAGATTACGAGAAAGTGAGAACTACTACCATTGAGTTCTCTAAATATGTTGTCATGTGGTGGAAAAACTTCTAAGCAATGAGAAGACGAGAGGGCTACCGAGAGATTAACACTTGGCTTGAGATGAAGAGAATACTTAGAAATAGATTTATGCTAGAAACCTATCTTCAAGATACTTTCACTCGACTTCGGGAGCTGAGGCAAGTAGGTTAAATTGTTGACGAGTATGTTCAAGAATTTCAAATGCTTATAATACGTTGCGAAGTGGAGGAACCACCAGCTCGAACAATCTCAAGATTCATTACCGAGTTGAGAGGAGACATTTAAGACATTATGGAGCTCTAATGATTTGACACAATGGATGAAGCTGTTAAGATTGCCTAGTAATAGAAAGGCAAAGGAAGAGCAAACTAATGGCTAGGGTGTCGACTAGTTGACCTGAATAGGTAAGTCACCGAGCTTAGTTGAGTACAGAACAGAATAGAAAGATTAATGTCTGAGTTGAGTAGAAAGCCAACCTAATGGTGAAGTGTTAACCCAAACTTATTAGAAGGGGTAAGGGCCTAGCAGGAAGACATGCTAAATTAACTGCTTCAAGTGTCAAGGGTTCAGACATGCAGCTGCTTAGTGCCCAAACCATAGGACAATGGTCATTAAGCGTAACGTCTTGAAACTAAAAGTAGACAATACAGATGAAGAACCCGAGGAGGAGGAGGTCCTAATTGAGAAAGAAAATGTCAAAAAAGAGCTGATTGAAGAGGACATGTTTGCTGAGGACTTAGATAAGAACCCTCGCGAGAGGAGAAGTAGAGAGAGAATTTGTTCCATACCACCTATAAGGTGAATGATTAGGTGTATGCCCTCATCGTGAATAATAGAAGCTACACCAATGTAGCATCAGCCGATCTTGCTTCAAAACTAAAGTTGCAGACTGTTGCACATCCAAGGCCGTACAAGTTGCATTGGTTGAGTGAGAAAAGAGCATTACATGTCACTCAACAAATACTACCGCTGATCACTGTAGAGAATTACTCTTATTGTGAACCATAACCAAGAACAGATAAAGCCAATCGTTAAATGGGTCCAAGCTTGTAGAAACCTCGAAAAGGGTTAATAGGGAAAGGTAAGAAAGGGTGAAATGAAGAATGAAAAAAATAAGCAAAACTTACGAACAGCTATAGAGGATATGATGCACCAATGGAACTTTCAAGGAGTCATGGCATAATTCGATATGACACACGAATTGGTCCAATGAGATTATTCACCACTTAAGCTTGCTTAAGGGAAAGGATAAGAGTGATACCGAGAGTAAACAAACAATGTTTACAAAAGGAAGAAAGTACTTAAGTGTATTGAAGGTAATCTGGTCTTCTATAGCTACAAGTACAAAGGTATTTATACTCGTAAATTAGGACCACTTACCCCAAAGGGAAAAGACAAAAGGACATTTCTTAAAGAAGTAATTTATACGATACAAAAGGATAAAAATGAATATATAAGGAAAACAATCATTGGTGCTACAAATTCTACATATAATACTATACATGTGGTGATGCTTCATTGGTCGGGTTTTTAGGAGATGCGAACAAAAAGTATGGACAGATGGGCTTGTCTAAACAGGGATGGCTTAGTCAGTTCAGATTCTCTATCTCTTGTCCTCTCGGCAAGGATGATGCTGAGTGATTGGTCAACTTGATGATAGAGAGTAATCATTAACTCGGTATACCACAGAATAATGGGCGGTCATACAGCACGGCATTAAAGGTGACTCAAAAAGGAAGTACTTGGACTCAGCAGGGATTGGTTGGAATAGAAGGATTCATCGTGCTAGCCCCTCTAGTCCTCAGGCTCGGCTACGAGTCAGAGGCTTGGTAGCCTAATTCCCATCATTCCCTCCAGGTTGTTTTGGATTTGAGATCAAATTCAAATAGTGTTCACTCAATTCTCCATCAAGGTGATATAGATTGAGGTCGGCAATGTTAAAGGCATCAAAAACCTTATAGTCCTCAGGCAATTCTAACCTATAGGTGTTGTCACTGATTTTCTAAAAGATTCTAAAAGGTCCTTTCACTCTTGTAGATAATTTGATATTCCTCTTGTTTAAGAACCATTCCTTGCTAAGGTATAGCTATACCAAGTGTCCTGGCTAAAATTGTTTAGCCGACTTACCCTTAGTCCTTTCTCACATTCTTCTGGCAGCTTGGTTGATGTGCCAAGTGACCTTATCATAGATGTACTGAAGAGATTGTGCTCTGGCCGAAGTGTTAAGGTCCTCTTGCGTGGGTGATAGTACAGGGGCTTGGTCGAGGGGAAACTCGAGATTGAATCCATAAGCCACCTCGAAGGGAGTTTGCTTAGTGGTGTCATGTACGGTTCGAGTATAGGTGAATTCGACCATTGGTAAGCAAACATCCCAATTAGCTAAGTTCTTACCTACTACAGCTTGAAGCAGTAAACCTAAAGTACGATTAACTACTTCTATTTGGCCGTCAGTTAGGGATGACATGAGGTACTTAAGAGTAATTTGGTCCCTAGCCGATGCCACATGGTTCTCTAAAAATGGCTTAAGAACTTTAGGTCTCTATCGAAGACTATACTTTTTGGCACGCCATGTATCCGTATAACCTCCTGTAAGAAAAGAGAAGCAATAGTTGAAGCATTGTTAGTTTTAGTACAGGGCATAAAGTGTGTAATCTTATTGAACCGATCTACAACGACCATTACAGAGTCTTTACCTTAAGCAATTCGTAATAGTTTGAGAACAAAGTCCATGCTTAGTTCAGTCCACGTCCTCGTCTAGATAGGTAGGGGCATTGCTTTCCCTTATTTGGCTTGGTACTTGGCCTTTTTGCACACAGCATAGCTTTCAATAACTTAGTGCACATCTCTCTACATTCTTGACCAAAGGAATCAGCCATTCAATAGTTCACAAGTCCTCCTCTTTCTAAAGTGTCCGAAGAGTTCTCCATTATGGGTTTCCCTGATTAATAATTCCTATAGGGAACAAGTCAGCATGCATAGTTTTCCCCCTCGGAATAGGTAGCCATCCTCCACATAATACTCGTCTACTGTCCTTCCATCCATGCATTGCAAAATTATTGGTCCGAAGTGTGGATCCTCGAAGTACTGTTCTTTGATACTCGTAAACACAAACAACTCAATCTGTAGTTCTGATAAAAGCGCATGTCTCCTTGAAAGAGCATCTGCAACTACGTTACTCTTTCCCTTCTTGTACTTAATTATGAAATTGAATCTCTCAAGGAATTCAACTCATCTCGCCTATCGCTTCGACAACTTGGTTTGACTTTGAAGGTACCTTAGCGATTCATGGTCTGTATATATGATAAATTCTCTCGACAATAAATAATATTGCCATAGTTGTATCACTTGGATCAATGCCAAAAGTTCCTTATCATATACAGAATAGTTCAGTTGCAGTCCTCGAAGCTCAGCTTTACTCATCACCAAAGCCTTCTTCAATTCATGAGCAAGTTTTGTCGGCAACTTGTTAACTTCTCTCGGTGGCATCAGATTCAATGTAATCTTCCGGTCATCCTTCTCAAACATATATGTGTTCCTATAGCTATCATGTATAACTCTCCTATCAAACAACCATAGCGTACCCAGCAACACGTGGGAAGCGTACATAGGCAGTACATCGCAGAGGATCTGGTCAGAGTAATTCCCTATAGTGATTGGTAGTAATATTTGCCAAATAACATCTAATGCTCCTTTCTCACTTAACCAATGTAACTTGTATGGCTCGGATGTGCAACAGTTGGCAACTTTAGTTTGGAAACAAGATCAGCTGATGCCATATTGGTGCAACTTCCACTATCTACAATAAAAGCATACATCTGATCATTCACCTTGTAGGTGGTATGAAAAAAATTATCTCTCTGCTCCTCTTCTCGTGAGGGTTCTACGCTCATCGTGCATCGAATAACCATGAGTAACTAGTTTAAGTCCTCAGGAAACACGTCCTTCTCAATCAGTTCTTTCTCGGCATTTTCCTTCTTGATTGGAACCTCCTCTTTGAGCTCCTCATCTGTATTCTCTACTTTTAACTTCAGGATGTTTCCCTTAATGACCATTGTCTGTCGATTTGGCCATTGAGCAGCCATATGTTCGAACTCCTAGCACTTGAAGCATTCGATTTGGCTAGTCTTCCTGCCAAACCCTTGTCCCTTCTCATACGTTCGAGTCAATTCAGCCTTTCTACTTGGCTCTTACATCGGCCTTCCTTCTCGACTCGATACTTAGTAGAGTCCGGTGACTTGCTTGTTTAGGTCGGCTAGTCGACATTCTGGTCATTACTCGGCCCCTTCTTTGCCTTTCTACTCACTGGGCAATCCTAATAGCTTCATCTATTGTATTAAATCATTGAAGCTTTACAACATCTTGAATGTCTCCTCTCAATCTAGTAACGAACCTTGAGACTGTTTGAGCTGGTGGTTCCTCCACTTCGCAACACATCATAAGCATTTGAAATTCTTGAACATACTGGTCAACAGTTCAGCCTCCTTGTTTGAGCTCCTGAAGTCGAGTGAAAGTATCTTAGAGGTATGTTTTTAGTACAAATCTGTTTTTAAGCACTCTCTTCATCTCGGGCCAAGTGTTAATCTCTCGATACCCCTCTCGTCTTCTCATGACTTGAAAATTCTTCCACCACATAGCGGCATACCTAGAGAATTCAATAGCAGCAGTTCTTACTTTCTCATAATCCTCATACTGATGATAATCAAACATACGCTCCACGTTTTCTTCCTACTCTAGATACTCATCAACATTCTTAAATCTATTGAAGCTTAGAATTCGAAGCTTCACATGGTCAGATGCTCTAGAGAGTCGTATATGCGTATCTTCAAAATACTCTTCTTCCTCTTCATTGAGCTCTCTCAAGTCTATCCTTCACCTTATTCCTCCGCTAACTCCTCCACCTCGAACTAGTCAAGCTAAGTTCTGACTTCTAATAGGTTGAGCAACTTATGAAGTGTTATGTATGGCCTTAGTAGGTCGGCAAGGCAACGTATGAATAGCATGGGTTAAATCTACTAAGAGGTTAGCTACCTCATCAAGTCTCCTATCCATACTTTTGAGAGTTCCCTAAGATTGTCATCCATAGGGGACAACTCCATTGTCATCACCAACACTAACATTTATACTTGGGTTTGTAATTTTTTCTCACAGATTCAAAACTCAAACAACACTTTAGGAAGTGAAAAACTAATAATACAACAGTCAAATGAACACAACAATTGACTTTGTTTCATACATGCAAAATAGAGTACAACAGAACTTCAATAAGAACTAACCACAGTTTACACAAAACCTTTGGTTTGACACCAAGATGTTGCAAACCATAACCAAGAACAGATGAGGCCAGTCACTGGATGGGTCCAAGTTTGCAAAAAGCTTGAAAAAGGTTAATGGAGAAAGATATAAAAGGGTGAAAGTGAAGAATGAAAACAGTAAGCAAAACCTACGAACAGCTTTAGAGGATATGACGTACTAATGGAACTTTCGAGGACTCATGGCACAATTTGATATGACGTACAAATTGGTCCAATGAGATTACTCACCACATAACCTTGCTTAAGGGAAAGGATAAGAGTGATGCCGAGAGTAAACAAACAATGTTTATGCAAGGAAGAAAGTACTCAAGTGTATTGAAGGTAATCTAGTCTTCCATAGCTATAAGTACAAGGGTATTATACCCGTAAGTTAGGGTAACTTACCCTAAAGGGAAGAGACAAAAAGGACATTTCCTAAAGAAGCAATGTACATGATACAAAATGGTAAAAATGAATATACAAAAAAAAAAATAATCATTAGTGCTACAGATTCTACATATGATATTGTATATGTGGTGATGCTGTATTGGCCGGGTTTTTAGGAGATGCGAATAAAAAGTATAAACAGATGGGCTTATCCGAGCAGGGATGGCTTAGTCAGTTTAGATTCTCTATCTCTCATCCTCTCGATAAGGATAATATTGAGTAATTGGTCGACTCGATGCTAGGGAGTAATTATTAACTTAGCATACCACAAAATAATGAGAAGTCATACGGTACGACATTAAAGGTGACTCGGAAAGGAAGTACTTAACCTCGATAAGGGTTAGTTAGAATAGAAGGATTCGTCGTGCTAGCACCTCTATTCTTTGGGCTTGATTGTAGGTTAAAGGTCCGGTAGCTTAATTCCCATCTATCGAACCTTATTTTGGTTTTTTTAATTTAACCTATATTAAGCCCAGCCTGCTCAATATAAATTACTTAACATTAAACTAAGAAAAAACTTTTCTTAAAAAATTTATAAATTAGAGTCGCCAACCAGTTTAACTAGTAAAAATGAAATTAGGTTTTTCAAGTGGAAAAACCCTAATTTAGCTATTGATCTGCGTATTTTCTAAAAAGTGATTTTTAGGAAAAAAAATAACCAAAAAAATTGAGTTCGAAGGCTAACTTATTAAGATTAAGTCACCATGTAAAACTAACGAAAAATTGATGGGCTTTAATTTTATAATTTTGTAAAAAATACTTAAAACATACCTAAATATACAAAGACAACTAAAGTGATATTTTTATTTTTTTTATTATGAATTTCCAAGATTTTTTTTTTATACGATTGCCCTGAAGGTGCTTATATATTTGTTAGTTGGATCAAACAAATCATAATTCTCTTTTTATTAAATATTTAATGGGTGGGTTATTTTTATTTTGAAAACTGAGCCAAGTTTATGTTTATTTATTAATTTATTATTTAAAAAAAAAACCTAAAAAATCTAATTTTCATGAATCTAAGAAAACCCTAACTAATTAAATCTTTTTATAAAACCCTAACTAATTAAACTAATTTAAGATTTTTTTATTTTTCAAAACTACTATATGTCAAAATATATATTTTATTAAAAAAACATGATTTTTCAAAAAAAAAAACTTAATTCAACTAAATTTTATTGGAAAATAAAAAATTTGCAATAAGAATAAAAAACCTGTACTTAAACACAAAAATAGTTAATAAAAAAATAACTAATAAATTAAATTACTAAAAATTAATTAAATAAATAAATAATAAAAAATTAATGAAAATTTACCTAGCGTCGGATTGTATCGATGTTGGGCGGTGATGAAAGGTAGACTAGGCACTGTTGGGCAATGCTAAGAGTTGTTGGGCGTCGCTAGGCCATGGACTAGGCGTTGCTAAGCGATAGGCTAGGCAAGAGACTGGGCGATGCTCGGTACTACTAGGCGACAGGCTAGGCGACTAACTGGGCGATGTTGGGTAAGAGGTTGGGCGACTGGCTAGGCGCTATTGGGCGATAGGTTAAGTAAGAGATTGGCGACTAATTAGGCGTTGCTGGGCGAGAGACTAGGCGAATGGTTGGGTATGAGAATAATGATTGACTGGGCGTTGCTAAGTGAGAGATTGGGTGACTGGTTAGGCACTATTGAGCAAGAGATTAGGCGACTAGCTGGGTACTACTTGGTGACTGGTTGGGTTACGCTGGGTGACAAGTTAGGTACTATTAGGTGATAAGCTGGGCAACGCTAGGTGATAGGCTGGGTAAGAGCATGGGCAATGACTGTGGTGGTTGTGCAGTGGTGCTAGGGTGGTACTGTGTAGTGTTGCATAGTGGCACGATGGTGTTTGTGTGTAGTGGCATGTAGTAGTTGTGTAGTGGTGCGATGGCGTTTGTATGGTGTTTTAGGTAAGAGTATGATTAAAAAAGAAAAAAAATCATCCCTAAAACCCCCATCGATAGGTTATTTATAAGCTCAAAATCAAATCTTCCGTATAAAAAATACAGATGGTTCGATTATGATTCTTCCAAGATTTACCCTAGCTTTTAGAAACCCTAATTATTTTAGGCCTTCTATTTCTTCCAAGGCCCGATCCAATCCGATCTGCTTCGTTACAATTCAACCTAATAATTCCCTAATCTTATTTAAGTCCTTAAATTAGATGAATTTTATTATATATTGGTTTGGCTCAAAATTAATTAAGCCCATATCGTCATCTAATCTAACAATTCAACTCAATTCAACTCAACATGACTGGACTTATGACTCAACTTGCTACAACTTGACTCGATTCGATATAATTCGACTTAACTTAATACGATACAACTTAATATGATTCTCTTTTATTATTATTATTATTATTATTTATTTTTATACTTTTCTATTTATTTATTAACCTGGCTCAATTAATAAAAAACTAGCAAAAATGAGGTGTCTACACCATCAACTATAACTAGATTCTCTACAACGTACTGCCTATGTGTGCTTCCTACGTATTGCTGGGTAAACCGTAGTTGTTTGATAGGAAAGTTATACATAATGGCTACAGGAACACATATATGTTCGAGAAGAATGATTGGAAGATCATGCTAAATCCGATGCTACCAAGAGAAGTCAATAAGTTGCAGATAAAACTTGTTCATGGATCGAAGAAGGCGTTGGTGATGAGTAAAGCCGAGCTTTGAGAGGCCATCAATGCTGATGAGTTGACCCTCTTATTGTCATGCGACTATTGGAAATGAAGGTGCAGGGTAAGCTACCCTAGGAAATTAAGGAGTTACTAAATAAATATGCCGACCTATTCCTGGAACAATTACCTAAGGAGTTGCCCCTAACTTGAGGCATAGAGCACTGTATTGACTTAGTACCTAACGCTGCACTACCAAATAAGCTAGCTTATCGGATGAATCTCAAGTAAACATTTGAGCTCCAATGTCAAGTCAATGAGTTGTTGGAGAGAGGCTATGTAAGAGAGAGTCTTAACCCTTGTGCTATGCCTGTGCTTCTAGTGTTGAAGAAGGATAGAACCTAGTGAATGTGTGTAGATAACTGAGCTATGAACAAGATCACGATTAAATATAGGTATCCGATCCTGAGGCTAGAAGACATGTTGGATGAACTTAGTGGAGCCAATATTTTCAACAAGATTAATCTTAAATCTAATTACCATCAAATTCGTACGAAGCTAGGAGACGAATGGAAGACTGTATTCAAGACTCGACATGGGCTTTATGAATGGATGGTCATGTCCTTCGGCTTGTCGAATACCCCAAGCACTTTCATGAGACTAATGAACAATGTGCTGAGACATCTCATTAGGAAGTGTGTTGTGGTGTATTTTGACGACATCCTGGTCTACAATACCAACATGCCGAGTCACTATAAACATCTCAGAGTTGTTTTAGATATCCTTCGTATTGAGAGACTATTTGATAACCTAAAGAAATGTTACTTTTGCTAAGAAGAAGTGGTATTCTTAGGCTATGTAGTCTATGGAGGAGGCTTACGAGTCAATGATAAAAGATCCGAGCAATTGTCGAGTGGCCGACTCCTACTACTTATGCCGAGTGAGAAGTTTCTATAGACTGGCTTCATTTTACAAAAGGTTCATAAGGAATTTCAACACCTTCGCTACACCACTTATTGAACTAATGAAGAAAAACACCGACTTCTGATGGGGAGAAAGGGAGCTACTGATTAGGGAAGCCCACAAAGGAGGACTCTTTAGTCATTTTACAGAAAGATGGACCTATGAGCTGTTGAATGGTTAATTCTATTGGCCAAGGATGAGGAGATATGTGTACCAAGTGGTCGAAGGCTGTACTGTTTGCAAGAAGGCTAAGTATCAAGCTGAGCAAGGGAAAGTAATGCCTTTGCTTGTCCCGATGAAGCCGTAGATTGAATTGAGCATGGACTTTGTTCTTAGACTACCGTGAACTATCTAAGGTAAAGATTTCATAATGGTCATCGTGGATCGGTTCAGTAAAATGGCACACTTCATGCCTTATTTAAAAAATAATGATGCTTCAGCTATTACTTCTCTTTTCTTGTAAGAGATTGTACGGATACACGGCGTATCAAGGAACGAAGTCTTTAATAGTGACCCGAAGTTCTTGAGCTATTTCTGGAGAACCTTGTGGTGTCAAATGAGGACCAAACTACTATTCAATACTTCCTGCTATCCTCAATCTGACAGCCAAACAGAAGTAGTTAATCACATTTTAGGATCACTACTCCGAGTTGTAGTAGGCAAGAACTTGGCTGACTGGGACATCTGCTTACCTATGATTGAGTTCACTTACAACTGAACAGTACATGACACTAGTAAGCAGACTCCCTTCAAAGTGGTCTATGGTTTCAATCCCAAGTTACGTACCAGTACAAGAGGACCACGACGCCTCGGCTACAACATGATCCCTTTAGTACATCTATGATAAGGTCACTCGGCACATTGATTAAGCTGCTAGAAGGATGCGAGAAAAAACCAAGGGTAGAATGGCTAAACAATTTCAGCCGGGAGACTTAGTGTAACTGTACCTCAGCAAGGAATAGTTCTCGAACATGAGGAGGAACAAATTATCTGCAAAAGTAGAAGGACCTTTCGGAATCCTTCAAAAGATCAATGATAATGCTTACATATTGGAATTACTCGAGGACTATGGGGTTTCTAACACTTTCAACATTGTCATCCTCAGTCCGTATCACCCTAACGAAGAACTAAGTAAAGACCATTCGGATTTGATCTTAAATCCAAAACAACCTAAAGGGAATAATGAGAATCAAGCTACTGGACTTCTGACCCGTAGCCAAGCCTGAGGACTAAAGGGACTGGCATAACGAATCCTTCTATTCCAACCAACCCCTACCGAAGTCAAGCACTTCCTTGTAAAGTCACCCTTCATGTTGAGCCGTATGATTACCCATCTTTCTATAGTATGCTGAATTGGAGATTACTCACTCGTACTTGAGCCGACCAATTACTTAGCGTCTTCCTTACCGAGAAGCTGAGAAAGAGAGACTCCAAATTGACTAAGCCATCCTTGTTTAGACAAGCCATCTGTCCATACTTTTTGTCCACATCTTCTAACAACCTCACCTATGTAGTATCGCCACGTGTATAGTATCATGTGTAGAATCCGTTACACCAATAATTGTTTTTCTTGTATATTTATTTTTACTATTTTGTATCTTGTACATTACTTTCTTAGGAAATGCCCTTTTTGTCTTTTCCATTTTAAGCAAGTTACCTTAACTTATGGGTATAAATATCCTTGTACTTATCGCTGTAAGGAGGATCAGATTATCCTTAATACACTTGAGTATTTTCTTCCTTGCGTAAACACTCTATTTACTCTCGGTATTACTCTTATCTTAACCCTTGAGTAAGGCTAGGAGCCGAGTAACCTCACTGGACCGATTCATACATCATATCAAATTGTATCACGAGTCTTCGGAAGTTCCATTGGTGTGTCATGTCCTCTAGAGCTATTCGTGGGTTTTGCTTACCTTTCATTCATTATTCATTCCTTTCGCACTTTCTTCCATTAGTTCTTTCAAGCTTTCTATAAGCTTGGACCCATTTAGAGATCGGCCTTATCCGTTCTTGGTCATGGTTTGCACCAAAACTACTACTAATATTAAGTTGAGCTCTTATATGCTTGTTATTGATTTTTGAGTGCCGACTTAAAGGTTATTTAGTAAACAATTCAGCACACTTACCTAAATAGATCGACCAACCTCATTTCTAAGCTACTTCAATAACATCTAAGCTATACTCACCTTGGGAGAGCCTGCAAGTCAGTTTGGCATTAGTTATCATGACCGTATTCTCCTTTTGTTTCCACTAGAAGCTTACCAGTATTTACTAGCCACTTGTCCAAGCCTCTCATGTGATGGAATCTACTACACGAAGCTTCTATTTTTTTTATTTCCCTTTTGTACCCTTTTAACATTCCTTATACAATACTTATTTAAGACAATACCTCTTTTTGTCTTTTTCCATATTTAGTAGGTTGCCTTAAAATTTCAGGTATAAATATCCCTGTGTTTGTAGCTACAATCATCTTTGAACCATTGAATATATAAAATCTTCTTCTTGTGAGCTATTTTCACTTGTTTGTCTAACTCTTATCCTAACCCTTAAGCAAGGCTAGATAGCGAGTAACTGCATTAAACTACTCGTACGTCATATTAAGCTAGTTCATGAGTCCATAGAGTTCCTTAGTGCATCATATCCTTAGATTCATTCATAGGTTTTGCTTGTTTTTTACATATTCTACCTTTCTTTTCAAGCTCTCTGTTAGCTTGGACCCATCCTCCTAATACGGTTGGC
Organism: Lumnitzera littorea; assembly: GCA_024138015.1. NCBI lineage: Eukaryota > Viridiplantae > Streptophyta > Magnoliopsida > Myrtales > Combretaceae > Lumnitzera > Lumnitzera littorea. The sequence continues at coordinate 69,068,840 of JAMXBB010000008.1, forward strand.
CCTATCTATCCTTGGTGTAACATATCATCTTAGTATTAAAGTGCAGGTTTCCATTGAGTAATCTATTATTATGCTGTGTTATTGCTTTTGCATAGATCATTATTTGTGTTTAAAGTATGTTGGATAGTGTAATAACTGTTGAAGGTTATGCGCAAGTTAATCATAAGTGTTTAAGTAAGTAATGGAGGTGGTGGTGCTCCTCTGTCATAATGGTTGTCGTATAGTACTCTATTTTAAGTTATGGAAAATAGAACAAGTAGTAGTTGGTTGTTTCTATGTGAGATGTGATGAGGTTGATTATAGTGTTGATTCCAATAGTGAGACAAAGTTAGGTTATGATTTTAGTTTCTCTTGTGTGTATATTCGGTGTAAGTGATAGATTGATTAACTAGAAGTGGTATGGATTATTCCTAGTAATACAAGTGTTATCTATTTGTTGTGAGCACGAAATTGAGTAGAGAATGACTTATTCAAGTATTAATGTCAGTATTAGAGACGACAATAGTGGTGTTGTTCACCATAGTTGACCAAATACCCCTAAAAGTTTTTATGAGCAGTTCGATGAAGTGACTAACTTAATAGCTAACTTGACTCGAGTTGTCCATGTATTAGCGTCCTGACCTATTAAGGTCATCTACAACACTCCCCAAGTTGCTCTCGAAGTTGGTGTCACAGCCTATAATATCTAACCTACCTAAAGGAAATTCCTAACTTGACAAGACCGAGGTGGAGGAGTAGGGTGACATGTGCGAAGAAGAATAGAACTGGGTAAAGTAAACAAAGAGGAAAGAGATAAGTATTATGAAGTGGAGGATAGAGATCATGCTCTACAAGCTGCCGACCATATTAGGCTTTAAATTCCAAGCTTCAATGTCTCTAAAAACATTGATGATTATATGGATTAGGAGGAGAAAGTAGAGTGAGTTTTCAAATACTATCAATATGAGGACTATGATAGAGTTAGAACTATTACTATAGAGTTCTTAAGCTATGCTGCAATGTAGTGGAGAAACTTTCACACCATGAAGAGATAAGATGGATATTGAGAGATTAGCACTTAGCCTAAGATGAAAAGGGTTCTTAAAGCCAGATTTATACCAAATACCTATCTACAGGATACTTTTGCTCAACTCCAAGAGTTAAATCAAGGGAACCGTATTATTGATGAGTACATATGAGAATTTCAAATGCTTGTGATCTGATGTGAGGTCAGTGAACCTTGAACCTGAAGGTATCCCAATTTTTGACCTGATTAAGAGCAAAAATCTAAGATGTAGTTGAACTACAATAGTTAGTCACTTTAGATGAAGTTATAAGAATTGCTTAGCGTGTAGAGAGGCAAAGGAGAAATGGCCTAAACTGACCTCAATCGGGTTGACCCATTCAAAGTAGCTGACCTGCCCAAGGTAACAACGGAGTTTAATCTAACACTGAACTTAATTGAAGGACTGATGTCATGATTGAGCCAAAGAGTCACCCTACTAACCAAGATGTGTGGAAGAGAACGTTTGAGAAAGGTTAGGGATCATGGTGGAAGATAAGCTAAATTAAGTATTTTAAGTGCTAGGGTTTTGGTCACATGGCGACCTAATGCCCCAACCAACATACCATGGTCATTAAAGGTGAATTCCTTAGCATTGAAGTAGAAAGTATTAATGAAGAGCTTGAGTAGAAGACTGAACTAGAGGAGGAAGTTGAAGTATGTGGCAAAAAGCTTGTTGAAGAGAATGTATACACAAATGACCTAGACAAGCTAACTTTAGTTGTCTAAAGAGCGTTGAACATTAAGCTAAGTTTTGATGAGGAGCAACAAGAAAACTTATTTCATGTCACATGTAAAGTGAACAATCAAGTGTATACACTCATCATAGACGGTAGGAGTTGCACTAACCAACCTAATTCAAAAACTGAAGTTACTGACTTCATGTCACTTAGCAAGTATAGTTGTCGATCTCAATTAGGAATTATTCTAATGAAATTATCTGTGATGTATTGCCTATGTATGCATCACATGTGTTGTTGGGCCAACCTTAGTTATTTGATTAAAGGATCAGAAACGATGGCTTTAGGAATACGTGTACATTTGAAAAGGAAGGGAAGAAGATCACCTTAAACCCTATGACCTCAAGCCAAGTAAGAAAATAGTAGGCTAAATTAGCCCAAGGATCTAAGAAGACATTAGTCTTGAGTTGATCTAAGCTTTGAGAAGCCATTAAATTCGATGTGCCAACCTTCCTATTGATTAGAAGGCTATTAGAATTGAAGGAGCAAGCTATCTACTTAAAGAGATTGGAGAACTATTGGATGAATATGCTGTTCTATTCCTTGAGTAGTTAGTTGAAGGGATAATCCCTTTTTGAGGAATTAAGCATTGTATTAACTTGATACATGGTACCGCCCTACTAAACAAACTTGCTTATCAGATGAATCCTGAACAAGTTGATGAGCTCTAGAGGTAAGATAATGAGATATTAGAGAAAGGATATGTAAGGGAAAGTCTTAGTCTATGTATTGTGCTAACCTTACTTGTGCTAAAAAAGGATGGTACTTGGCAAATGTACATAGATGGTAGAGTTGTCAATAAAATCATGATCAAGTATAGGTACCCTATTCCAAGGTTAGATAATATGCTTGATGAATTGAATGGTACTAGAATCTTCAATAAGATCGACCTAATATCTAGTTATCATCAAATTTGCATGAGGTAAGGAGATGAATGAAAAACTGCATTTGAGACCTGACATGGTCTATACAAGTGGATGGTGATGCCCTTTAGCTTATCAAATGCCCTAAGTACTTTCATGAGGTTAATGAATCATGTGCTGTGAGATCTGATTAGAAAATTTTTCGTGGTTTATTTTGATGACATTCTCATGTACTGTACCAACCTACTGAGTCATGCTGACCATCTTCGAGTTGTGTTTAACGTACTCTAAGCTAAAAAGCTCTTTGGTAACTTAAAGAAGAGTTGCTTCTATCAAGAAGAAGTAGTCTTCCTAGGGTATGTTGTAAGTAGAGGAGGCCTACGTATTGATATTGAGAAAATTCGAGCTATTGTTGCATGGCCGACCCCGACCACTTGTGCTGAAGTAAGAAGCTTCCATAGATTAGGTTCCTCTTACAGTCACTTTATTAAAAATTTTAGTGCCATTATTGCACCCTTCACTAAGCTAATGAAAAAGAATGTTGAGTTCAAGTAAGGAGTAAGAGAAGAAATAAGTTTTACCGAAGTAAAGGAGAGGTTGACCTCTATGCCCATGTTAGCTTTGCCTAACTTCAAAAGGTGTTTAAGCTTGAGTGTATTATATCGGGTGTTGGAATAGGAGTTGTGACAATACAAGAAGGCCAACCTGTTGCATATCATAGTAGGAAGTTAAGAGGACCCTAGTTAAATTACTTTGTATATGACAAAAAAACTCATATTAATCTAAGCTCTTCAAGTATGGCAACATTACCTTCTACTAAGGGAGTTTATCATTTACACTGATCAAGAGTTCTTGAGATACCTTCGAAGTCAAACCAAGCTTTCTACAAGGCAAGCTTGATGGGTTAAATTTTTAGAAGGATTCAATTTTGTAATTAAGTATAAACAAGGAAAAACCAATGGGGTTGCTGATGCCTTGTCAAGGAGACATGTTCTTCTTACCAAATTATAGACCAGATTGTTAGGATTTGCAAGCATCAAGGAGTAATATCCCCAATACCCTCATTTGGTCCCATATATGTATGCTATGAAGAAGGAAGGACAGTGGATGACTACTATGTAGAGGAAGGATACCTGTTTCGAGGTGACAAGTTGTGTGTGTTGATCTATTCTCTCAAAGAATTATTAGTAAGAGAAGATCATAGTGGTGGACTTTCTAGACATTTTGGAGAAAAGTGGATCTACGAGATGTTGAATTCAAAGTTCTTTTAGCCTAAAATGTGATGCAATGTACACTATATCGTTGATGGCTATACGATTTGTAAAAAGGCGAAAAGTTAAGCTAAGCAAGAGAAAGTTATGCCTTTACTTGTCTCAACCACCACCATGGGTTGATTTGAGTATGGAATTTATCTTTGGTTTACCCCAAACTACCTTAGGCAAAGACTCAATGATGGTCACCATAGATAAATTTAGTAAGATGGCATACTTTATTCCCTATACTGAAACCAATGATGGTTTCGCTATTGCTTTTTTCCTTTTACAGGAGATCATCTGTTTGCATAGATTACCAAGAAGTGTAGTGTCAAACTAGGACCCAAAGTACTTAAGCCATTTTTGGAGAGCCCTTTAGCATTGGATGGGAACCAAGTTACTATTTAGTACTTCTTACCATCCCTAGACCGATGGCTAGATACAAGTCATCAATCACACTTTAGAATCATTGCTTCGAGTTGCAATAGAAAAGAACTTAGCTGATTGGGATGTATGTTTACCTATGGTAGAATTTGCTTACAACAAGACAGTACATGATACCACTTAGCATATAACATTTGAGGTCATTTATGCTTTTAATCCTAAACTTCCCCTTTATCATACCCCAATGCCATTGTTTGACCAGGAAGATCAAGAAGCAAGAATCAAAGCTCAGTCCTTCTAATAGATCTACTAGAAGGTTGCCTAGTAGATTAACCAAGCTGCTAAGAAGATTGAGGAAAAGGGGAAAGGAAGGAAGGTGAAGCAATTTTAGGTTGGCGATCTAGTACGGTTATACCTAAGCAAAGAAAGGTTCCCAAGCAAGAGGAAGAACAAATTATCTGCTTAAGCTAAAGGCCCATTCAAGATACTCTAGAAGATCAACGGTAATACCTACCAAGTGGAACTTCCAAAAGACTTTAAAGTATCTAACATATTCAACATTACTAACCTTAGCCCATACTGCTCATAAGAAGTATAATAGGAAGACTAGTTGGATTTGACACCAAATCTAAAACAACTAGGAAAGAATCATAGGGATCAAGCTATAAGACCTTTAACCCAATCCCGAACACTAGGACTTAAGAACTTAGTGAGGCACATCCTCCTTTCTGAACCTACACTTAAGGAATTTAAGTTGTTTCTATCAACTGAATTGTTGCCAATACCAAGCTGAGCTCTTCCATGCTTATTACTGATTTCTAAGTGCCAACCTAAAGAATGTTCAGTAAATAGTTTGGTGCACTTACCCAATAGATCGACCGACCTTATTTTGAGCAACTTCGATAATATCCGAGCTGAACTCACCTTAAGAGAGCCCATAGATCAATTTGGCATCAGCTATCCTGACCATATTCCCATATTTGTTTTTATTAGAAGCCTACTAGTATCTACTAGCTACATGTCTAAGCCTCTCACATGATGGAATCCACTTCACAAAGCTTCTATTTTCTTATTTTCCTTTTGTACCCTTTTAATGTTCCTTTTACAATACTTATTTAGGAAAATACCCCTTTTTGTCTTTTTTCCATATTTAGTAGGTTGCCTTAGAATTTCAAGTATAAATACCCTTGTGTTTTGTAGCCACAATCATCTTTGAACTGTTGAATATATAGAATCTTCTTCTTATGAGCTATTTTTGCTTACTTGTTTAATTCTTATCCTAACCCTTAAGCAAGGCTAAGTGATGAGTGACCTCATTGAACTACTTATTTGTCATATCAAGCTAAATCGTGAGTCCATAAAGTTCTTTAGTGCATCATATCTTTGGATTCATTCGTAGGTTTTGCTTATTTTTCATGCATTCCACCTTTTTTTTTTTTTCTTTTTTAAACTCTTTGTGAGCTTAGATACATCCCCTAGATACAATAGTCCTTGTTTGTCCTTGATACGATATATCCAGGTATGTGCAAGAGAGCCTAAGTTCATATGCTACACCAACACTTTTAGTACTGAAGCAGGATAGAACTTAGTAGATGTATGTTGATAATACAAGTATCTTATCTCAAGGCTAGATGACATGTTAGACAAGCTATATGGAACCTGGATATTTTTTAAGATCAACCTTAAGTCCAGTTATCACTAAATTAAGATGAAGTTGGTTATTGAATGAAAGATAGTTTCTAAGATAAGGCATGGCCTATATAAATGGCTAGTCATGCCCTTTGGTTTATCTAATGCCCCAAGTACTTTTATGAGGTTAACGAACTATGTATTGAGGAACTAGATTAGGAAATTTGTTATGGTGTACTTTGATGACATTTTGATCTACAGTCTCGATCTGCTTAGTCACATAGAACATCTCCAAGTTATCTGTGAGATCCTTTAAGCTGAGAGTTTGTTTAGCAATCAAAATAAATGTTGTTTTTGCTAGGAAGAGGTTGTCTTCTTTGGTTATGTTATGAGTATAGGAGACCTAAGAGTGAACAAAGAGAATATTCAAGTTATAGTTGAGTCGCTTATTGTGTTGACATGAGAAGCTTTTATGGCTTTGTGTCCTTTTATCAAAGATTCATCCAAAACTTTAGTACCATTGTAGCACCACTTATCAAGCTGATAAAGAAGAATGTAGAGCTTACATGGGGAGAGAAGGAGGAGAACAATTTTGCTAATCGAAGAGAAGACTGATTTTTATCCCCATCTTCATACTACTAGACTTCAATAAGATCTTCAAATTAGAGTGTGATACTTCAAGAGTTGGCATAGCAACTATTCTCATGCAAAAAGGCCGACCTATAGTATATTACAATGAGAAGTTGAGAGGAGATATGCTAAGCTATATTGAGTTCTTAACATATGCCATCATTATTTGTTGCCCCAAGAGTTCATTATCTACACTAACCATGAATCTCCATGACATTTAAGGAGCTAGCCTAAGTTATCCAAATAGCAAGCTAAATGGGTTAAGTCTTTAGAAGGACTCTCTTTGGTCATGAAGTACAAGTGTAGGGAGGCAAATGTTTTTGTGGATACCTTATCTCAACAACACACTTTGATTTCCGAACTACAAGTAAGGGTATTGGGTTTTGGAGGCATTAAAGGAGCAATCTGCTCAAGACCCCCACTTTGGTCCAATTCACGCCTGATGTGTTGGAGGTTATGGATAATTCCTTTATTGAAGATGGTTTTCTATTCTAAGGAGGCAAGTTATGTATGTCGATTTGTTCCATAAGAGAGTTGCTAATGAGAGAAACTCACAGAAGAGGGTTGTTAAGTCACTTCAAAGAGAAGAGGACGTATGACTCATTGAAGGCAATATTCTTTTGGCTTAAGATGCTAAGGGATGTGCATTGAGTTGTTAAGACGTGTGTGACTTACAAAAGGGAAAAGAGTAGTGTTGAACAAGGAAGGAGCATGCCTTTACATGTCTCAACCTAACCTTGGATGGAGTTGAGCATAGACTTTGTCCTTGGCCTACCAAGAATTGCCTAAGGCAAAGATTCAGTAATGGTCTTCATAGATAGATTTAGTAAGATGGCATACTTCATGCTTTGAAACAAGACTAATGATACTTTGGCTATCTCTTCTCTCTTCTTACAAAGATCCTGAGATTGCATGGAATACCTAGAGCATTATTTTGAATAGAAACCTAAGGTCCCTAAGTGACTTCTAAAAGACCCTATGGCATTGAATTGAGACAAAAATATTTTTTAGCACTTCATACCATCCTTAAACGAATGGAAAAATAGAGGTCATGAACAGTACTTTAGGATCTCTACTCCAATCTATAGTAGGTTAAAACCTGACTGATTAGGATGTATGCTTACCTATAGTGAAATTTGCCTATAAATGATCTACTCATAAGACTACTGATAAGATACCCTTAGAAGTTGTCTATGGTTTCAACCTTAAGCTAGCCCTTAATTAAGCACTTGTACCTAGACCTAACTAAGAAGAACCCAATGCTAAAGAATAAGCCCAAGCCTTATAAAGGATCTTCTAGAGAGTAATCAAACAATTAGCTTAATCTATAGGAAGGTTAGAATAGAGAAGCCAAGGGAGGAAGAGAAGGTAATTCTAGCTAAGCAACCTTGCGTGGTTACATTAGAGCAAGGAAAGGTCTTTAAACAAGAGCAATTACAAGCTATCTGCCCAAGTTGAAGGTCCATTCAAAATGGTCTAGAAGGTAAATGACAATGCATACCAATTGGACTTACTAGAAAAATATGAAGTTCTTGAAATGTTTAGTACATCCAAGTTGAGCCCTTACATGTTAGGGAAAGAAGCCTAACAAGAAAGTTCTTTAGATTTGATCCCAAATCCTAATCAACCTAAAGGGGAGATAGGAATCAAACCTAAGGTCCCCTCACCCATGCTCAAGCTAAGGGACTTGAAAGTATGGCACAATAGATCATCTCCCTTTCAACCAAGTTTAGAAGAGTCATCCTATTAAGCTAACCTAAGCTACTTTGTCTTTTGAGCTTCTCCTTGCCTTTCTCTATACAACAACTTATTATTCTTGATCCATCTTAACCTAGGGCTAACTTAGCTAATCTTACCAACAACTTGCCCGTCATTTTTTTTGAGTTACTTATGCCAAGAGTTGACCTATTAGGGCTACTACCAACCTACCCTTGGATTGGCTACTCTCTAAGTTGCCCAAGCCAGGAGCTAGCTCTATATAGTTGCTAACTTACCTATGACTCATCCAACCGTTAGCTTGCCTCTGGCTCAACTAGAAGCAACTACACTTGGCCTAACTTAAGCCTTAATGGATAGTGATGTGTGTCCATGAACTTTTCCATACCGTACTATATTGTTAGAATATTCTTTTTGTCTTTTATCCATTTTACCCTTCCTTTTGTATTCTATTCCAAGGACCTTCCTCTTTAGGTAAATGCCCTTTCTTGTAATTGCCATGCATAAAGGGGTAGCTCTAAAGAGGTGGATATAAATACCCTCATTTTTATGCAATCGAAATTAGTTGTTCACTAATATAAAGAATATTTAGGTTTTGTCTTTGTCATTGTTGACGAGTAAGTTACCAAGCTACTTAGTTTAACACTCAGCTTTTATCAGCCCCTTTTTGTGGCAAGCAACATATATGACTAACTTGTATGCCATACAGAGCTTGTTACTCAATTTATGATCCCCTTCTTTTTCCATCTATCTTTGAGCCATAGCTTGGACTTGACCTACCCCTAATGCTTGTCAGCCCTTATTATGGCATATCAAGAGGTTAGGAGAAGGGTTTGAGCAGGAGTTAAAGTAAGTCTTTAGGCTCAATTGGATCACGTCATTTACTAGTTCAGTAGCTCAGATGAAGCTAAGGATATTACTTCAAATCAAGAGTTAGTGTAAGAAAGGGCCATCTAAATATATGGACTCTTCCTTAGCCATTCATGAGAATTCTCCTCGCTAAGCCCTACATGTCTCTGAGTTGAGCTTTATGATGGGACTAAAGGTCGGAGTCCTATCAACTCCTTAAGGGTATTGGGAATTTGACCTCAAATCAAGTTGTTCCTCTAAAATTGTACCTTTTAAAACATATGGAGTCAGATATGTCACATTAAAGATCTGTAACACACCATATGTTTTAAGCAACTCAAGTTCATGGGCATTGTCATTAACTTTCTAGATGACTTAGAATGGTCCTTTGGCTCAAGGAGAAAACTTGTTGACTCTCCTATTTGGAAACTATTTCTTGCTCAAGTGGACCTAAATCAAATTAGGGGGGGTTGAAACTGGTTGCCTTCTAACCTCGATTATCAAGCTCTTTCTATGTACTACTATTTCATATAATTACTTGGCAACCCTTTGATGTAACTCCTAAAGTTCTGGAGCTTGTTTTGCTTCTTCTAGACTATCGTCCTTAGAGATCGAGCTAATGATCATACCTATGGGAAGGGTCAAATTGAATCCATACATAATCTTAAAAGGAGATTTTTCTAGTCGAGCTATAGGTAGACAAATTGTAGGAAAATTCAACAACCAGTAGGTGTAAGTGTCAATTGTCTAAGTTCTTACTCGTAGCGGCTCGAAGTACAGATCCTAAAGTTTGATTAATGACTTTAGTTTTGCCATCTATTTAGGGGTAGCAAGATATGCTGAATATTAGTTTGGTTCTAAGCTTCCTCCATGGGGTCTTCTAAAAGAGGGTAGTGAATTTGAAATCTCAACCTAACACGATGCTATAGAGAACTACATGTAATTGCACAATTTCCAGTGAGAAGAGGTTAGCAACAAATAAAACATCATCGGTCTTATGGCAAGGCATAAAATGGGCCATCTTGCTAAAATAATTGGCTATTACTATGATGGAGTCATGTTTCCAAGTTGTCTTAGGTAATCCAAGCACAAAATCCACGCTTAAATTGGTCCATGGGCTAGTCAGTTACAGGCAAGGGTGTGTATTCTCCATATGGCTCCTTCCTTACCTTAGCTTGTTTGCACACCTTACACCTCTTTAGAACCTTATGCACATCTTACTTCATCTTTGGCTAAAATAAGTGCTCTTTGAGAAGATCATTAGTCCTCTTTCCCCCCAAAATGTCTTGCTAAACCACTGAAATGGGATTCTTGGACCTATAATTCTTTTGCCAAGATGTTGGGTATGCAAAGTTGACCTTTCCTAAACAAGTATCCTTAGTTTATACAAAATCCAAAACTATAAATGGACCTAAAATACTCATCCTTCTCGTTATGCTTAGGCAATGGTCCAAAATAGAGTATCCTCGTCTGCATAGTTGTGATCAGTACATGGCATCTAAGTAAGATATTAGTGATACTATTAATACCATCTTCTTGTACTTGATCATATAGGAGATTGTCTCTAAAAACTCAACCCATTAAGCTTGATGCTGTGACAATTTCTACTAACCTTTTAGATATTTAAGGAACTCATGGTCCATATATATGATAAAATCATGAGGTAGTAGATAATGTTGCTACATGATGAGAGCTCGAATTATAGAAAGAACTCTTTCTTTAGGTAAAGTAGTTTAAGGCAACTCCACTAAGCTTCTTACTAAAATATGTTGTAGGTTATCACTCCTACATGAGTATTGTACTAATCTCTACATCGAGCACATCATATTAAACCTTAAACACCTTGTCAAAGTTTAGTAAGGTGAACACTAGGGCTACCATCAACTTCTCCTTTATCTCCTTAAAACTTCACTAAGCTCTCTCTATCCACTTAAGCTTAGAGTTCTTCTTAGTTAACTCAGTTAGGGGTGCTATAGTTATATTGAAGTTATAGATTAACCTTTTGTAAAATGAAGCTAGATCATGAAATACCCTTACATCACTATGCTCTTTAAGGTTAGCCACTCAAGAACAGCTCGGAATTTCTCCTCATCTACTTAGATTCCTCTCTTTGAGAAAACATATCCAAGGAACACTACTTCTCAATAGTAAAACAAATACTTCTTCAGACTGTTGAACAATTGTTTAATTCAAAGAATGTTAAAAATAGCTCTCATGTCCTCAACATGGACATATAGATCAGTATAATACATAAGTAGGTCATTGGAATCAACTATAACCCATGTACTAATTAAGGACCTTAACACATGGTTCATAAGCCTCATGAACTTGCTTGATGCATTGGTTAGGTGGAATGGCATGACCATCCATTCATAGGGGAATTCTTTGTCTTAAATGCTATCTTCCACTTGTCCATAAGTCTCATGTAGATCTAATGGTATATACTCTTCAAATCAATCTTAGAAAAGATTTACGTACTATGGAGCTCGTCCAATATGTCATCTAACCTAAGTATTAAGTACCGATACTTAATGGTGATCTTGTTTATAGCCTTACTATCCATAAACATGCGCCATGATCTATCTTTATTAGGTACAAGTAAAGACGGAACAACACAAGAACTCATGCTTTCCCATATGTACCCATAATCTATGAGCTTATCCATTTACCTTTTGAGCTTGGCAACCTACTAGAGGTTAAGCCTGTAGGCTATCCTTTTGGGTAGGGCAACTCTTAGCTAGAGATTAATATATTGCTTTATCTTTGTGATAAGTGGTTGTTCCTTGAAAACTTTGCAAGGAATAAGTCTTTGAATTCCCCTAGTAACCTCCATATGTCCTCTATTGAAGACTTTAAGTCCTTTAACTCTAACGGCACGTTCAGTGCATGGAATTGGAATTCCATTCCTTCTTATTTCGCCATCATCACGTTTACTTGGTTTTTTGTTATGGAATCTCAATTCCACAGGAATCTCTATTGCTTAAAATCAAGTAATAAGAATTCCACAATTTAACTAAAGAATCACAATTCCCTACCATTACTACCACCACTACCGTCATCGCCGCCGCTTCCACTACCATGACTGACTACCACCATCATTGCTACCACCGCTGCTACCACTGTTGCCACCACTGCTACTGTCACCACTGCCATTGCCATCGTTGCCACCACTATCGTTGTCGTCATCACCCCTACTACCATCGTTGCCCCCACCACTACTAACCACTGTAGCCACCTCCACAACTACAGCTATTGCCACCACTACTATCACCACTACGATTACTACCGCCACCAACCATCATTGCCTATTACTTTAGGATTAGTTGAGAAAGAAAATGGATTGAGAATAATTTAGTCATTAAAGTTATATTACATGTCTATTCCACCACTACTGACCACCATAGCCACCTCCACAACTACAGCTATTGCCACCACTACTATCGCCGCTACGATTACCACCGCCACCAACCATCATTGCCTATTACTTTAGGATTAGTTGAGAAAGAAAATGGATCGAGAATAATTTAGTCATTAAAGTTATATTACATGTCTATTCCTAAATTGCTTATGAATCTAACTAAATAAAGTAATATGTATTACACCCTTATTCCATTCCTTATAGAATTCCAATTCCATTCCCTCCTCATTCTATTCCATGAACTAAATGTTCCATAAAAGCCGTTGCACTAGTAGAAATAGGGCTTCTCCAACTTCATAGTCTAGGCTAATTCGCCTCGTGATAGCATTGAGGACTTCTTCTTAGAGAGTACTTAAAAGGTACAAAATAAAAGTAGAAACTCTCCAAAGTCCTCCTAAGAAACTCTCTATCGGTTTGTTCACTTAGGGGGAATGGAATAGCCATTCCTCCCTTGTTCCTTATTATGTTGTTTGCTAGGATTTTTAGCTTCATAATCACGATTTCTTAAAATCTCGATTCCTAAAAATCAAGAATAAGGATTTCTTACCTCCACCTAGGAATCCCAATTCAGAGCTTATAATTTTTTTTTCATTAAAATAACCTTCCTCTCTCATAGGTTCACTTGCTTTATCTTCCTCACTACTCTCTCTCTTCTCCGATACAGTATTACCACTATACTACCATACTAGTCACCATTCATTGTCTACTATTCATTATACACATCTAGAGAGGAAGATGGGCCGAGATCTGGATGAATCTATGAGAAAGATGGATTAATGAGATCTAGAAAGGAAGATGGTGGTACAATGAGAAAGAAAGAGAGAAGAAAGAGAAAGAGAGGAAGAGAAAGATCTAATTGCAAGAAAAACAAAAGGAAAGGGAAAGAAAGAAAGAGAAAGACATATTTGATGGGTCTTGAGGAAAATGGGTATGATTGATGTATGTGTTGGAGAGAAAGAGAAAGAAAAAAAAAAAAGGAAGAAGAAAAAGAGAAAGGAAAAAAAGAAAGAAATAGATCAAGATCACAAGAAGAAAGGGAAAGAGAAAAAGAAACAAAGAAGAAGAAGGGTAGTACTGTTTTTCAATTCTTATTATGGGTTCATTCCATATTTGTCCTTTTGTTTAACTAAATAATGCAATAATCATTCCCTCCTTATTATATTCCCAATGGATTTCATTTCCATTCCTCCTTTATTTCATTCAATAAATGAGGTGTGTAATATTGTGTTATGTTAAGTAACCAGATGGGAAGATACCCAAAAAATCTAACTTCTCGCTCTTTTATTCCTCAAAAGTTGAGGATGCTCTTCATCCATCTACTTTTGCCCATACTCTTCTGACAATACTGACAAAAAGATCCCCATAGACTTTATTTTACAAAAGATACAAGGGATAATAAAATGATAAGAGGAAATGAAAGAAAATGACCTCAACATCTCATACATTAAATGCTTGAGCAGCTCGAGATTGCTTGTTCGAAAAGCTCAAATCATGTGCTTTACTACTTTGCTTGCATTTCTTAATCGTGCTTACTAGTTGCTCATTCATCTGCTCTATTACTTTGCATGCACCTTGCTTTTAAGCGGGCCTATGATTCGACTAAAAGTACTTCCTGAATGTTCCCAAGGATCAACTAAACTATGAACTCAAGTTTACAATTAAAAATGAACTTACTTTTCCAATTCGAAAGCTTATTATCGATAAAACTCGAACACAAAAAACTACAGACTCTAAAGTTACCTAGGACCCTAAACCCTAAAACAATTGAGGACTTTTAACCCATTCAATTCACATAATTTCATTCAATTCTAGAAAATTTCATAATTTTATAAGAATTGAATCATAATCTGCAAAACAATTCAAGAAGTAAATCCTAAAACAATTTCCTATAAGTCTTACATATGAATAAGTGTCCATATATTGGGGGGTGGGGGGGTTGCGCATGCTTTTGTCTTTCGTCCATCAATCACTTTCAACTTCATTTTCACTTCCTTTTCTCTCACTTTAAAAACAGCTCAAAAGAGGAAACATAGAACTCCACAAAATCTTACACTTGCTGCCACTTTCGAAGCTTCTACACTTACAACATTTCAACTTCACTTTGTATCTTACATTTGCCAACTTTCAAAGCTCCTTTTAGGATCCTTAGAACACTTCTTAAACCCCATTTGAAAGGACCACAACTCAAGTTTCCAAAAAGGATACAAGAAGGAGGGAGTAAGACAAAGAGCTTAAGTGGAAACTTAATGCACAACCACCATATTCTTGCACCCTTTTTGGAAACTTGAGTTGTGGTTCTTTGAAGTGGGGTTTAAGGAGTATTGTGCACAACCACCATATCCTTGCTTTGTGGATAGGTAAGTGTATCTTACGTTAATAGTCTAGTAGTCATGTTAGGAGACCATGATTTCTTGAAGTTGTGAGTATGATCATAAGTTGATGAAACATCTAAGACTACCCCAAGAAGCAAAGTCATGAAACCCTTACATGAAAATTGAAATACGAGCATGTAAAGTCAGTGTTTTGTAGAGATACTTGTTTAACACTTTAAATGAAAGATTTTAAGTTGAGAAAATCTTGAAATGAGAACTTGAGTAAAAGGGAAGCATGCTGGATGTGAGGTTTTAGAAGTTACTTGTATGTTGTTTCCACTTCTATTAAGTAAAACATGCTCAAATCTAGACTTAGGCAAAGGAAAAAAGCATCACATGAAGTTTTATGAGGAAACCAACTTTGTAAGACATGAACCATGATATGAGAGTTATGATAAGTATGAGATCTTCTACCTTCATGTAAAGTATGAACTAAATAATCATCTTATGGAAAAGAAGTCATGTTAAGATTTGAATACAAGTAACTTAAGTTCATGATCTAACACCTAAACTTAAGGAAATGATGAAACAAATTGGAAAACCAAGTTGGAAGCCCTCATTCCCAAACTGACCAGATCTAGAGCTTTACTTAAGACACTTAAAAATATGATAAAAGTAAGTAAACAAGGTGAAAAGACCAACTAAGGCAAGTACGATAAGTATATTAAGCCTTAAACTCAAAACTAAGCTTAAAACTTCCAAAACGAGCCTCAAACACCAAGTTCAACCCACCTTAAGTTTTAACCAACAACTTAGCACAACAATAAAAGTTTTTTTAAGACTCAAGAATCCCATAAGACACCCCCTAAGCCTAAGAAAGTGACTATCTTTGATTTGGATAAAATATAAGCCTGTTTAACAACTTAAGCCCACTTAAGAGCCAAAGAAGTGGTTGTTAGCCTTAGGAGTGTGAATCAAAGTTGTGAATCTGATCTTAAGTAGTATTTTGAGCTTAAAATGAGATCTTAAGCCCAAGCCCAAAGCATTTCCTAAATTACCAAAAAGCCCATTAACCAAACAAAGCCCAAAAGCACTTTAAATCATGAGGATTGCTACTGTTCTAACCTATGGATAGTTTTGCATGCCTCATCTCAAAAATTTAACCTCACCACATTAAAGTACACTAAAAAATGATGAAGATTGATTATAAGATCATAAAAATCAGATTTAAAGCGAGAAAGTTATACGCGATTGAACTTTAAGTGAGAAATCAGGAAAAATATGAAAACTAGTCAAAAGTATGACTTAAGGGGTTTTAGCTTAGTTTTCTAAGTTTATTTCAAATCCTTATAGTATTATGATTGAGATGTCTAGGGGACCCAACGTTCGGAGACGACCTACCTCCAGACTACTTCAATTGACCTGCATGGTTGAGTGAATGAATTCTTGATGACTCTTTACTTAATTTTGCTAGTAAAATAGATGCGCCTAAACTTATATATATAAATTGGATGCTTGTAAGATATGGGAAATGCATATGCGTGAATTTTTGGTTGAATACAATGGCTTGTTAATCACTTAATAATGGAAATTGTTTGTGATAACTCATATGTGCAATTGTATGGAATGAAATTGTCTGATCATCATGAAAAACCGGATTAATCACTTATATGATTAAGAAATTCAATGAATCATGCATTCTTAATAATTGCATTCGAATGACATCAACTACCACTTCACATAGAAGATGAGAAGAGACTTATAAGAGGAGGGCCTCCTATAAGATTGGGCACTAGCTATGTCATTATTTATGTTGAGTCTTTATCCTAAGCTAACGGGCTTACTAGGCGCCGGGAGATGCCAACCATTGGTGAGAGACTGTGTCTTGAGGCTTCTGCTTAGGGCGTATGTTTGTGGATTACGGGGACCACCACACCACTAGACTTGGGATTTTAAAAATATGATTTGTTGTTCAGTAAAGAAAGTATATTATACATGGTTTTGTTTTGACTTAAGCACAAATAGTGCCAATGATATAAAACCCAAGGGCTAGAACCTGGATTTTGGTTTAGGTCGGTTAATTATCTCCAAATCTTGACTACAGGGGGTGTAATTCTATGTAGTATGTAATTCCTAGGCTACTACATGCGTTGTTTGTCATACTGATTGTCCATGCATTCATATATTTGTGAATCTAATAAATTTCTACCATACGGTATTGATGAGGGTATTTATGTCACTAAGCATAAGCTTACACTCCAACAGATTCCTTTTATTGCAAGGAAACCTCTTCATTCATCCAAACTGAGAATGCTCAAAGTGAGTCTTGAGTAGAGACAGGTTAGAGTAATCGGGGAGCGAAGAAGAGATTTTGTAATAGTTTTTGTAGATAACTATTTACCTTTATTTTGTTCATAATATAGTTTGAAGTTTATGATGCAATTTCCTTTACGAACTACATTTCCTTGTAATATTCTTTTGGTGTAGAACTTAACGAGTCCACACATTTATTTAATTAATTTACATCATACAAGTTAATTTTAGTTAAAGTGCTATATCTTATTTATCTATGGGCCTAGTAGGAACATAGAGTAAAAAGAGCTTCGTGTATCATATGAAAGGCTTACGATCAACAAAGGGGTTGATAGTAAACCTTTATACGATACACGACAATCTACCATGACAACGATACTATTGGGTCGTAATATAAACAACTCAATGAGATCTTCTTTTCATGATCCAGATCAGTATGCATAAAAAAAAAATGAAATGGCTGCTTAAGATGCAATTATTCTGCTCAGTTCATGCTTACTGTTTGGACTTCACACTTATTAATTGTAGCTACTCGGATTTGAAGTTGCTTAGATTGATTTAAAATCAATAAGGAGTTACTCGTCCATTTAGGAATTGCTTAAGTTCTTGCGTTTGAGTGCAAGGGCAGCTTGGCCTGCTCAATCAATTATCATTTTCAACAGCTACTCGGCTCAAAGTTTGCAAACAATTGAGAAGCTTTAATCAGCTGCTTGGTTGCTCGGTGTAGAGTTGTTAGAGGATTGCCCGTTACCTTTCTGGAAATGCTTCGATCAACTGCTCAATTCGATTTAGTTGTTTCAAATGAAGGAGCTGCTTGGAGTTACTGTCTTACTGCTCGTCCATGTGAGTTGATATAGTCATTGATTTAGTTCATCTTGAGCTTGGGTTACACTAAGCAGCTCGTCCATGTAGCTATATGTGTTGCTGAAATCTACTCAAAGTTGCCTAAGTTTGTTCAGGTCAGGTCGAGTTCTGTGTCGACTATGTATAGCAAGGATGGAAAGTAATCATGCTTAGCTTTGTTGCTTTGTTACGTGGAGATCCAACTAAGATGTAAATATTGTTGATATGTAATTCCTCCTTTAACCTTTACACCATGAGCCAAGCTCTACCTATTTAATTTCTTTCAACTGCTACTTTTGTCCAAATAAAGTTCATGCATTTCACGTTTGTTTGGTTACAAGCTCCCCGACTCTGGTTTGTGCTTAAACAAAGAAGAGCTACTAGTAAACATCATGAATTTGCAAAAAATTAACACCATATCCCTACTTCTTAAGAGCAAAAGATGTGCAAATAATGCATCAACCATTTAAAACCCTAAAGCATCGTCACCAAAAAACTTAGGAATCTCCAATTTAATGCTCTTCAAAAGGAAATCTAAAGTACCTTAACCCAAACTGCCAAAAAACAATGATCCTTGAGTAAGATGATGATCATTAGGATTAAGAGGAAAGGTCTGATTCATGCTGACATTATCCATTTAAGAATGTAATTCATGAACTAAGTCTTGTATTTGGGAGGCATTTTTTGAATATTCATGTATCTAAGATTGCATAGCATGCATTGTTTTTGTTAAGGAGGAAACTAAAGCTTAAAGCTTCTCCATATCCAAAGCTTGACTAGTGTTCTTGCTACCTCTTACCATGGATGAGAGCACTAAAAATGTTAAGCCTACAAGTGTAGGCCCAGCCCCTTTATGCGTTAATGCCATACCGCTTAAATAATATCTCTCACTGTCTCTCACTCTCCTATGTTCTCAACTCTTCCATAAGTCTTCTCTCTCTCTCTCGACTGTCCTGTTCTCTAATTTAAGGTTTAGTCTCTATTGATTGTTACTAACTACCTTTTGCTTTATGGTTTATGCGAGGTGTTCAATAAGGCCCTATTCAAGTAGGCTAGACTCCAAGAAAGGGTAAAAGAAGAAGAGACATCAGATTTTCTTAAGGGGTGTAAAGTGTTTTCCCTTTACTGATTCTTTCTATTTATATTTTCTATGTGCAATATTGTATTTGTTACATTTTACAATTACTTCCCACTTATTTTCTATTACATCTTGTTGCATTAGTTGTAATATATCTTAAATCTATACCTAATCTTTCTGTTACATCACATATTTTGTTAGATCTATTGATTTATAGTTTTGTAAGCCTAGCTATGATTCTAAATAATCCTTATGCCATGCTAGCAATCTTTGTTGTCTGTCCTTCTTAACCATAACAATTTTATGTCAAATTTGTAATAAAAGTGCCAATATTTTTACATAGATGTGCTGTGGTTAAATGATAAAACTATGTAAATAGACATTTATCACCTCAGGTCATCTAAAAACAAGTCAACTCCATGCTACATCTCAATGCATGAGAGCTTAGCTGGGCTAGTTACACCTCTGTCTCTTTACTTATTGTGCAACTTAAATTGCTTCATCAAGAAAATCTATCCTTTAGACCTCAACAACATTGCATATGTCATACTTCAACCCAAATGTGGACCTTAAGATGGTATGAGCCTTAAGTTCCTCTATGTTGCACCTAATCATAAGTATTTGAAACTACTTCATGTAATACTCTACACTCCATCCTCCTTACCTTAGCTCTTGTAGTTTTTTGAAGTCATCTTACTTGCAATGCTCGAGTATAAACATTCCTTGCATTGCTCCTTTCATCTTAGCCCAAGTTCAATCTTCATGTTAGCTACCTCTCTTTCTCAATGCCTAAATTATGCCACCACATAGTGGCATAGCCCAAAAATTCTAGGATAGCTAAGTACACTTTCACAAACTCCTCATACTCATAATAATTAAATGGCTTATCAATCTTCTCTTCCTAATCAAGATACTTGTTAGCATTTTTGTTGCCTGAGAAGCTTAGTATTTGCACCTTAACATTATCCATGCCCATTACAGCTCTAGCTCCCTTATCTTCAAACTCATAAAAGTTATCACCCTCTTCTTCCTTATCATCAACCACTTTATCAAGTTCAATCCTTCTCCGAGCTTGTCTGTCAATTCCTCCAACTTGAGCATTTTTAGCTAAGTGCATATTTTCATTGCGAACAACATTATTTTCACAAACTCTAACTCCATATACACTATGTCTATCGTAAACATCTTAATTGTCGATAAAATTGGCATCAATAGGTTGTGCCTCCACTAATCTTTGCACAATTGTGGCCATGTTTGCCATAACTACAATTAGGTCTTGCATCTATTCATTTGTCATCCACGAGGTTTACTAGCCTTGTATTCCTCGACCTAGAGCATTGCTCTCTACATCATCTATGTCTCCATAAACACTTAGGTTCGGCATTCTTAGTCATCGAATCTTCATAATTACTACTATTTAATCAAAGAACCAACACATAGCAACTAGCACAACCTAAAAACACTACATTCTTCAACCAAACACATTACACTATCATGATGATGTAACTTACTCCACTATTTGAACCCAACAATAGTAGCAACACAATCACCATGCTTCACTACTCAAAGCCTTAACCATAACACAAACACCAACCAAACACACCAATATTACTCTAGCAAAACAAACATTGACACCTTTACTACCACTCTTGCTATAGAGAACACAGTATAAGCTCACTCAACATTCTTGATCAAAATATCAAGCTCTGACACTAAGTTTATATGATGTGCCTAAGCTTGTCAAGCAATCACTAAGGCTTACTAAAGTTTAAAATGGGTCCTCCTTGATAGAGAGGAAATGGGTTGGGTTTAAGTGTAGCTTAGCAACATACAAGTGACTCATTGGATGTGATGCACTGATAAGCCTTACATGTCTTAACATTCGACTTGATATGATGCATAAACAAAGTATTAAGGGTCTCAATATCAATTCTTGCTAAAGGAATTGGTTAAGATAAAACAAGTAACTTGAAGCATTTACTTGCAAGAGGCCAAAAAGTGTATACTATTAATAGAGAAGATATGGTTTCGATTACAAACAAAGTATCTATTATATTAAACTCCCTAGATGAAAAAGGAAAAGACAAAATTACATAATTATTACATCACCAAAAGAATCTTCATATTATAGCAAAATGGTAAAATTTCCAAATAAGAAATAAAGGAACATCTTTTGGCAAGCTATAAAAGTGGGACCCATAGCAGAACATTGTTAGAGAAGTACACTGGTAAGGATCTTATATGGATTCAATGTGAGAATTGACATTATCCATTGATGCCCTTGGGGCAGTATTAGGTAAGTGCACCTAATTAAGTTATAGTATAATCATGGATTTTGAGTTCAAGTTATTGATCCACAAAGAACCATAAACATGAGTGAACCCTAAATTATTAGTAATTCTTCACTACAATCTCTAATTATTTAACTTTTCAATTAAGTTTATAATTGAATAAACAATAAAATGAAGAATAATAATAATAAAAAATAAAATAAAAGTACGATAATTAATTAAAAGTATAAGAATAACTAAAACTAGACGAATAATTAAAATAACAGAATTAATTAAATCAAACGGAATACATAATCCTTAGTAAATCCTATGTTTACTATTTAGATTTATATAACTTTTCAACCTTAATTACAATTTTAAACTGTAGAGATTTCTAATATGAACTAATCAAATTCGTGTCTCTAATTAATTTTTAACTTACAGTATACTCTATATGAATTGCTTCTATAAAAGAGTATCTGAAGATTACATTTTATCTTGAATCCTTCTATTAGGTTATCTTAATCTAGAGAAACTAGAAAGTCGAACCTCAGTTAAATTAATTGCTTCTAATTGTATCAGTTAGTTATACTATAAGATCTCACAAACTCTATATCAAACTCTCTCACTAATTCAATGATTGGTAAAATTAAATTAAAGAACAATATAATCCAATACAATTAGATCACAAAACACGAAATCATAAACTGGATAAAGAAAACATTTACTAAGAACAAATAAATTTATGACGTGACAATTAAAAGAAGGAAGAAAAAGTAAAAGAGAAAACCCTTATACAAATTTACCCTACAAGCTCTTCTTAAAGGGTCTCTCCTTACAACCTAAACCTAAACACGTATTTATAAATACTAGACTTAGGTTTATAAAGACAACTTGCTAAAAATAGAAGATTTACAAATTATGGAATCATTACGTCCTAGGATCACGACCTTGGTGGCTGGGCCAATCTTATGTCTTACACACATAATTTGATGGAAATTCTTGACAAAAGGTATATAGTTAAGAACATGACTACAGTGGCTACAAGTGCACCTCTTTGGACTTCAATTCTTACCTAAGTTTCTTCACTTAAGTCACCTGATCAATGCACTTCGACCTCCAAAACTTCATAAAAATTTTCAAAAATTCATCAAAAGCTTCCAAAACTCTTACAAATAAAATATTAACCAATTAAACTCCAAATCACTATAAAACTAACACAATTAATAGATAAAATAATGCAAAACTATCCTAAAATACATACGTTAAATGAGTGTTATCAAATTCCTTCATACTTAAGCATTTACTTGTACTTAAGCAAAACAATTGAAACATTTAAACAATTGTATCTTAAGAACAAAATTATCAATTTTCCTTAAAAAAGTACACCCTTAAATTAAAGAACTTCGCAATTCCTCCAACATTACCCTTTCCTCTTTTACTTTATAATGTCATTAGAACACTTCAATAATAACACTTGAAGAACTACTAAATTTCAACAATTAATCCAAATAATCTAAAGTTAACCTTATTACTCAAACGGAAATTAAACTAGAGATCAAAATAAGTATTAACAAATTAAAAAAAAAGTTATAAGAATTTCACCACTCTAATTCAAGAGGAGAGAAATCTTCCTTGAGTTATTTTTAGTACGAAAACTTAGACTGAGTACATGTTACATCAACTCATCTACTAATTGTTTCTTTGCTTCTTTCAATTTTCGTTGGAAGGCATTTTAGTTCAATTTAATTCGATTGTCATTAGCATTGGAAAAGAACCTCAGTCTTCCGATTAACCAAGACCAATCCTTACTAATTTTGCCCTTATTTTTTTATTAATAACGGGAAAGTATCTTACTCTTTTGAGAGACCAAGGCCAATCCTTGACAATTTTTAATCAATTTCCTTTTGCATTAGCAATGAGAAAAAATCTTGCTCTTTTAAGGGACTAAGATCAATTCTTATCAATTTTTAACCTTTCTTTTCTTACTTTTCTTATACATCCAATTACTTTAATTTTTTAGGAAACTTTCAAAGAATATATCTACTTTATTCATCCAATCTAAAAATTTTGAGAAAAAGAAAGATAGATGACTATCCTCTAGAATTAATCTTAAAAATAAAAATAAAAATAACTAGTTCTTAACCTGTCAATATCTATCATAATCCCAAATTTAAGTTTAAGCTTAAGTAATAGGAAACTCTAAATTATAAGGATTTAACTATTCAAATTTAGTGAAGTGAGCTAAGGTCGTAAAGAATCGTGGGCATGTTTTGAAAAAATTGCTTGCTTATGTACATATAGGAGTGTAAATTTCTAAAGTTATTCATAAACAAAGATGCTTATGTGGACAATATTTAATTAATTCCTACTCGTCAACATATAATTCTTATTCTTTTAGCCACATACTTTAATTACACATTGTCCTTGATGTACACTACCATGGAAAACACAATAAAAATAAAAAGGGAAAAGGGCAAGTAAAAAGAAACTAGAACTTCTCTAGATTTATGGCATTGACTGTAACAATTTTTGTATCCCATGAATTTCACTTGATCTATTCAAGCCTGAAGTTTCCTTTTTAAAGAAAAAAAAAAGTTAAGTAAACAAAACTAAATAATTAAAGAGTTATTAAATTGAGCATGTCATAAAAATCCCTACAAAACTATCAATCAATAAGAAGTTAAACAGTCAATGGAAAAGAAGCAAAGGTAAAATAGTTAAGGGTTACAATCATCCAAATTAAAAATAAGCAACTTAGTCTTTCAAAAAGAAAATGAAAAGAAAAGGGAAGGAAACTCAATCTTGTTCCTCCTTCTCGCTGTCCTACCCTTCAACAATCTCCTCAGTATCATCAGAAGAATCCTAAGGTAATGGTGGTGATGAAACCCCATGGTGACTTAGTAATGCCTCAATGGCTATAGCAATATGCCGCATCTCCTACTAAAAGGTCTTTTGCGTCTTCATCAGCTTTCCCATCATCCTGTTGATTTTGCTTAATATTGAAGAAGATTGGGGTTGCTAAGATGAAGGGGATGACTCATCTTGAGGTAGCTCAAGTAACAGATCATGGGGTAGAGCAATGAGCTTCATAGCTCGAATAAACTCAAAATTAATCGAAGTATAGGGATCTATCCTCTCTATGGGTAGGAGATCATGAAGTAGAACTATTTTTTTTCACAAGTTGTGCAATAAAAGGACTTGTGAAAATATGTCCATCTCTTCCCTCGATGGCTTAGCTCATGAAAAAGAAGGCCATGCAAACACCTTGGCATTGCTTCGCTATACTATGCAAATATAGGATATCCTTCTCATTGATGACCTCTATACTATACTTCATCCCTATAATACTCTTGGTAAGAAACCAATGAATAATCCTAAAAATAGGATCTCTCAAGTTTGAAGCCTTTGATTTGCCCAAGTCATAAATCGATCCACCAGAGCTTAACCTAAACCATAATTGAGCATCACTTACCCCTCTTGGCAACATGATTAGTGAATTCTTATACTTATTGGTGCATACAAAACCCTCGGGATATATTCCCAATGCCATTAGTATCGTATTAAAACATATGCTTACCATGGATCCATTGCATCAAAAATACATGCTATATTGTGGCCCATTCTCAATTGTATCAATTGCCAAAGTAAGAGTAGTAAGGAACTTTAAGGTAAGCTCCCTATAGGATGGCTAATCAATGGTCAAGAGCCAATCCCATCCTTCGAACTCTAAATGCCCTCTTACTCAAGAATCACAACCAACCCAAGCTAAAGCCTCCCATCCTATAGTAGCATTAGTTATGTACTCTTTCTTAGATAGCTTAGCGTAAAACTTCCTCTACCATGCTTCATTGAATCTTAGCATGGGGTAGAGGTTGAGGTAAAACCAGAACTATTTTTTTCTAGCGGTGTACTTATAGCGAGGCATGGTTTGAAATATAAAAGAGAGAGAGAGAGAGAGAGAGAGAGAGAGAGTTTAATTTAATATTATGTTTCCAAAAAAAAATAATTCTACAACAAAATTTTTGCCAACCAATTCAAGCAATCAAGAGTCTTCACAATACAATGCTAATTTATTGCCAACGTAGATTAATGAAACACTAAGAACATAATGAAATCCTAGCCTAGTTCATAATATATTTCAATGACAAATTGTAGCATCTACTAGACATTTATATTAAAAACTTGAATACAAGCAAAATTATAGCAATTCAAATTCATTCAACAAGTTTCACGTGCACAATGTGAATTCATAGCAAACATGTACAAAAAAATCCAATCACTTCATAATATCTCTTATCCTTCATCACCTTCACTACATTCTTCATAATGTTTTGAACAAACAATGCATACACAGTACTTCTTGTCTCACAATCTTTTACTAGTCACCCCTAAAATTAACAATCTCCATACAAGCAATAACTACATTATCTAACCAAATCCTAAATAAAAATCCTATTTTTATTCAAATAGATAATAAATCCATAAATCCAAGTGAAAAGTGAGGTTGTACATACCTTTGATTTGTTATTTGTAAGAGAAATCTGCAAAAAATTGTAAGGTTGATTTACTTGATAGTGAGAGAGAGTAGTGCGTTAGAGAGAGAGTGGATGTTTAAAATGAGAGGAAGAAGAAATAATGGTGAAGTTTAAATTTGTAGATCAACCATGGTTAGGGATTACGGCCATGGTCTTTGGTTATGGTTCTCTTCTTATCCGCATATTTTTGTTTGAGGCATGATCATGGGCAAGTATCATGGGTGTAATCCTAACCATAATCCTCTTGGCATCTAATATTGAGCTTATTTTTAGATTTGTCTCCAAGGGGATTGTAGGTAAGTTCACTAGCATAAGCTTTAGACATGGTCTTCACTAATTTCTGAATCTAACTTTTGTCAATTTTTCTTGCTTCTTTACTGGAAATTGCTTCGTAAAGCCTTAGAAACAAAGTAGATTTAGTCTCAAATTTTAATTGAAGAACAACTCAATTGGATGATAGATAATTTTCACATAACATTGAAAAAAAAAAACTTGGGTAAATTACACTAGAGGGGATCCACGTTTGAGGTTTACTATAAATAGGGGATTAACGTTTACAAAAGTTCATCTAAAGGATTGACGTTTGTTTAAGTGAGTCAAGTAAGGGAGCCCATTACTGGACCATTATGATAGTGTTTATTTTAGCCTACTTAGACCGTTACATGTACACATGGACTATTAGCTGGCAATTTCTTAAGACGTGGACTATTACTAGATTAAGATGGTGTGCAAAGCTAAAAAATAAAAATAAACAATAGATATTGCAAAAACCCAACTTAAATTAAGAAGTAACCTATCCATAAAAAACAACAATAATGCAGGATAATAGAATAAAGTAAATGAAACTACCCAAGCACTATGCCCTATAGAAGAAAAAACCCTAAATCCCAAAATTAGCAAAAACCCTAAATTGAAGAAGCCCAAATCAAAACCCTTAATAAATTCGCTATAAAAAAGATGACTACAACTTCTAGTAAGTTTTCTCATATCTCTTGAAGCATGTTGTAGAGTGATTTCCAGTTGAAGAATGATTTCCACATGTAATGATTTGCACTTATAGTGGTCTTTATGTCATTTTCTTTTCTCTTTTTTTTTGTCTTTAAGTTGTTGTAGAATGTCTCTTCTTTGTAAAAAGAATTGTCGTTAGGGTTAACTTAGTTTACTTTATATACTTAATTAGCTTTGGTTTTATATAGCATGAATGTCATTTTGACCAAATTGGTGAAATCTTTAGCCAATCTTTTAGTTGCAAACATCTGTAGTTCAAGAATGAAGATTACTTTCCATCATGTATGAAGATCATGTAGTTTGTTAAGTTTTTTCATTAATGGGTTTATTCCCTTTCGTTAGTTTGCAATGAAAATAAGTATTTATCTTAAGTCCTTGTTCCTATTAGTGTATATATTGTCTATCACTAATTCATATTCCATAGGTGTGCATAAGGGAATTCCAAAGGGTTAATATTGGATGTTAGATGAATTGGTAGCAAGAAGAAGGCCTAGTAAAAGTTTGGCAAATGTCAATGTAATGCAAACTTCATCTTTCTTCACAAACTCCAAAAATTGTGGTGATAATGTAAAATATTGCTATTGTGACTTGTTGTCACCTAAGTAAACCAGTTGGAAGAAGCATAACCTGGGGAGGAGATTCCATAGTTGTCTACGTCGTAGAGGTGAAGGACATTGTGCAATCTTCAAGTGGGTAGACCCAGTGATGCTTGAGCATGCAAAAGAGGTCATCTTGAAACTCCATGAGTGGCCGAGCTACAGTACAAAATCAAATACTCACGTCCAATTGAGTACCAATGATATAGTTGAAGAACAAAGTTCAATTATGGTAGCCAAGTTGAATACGATGAAGGAAAGTCTCGATAGTTTGAAGAAAAGCATATTGACTTGTTGCCTTATTTTTTCATGATTAGTGTTCTTTGTAGTTTCTATCATGATGGTTTTAATGCTATTAAATGATAGTGAGGGTAGATATGGTGGTCTATGAATGAGTGTATAACATAGGTAGAAGGAGTTGTGGGGTAATGTGAACACTCGATATTTCAATAAAATTTTACTAGCATAATACTTGCTATATGTTATTGTTAAGTCACAATTAAATTATCACTCTAAAAACTAGTCATATCTCACTACAATGATTGAAAAATAATATTATTTATGATTATATATTAACAAAAGAGATGACTTTTTTTATCAACTTAGATTTGGGTATTGGCCATATTGATCAAAATCGCCCATCTCATGCTCCATGCCTAAATGTAAAATTGAAAGTCAATCTCGCCGATAAACTATCATTGTCAACATTCATAACATTACAATTAAGGGAAAAATAATACATAGTATCTGAAAAAGAGTATCATTAATTATATATTTGCATATATAAGTAAATTAATGTAGGAAATATATTTTTATTTTGGACTTTCATGCATATATAAATTCTAAAATGGAATTTTTTATTTTATGATATGCAGATTGCTAGCCTCAATGCTTTGACAAACAAGCTTTCCAACATCCCTGTGATTAAATAACATGGTTAAAGGTTTTTTATATTCCATTTTAGTAAAATATCATAACAAAGGAAACATTCATCCCTTGCTAACACATTCACACATTTAATGTGAACATGATGTCTCTCGGTGCCATAAGAGTAATAACTAATCTATATAAGGACAAATAAAGGTTACACATGCAACATTATGAAGCTTAGAAGTTATTCCATTAAACCAAAAACTTAAGGTGGTTACTGTCAACAAGGCAACAACTCTACATCTAGAAAGCAAGCCATCTTAGGCATGATATCTCTTGGCAGGACAATACTATGCATGAGCAACATTTGTTCTATGCAATCACTATGTACCTTATCAAAAAAAAAAAAAAAAAAAGGCACAACATGACCATCTGTGCCATTCATATGATGTGCACAACATTCAAAATAGCAAAGAAAGTTCAGGTGAAACACAACTTAATCAACCAAGACTATAGTGTCAAGTTGCCCATTCCCATTGGTTTGCTTGCAAGGATGCATTAAGTTGTTGTTCATAATCCGTTGGCTTCTCCTAGTTAGTGTTGTTTGGCTTATTGTATGACTTGGCCCCCTTCTAACCGATTGCTTCACCCTTCTCACTAAGTTCAAAGTAGTGATTGCTAATAGGGCAATGCTTTCTTGTGTATCAACACCAAAGTTGAATGCATTTTTATCCCCTATAAGCATGGAAAAGAGTCAAGTACATAAGTACACCATTTGTAGACCAATTAATAAGCTTCAAAAAAGAACAACTAACCTAACTTACTTCAACATTACATGAGATGTACATTAAAAGCTATAACTTTCTTAAACAAAATAAAATTAAACACAAAATAGGGACAAACATGGCAATCTAGACAAATCCAAATATTGCCCATTAGTTGCATCCCAAAAAATTGTTTTTAAATAACATTGTTTCTTAATAAAATGTTTCCAACTTGACAACTTTAGTTATAGCAGCCTAAAGAAATTGCAACCACATTTAGTGCAAAAAGCATTGTAATTAAAGTAGTCTCCTTGTTGTGTCAATAGAAAAAAAATTATGAATCAAGATCATTTAGCACAAACTTCATATTGTAGATTCTAATATTACCCTGATACTGGTTGGAGGCAATAGCTGTTAATGTTGGCATGAAACCTCCTTAGGTAACACTATTAGTGATGAGCTCACTTTGAACCCCTACACAAGAGCATCTTCATTTAGAATTAAGATGGTAGCACATTTAACATAGAAGAAAAAGTTATTCAATTTAGAATGAAGAGACAAGAAAAGTCATGAAGAAGATGTGGATATCAGTATGGCAGTTTACACTATATTTGTCTAAGTTGACACTATATAGATGTTATCTTAATATTAATTCAAACTTCCACCTACACCTTACGTATCATTCTAACCATTCTTGCTTCCATCTCCTTTAATAAAAACTCTTTCACTACTTGTTCTCAGCTAAGTTCCATTAAAAATAAAAAAAAGAGTTAAAAGAACAAATTCAACATTTTAACCATGGTAAAAGATAAAAAAAAAAAGTTTTATACATACATTAAAAAGTATCCATTGTGAATCCTTATCATAGTAAACTCCATAGCCACATGGTCCTTTTTTTTGTTTCTTTCCATGGTTCCCAGGTGTCAAGGCCACTATCCTTTGCCCTCTACTCTTACTAACCTAGGGAAAAATTAAAAGTCAATTCATATTTGAAAAGACAATAAAATTGAAAGCATGTCATGAATGGCATAACAATTTTATTATGACCCTTATATTAAAAAGATAGTAATACTTGCAATGTGGATCCGAAGGAGTCCTCCCCTTTGCATCTTCTTACATTATTGCCCTTTCCACCACATTTACTACATCTTTGCATCTCACCCTTTTTTGACATATTGCTTCCAACTGATTCAATTTCTTCCTTCTTACACTTTACTTAGCATCTAAGAGATGGATTGGGACTGATACGATCGAAGCTTTCCTAAAATAGCATACCTTCAACAAGCGGTATGTTATGTTCATAACTTGACATGAATGCAGCCTTCTTGTAGAAAAGATCAACATATAACTCAACATCTAACTTGAGGTAATGGATAGCAAATATGGCATATGGGCATAATATCCCCCTCAATTGCTAAAGTCTATAGGTGCATGTTCTCCCATTTACATATACTACGTATATGTCATCATTTTGCTCAATCTTAAACCCCTTATCACCAGTAAACTTGACCTTACAAAACCAACTTTGATACTACGCTTCTACTAATTTTTTTAGTGCTCAAGGTAAACAATCACATGCCTACTTCACTACAGATTCCCTTTGCCTCTGCATTCATTTCATCACATAAGTTTGGATATCTTCGAACATGGTAATGATGGATTTTCCCCTCAGCCCAAGAATCATTCCATTGAAAACCTCACATGAGTTATTTTCCATAACATCACAAAATGCATGAGTTTGAAAGTACGCTCTCACCCAATGTCTAAAACTACATCTTTCATTACAACATGGCTGACTAGAGAGTAAGCTTGCATTACTTCCATATTTCTATGAAAATCTACCATATTTGCACTTTTTACGCATGCCTAGAATAGCCTCTTCATCTTCTTTCATGAATGCGCCTTAATCCAATTTGTTTCCAAGTGTCGAGCACAAAACCGATATCATTATTCAAGAAGACCTTCTCAATAGCATCAATCAACCCTTACCATAATTGATACAACATTATGTACCATATTCTTAACATATGAAAAAAGGAAAATTAAATGTGAGCACGAACCTTGTGGTAATCACTAATGATAGTCCACCCTTCACCAATACCTCTTATTAC
Organism: Lumnitzera littorea; assembly: GCA_024138015.1. NCBI lineage: Eukaryota > Viridiplantae > Streptophyta > Magnoliopsida > Myrtales > Combretaceae > Lumnitzera > Lumnitzera littorea. Next base: position 69,100,067 of record JAMXBB010000008.1, read on the forward strand.
AAGATCTAACTTTAGCAACTTAAGAAACAAGGTCCAATTATCCTTATTCTCCACTAAAACCATTGCCCATGCAATTGGGAACATTCCATTATCTACATCCCTTCCAACTGTGCATAATAGTTGGCCTTTACACAACCTTGTAAGAAAGCAACCATCAACATCGATTGCATAGTGACAACTTGCTAAGAATCCTCTCCTATATGCATCGAAACAAATGCACATCCATTTAAACTCAGATTTTTCCTAATTCAAGGACAATCGTTGTATTGGTCTTTCTCAACTCTTCTATGTAGTCCCATAGCTTTTTGTACTCTATAGTCACACTCGAGCTACACCAATATTCTCTCTTGCATTCTTTGGCTTTTACTCAAACTTATATTCAACCTGAATCATCTCTTCACTAACTCCTTCAACTCCCCCTATCTAATTTTAGGTGATGATTCAATTGTTTCCCTAAACTCTTCTACCAACCACTTTGATGTGGCCCTTTTATTTGTGTACACTCGCTGGCACTCATGCCTTTCCTTATATACCTTCACATGAAACTCGCCTATTGATTTGTTTACCAATGCAATGATGTTCTAAGGATAACTTTTATCCTTACATTTAGCTCTAACGAATTTTTGGTTTTTCTTTTGGAACCACACTGCTCGTGGATTTAAGATAGAGTGTCAAACCACAGCATCCCTAAATTGTTGTATGTCATCAAAAACCATTGATACTAAAAACACATGGAATCTCCTAACTGCATTAAAATCGAGATGGTTATGGTGCTTTCTCTTTCTCCTGCAACCATGTTGACGAGCTTAATTTTTCGGTTTTCTATTATTTAAAATTAATTTCCCCATTTCCAATTAATACTAAACCCTAAACCATTTAATATTAACCATCGATTAAAGAAATCAAGAAATTCCAGTTTTTTTATTTATAAAAATTTTTGGAGTCATCACCCAACCGAAGTCAGGAAAAAGAAAAGAAACCATAATCAATTGGGTAGATTGATTACAATTTGGCTACCGTTCTTTGATTTCAATTTGAATGAATAACTAGAGGGTTCCAAGTTAGGAGGCTAACCTATTAAACCCTAATGGGTACTACTATCTATTTACCGAAATTAAGATTATTCTTCTAATTATAATATTAAAAAAATCAAAAGGAAAAAAAAAACTTAAGTTTAAACAGATTTTATTGTCGCCCCAAAAGTACTTACGTACCCGCTAACTGAGATCAAATGATCGTAGTTCTTTCCAAAAAATCTTTAATGTGTTGATTTATTTTAATTTTTGAAAACCGAACAAATTTACGTTACTACAAATCTAGTTTATTCAAATAAAATCTAAAAGGGTCCTAACTTCTTGAGTGTTTTTGTTTTATAAAAAATGCTCTAACAATCATATTTTTTAAAAAAGGGTCTTTTATTAATTTTTATTTAAAGAAAAACAACTTTCTATGTAATAAATCCTTAAATAAAACCAAATCTTAAAAAAAAAATGACCAATCATAATAATCCCTAAACTAATATATACAACTATCTACCAAAAATAAAATAATTCATATAATACACTTGTATAAGAATTAATGCTAAAACCCCTATGCCGACATATTCATATATTATATATTATATGTACTAATAGATAACATAAAACTCAAATTAACAATCCCTTATCTATATATCTTCATATCTATATCATTACCATTCAAATAAACCTTCACTTAAATCCATGCTAAAACTAATGCTGAAGAAGTTTCATAAACTATTATATATAAACTATTATATATAAACTATAGTAAACTACTTAAAGTTCTAACAACACTATAATATAATAATAAATAAAAAAAATCTCCTAATATATACATATCTTCTACATACTACATTATATGATAAAGGATCTAATATAATAATAAACTATAAAATAATAATAATAATAAAATAAAATAAATAAAGAAACCGAACCTTAGTTGTTGTTCGGTAGTGGCGACTTTAGATCGGTGAAGCGAGGCAAGGCTGATAATCAACAATGGTGGCGGTCGTCAGAGTTGAAGGCATGGCTGCAGTCACGAACTTACGTGCTGTGTTTGAGTGTGTAGAAGACGTGCAGTAATGTTTCGGTGTCTTGTTGTTAGGAAAGTAGCCATACGTGGATGGAGAGTATGTCGAAGGAGAGTTTGGTCTCTAGACTTGCTGTTGGGAGGCTATGGGCCTAATGAAGGACGGCGATTGGGTCATGGCTGTCGTTGGGTAGCTACTGATTGGGGTTGAGCGAATAGTGGCTACAAGCAAGAGTAGAGCTGCTGTTTGTGGGAGTCTACAACTGGAGTTGCTGTCCAAAGTTGGCGTAGTTGGACAATGCTATTGCTGCTGAGTGTAGTTAGTGATGAGAAGATGGGGATTGCAACTGACAAAGAGACTTTAGTTAATAGTAGGGCTGCTGATATTCAGCTGTTTTGATGTTTATTGACAATGGGGCGATGAATTAATGCTGATTGAGAGTGGTATTGAAAGAGGATGAAGAGTGGTTGGCTTTTACGGTGTTGGTGTAGGAATTCAATTTGGTTTGGCTAAGGATTGATTTTGTTGGACAGACGAGAGAGGATCCTTATTCTTTTGGAAGTTTTTGTATTTATAAAAGCTAAATAAGATCATATCAAATCATATCTATTGTATCTAATTAAATTACTAAACTAGATCCAAATTAATTCAAATCCAATTTAATTGATTTTAATTAGATATAAATCTCATTTATTCATCTCGCTTTTGTAAAAGATAGAAAAATAAAAGACATAGGTGCCTGGCGAAACTCAAACCCAAGACCTCAAATTAAATCCAATCCAAATACTTTAATACTTATCCGTTAGGCCGTTAACCTATGCCTTGACATTCAGTGCAATTAAATTGTATTTAAACCACGTGATTCTCTAAAATGATTATTCAAACTAAGCTAAAACTAAAACTATTTATTCCTAATATAAGTTACTTCCTAAAATCTACGGAATTTTTATAATTTTTCCTTTTCTTATTTTTTTGGTATTTTCATCATTTGTTAATTTTTATTATTTTTATATTTTATTAATTTTTAATTTTTTTTGTTTTTGATTATTATTTTTATTTTTGAATTAGGACCCTTTTTGTAAAAAATAAAAAATTAGGATTATAGAAAGGCAAAAATTAGATATCTACACATTTCATTCAACATCATTATTTTCACCATACTGTTCAGTTTCTAATTCCTCAGGTTCAACAAGATCATCATTTGTATTGGCATAGTCTATCAAATCATCACCAACATCTCCCCTACCTTAAAATCCCTTGCATCATCATCATGTCATACAATCAATGCTCCTACATTGTTTTTTGCAACACTTAAACCTTCATCACCTTTGTACTCCCCATCTACTTCGTCACTCTCACTCTAGTCTACATCAATACATTCAACTTCAGGGTCGTAGTAAATTTCATCATTTGTGACCACATCATTATCAAGCTGTCTTAATGCAGAAGTCACAACTTTCTTGGCTAGATAGTTATGCTTTACAAAAATTTCGTTAACTTCTCCATGCAAGTGATATACAAAGGTCTTAGGGGGGTTTGTAAAATATCCTTTCCACATCTACTTGATCTAAGCCACATCGTATGTCCTCCATAAAATCAGCAAATGATAGTTGCAAGCATTTATCATAGATTGTTTGCCATCTACGTATTTAGGTTTTATCCCATTAGTAATAAAAGATCCCCTATGGTTTACTGCAATAAAAACTTTACTTTCTGCCATCTTGACCTAAAACAAAATAAAAAAGGTCAGCTTATGTTTCATGTTTAGGTGATGAAATGAATAGCTACAACACTTGCACAATGAAAAGGAAATAGATAGCCTCTTAAAAGAAGTCCTAATCCCACATTCAAAAAGTAAAACATAAAGCTTATGAATGAAAGAGTAAACAAAATAATGAAGGAAACAAATAACCTATTCCATTGTCTTCTTCTATTTTTTATAATGACCTACCAATAGTCCTATTCATATATTGCAACACTAAAAAGCCCCATTAATATAATAAGCCAAATAACTTCAATATGCAATTTTATAATGCATCATTCGTCTTTAAAAGGACCAAATCCCTATGGATATAATTTAAAAAAGAGAGAACAATTACACTTTATGGAAGTTTGCTTACAGAGCATAGAAAAAAGTATGTAAAATCCTGATCCCACGTCAACACTTACAGTAAAAGCTAGCATCAGCCTTAAGGATATAATTTTTCTTTTCCTTTTTGTCTTCTAAAGATGGAATAACAATAACAATAGTGAAGACAATAGTAATAAGAGTAATAATATAAATCAAGGGGGTGCATGTTATATTTTCTAGCATCTCCATATAATCATTATAGTGAAATTTGTTCAAACCTACACAAACTTCATATTGCGAAATCAAAATCCAACATAGCAGTAGACATTTACATCAACATGTCCATTTGATGCACTACCATCCCATCTTCAATTTTCAAGCCTATGTTAGCAATAGCAAACAACAATTGACGCACCATCATCCCAATGCCCAAAACCTAAGCCTACATCTATTATTCAAAAATAAAATGTTCATTATACCATATTCCTATCATTCAAATAGGAAATCTACCCTAATATCCATCTCCTTCAAAGGACTGGTAGCAAATAAATATAAAATAGAGACATACGATTTCACTGATACAAAATAAAAATTGAGTCAAAATCAAGAAGGATGATCAACTTACTAGAGATTGTATTCGTCCTTCCGACTATAGAATCAATTAGGCTTCCAATCTAAGCTTCCTTACATTAGGGCTTGTGATGAAATTTGGGATTAGAATTTTTATTTATAGAGCTAAATGTTTAGTTCAAGCCTCTATTTCTTTTTTATAATGTTGCTTTTGTTTTTTACGAATGGATTACTTCTTAATTCAAGTTGGGTTTTTGCAATATCTATTGTTTATTTTATTTTATTTTAGCTTTCTACTCCATCTTATTCTAGTAATAGTCCACGTCTTAAGAAATTGGCAACTAATAGTCTATGTGTACATGTAATGGTCCAAGTAGCCTAAAATAAACATTATCATAACAATCCAATGTCGATTCCTTAGATGAACTTTTGTAAACATCATTCCCCTATTTGAACTAAACCCCAAACATAGATCCCCTCTAGTGTAATTTATCCAAAAAAATATTCCATTAACTGTTGGATAAAATAAAAGCTTTCTAGTAGGGAAAGACTAACTAATCTCAAAAGCTATAACACTCAATTTGATTATGAAATTGAAACAACAATAATTAAAAGAAAACAGACTTCAATAAAAATAAGTTTGTGGGCTATTTCCTAAGAATGCTATTGTTTTACATCATTAACTCAATGATTCAATATTTTTATTTTTTTCTAATCTCGCTAGTCTAGGAGGTTCAATATTTTTTGACAAACTTCCTTGTTGCCTCTCTATGATGGTTTTAGCTAACTAGCCCAACTAACTCCAAATTCCTAAGGGATGCTTTAGTATTCCTAAGTGCTACTTTTGTAGCCTGAAATCAAACATTTGAGTTTTGTATAAGCCTACTTAGCACTTCTAGAAATTAGGATTCTTATTCTGGGCTTGAGCATTCCTATTTTACTATTGCCACTAGCCTCCCTAAGAGAAATTCGGAAGATTTCCACATAGATATATTGATAACACACAAATAGTTTATGGTATTTCATAACTAATTAATTGAGCAGTACCTCGTAGACCACCTAAAAAGGAATATTCATTATTTCATCCATATCCTAACATAAGAAGTCTAACAAGCGCAATACTTGAAATGGCAATCCATAAAAAAACCCCAACAAGCTAAGAGAAACTTGGATGATTTCTCCATCTTGGAATATAAGTATTACTAAAAGGGTTATTTTGAGTTTTATTAGCAATAAAATTAGCATCTTCCACATCAATTGGTGTTTCTTCCTATATTACATTCACCGATATTATCAATCCTTCAATTTTCTTACTTAAATGTCCAACTTGAGCTATCAATGTAATTGTTAAATCCATTTCAAATTTTTCAGTCACCTTAACCTTAGCTCTCACATTATACCATTGCAAATTATTCATGGCCATGTTACCTATCAGCTTTTAGGCTTCATCTAGTGTTTTAGCACTCAAAGTGTCTCTAACTGTAGTATTGATCATTTGTCACATAAGATAATTGAGACTGTTATAAAAGGTCTGAATTTGCATCTGTAATGGTAACCTATGATGTGGGCAAGGCTTAAGCAACTCCTTAAATCTCTCTCAAGCATTTGATAACACGTAATTAGCATGCATATTCTAGAGCAATTTTGTGCAATTTTATATATTAATTTAGCTAAATTTATAGTGATTTAGCACTTAATTTGTTTAATTTTCATTTTGAGGAACTTCAGAAGCATTTGATGAACTTTCAAAGACTTTTGTCAAGTGTTAGAATATATTTAAGAAAAGCATTGATCAAGGACTTGGAGTAGAAGAATTTCAAGAGAAAAATAAAGTCCAGTACAAATTATGGGTAAGGACCATGACCATGATCTATGGCCGTATAGGCCTCATAATTTATTTTTATAGAGGCCTCATAATTTATTTTTATCAAATTTTGAAGATTTTAAACTAAGTATAATATTACACCCCATCTCCACAGCTATGTACCTTAGGCGTAGACATGCCATGATTTGTGAACCTTTTAATTTTGTTAAGTTTTCTTTATAAATCAAGATCCAACTCTTATAAATAGGTATCTAGGCCTAAGTTTATAAAGAAAGCACCTTCGAGTAGAGTTAATAAGGTAAAAGTTACAAGGATTCTTCTGTTTTTATTCTTTCTTGTTGTTATGTTTCTATTTTAGAATTTCTTAATAAATCGTTAATGAATCATATGTTCTATTGTAATTTTTATTATTTCTATTAATATTGAAATTCAATCTATGGTATTTACATATTGTGATCTAATTGTAGTGTTTTATTTTTTTTTAATTCAATATACCAGTGGTTGAATTATTGTTAAAGTCGATTATAAAGTTCGTGAGAGCATATAATATGATTGACTGGTACAATTAGACAAAATTAGCTAATTAAAACGTTTAGTAGTTCAATTTTTTCAAATTAGGCAACCTAATAAAGGGATTCAAGGATTTCATGTGAATTTGTAATACTTGATTCCATAAGCAAATCGGGTAGAGTGGTCTCAAGATTAAGAATTAGCTAGAGATACGAGTCCAGTTAGTTCATAATATGAATCTTTATAGTCCAAAATCGCAATTAAGATTGAATAAATCATTTAGAACTAGGTAGTAAATAACATAATGATTTACTTAGGAACATCTTATCTTCTTTATTCTAATTGCTCTTATTTTTTTGTTTTCCTTTTATGTTTATAATTTTATTATTTTTGTTATTGTAATCTTTATTTTACTATCTTTAATTATTCGATTACATCCTTTATTGTAAAGTTAGGTAATTGGAATATTTTACGGATAATATTGCAAATTAATTAGATATTACTCCCATACATGGTTCCTTGTAGGATCGACACTTGGACTCAAATTCGAATCTATACTATAAGTTAACTAGGTGCACTTACCTATACCATAAGCAACCCAATTTGTTTTATATAGTGTCTCTCCATCGATTTGGATGTAGGACAATATGTCTTTCCTAAACTTTGCTATCTTGGCAAGTGGAAAGTATTTCCTTAAAAAAATTTCAACCAAGTCTTCCTAAGTAGTGATTGATCCTTTAGGAAGTGGATTAAGCCAATGCTTAGCTTTGCCTCTAATCAAGAATAGAAATAACCTAAGTCTTACCACGATGTTTATGACTTTGTTAATTTGAAGGTGTTGCATATTTCTAGAAAGCTTAAGATATGATTGTTTAGATCCCCATCATCCAATCCGTTGAATTGAATGAACTGATACACCATCTATATTACATTTGGCTGGATCTAAAAATTTGTTGCCTACACTATTGGTCTAATGATGTTGGACTTAGCTCTAATTGTCTTGGGCTTAGCAAATTCCATTAGGGTTTTGTTTGCATCACCATTGTTCACTGCCATGTTTTCAATTTCTCCTTCTTCTTCTTAATCCTCTTCTAACTCTTCCTTAAGTCGAAGCAATGAACCTTGAATAATTAAATCCATGACCTTACGTACTCTCCTATGTAGGTAACAAGAAGTCCTTTCAATTTTCAGATCAAATTCAATAAGACTTTTACCACTATTCCTGGTCATAAATTGAAATAATCCAAAAGTTAAAAGCAAACCAATAAAGAAAATGCCAAAAGGAACTATAGGTAGGATGTAGTATGTTGCAAGTGTGTTAAAATAATTGGAAAAACTACGGTCTTACTTATAACCTAATTAGTTTCACTCAATTGGCTCCTTAATAATGGTACAAAAAACTTGATGCACTTGAGAAGATATTAGGTAAGTGCATATAGTCAAGTTATAATATAAACACAAATTTTGAGTCCAAGTTGTTAATCCCACAAGGAACCATAAATATTATTGAACCTTAAATTATTAGCAATTCTTTCCTACAATCCCTATTATTTAGCTTTACAATTAAGGTTATGATTGAATAAACAATAAACCAAAGAAAAATAATAAGAACAAATAAAGTAAAATTACAAAAATTAATTGAAAGTACAAGAATAACTAAAAATATACAAATAATTAAAATAATAGAATTAATTTAATTAAAGGGAACACATAATCCTAGTAAATCTTATGTTATTTACTACCTAGTTCTATGTAATTTTTCAACCTCAATTGCAATTTTAGACCATAGAGATTCCTAGTATAAACTAATCGAACTCGTGTCTATAATTAATTCTTAACATGAAGCATACTCTACCTAATTCGCTTTTGTAATAGAGTATCTCAAGATTACATTAGGACCTTGAATCCCTCTATTAAGTTGTTTTAATCCTGAGAAGCCAAAAAGTCGAACCTTAATAAGATTGATTACTTCTAATTGTATCAGCTAGTTATATTATAAGATCTTGCGAACTTTGTAGCAAACTCTCTCATTAATTCAATCACTAATAACATTGAATTAAAGAATAATACAATCTAATATAATTAAACCACAAAACACAAAATCATAGATTGATTAAAGAAAACATCAATAGTTGCATCAATAACTAGAGTTCAATTTTACTAAGAATAAATAAAATTATGACATAACAATTAAAAGAAGGAAGAAGGAATAAAAGAAGGACCAACACTTCTCCTCTACTCGTGCAATTGATACTTAAGGTCCTTTACTTCCTTATCAAGCTCATCATATTAACCCTTCATGGTGAGAAGCTCCTCGAAGGCCTCCTTATGTGTATTCTGTTCAATTGCCTAGAGGCCCTCCAATTTCTCTACCTCCATCTTGGCAAAGATTTTAGCCTTCTCAACAGCGATAGTTTGCATCCTGATGAGTTGTGGGCCTCCTTAACCCTTTGCAAGCACAAATAAAAGTGCAATAAGAAGTAAACTAAATGCTCCATAAAGATAGATCAGTACTTACCCTCCACATCTCAACTTCGGCCTCTTCAATGGCCATCAGGATGTACCCATTCATCTATAAAAACAAAAGTTAGCTTCACTATGCATGCAATTATACAAACATAAATAATGAGGCAAAAACCCAAACTTATGTCATACAACTTTGCAACGATCATCTCTACAATGCCACCCTAAACTTTCCTTAAGTCCTTCTACAAGATCATCTAATCTCGAGGGAGGATGATCCACTTCATTATGGCATATGATTTATGCCTATTGTAGACACCTAATTTTTGCCTCTTTGTAGTTCTAATTTTTATTTTTAGAAAAAGGGCCCTAATTCAAAAATAAAAAAACAAAAAAATTAATAAAAGATAAAAAGATAATAAAAATTAACAAATGATGAAAATACCAAAAAAATAAGAAAAGAAAAAAATTATTATAAAGAGTTTTGTAGATTTTTAGGAAGTAACTTATATTAGGAACAAATAGTTTTAGTTTTAGTTTTAGTTTTAGTTTAGTTAAAAAAATTTATTTTAGGGAATCGGATAGTTTAAATATAATTTAATTGAAATGAATATTAAGGTACAGGCCAACGGCCTAACAGATAAGTATCGAAGTATTTAGGTTAGATTTAATTCGAGGTCTTGGGTTCGAGTCTCAACAAGCACCTATGTCTTTATTTTTCTATCTTTGCAAAAGTGAGATGAAAATGGGTCATATCTAATTGAATCATATAAATTTAGTTAAATCATATTTGAATTCATTTGAATCTAATTTAATTACCGAATCAGATATAATTAGATATGATAAGATATGATATGGTTTAGACTCTATAAACACACACACGCAGTCAGAAAAACGACAATAGAAAAAAACAGGAGCCTAATCTCCAAGCACACGCTACTCATACACGTCCAAAGCAGCACATCAGTTCAATTAGCAACTTCGATGGCTCAGGCCATCCAAGACAATTTTGTTCGTAGCTCACTGCTCGTCCAAAGTAGCATACCACAATCGCCAACTCCAACATGCCGACTTCAACCGAAAACTGACGACCATAAACCCACTCCACCAATAGCAAGTCACTACCTCAGTCAGCAAACTCCATCTGCAAACCTAACGATCGACCAAACACCAGCGTCTAGTAACACACAATCCCCATTCACGAACACAACTCATACACTGCAAAATACACATGACACATGCTAGCAACCATCCATCCATCATCTAACAGTCATACACAGCCATACGAATGACAGCTAAATCCTCAAGGACGTTCGAACAACCGACACACTTAACTCCAATACCACCGACACCCAAACGCCTTACAATAAAATGCTCCATGCACTGCCCTGTCAGACTCCCTACTGTAAACGTGCATGTCTTCGATCACCAACACACCATCGCTACACACTGTATTCACTCATTGTAGCACTTAACCATCTACACATACACTTCACCGAAGCACTGCACTCCAACACCACAACAACAACTAACAGCGCTTCACTGCATGGCTATCGTCTGCACTAACCAACACACCCACGACATGTCCAAGCTTTGCTGCTCGATCTCTAGTCCATGTCTCCGCGATGATCGTACACAAACAACCCGCACGTCCTCGTCCAAACTGTTTTTTTTTTTTTTTTACATGCCTTGAACCCTGACGACTACCACGCATTGTTGATTATCAGTCGTACCTTGCTTCACCGATCCAAAGTCGCCACTACCGAACAACAACTAAGGTTCGGTTTCTTTATTTATTTTATTTTATTATTATTATTATTTTATAGTTTATTATTATATTAGATCCTTTATCATATAATGTAAGTATATAGAAGATATGTATATATTAGGAGATTTTTTTTATTTATTATTATATTATAGTGTTATTAGAATTTTAAGTAGTTTGCCATAGTTTATATATAATAGTTTATGAAACTTCTTTAGCATTAGTTTTAGCATGGATTTAAGTGAAGGTTTATTTGAATGGTAATGATATAGATATGAAGATATATAGATAAAGGATTGTTAATTTGGGTTTTATGTTATCTATTAGTACACATAATATATAATATATGAATATGTCGATATAGGGGTTTTAGTATTAGTTTTTATACAAGTGTATTATATGAATTATTTTATTTTTGCTAGATAGTTGTATATATTAGTTTAGGGATTATTATGATTGGTTATTTTTTTTTAGATTTGGTTTTATTTAAGGATTTGTTACATAGAAAGTTGTTTTTTTTTCTTTAAATAAAAAATTAATAAAAGACTTTTTTAAAAAAATATATATATAGTATTGTTAGAGCATTTTTTTTTTAAAATAACAACACTCAAGAGTTAGGACCCCTTTAAATTTTTTTTAAAATAAACCGAACAAACTAAAAACGTAAACTTGAGCAGTTTTTTTCAAAATTAAAATCAATCAACACACTAAAGATTTTTTTAGAAAACTACGATTGTCTAATCCCGGCTAGCGGGTACGTAGGCACATTCGGGGCGACAATAAAATATGTAGAAACTTAAGTTCTTTTTACTTTTGATTTTTATTTATTTATTTTAAATATTATAATTAGAAGAATAATCCTAATTTCGGTAAATAAATAGTAGTACCCGTTAAGGTTTAATAAGTTAACCTCCGAACTCGAAATACTCTAGTTTTTCATTCAAATTGAAATCAAAGACTGGTAGCCAAATCGTAATTAATTCACCCAATTGGTTACAATTTCTTTTCTTTTCCCGACTTCGGTCGAGTGGCGACTCCAAAAATTATTTTCAATAAAAACGGGAATTTTTTTAATTTATTTAGTCGAGGATTAATATTAAATGGATTAGGGTTTAGTATTAATCGAGAAATGATAAATTAATTTTAAATAAATGAAACCGAAAAATCAAGCTCGATAGTTCGGCGACTCCATTAGGGACCGCTAGAGGGCTAGCCACTAAAAATTGCCAAAAATAGGATTATTTTTCTTTAAAAAAAATAAAAAGATGAAATAAAAAAATAATAAAAAAGAACTTAGGTATGTTATTTTATGTATTTGTTTATTTTATTTATTTATTTTTACTAACATTTTTTGTTGTTGTAGTTTATTTAAGGGGATAATTTTAGGGGGTTTACTTTTATTTTTGTTTTTCTATATCATAAATGCATGGTAGATACAGTTAGAACCAGGCCATTTTAGGACATTAAGAGGGAGGCCATTATGTAAGTTTCAGATGTTGTAAGGCAACCACCTTCCGAGGTCGATCAAGCCACCCTACTCAAGTTCAGATGCGACCACAGAACCGTTGCTTTGAAAAAACGCAGTGGTTGCAGAACTTGAGGACCTTTAGAACCCACCCGTTGCATCACATGAAAACATTTTTTTCTTTAAAAAAAAAAATTACAAGAACCTATGATGTGGTAAACCTAAATGGATAAAGGCAGTTGTGAAGTTGTGATTGTAATTGTAATATTTCCTTGTAAATAATTTGTAAAATTTTAGGTAAGGGTTAGATTACGTTGTAATTTTAATTTTAATTTTAATTTTGATCAGTCATGGCTAAATCGAGTCAAGGGGCTTCCAAACAGATCCATGTCTACCCACCTCATTGGCCTTAAAAGATCTTCTTGATATGGTTCTAACTTTTTAGCTCAAATAAGTAAGAATTTATATGGAACAAGATTGGGCTCATCTTGCCCCAATAGAAGAGCCCTATAAATATTACTTTAGTTGTAGACCTTAGTACATCTATTAGGGCTCGAATCTATCACTTTTCATTTGGGCCCATATCAGTTGAGCCCAACCTTTGCAGAGTAAACAAATAAAAATAATAAAAACTAAAAAAAAAGAACCAAAACAAAAGAATCAAACTTGTAAAATAATAAATAGTTATCATTGTGCCTAGTATTCTACTAGCTAGAAATATTCATTCTTTTAGATAAATTGACTCCTTAGCCTTTTTCATTTGGAATAAATAAGATTTAGATATTTTCTTTGTTTAGTCTTTTATTCTTCAGAATTCCTCATTTGTAAATAAACCTTCAATAATGTTGTATAAGCTTGTATATAGAATTCTATGAAAGCAATCCTCCATAATCATCCATTCACAATTCCATCACTCGATCTTTGTAACACAAAAGCCCTAACTTTTCCTCTCTCTCTTTTAAAAAAAAAACAAAGAAAGAAAGAGAAAAGAAAGAAAAAAGAAGGAAAGGAAAGAAAAGAAAAAGAAAGAAATTTGCTAATGGTTACAAATCCTTATAGGGTTCGAGACAAACATAATTACTTGGCCCATTAAGGCAGATAACCTAAACAGACCCACTTAGCCCAAGAAAATAACCAACCAAACTTGAGCCCTAGCCTATCAAGATAGTTAAACAAACTTAAGGCTTGAGCCATCAAGTCCAACCATAAACTGAGTCAAGACACAAAGCCATGAAACATTATCTTAAGCTTGATCCCCAATACAAACAAAAAGGGCAATTCATTAGTCCCTTCTACTTCAAAGATTGTCAGTTCAGGCCCATTCGAACTCTAAAGAACCTAACCCAAAATCACATATGGAAGCTTAAGGGTGTTAAGACCTATAAGTCTGGGGCATGGGTCCTTTGGTCTTTGAAATTTCACAACTGCGGCATGTTCCAAGGAATTGGGGAGTAAGGTCTGTCATCACCTTAAAGGTCGATCCATCCCTATGTAGGGAATTGGTAACTCACTTTTAAAAAATTTTGAATGAAAAGAGGCGAGCTATATCCTATACACTAACCTTTAAACACTTTGAGAGATGAGAGATATCATGGTGAGGATATTTTGGACTCATTCCTTAAAGGAGGTCCATTTTGAATTTGATACGCAAACTGAAAAGAAGTTAGGCATTTATTCTCAAATCTCAAACACAATTATCCTTTGATAACCCCGTTAGACTGATCTGGAGTCCTTTCAAATGTAAACGCTGTCAAGACCTACCCTACAGTGGGGCAATTCGAAGGTTAGGGTCATTGATTAGGAGAAAAGGATAAAACTGATTTGTGTTTACCCCAGTAATAACAATTCAAGGATAATTTTTATTTTCGATAAATTATTCCCTTTGAAAAAGAGCTAACATTTTTCTAAATACCCCAAAGGCTACACATACCTTACCTAAGCCAATGCACTCTGAACCTATACCTATGGATTTAGAGCCTTGATTCATCTAGAGACAAAAAATTGACAAAAGAGATAGTTACTTTTGGTGAGAGAAAAGAAAGAAATGAAATGAAATGAAAAAAGAAAAAAAAAGAAAATGAAAAATCTAGGAAAAAGGAAAATGAAGAAATACCCAAATATTGGACTTGAGAAAATCCCCAATCAAAAAAGGCTTAAGTTGCTCAAAAAACACAAGGCCTTAAATTGCATTCCCAACCAAAAACACAAAACCTCATGTTCATTCAAAATCATGTTCTCAACCACAAACCAAAAACTCTATATTTAACTCAAAATCACACTCCAAATTACGAACATAAACCCTTTCTACCTACTCGATTCTCAAACACAAGACCTTCCCACCCACAACACTTCCCTACTCAAAGCTCTTCCAATTTTGAAGAATAATTTATCTAAGATAAAAATTATTTTTGAAACTGGGGTAAGCACACATCTAGTTCATTCCTAAGGGTTCTTAACTTGCACCCTCCAGGTTGGATGAAAGCACTTCTTTCAAAATAAGCCCTCTCAATTAACTTCTTTTGAAACCATTTGACCAAAAGCCCAATTTACAATACTAAACCTAAAAAGACCTAACAGATCGATCAGAGCGTATCACTTACAAACTAGATTATAATTTCTGGATTAATAATCAAGAGTGAAATCTAGACCGAGAGTGCATAAGGAAGTCCTCTTTAACTAGACTAATCGTAAGTTACCTTTTCCTTACGAAATGAATGTTTAAGGCCTATCCAAGAAGCTCATTGTCTAGGTTACAAACTAGGGTAGATATGAGATACCCTACATGATTATAGCATTTGCCTTTTAAATAGGAATTTATATCCATTAGCAAACTTTCAAGGAAAAAGAAGGAAAAAAGAAAACGAAAAGACATGAAAAGGAGAGAGAGAAAGTGGAGGCTTGTTACAAGTTTTTCCATTCATTTTCTAGTCCATTTCATCTATAGTAGCCAAATTTTCAATTCATGTTATAAACAATTTTCACCAAATTCCTCAATTGTAAATTTCTCAAATCAAGAGTTTTTTTTTTTTGAGTCGGCTATGTTCCTTGGTTTTACTTTCAACTGTCAATAGAGTTTAACCGAGTTCGAAGGGTGCTTGCCCTTTATCCGTTTTCTCAAGGATATAGCCAACTCATAAAGCACTATTCCTATCCATATCTTCTTTAGCGCTTCAGTCAACTTATGGAGCGCTATCTAGGTTCATATTTTCATTTAGGGATCTGGCCAGCTCATAGAACGTAGTCCCAATCTAAAGCTTCTTAAGCTTCTGGCTGACTCCTAAAACAATCCCAATTTATAATCTCCTAGGGAGCTAGCCAACTCATGAGAGTAGTCCTAATCTGGAGTTTCACAGGCTCCTAATCACCCAACTCATAGAATGTTGCCCAACTTATAATCTTTTAAGGATTTAGCAAGCTCATCGAACACTATCCCAGTTCAAGTTTTCATTCTTTAGGTCTTAGCCAGCTCAAAGGGCGCTTTGACTGCCTTGGTTAGTCAGCTCATCAAGGCACTACCAAGTTTCCTTCATATTTTAGGTCTTAGCCAGCTCAAAGGGCACTTTGACTGCCTTAGTTAGTCAGCTCATCAGGGCACTACCAAGTTTCCTTCATGTTTTAGGTCTTAGCCAGCTCAAAGGGCACTTTGACCGCCTTGGTTAGTCAACTCATTAGGGCACAACCAAGTTTTCTTCATTTTTTAGGTCTTAGTCAGCTCAAAGGGTGCTTTGACCCCCTTAGTTAGTCAGCTCATTAGGGTACGACCAAGTTTCTTCATTTTTTAGGTCTTAACTAACTCAAAGGGCGCTTTGATCACCTTGGTTAGTCAGCTCATTAGGGCACTACCAAGTTTTCCTCATTTTTAAGTCATAGCAAGCTCAAAGGTCGCTTTAACCGCCTTGGTTAGTCAGCCCATCAGAGCACTACCAAGTTTCCTTCATGTTTTAGGTCTTAGCCAGCTCAAAGGGCACTTTAACCGCCTTGGTTAGTCAACTCATCAGGGCACGGCCAAGTTCTCATTATTCTTTTTAGGGATTTTTGTCAACTCACAAAGGCGTTACCCCTCGCTATTTTAACCCACGTTTCTTAAGATAGAGTCGTCCTAAGGCAAAAATGGTGTCTTTTTTGTTTTTGTAGCAAAGTTTTGTTCAAACTTCACCATAAAGAGAGGCAGCTGTAGATACCTAATTTTTGCCCCTCTGTAGTTAT
Organism: Lumnitzera littorea; assembly: GCA_024138015.1. Classification (NCBI taxonomy): domain Eukaryota; kingdom Viridiplantae; phylum Streptophyta; class Magnoliopsida; order Myrtales; family Combretaceae; genus Lumnitzera; species Lumnitzera littorea. The sequence continues at coordinate 69,116,992 of JAMXBB010000008.1, forward strand.
AGTTTTTATTTTTAGAAAAAGGGTCCTAATTCAAAAATAAAAAAAAAAACAAAAAAATTAATAAAAGATAAAAAGATAATAAAAATTAACAAATGATGAAAATACCAAAAAAAAACAAGAAAAGAAAAAAATTATTATAAAGAGTTTTGTAGATTTTTAGGAAGTAACTTATATTAGGAACAAACAGTTTTAGTTTTAGTTTAGTTAAAAAATTTTATTTTAGAGAATCAGATAGTTTAAATATAATTTAATTGAACTGAATGTCAAGGCATAGGCCAACGGCCTAACAGATAAGTATCGAAGTATTTGGGTTGGATTTAATTCGGGGTCTTGGGTTCGAGTCTTAGCAAGCACCTATGTCTTTATTTTTCTATCTCTGCAGAAGTGAGATGAAAATGGGTTATATCTAATTGAATCATATAAATTTAGTTAAATCAGATTTGAATTCATTTGAATTCATTTGAATCTAGTTTAATTACCGAATCAGATATAATTAGATATGATATGGTTTAGACTTTATAAACAAACACACGCAGTCAAAAAAATGACAATAGAAAAAAACAGGAGCCTAATCTCTAAACATACGCTGCCTATATACGTCCAAAGCAGCATATCAGTCTAATTAGCAACTTCGATGGCTCAAACCATCCACAACAATTTCGTCCGTACGTTCACTACTCATCCAGAGCAGCATTCCATAATCGCCAACTCCAACATGCCGACTTCAGCCTACAACTGATGACTACAAACCCACTCCACCAACAGCAAGTCACTACCTCAGTCAGCAAACTCCATCTACAAACCTAACGACAGACCAAACACCAGCATCTAGTAACACACGATCCCCATTTACGGACGCAACTCATACACTGCAAAACACACACGACACATGCCAGGAACCATCCATCCATCATCCAACAGTCACGTACGGCCATACGAATGACAGCTAAATCCCTAGGGACGTCCGAACAGCCAACGCACTTGACTCCAATACCACCGACACCCAAACGCCCTACACTGAAATGCTCCATGCACTGCCCTGTCAGACTCCCTACTGCAAACGTACATGTCTCCGATCACTAACACACCATTGTTGCATACCATCTTCACTCACTGTAGCACTTAACCATCCATGCACACACTTCACCGAAGCACTGCACTCCAACGCCACAACAACAACTAACAGCGCTTCACTGCATGGCTATCGTCTACATTGACAAACACACCCACGACATGTCCAAGCTTCACTGCTCCATCTCCAGTCCATGTCTCCACGATGATCATACATAGACAGCCCGCACGTCCTCGTCCAAACTGTTTTTTTTTGTTTTTTTTTTTACACGCCTTGAACCCTGACGACTGCCACGCATTGTTGATTATCAATCGTACCTCGCTTCACCAATCCAAAGTCGTTACTACCGAACAACAACTAAGGTTCGGTTTCTTTATTTATTTTATTTTATTATTATTATTATTTTATAGTTTATTATTATATTAGATCCTTTATCATATAATGTAAGTATATAGAAGATATGTATATATTAGGAGGTTTTTTTATTTATTATTATATTATAGTGTTATTAGAATTTTAAGTAGTTTGCCATAGTTTATATATAATAGTTTATGAAACTTCTTTAGCATTAGTTTTAGCATGGATTTAAGTGAAGGTTTATTTGAATGGTAATGATATAGATATGAAGATATATAGATAAGGGATTGTTAATTTGGGTTTTATGTTATCTATTAGTACATATAATATATAATATATGAATATATCGGCATAGGGGTTTTAGTATTAGTTTTTATACAAGTGTATTATATGAATTATTTTATTTTTGCTAGATAGTTGTATATATTAGTTTAGGGATTATTATGATTGGTTATTTTTTTTTTTAGATTTGGTTTTATTTAAGGATTTGTTACATAGAAAGTTGTTTTTTCTTTCTTTAAATAAAAAATTAATAAAAGACTTTTTTATAAAAAAAAAATATAGTATTATTAGAGCATTTTTTTTTTAAATAACAACACTTAAGAGTTAGGATCCCTTTAGATTTTTTTTTAAAATAAACCAAATAAACTAAAAACGTAAACTCGGGCAGTTTTTTTCAAAATTAAAATCAACCAACACACTAAAAATTTTTTGAGAGAACTACAATCGTCTGATCCCAGCTAGCGGGTACGTAGGCACCTTCGAGGCAACGATAAAATATGTAGAAACTTAAGTTCTTTTTTCTTTTGATTTTTATTTATTTATTTTAAATATTATAATTAGAAGAATAATCCTAATTTCGGTAAATAGATAATGGTACATGTTAGGGTTTAATAGGTTAGCTCCCAAACTTGAAATACTCTGGTTTTTCATTCAAATTGAAATCAAAGACCGATAGCCAAATCGTAATTAATCCACCCAATTGGTTACGGTTTCTTTTCTTTTCCCGACTTCGGTCGAGTGGCGACTCCGAAAATTATTTTCAATAAAAACCGAAATTTCTCAATTTCTTTAGTCGAGGATTGATATTAAATAGGTTAAGGTTTAGTATTAATCGAGAAATGAGAAATTAATTTTAAATAAATGAAGCCGAAAAATCAAGCTCGACACCTATCCCAATAGTAGAGTTAGATGTAAGGATCCTCCTATCCCATAGGGTAATGAAGTGATAGATATCCTCCTACCTCAGCACAAAATCAGCATTGGAGATTTTAAAGGCTTGAGCTTGCTAGACCTCGGCAGGAGCAAGAGGAGGGGCATCGTTATCCTCCACGTTAAGGGTATCACTAAAGGAGTTGAAGGTCTTTGATTTCTTGGAAATAGGGGCCTCCTTAGCCTCCTTTCCCCCTTTTCTCTTCATCACACCGAATGGAGCATCAACTAACAATTTTGAAGGTTCGGCTAGAGGATTTGGCTCTAAAGCCTCAGATTGTAGCTCCTAGACATTCCCCTTTAGAGCTACCTATGAAGGCTTTCTTAAAGGTATCGATTTGGTCTTGCTCAACACAACCTTCTTCCTCTCAACAGGCTTGGGAGGAGTCCTCTGCCTGGCAATAGCCTTAACAATATAGTTATCCATCTTCTTCTTCTTAGCCTTAGCTTAGGCCAAGAGTTTCTTTGGGTCAATTTCTTTAGCACCCATTTCTGCAATATACCGTGCACTAGGTATAAAGGGAAAAATTCACAAACCGTACCCATCTAAGCTCGAAGAATGAAGGTATTAAGGAAAAAATTCATAAACCGTACCCAATTAAGCTCGAAGAATGAAGTCCCCTTACGAAGTCTTGGATTAGCATCAATTTCACTAGCTCAACTTAGCACATCAGAGAAACTAAGTGATACCTTCTTCTCTTTTGGAGGAGATATGCTCATCCCTTTCAGATTGATTGATTTTTACCCTAATGTTCCAAAAGAAAATTTTCTTTCATTAAGTTTATATCATCTAAGCAGCTTGCTCATCATTGGGAAGAAGCTAGAGGTCATAGATAAGAGTAGGTTGCAACCATCTACTCCAAAAATCCAACCCATTCCCAAACCTTATGGAAACAAACTTTTCATGCCGAACATAGATCTTAAAATATAAATCAACAAAAAACTTTCTCTTGTATCAAGCAGCAGCATTAAACCACCCATCACTCCACTACTTTATAATGAAAAAATACCTGAACAACTTTACCATACACCTAAATTCTAGCTTTTTTCACAAATTATTTCAAAAGCTATCAAAATCCTATAAGTATTTAGTGAGAATACACGGCATGAAAATAATTGAAAAATGCCTTTTGGAAGTTAGAGAATGGTAATCATAGATCAAACTCAAAAATACTTCAAATAAACTTGAAATTCATTTTCAAAAAGGAAACAAACCCCCTCGTCTACCATGGGTTTTATCAAATTCCATTCTTCTAGGAGTTTAGATAGAAAAGGCTGATACCTTAAAACTAAGTATTTATCAACATCACTTTAGACTCCATTTGAAGACCACTTATCATATAGAATATCATCATACAAATAGACAGTTTGCTTATTACCTTCCTCTTCATCAAAATACACATCTCTTAAAAGAGCATCAATCTGAGCAAGCTTATCATACCTATCAATTGCACTACTACAACTTGAAGCTGAGCCACTTTGACCATTAGTTGATGTTGATGCCATTGTCTCATTTGGGGGGGTGTTGTAGGAGAGAAGGGAGGGCCTCAAAGGAAGGAGAACTAAGTGTTCTAGTTCTTGCCATGCCTTAGTTTCTAAGGAGTTTGTGAAATGCAGATTTGAGTTTGAAAAAAACAGGAGATTTACAAAGTGTTCGACTAAGTAAAAGTTTGCTAAAGTTATGAAAATGTGAAAGGGAAAAGAAAGAGAAAGATTTAGGCTTTTATGAACATGATAAATGGTGGTTTTCAAGAAAATAAACGTGATTTGATTTAGATTAGGCTTGATTAAGGACACATGTAACTCATGGTGATCTAACAGCTATTATCTTGCTAACAATTACAGTACATGCAAAGGAAATGATTACAGACAAGATAGCTGTTATGCGTATTTTAAGGAGAGAGAAAATAAAAGGCCATGACCCTTTACTTAGAAGTTTAGCTTCCCTAAAAAATGGTTCGGCATTAGTGCATGACACTTAAATAGATGAAGTAGTTTACCAAAGTCCGACAGTTAAGCTTTTCTAAAGTATGGCATAAGCTCGACCACTATTCAACCACTTGCTTGCTCATCTAATATGGAAATTTAGGTAAGTACTACTCCCATACTCAACATAACAACCATTGAAGTCAAGGGGCAATTGTTGATTGTGGATTTTCATCCCTTTAGTCAAATGCTTGGCTCTTACCATAGCGAGCTACTCTTCCACTTGTTAAAGTTTCTATAACTCAATACCTATTCCCCAATCAGAATTATTGAAGGCCTAATCCATGAAGGTTTAAATATTCAAATGTTAACATGAACTGTTTAATGGTTATATAGACAACAATTGTTTAACCACCCATTTCTCCCTATAATTTTCACATATCTAGATTCAAAAGATGTCACATGTCATTGGCAATTCAATTGTCATTTGCTACTATTATCAAATAAAGGCCTATAAATATAGGAACATGACCACTATAAGAACTCCCTATACACTCTAAACACTTGACTTCATACTTTTACATACTTTTTCTTAAACACTTTATTAACTTAAGCATTAGAGTAGCTATGCCAAACTAACCCTAACACCCCAAAGCCTAACTCTTGTATTTTCACAGATCAAGAACACCAATTCAGATCTTAGCAACAACTTTGCATTGCCATCAATGACATACACTTTTTCTTATATTTGTCCATTTTCTTGATCAAAACCTGAAATTCATACTTGATATATCCTAGCTTCTTGCATTCGTAGTAGACTAACTCTTTCTTTTATTTGACTTTCTTCTCTTCACTCTCGTTGAATCCCTTTCCTACATCGCTCTTATTTTTGTTAAATGTAAACCTTTTTGAGTTATAAGTTTTCTTACCTCTCTTTTTGTGTAAGCAATTCAAAAGCCTTGCTAACATTTACATGTCTTCTTCTTCATCCTTAGATGACTCATCACTTTCTAAATAAATTTCTACATCCTTGGCTTTGAAGGCTATGGATTTCTTCTTTGGATCTTCTAACACACTTTCTACCTTAAGAAAATCAACTTCATAAGCCATTAATTTGTTGCGCAATTAGCTTAAAGTTAGCTTTTTTATGTCATACACTTCCTCGATAGCAATCTTCTTATCATTCCACCCCTTAGGAAGGATACTAAGCATGTTTCTAACAAGATCTACATCACAAATTCTCTTCCTAAGAGAAGAAAACTCATTAATTATAGTAGTAAAATGACCAAAAGAATCTTTAATCTCTTCACTAGGAAGGATATGAAATGTTTCATATTATTGCATCAATGAATTAATCCTTGTCTCCTTAATGGTATCCATCCCTTCATAAGTTTGAACTAGTGTGTCATAGATCTCCTTAACTGTACCACAAGAAGAGATTAGATAGAAATCATAAGAATAGTAGTTAGAAGGAGATTCTTAGCTCTTGAGTTTAGTGCAGCTTTAGCTATTTCATCTAATGAAAGAGGAGATGATGAGACTTTTACATCTTCATTTGCTATGATCTACCAAGTTTGATAGTCATTAGTTTTTACATGCGTCTCCATCCTGAATTTCTAATAAGGAAAGTTAGTACCGTCAAAGAAAGGAGCCTTGATAGGTTGAACTGTCAATGAACTACTGCTTTCTCCCATTGATCTTAAACTCTATATGATATTAGAGCAAGGCTCTAATACAAACTATAAGTCCCATGTAAGATATCAAGATAGGGGAAGGGAGTGAATTGATATCTTTATTAAAAATTGAAACTTTTTTGAATTAAGAAAGACCCATCTTAATAACTTAGTATGGTGTGAGTAGCCATTAATTGATTGTTAATTTATGGTACGAGAATAAGAATGGAAATGATATTGCAACAAGAATAAATAGAGATGAGGGAAGAGAAAATCCGGTAAATGATTTAAAGAGCTTCAACTTTTTACCTACTGTTCTCTTATAACTCTACTACTAAGCATCTGGCCTTCCTCGCTAATGCTATTCCACTAGTCCAAATTCAATATTCAAATGAGAAAACTTGAGGTTGTAATAGGTATTAGTTACTCTTTATCTCTTTAGCTTCTCCCTAAGCTATACATAGGCTACAGAGATCTCCCTACACCTTACTATCACTCAAATACAATCACTCGAAATTATTACAACAAAATAAGGAAATACAATGCAAATGTCTTGTCTAAAAATTTAATACGAATATAAAAACAATATAATGAAAGTCCATTTTGTGCAATTTCTAACTAAGTTTTTGATTCCTTGTTTTTGTATACGAGTTAAAGCAAAATGCTCTAATTAGTATGTATCTTTATTGTGATGATTTGTTACTCAAAATATATGTGTTATTCTTTACAAACAAACAATTTAGAAATAGCTAGTTCATTCTCTTTCTTGAAAATCTTCCTTAATCTATCTTGTTCTACTATAAATTTTGAATAATAAACTGTTCAAAATATTCCTTTCATGAGTAAAGCTTATCTAGCACTACTATTGAAAAATATCTTCTTTTAAATTTAAACTAAGATAATCTTAGAAGATATAACCTTATCCAATTTTCAAAAATGCACAAAATATTTTCTCTAAATTGAATTTGAAAATCATACTTGATATTCTTCCTTTATTTCCTTCAAAATATCAATAACTTAGCAAAATCCTTATGCTTGAACTTCTGTAGTTCAAGTCTTGTTTTGATTTGAACTATATATAAAAAACTATAATTCCTTCATATTAGCTTCAAAAACAATCACTCTACATGCTTCTACATCTTTTTACTTCTTGAATATTAAAATAGCAGAAGACTTGTAATAAATCAACACAAAGTAATATAAACTTATGAGTAGGATCTTCAATAAACTGGATATATGTTCTCTTAAAAAATTTCCATGGACTTAAACCAACTTAAGTGGAATGAAATTGAGCATATTTCCCTAATATACTTAATACAGTAGAGTTAGGTCTTCTTTTGTATTTGTCCAACTTAAATAACATGTTTCTAATATTGAACGGGTGATCTGCAGCTTAAGAATTCTACTCTTATTACTTTCTACCAGGATTTTGATTATTATCTCCAACTATTCTACATAGTTCATATATCATACTTTCTGACTTAGTTTCTAACCTACATTATGACTTCTGTTTTTTAACAATTTTGCCTAATTCAACTATCTTACTTCCCAACTCTGTTTCTAGCTAACATTCTGACCTAGTCAATGACTTTAAAAAAACTTAAAATTTTGGCTATTTTTATGGTAGATTTTAGGTCTTTTATTTTTGTTTCCTAATTCTATCTTTTCTTTTATTATTTTTTTTAATATGATTTGATTGAATATATTTAATGATAAAAGCTTATTAAATTGATTGTCGTAAGCCACTTAAGAGGTTTATGAGTCAATTTTTAATGGAAGTTAGTGGAGTTAAAATAAGGACTTACCTAGTCCAACTTCAAAATTCCAATGAGGGAAAAAAAGAGAAAAATAGTTGGTGATTTGTTAAAATCTAATTTCATACTTTTAATTAAAAGTCATTTTTATATGTCATATTTTAAAAAACTGCTTCCAATAAGAAAATTATGTGAAATTGATTTGTTTGTATTTATGTTGCTAGACTTTAGACACATACTTGTATGCTTTTCAATTGCTAATTATCTTAACATTGTTTCGTGATTCAACACTTTTCATGTACATAATGTATATATAATTGTATATATAAAGATAATATATTTTATCTTATTCATGACTCTTTAAGTTGCAATATGCTTTTAGTCTTTGTCCAAATCTAACAAGAATTTAAATGGGTTAGGTTGAGTCATCATGCTTCACTATTAAGTCTAAAATTGTCATTTAGCTCCACTTATTTGAAAAAACATTCATTGAGTAATACTCACCTATTTACCAGACTAGCCTATGGGTTGAATAAGCAACCTGTCATGATCACTTATAGCCGTGGTGTGTAATTTTTCCAAATTTATTTGACTATTATTAAAATATATATTTTTATTTAATAACATTTTAATATTAGCATAATATAATTTTAGTTAGATATTGGTTAAGATTCCTTTCATGAAATAAGTCAAGGATAAATCATTTATGCGTGCAAGGAGTGCAATGCAACATGTATTCAAACTAATTCTTGATCTCTTAAATTATAGTTGATAAGAATTAAAATTATTGAAAATTAGGTTTTATAGGATTGTAATTCAATATTCATAATACAAAAGTTAAATTACTTTCCTATAAAATACATCTTCCACTAATCTTATCATATTTCTAAAAGATCTTCATAGTTGCATAAATATTGGAAAGAAGTTTCTTATTCTACTATATGCTATTGCCAATTTAACTTTATATTATACATACCTTCTCTAGTGGACTTTATAATTATGCATTAAGCTACATATGGAAATACATACGGGTTTGGCTAAGGGACCTCCCGATTATTTGGTAGCTGTTGTAAAACTAGGTATAATACTTTATGAAATGGGTGGACAATGGGAATTGAACTCGCATCTTCTCCTTGGTAAAGAGAAATTTTACCATTCGACTATATCCACATCTACCACTCGACTATCTCTCCAAAAGATAGTTTCTCATTTATTTTACTAGATCTTACCTATTCACGAACATCATGTAGGGACCAATTCGATTCATTTAATCTAAAAATTTATGAGCCAATTTATCTAAGACTATATCTTGGTACTAGTCCATAACAATCAAAAATGAATTGTGAGCATATTAATGAAGCAACAATCAGTGCCATAAAGAAGCAATCACAGATTAGAAAGTTGCCAAAAGTAGAACCCTGAATTTCTTTTAGAGAATCTCCTGATTTTTTTAGAGCAACTAGAAAGAGGTTTTTTCTAAAGAAAACAGTTTCTAAATTAACTGTAAAAATATTAAGTCTCATAAAAGAAATCTAGAAATATTATAGATGTATTTAAGGAAAATTGACTTTAAAGTGACTATTTATATACCCAATTTTGAATCGTCCTTATTAGCCTTTTTTTTTCATGAATTTCATTTTTTTTCTTCCTTTTATTTTTCATTATCCCACATAAAGTTAAACATAGCAACCATTGATAATCACTTCTTTGCTTCAAAGAGTGATTGTAGTGAATAAATCACTCCATGATCATCAAGCACATTCAATCAACTTCCTTTGATACACTCCCTAAGCTTAATATGTCTATTCTTTTATAGTTGAAGAGGCTTTTAATGCTAAGTGATTGATGTCAACCGATATTTGTCATCTCATATATTTATTTTATTTACATTGTGAGTCGCCAGGTTGCAATTCAAATCAATTCTCTTAACATTTATTAGCTAACATTGACTAAAAAATTTACTATATTCTAAATTCTTAGAGTATAGATTGTAAAGTTTTGTTTGTTAATTTACTTGTTTATTGTATTTTATCTTTATTATTCGTATAACAACATTGAGTAAGAGTTGCATATTTATAAGGTTTTGATGTATAGAAACTTCATGCTTATGTTTACCAAAAATAAGAATTATTGATTTGTTGGGTTTTTTTAGCAATGTTATTTTGTTCGAAACTTGTGGTTTTTGGTACTTTGAGGTAAACAAAATTTGACAAGGCAATATTGTCCATTCCAATATCAAGTTACTATTCATCTTTTTTCTATCACAAATTTGGTGGTTATACTAATCCCTTTTTTGCCAGTGTTGGAAGAACTAATGTGAAAGAAAGAATATACTTCAATTATACTTTCTAGATAATATGAATTTTAGTTTGTTCGTGACTCTTTAGACTTTCATGACTTATTGCGAGTATCCAGTAAAGAAATGAATGTTACCTCTATACATAGGATTCTATTATACCTTCCATCTAAATAGTAAAAGGATGTAACTCAATGATGTTAATGAGAGAAAAGAACTTGCTTATTTTGTTGTTTTATTTAGAAAAGCAGTTGAGGCTAATTTCTTGGTGGTTAGGAAGCCGTCATAAGCAAGTGTAGCATAAAGAAGAAACGATAAGTATAGAAGACTATGTGGTAAGAAAAGTAAGAAATAGCTTTTTATTCATCCAATTTTTAGAATTTGTGAGCTAATAAGTATAATTGTTGATATCCTAATTTTTTTAGTCTACGTTGTTAAGTTTTTTATTAGTTAGTGGATTAAATTTGGCCAACTTTTGTTGTCATGGTTTTGCCTAAATATACTGTGTACAACTTTAAAATTTGACAATTGTGAGGTTTTTTTTTTTTTAATATAATTTTACTATTACTTTCATGTTTATGTGTTGCTTTATGGTTAAGCTTAAACTTCCTTGTTTGATGTTGCTAAATGATTAGTAATGTCTACATTATTAAGGTTTCTTAATTAGTAAATATAACTTTTGGACCATATTTTTTATTAGAGTTTTGGACAACATAAGAAATTCTAAATATAGATTTTACTTTTAAATTATGTGAAAATTTATGAGTTTTCAATTGAATATTCATTGATGCTTTTTACGACTTTGCATTTTCTTTTTCTTTGTCACTTTAAATATTTTTAGGCTTTTTTTTTTTATTTAGGTGTTTACAGAGAAATTGTTATTTATAATACTGTTGAAATAGGTTTTGTTTTCTTTCTTATTACACCATTACTTTGATGTACATTATGCTAAAATTGTATCATGGATGATTGAGACAGTAAAACTAAGTGGTTGCTTTGAGAAAAGAAAAACTTTTAAAGATCATTACTGATATGATAATCACCAACAATAATAGCATCGTGATAAATATGTAATATTAATATCAATTTTTGCAGATGTTGAGATGCTTTAGCCCTCCTTTTAACATAATAAACTTTATCAATATAATTATTATTTAGGATTTAGATCATACATTCTTAACTTGAAAGGGTATAATTGTTGGAAGCATTAACACTTCAAAAAAGCTATGGAGAAAACGAAACAAGGTACATGTGGAATCAAAATTGTTTAAATGGATAAAATCAAAATACCTTAAAAGTAATTTGATATTTGTCAATTTATTGTAATTAATAAAAAAAAAGTTTGTTTCTATTAGATGCACTTTGGGGCCTAATAAAATCAAAATTACATTTATTTATATTGTTAGTTAACAATTAATAAGGCTTGCCTAATAAAATCGAAATTACATTTATTTGTATAGTTAGCTAATAATTAATAAGGCTAGTAATTAGTTAGCATCTCTATCTACAAATACAAATATCATAGTTGTACATTCAAGAAAAGCTAATGAAATTCATTCATCTTTCTATTGATTTTCTTTGCCATTTTCTTTGGTAAAACACTTTTCTTTGCATTTTTGATATAATAACGAGAAAACCCATCTTATATAGCTAACATATTAAGTTTAGATTACGATATCAACAAATCTATTTCATTTGTCTACTTTAACTCTTCAAGCAACTTGTTAATAAATAAAATGTTCTTAAGGGAAAAAGGAAGGAAATAAAAAGCATAATTCTTGTAAAGGGTTAAAATGATTTTAATATTTAAAGCATGAAAGTACTCATGATTTTGCATAACATAATGCAAAATATAGAGATCCAATCCTAGTAAGCTATTAGGGGTTTTAAGTATGAGAGTACCTGGTTTATTTCTAAAAACCAATTTAGTTAGATAATGGTTGTACTTAGATAAAATAGATGTTATATTTATGAAAGATAACTTAGTTTGGTTAAGGTTAAACATTAGTTTGATTTGTCCAATAAGATTTGTCCATCAACCAACACTTGGATAAATAAAGATTTGAATATTAAAAATATTGCATAAAACGTTATTTTCCTAAAGTAGGAGTTATAAAATAATTATTGTATTTTGATAAAATATAAGTTATACTTTACATAATAGAAGTTGTCCCTAAGTAAGATACTAATTGTTTTTAAAGACAACATTTAGTTTGGTTATAAATAGATACTAATTGTTTAATAAAATAAAACTTATACTGTAAATAAATTAAGAATAATATTTATGTAAATATGGTTTCAAAGATTTATATAAAAATTTTACCTTTGTAAAATAAAGGTTGTACTTCATAAAATACTTTTCCACTAAAATAAAAGTTACATAATAAGGGTTACATTTTTAAACAAAATAGAAATTACACTTTAGTATAAGAAGAGTTATTGAGTTAAACTATAATTGTAGAAGTTAGTTTCTTAAGTTTAATTCTATAAAGTCCATTTGTGAAGCCTAATTACTTAGATCTATAATTTAAGCCTAATAGGCCATAAACTAGTTTATTTTCTAAGTACAACTTATTAAGCTAGTAGAGCCATTTAGTTTTATGACTAAATCAACCTACTAAATTAATTAAGTAATTAGTCTAACGTTACTTATTATTCCTTAATATTAATTTTGTTAATTATTTATCTTCATTGAATAAATGTCTCGACTTAATATAATTTCATTGATTTAATGGGTAGTAAACTAATAGAAGGAAATTGAATTAGTTTAGAAATGAATAAGATAGATTCATCCTCAAGGGATTTCAACCTTAAACTAATTATTTTTAATTATTCAATTAGTTAAATGATATAAGTAAAATTGGTTCATGGGTGAACCAATAAGGATTAATTTTTATTGTTGTTGTTAACTATGATTTTAACATTAACTATTATTATTATCATAAATTATAAACTTGTTACCATAAACATGTCTTTACATCTACAACTCTTCATGTAAATCAAACTAGTTTTATAAAGCAACTGGATCCAAAACTTTAATTTGATATCAAGAGTTTGTTATTTATAATTTGAAGATTTGGTTAATCAAAGTCTCATACAACTTTCAATGCATTTGAATATGTAAAAACCTCAAAGTCTCATAGAAAAGTAAGTTTTAAATTATTTTAAGCCATCAAATTAGATCAAGCTAGTCAAGAACATGTTGAATGTTCATGAAGAAAATTTGAATGTAGGATGACCATTTAAATGAATTTTCAAAAAATTAATAAAGTATAAACAACTTAACTCAAGAATAACTTGAATTTAAGGAATCAAATTATACCATATCATGAACATAGTTGAATTTAAATAAATTTTTAGAAAATTAATAAACATCTTAACTCAAGAACAACTTGAATTTAAGGCATTAAATTGTACCATATCATGAACATAGTTGAAATCTAATTGAACTGCATCAAGGAAAACTTAAATCAACATAACATCATTCAATAACAACATGCCAACACTCAAATCTTCCAAACAAAATTTCCAAAATCAAATTAAACATGAACATACTAAACTTACCCAATTCATCATCCAAACAAATTTAAACTTTTCTAAATTAAAGCCAAACTTTTACATCAAATTACCATTAGTACACTATATTGGCAACGAAGTACCTAGTTACAACCTGTTGGTTATGGTAACAATATGGAATTACCCAATTCATGTCTAAGCTTGATTAATCTTAATTTCAAATGTTATATCAATATCCTAAACAAACAAATATTGCAAACACCATAAATTTTGGACAACAATTAAGTGGAGCATAAGCCCTCATTAAACATTCCTCAAGATCAACCAACTTAAGTATTGAACTAATTATATATTATGAATACACCAATTAACTTACTGGTCATGATTGAGCATGAAAACTCTAAAACTTAATAACGATCCCTAACTTACTAAAATCCTAAACCTTAAAACATAGTGAAAACTCCTAAACATATTGAAACCCTAAAATGAAGGATTGACAACCTTAATACTAAAGAGAATACTTAAAACCCCAAATCGAAAGCCCTAAACCTAATGGAGCTCAAATTAAACTCGAAAAACCTATAAACTATCTTATAACAAGCTTGATAAATAGAATAATCAAGAGCTAACTTCAAACTTGATCACTTAAATAAATTGATCAAGTCTGGATAATTCAAAATATAGGAGTTGAGGTGCCACACATATTTAGCTAGGGGTCGGCCAACATCCCCATTCCTTTCCTTCTCATTTTCATTTTTTAAACTTAGTCAAACACCAAGATATAATCACTAGTTATACCATTTATGGAAAAAAAGTCATTAGTCACTTTTTTACAAACCCAAAAATAGGAATTGAGGAGACTTAGATAAGCTACCCCTATCCACTCCTAGCCGCTGGTTTAAGAGTCCTTAAGGAGGCCATTACTTCACCTTTCTCTTCTAAGAAGACAAATAAATGACTTGCATTGGAAGCCTTAAAGAACCAGCTACTTCCATGTACCATTGCCTCATTTCAATCACCTAATGACAAGCCAAAAAGAGGACTCCTATCAAGCCCCCCACCAACCATTTAAGTTTCCTTCATTTCACCTCATTCAACACTTAAACTTCAAGAGTAAAAACACCCCCCAACCACCCTCACCAACTGCTGGACCAAGCCCCAACTACATGCCTAATCTTCTTCCTCATTTCCATCATTGAATCCTCCAAATCCCCTGCACATACACCACCCAAGTTTAGTCTATCTTAAGAAGAACTAAGTCTTCTTCACTCCATAAGCTTCATAGTTCAAAAAAGGTTTAAGAGGCCAAAGGAGTAACAAAAGTCAAAGGCTAGGGCAAGGATAAGGGAGCTCATTGTTAGGATGCCACATACCTTTACCAAGAAAAGTAAGGTCCTTTTCACTTCCTTACAACCTTAAGACATCCATGGATAGATTTTGTCCTTTCCTTTCTTGTAATATTTCCTAATGATTTAAAAGTCTTTTATGCTAAGTAAGTAGTAACTTTCTTAAAGTTATCTTGTAGTATAGTAAGTTTTAGTAGATACATTCATGTTATTTAGCAATGAGTAGATGTGTACTTAGAAACAATGTAGGAAAGTTTTGTAACTTGTGAGAAATATTGAAACAAAGCCAAGAACCTTTTCTTCATATGCCGGACGTGAACCACAAAGTACGCCCAAGGATGTTTCCTCAACTTAATGAAAGATATCTAAGCATTAAAATGCACCTAAATAACTATATGATAGGTATATGTGATAATACCCAAGACAAAAAGGTGACCAAAGCCTTAAGAAAGCTCCTTAAAACCTATGGCCAAGGAATATATAAACTAATCTTACATGTTTTCCTTAATAAAATAACAAACAAGAAGCAATGACAAGGGAAACACAAATGTTTAGCACCTTAAGTTAGTGTTTAGGTAAAAACTCAAAGAAAATAAGTCTAGGGTAGACCTTAAGAACCCCAAACCTAACTAACTAGATCTAGAAATAAAGAAAAAGTAAGGATGAAACCTTGATTTGTCAAGTTTTAAGCCCAAACATACAAGTTTGATATAGACAATGAGCCTTAGGAAGCTTAAATGGGCTAAAAACTTAAAAAGAGCCCAAAACCTACAACTAGGTTAGAGAAAACCCCATGGCCAATACGTATAGAAGTAATGAAAGACCCAAAAGAGGCCTACTATAGGTTCCCTAAGCCTACTAAAGTGTCTAGTAGGTCGATCATAAGAACTAAGCACTTTTATGGCTCAAAAGCCTATTAAAAAACTTAGGGATCAAGAGATAGAGTTGAAGCCAAAAAGAATGAATAAGAAACCAACCATATATGAGTAATGAGGCCCAAATAATAGTCTAAGGCCCAAAGTGAACCAAAGACCTGATAATGCAAAATGAGCCAAAAGAAAACATACATAGGAGAAGCGCTATTATTCTGACCAGCATAAAAAAATGCGGGCCCTACCTCTCAAATCTAACTACACCACATGATAGTATACTTAAAAATGATAAAAGTCAACTACAAGATAAATCGGGTTTAAAATGAGAAAGTTATTCGTGATTGAAGAATTTAGCCTAACTTAGAAAAATATGAGGATAAGTAATAAAACTAAGGGAATAACTTTAGTAAGTTCATTAGGATGAAGCCATAAAGTAACATATTCTTATTTTTCCTTGTTTATTTGATTAGGAGGCACCAATTTTGAGGATAGTTTGTCGCCAAAGTATTAAGACTAGCAACTATAGCCGAGTGAGTAACTCTCAATGACTCCATGTTTGGTTTTGGTTATAGTTAGCGGCATTAAATATCTTATTTATGATAATTGGTTGCATATGGGGTTAGGATATGCATGTGTGATGTTACTTAGTTGTCAACGGCTTGATGATGTTATAAGAACTAGAAGTGCTTAAATGATAGATATTATAGGATTAGTGGTTGTGAGTGATGATTGTTTGATTGCTTAAATAAATGAACCTAATACCCATTTGGCTAATAATTAAAATGGATTATGCATGGTACGACATTGAATTGTACGTATACCAAATGCCACCTTATGTAGAAGGTAAGAAGGGGTTCATAGGAGCAAGAGCTTCTAAAGGGATTATATTAAGCATATGATGATGCCATATTTATTGAGTCCCTATCTTAGCCTACAAGCTTACTAAGTGCCAAGAGATGCTAATAGTATGGCTAAGAGTCGTGTCTCGTGACTTCCACTTAAGGTATGTAACATAGGCTATGGAGGCTACCATGCCACTATACATGAAATTTTCTATTTTGAAAAAGTTTATATTATTTGTCATAGTGAAACATATATATATATATATATATATATATAACTATGTATAAGTGTATTCGTGGCACACTGGTGCTAGATTACAAACACAAGTATTAGAACCCAATTGATGGTTTATGTCAATTAATAATCTCTAACCCTAACTATAGAGAGAGTAACTATAGAGAGAGTAACTATAAGTTGCATGTGGTTCTTAGACTACTGTATGTATTTGTATGGCATGTTGCTTATTGCATACATTTATATGCTTGTTAATTATATTTCATAAAAGGCATAGTTGGAGGGATTAGCTCACTAAGCGTAAAATTACACCCCCTTAGATTTCTTTTGTTATAGGGAAACCTCTTTGTCAAGCCAAGTTGCCAGATGTCTAAAGTTAGTCGTAAGCTTAAGAGAGTCCATGGGAAGGATAGCACAAAAGAGTAGACTATTAGGAAAGATAGCTAGTATTTTACATTTCTAAGAGACTTGTATATTATAACCATCTATAGCTCATTAGACTACTTGATTTACCTTCTTTCTATTTTGGAGACGTAATGTACCGTAGACTAAATTATGTTTATGAATTCAAGTAAATGGTAATATTAACTATCTTGTTATGATATCACTCATCCGAATGACTTGAAGTAACCAGAAGTGGAAGCAGCCTTATACGTTACATAAAAGGGTGATGATTAACAAGGAGATTAATCTTCAACCTTTATGCCATGTATAGCGATCTACCACAACCAAAGTACTGGTCGAGTTGTGTCAAATATCAATCTAACACTCAATTATATATGTGATTCAATACTTAAGTCATCAAATACATGTTAAAGGCCCAAGAATGCTTCCAATATATCCAATCTACAAATTTAAGCATCAATTTGACAAATCCAATTCATTCTACATCTTCAAATGACACTATTAAAATCATTAATCACTTAAACCATGAATCAAACGTCACCTTCATCCATATAGTCATATTGTGCAACATATACAACACAATTACATATTTATCTATCATCAAACATTAATATCATCAATCTATCTCTAAATCTAACAATTAAATTCAAATTAAAAAAGATTAAGACCACTTACCTAGCTCAAGAATTACTCCTTAGACTTCACAATACCTACTGACCTACTTAGATCCACTAACACCACGACTAGCACTTGATTTATCTTGAAAAAAAGAGTAAACACCTAATTACTATATTAAAACAATAGATCAAAGCATGCTATAACTCATATCTTAAATTAATTACTAAATCATGAAAGCAAATTGAAATTTGATCTTTACCCTACACAAACCCACATGCTACTAATAAGAAGTCCTCCTTGAATCTTTACAACTCCTAACTAGATTCACAAACCAATAATTATATTAATTACTTAGCTACATAAAATAAAATTAAGTTTAATTTAATTAGAGATTAGATTGCCTACCCCTAACACTTGGAGATGTGCTTCTTAATCTTCATATCACATTGGTTTTGATTCAGTTCTAAAATAAACCATGTTGAGCCTAAAAATTTCGGATTCTTATTTTCCTTAACTCAATCTATATTAAACCCTTTTGCTAATTCGATATGGAACTTTGACTAGAAATTAAAGAAAACATAGTTTTTTGCTTTTTGAAAAACTTGGAGTCTCCACCAAGTAAAATCAGGAAAAGGTAGTTAAATGAGAACTGGTTAGGTAGATCCATTCTAATTTAATCACTAGTCTGTGTTTTGAAAAAATTTTTTAAAAAGATTTCAAGAAACCAAGTTTCTTAAGTTTAAGGGTTATTCTATTAAACCCTTACAAATACTACTTTAACTTTTGGAGATTAGCTTTATTTTTCAAAATAACCCTTTTTAATATATTATAAATTTAAAATAAATAAAAATTAATTTATTTAAAAAAAATAAGCTTATATACAAAAAGAGAAAATAAAAAATTTCCTTATTTTGTCGCCCCGTAGGTACCTACGTATTCTCTAGTAGGGATCAAACTTTCTATAGTTTGTTTTTTGAAAAACATTAGTAAGTTGGTTCTTTTTAATTTTTGAAAACTAATCGAGTTTCAGTTTATTTATTTAGTTATTTTACTAAAAAATCTAGAAAAAGGGTCCTAAATCAAAGTTTTCTTTTTTTTTTTTTAAATTTCTAAAAGAGAGCCAGAGTTTAGAAAAAAAAAAGTTCCTTATTTTTTTATTTTTGGAAAAAAAAATTTTTGTAAATGGTAAAAATCATTCTACTTTATTTATTATTCACTATTATTATCATTATTATTTTTTCTTTTTCATTTTTTTGACTTTTCTTTTAACAATATATCACTAAGAAAAAAAAAAGAAAAAACAACCTTAAACCAAGCAAACTAGTTAAGATGTGGGTTAAGTCACTATTAAGTCAAGGTTGAATCTCTGGATTCGAGTTGGTTTAAGCATAAAAATCCAAGTCATAATTTGGAGAAGAGAGCAATGCCTCAGCTAACTTCCTCTAATGGCTTTCAAGGTGATTCTCAAAGGGGTAAAAGCACTTTTATGAGAAATTTATTAAGGAAAGTAGGTTTAGTGGAAGTATCTCAAAGTTTTGTGGTGGTTTGACGATTTTTTTAAAGTTGGGTTATAGTTCATACAAACAATGGCGCCTGACAGTTGAGAGAGGGTCGTCGAATTGGATCTGAGCGGTGTAGATACGTAGTCAAGCATAAGGTTGTTGGTTGAGAGAGGGTTGTTAGTGATCATCGAGGTATGGCTATTGTCGAGTGGGAGTGTAGATGAGAGGGGGAGTGTCAATAATGGGCTATTGTGAGTGGTTTCGGTTGTTTAAGTTGAACAAGGATGGGGGTAACCATTGTTTGCTGCTAGTTGGTGTAGACGGGTGTGTAGTAATGTTATGATGAAGGTCGGTCGAAGTTAGGGCTTGCTGTTTATTGCCGATTGTGGTTGTTGTAGTGTATTACATAACATGGGTCAAGGACAGAGATGGTGAGGGGACTATGCGGTGATGATAGAGTTGAGGTTGTGACTGTATGTTTGGTGCAATAAGGTTGGTTGAAGTCATACGTAGATGGGTATTAAATTAGGGTAGCCGATAGAGGATAGGTTTGGTTCTTACAATGGCTGTACTATTATTGCTGTCATGATCATAAAGGAATTGAGATTGGGTTGAAGGTAAGGAGGAGAGTGAATGTAGGGGAGCAACCATGCTCGGTGGATGTTGTTGTAAGTGGAGCTATTGGTCAAGAGTAGAGTATGTAGTCAATAGGTATCAGCTTAGTGGAGTTGTGACAGTGGATGGGGCATGACTATTTAGTTAAGTAGGATGGACGGTATAAAGTAGACAATGGGTGAGGATTGTTGGGGTTGAACAGTCAATATTGTTGCAAGTTGCAATAAGGGTGTTTATGTGGTGTTAGAGAAGAAGGTTGAAGAAGAATATTGGGGCTGTTGTTAGTTTAGGTATATCGCTGTAGTGAATTGTAACAAAGGTGGCCACACGAACAAGAAAAGGGTTAAGGTCTGAGAATGATCGGTCATAGGTGGTCATAGGTGATGACTAAGTTCCAAGCAAGGTAAGGTGTATGTGTGAGGGGCGGTTGTGTATGGGAGTTGATGTATATTGCTAACTAAGAGGGTATAGTCAATGAACGAATGTAAAGGGGGTTGTACTAGGTGTGTAGTTGGGCGTAGCAATTGGGAGTAAGTAGGTTCGAGTGGACTATAGGATCCCTTCTTATACAACCATCAACCAAATCTTTACGTTAGATTTAGATAAGCTCAACTTAGATTAAATCTTTTATCTTCTCAGATTTTATAACATCACCATTAGATTCATTAATCTTTTTGTTACTTTCTTAGAAAATTTGGGAGGAAGGAGACAATAGTCATGTATAGAGCATGTGACCTAACAAAAAATTAAAAAAAAAAAAGGCGTTCAAAAGCGCTTATCTTAGGTATCGAACCCCTATCTTCTTAAGGCTACACATACCCAAGCTTATGCCTCATGCTAACTCAACTAAGTTTTTTTCTTATTTAAATATTGCAACCCAAATTTAGTTGACTTCTTCTCATCATGCCTACCTTTAATTTAGGCTTTCTATCCTAAACTCAACTTAATGCAAATTGATTCTAATTAACCATAACCCTTTAAAATAGCCTAAAACATACATGCTAAATATATTCTATCACCAACTTCAAATTTAATAAACATAGAGCCTTATTAATTAATCCCATTAAAATATTTTAAATTGAATAAAAATCCATTTAAATATTTTACTATGATATTTTTCCAATGAAGCTCAAAAATTTTGAAGACTCTAAATTTATTAAATCGCATATATACTTTTGACCATTGTCTAATCCAACTCTAAACAACTAACTAACTCAACTCATATACCTTTGACACTTTGTATTTTTCAATTTTTTTATATTTTTCTGAATTAAGACCCTTTTCTTAAGATTATAGGGGGCAAAAATGAGGTGTTTACAACCCAAAAATTGATAAGTCAATCAATAAGTCAAATAGGATTATTCAAAGATCAATTAAGGAAGGAATTCCAAGTTTTAAGGTAAATTTTTCCAAAAACAACCATCATGCCTCTACACTCAATTTTCAAAGGAAAAGTCAAAAATTGATTTAATAATATTTTGGAGTATATTAAGGCCTAACTAAGTTTGAAATCTAATAAACAAACCTAAAACCTTAATTGGAGTATTAGTGAATTATGAATGAAATGTTGGGAAAATGAAGAAATGGCACGTCTCAATATTCGCATTTTCACTTTTAGGCTTAAGAAAGCTTCCGACACCCCTTTATAAGTCCCTCTAATGCCGTGACCATAAACCTTAGCCCCTATGTCCTTGAATTTTGCTCTCAAAGGTAAACATACTAAAAACCTTCTTCAACCTTGACCTTTTTATTAAACCCTAAGACTATCTTGAATGGTCTACTAACTTAATTTAATACTTGTGATTAACATAGTCCTAAAGATCAAAGAGCTTCATAGTGTAAGTAAGGGGGGCTAGGCATGAGCTTTATGGAAGAAAGTAAGAAAAATCTAAGTTCTTGAAGATTTTAGTAGCTTAGTTATTTAGTCTCAAATAATTGGTGCTAATAAACATTTTTATATTAGAATTTTACTTAATAAGTTGAATTAAAAATCCTCAGAGAATTGAGATAATGGTAGTCAACTTGTTTTGAGAACTTAGAGTGATTTTTCAAAAGAGTTGAGATCATGAATCCTTTAGCCCGTTCACTTCATTGAATTAAATAAGGAGAAAATGGAACTGAAATTCCTAAGGAATGGAATAATAGTGTAATATCTATTACTTTGTTTAGTTGGATTAAAAAGTAACTTAAAAATAGATATGCAATAAAACTTTAATAACTAAACTACCCTCGGTCCATCCGCTTCTTTAACTAATAGATAGTAACGGTAATGGCAATTATAGTAGCGGTAATAGTGATGGTGATAACAGTTAGTGGTGAAGCAACAATGGCAATAGTGGTCGTGGCGAAGGTTAGTGGCAATAACGGTGACGGTGTTCAGCGGTAGTGATGGTAGCAACAACAAAGGTTATAGCAAATGAAAAAAGGGAGCAAATAGATCCTTTTTACTTAGAGTTGCGATTCTTAACTTTCCTCAAGGAATCTCAATTCCTAATTTTTAAGAATTAGGATTCCTTAATAATTATAGTGTGAGGAAATAAATGTTGTAATAGAGGGGGACTAAAGAATAAGAAGGGACTAGAATTGGAATCCCCCTAAGTGAACGTACCCTAAGTGCTTTAAGGAGATTTAGGTTCTAAATGACTATGTAGTTCTTTTAAGTAATTTGATGTATCGATTGACATTTTGATTAAAATAAATAAACTTTTAATGCTCTTATTAATGACTATAGACATTCTATTTTTACCCTATGTAATGTTCGATTTTTTTTTTTAAGCAAAAAGGGTCTTAAAAAATTTTTAAAAGAGAGAAAAATACAAAAAAAAAATTAGAAAAAGTACAAAAATAGAAAAATATTTTAAAAATTGAAAATTTTAAAAAATAAAAAAAAAGTTAGGATAAATAAGAGTCTAAGACCAATTTTAGGGTCTTTACATCAATTAAAGAGGGTCATGTCATTTTTATGGTTGAATAAAGTCATAATGCACATACGTGATCTAACAATTCTAAAGTATTTTTGAGAATATTAAGTTTTTTCTAAAAATTTAATATTCAAACTATGGTTGATTTTAAATATTTTTAATTCACAAAAATGAAATTAATTTGAGTCTATTATGGCTTCAAACAATGTCTTGATTGGACTCAAATTGGTTGATTTACGAAAAAATCAACTGCACAATGAATGAATTGGAGCTCGTAAACCATTTAATTAAATTTGAAAACTAATTCCAATTTATGTGTACTAAACTTACTAAGGAAAGTTTTACTTATTTATTTTTTTAGGGTCAAACCATAGTTTAGTTGTTAAATAAAATTTAATTACAATGAATAGCAAAGAACAAAGTCGGTTGAGCACCTAAGGAGTATGCTATTATCTAGAAGGTCGTTAGTTCAAATCTATCCAAGCACATCAAGTGTGTGTGTCTTTCTACCTATTTTCAAATGAAAGCATCACGTATCGCTTTCCTAATGGCCGCCTACATTGACCGTTGACCCACCATTATTGTCTTCTCTAAAAGCTTAAAATTTACAGATATGAAGGAATAAAAGCCCCATACAACTAGCCTTCTTTTTTACCTTATTTAACTCATTTTTTTGGCCAATTCTTCTCAAATAAAATGCAAGGATTATTAAAAGATATAGCCTACTTTGAATCAAGACCAAAAAACCATCCAAATACACACATTTGCTAGATCAAATCAAAGCTTAAAGTTAGAAAAAAATAAAAAACGCATCATTTACAACTTTCAAATTCAAGTTGCCACAAAAAGAATTGAAGCTTGTAATTAGTATAGGAAGCACGTTTATTCATTCCCGCATACATTCTAGCTCTTCATATAAATTATTTCCTCATAAACTTGGAATATTTGAAGCATATCAATCCTTGCACACTAAGCACAAATCTACCATTAATGGCATCCTTGTTTCATGCTCTTAAACTATAAATAGGTCCTCTTAGAGCTCATTCCATCATTGATTTTCATTTAAAACCACTCATATGAGCTTCTACACTCACTTTCTCACTCTAGCCTAACCCTATTCTCTCTTTAAAATGCTCTACATTGTGTTCTTTCAAACAACACGAACACCACTAAAAGCTTCCTCATTTTTGAAAGCACTAGAAATTACCCTTCATTTGTGCCAAACCGCCACCAATCGAGCACACCTACCTTCCTCTCTCATCTCCTCCCTGCTACTTTGCATCACCACCAAAACAACCACTACAACTCGAGGCATTTGTGATAAATGCATTTTCACTAATACAAAGCTCATAAAAGTATGAATCCCTACTAAAAAATCACCCTAGAATCATTTATATGACGTCCTTGCAACCAAAGCCTCCTTCTCCAGTAGGCGACCCATTTGCTAAGCTCTACCCAACCCGAACCCAACCACAAACCCAAACTCATTGCCTAATTTGCAAATCCCACTTATGCCTGGTCTGTTCCTTCTTTTCTATTTTGCTTTTTCCTTTTTTTAATTCTTTCTTTTTTATTATGTTGCTACTTAATATGCATGTATATAAAAAGAAAAAGGGAAAAAGAGGTTCTTGTTCTTTTTAATAAATAAAAATTTTTATCTTTATCTTATGTCCTTCTTATACTTTGAAAAAAAAAAAGGATTTTATTCTTCATTAGACTATTTTGTATTTTACATAAAGAAATGAATGATGATGAATAAGCAACAAGAAGAAAGATATATATATTACACAAAAAAAAATTCATTTTTCCAAAAATAAGAGAAATAAACTTTCTTTTCAAAACTAGGATCCCCTTTAGAATTTTTCAAGAATATGAGGATGTGAAAATTAGGACCCTTTCCATTTTAGAACTTTTTCTTAAATAAAAATAAAATGGATGAAAATATAAACTCGATTGTTTTTCTAAAATTAAAATGAATCAATACACTTAAGTTATATAAAAAGAAATGAACTATGGAAAGTTTGATCTCTACTAAAGAGTATGTAAGCACCTACGAGACAACTTAAAATAGAAAAACTTTTTTTTATTGATTTTCCCTTTTGTAAATAAATTTTATTTATTATTTTTCTTCTTTATTGTGTAAGTAGAATTAATCCTATCTATTTATAAATTTAGAATTATTCTTTCGTACTAGAAGTGGCATTTTAAAAAGATAAATTTAAATTCAAAAAGTTAAATCAGTACTTGTTTAAGGTTGAATAGATTAGCTCTCAAACTCAAAGTCTCTAGTAAATAATTTTGACTTTCAAAATTATTTACTTATTGTTATAATTCATTTCATGTAAATATACTTTGTTTTAATTGTTAAGGTTCACTTTTTACATGCATCATACTTGGAATATTGAGGAGATAATTACATTAAGGATGCAAGGTAAATATAGTTAGACCTAAGCCGTCTTAAGAGCCTAGGAGGGGGGCTATTGTATAAGTTTCAGACATTATGGGGTAATCACCTTCTGAAGCCAATAAAGTTACTTCACTTAAGCTTTGATATGACTAATGAACCATTTTCTCAAAAATACGTAAGGTCACAGATCTTAAGGATCTTTATAATACACCCTTTTTCTTGAATCCTTGGACAAATGGATAAGTAGTGATGTGGCATACCACTAACCAAAGGTCATGTCTCTATTAGACTTCTTCTATATCGTAAAAATGTTGTAATATATTTTCCTTGTACTACCCATGTAAATTTTTTGTACTTTAATTGTAAAATTGTGATTTCCCTATACTCTTTGTTTCCTTATACATTTCTTTTTGTAAATATAGAATTTCCTTGTATATTGTATTTCTATGCAACAATTCTACTCCCATGTAAAATAGTTGTTGTAATAGCGAAATTCTAATAAAGTTATAACCTTAAATTTTTCAAATTGTCACATTACTAATTTATCACTAGGCCTTTACATATGTATTTGCATGCCATGTTTTCCATTATTTTTTAGTCCTTACATCTTTTTAGGACCCCTATTATTTTCTTTGGTTGTTACCCTTATAAATAAATCCCATTTCAATCATACTTTCAAATTAAAAAAAAAAAAACATAGAATTACAAATTATTTCTTTTCTCTAAACACTTTGTCAAATAATTAGTTTTCCAAATAAGTATTCTAATAAATAAAAAAAAGGGAAAATTACAAAAAAAATCCTTAATGTTTCACATTTTTATGAATCAGCCCTTAGCATTTCATTTAGTCTATTTTACTCCCCAACCTTTTCAAGTTATATCAAATAAGTCTTTCCGTTAAACTCTATTAAATTTTTCGTTATTGTGGACACATGTCAACATATAATTAGTCTACGTAAATATTAAAAAGTTCTTAACGTTTACCTATATATACGAATCAGTCCTTAACCTTTTCATTTAATCCATTTTAGTCCTCAAAGTGTTCACAATAACGGAAAAACTAATGGAGGAACTTTTTTGTAAATTTCTTAAAACGTGGAAGACTAAAATTGACTAAATGAAAAGTTAAAAATTAATTCATATATATAAGTAAACGTTAAGTATTTTTTTATACTTTTCTCATAAAAAAAAAGTTTGTTCCATTATCCTATGTAACTCTTATTGACTTCCTATAAAATAGTCCTCTTTATTTGTAAAGTAAACTAAAAAACATTTTTTTTAATGTAAATAATTTTATATTCCTTTTGAAGCTTTCTTAGGTTTGTATAAAAAAGCTACGTTATAGTCTTGTCACTACAGTCTTTAGAATTTTTGTGTCTCTATAGCTCAATCCCAAATTTATCTCCTCTTGTTAATTATCTCAATTAATTTTAACTTTATAACTTAGTGACTTCTTCATCCTTTTCTCTTCCCTTTAAAATAATCTATAAATCTTAGAATTTCATTTTCCTTAGTAAAATAATTATCTCTTTTCTCTCAATTTTGGAAAAAATATTTCTCCATAAGTTGTTAATATTTACCATTCCACTTATCAATAATCAAATGTAAAATAGTATCCTTCCTTTTTCCTTCTTTTGGGTAGTCACTTGTACAATCTTAGAAATTTTCATTAGTTTGTAAATAGTTTTTGTCTTCATTTCAAAATAATCATTAGGAATTTTTAGTAAATTCTCTTACCCTTTTTTTCTCGTAAAATAATCACGTTGACAGTTATTTCCTTTGGTAAATTAACTTCTTCTTTCTTAAAGGAATGAGTATCCTAGATTATACTTATTGTAGGCAACCCTTTAAGTACCTACAAGTTGAAGTATTCTTCTTCAGTTGTCCTATCTAGTCTTCTTTAGGCTCCCTTTCATTTCGAAATGTTTTCCACACTAAAGGTGATCTTCTTACCCTTCACGTAAATAAACATCATCCTTGTATTTCTACTACTCCATTTCTCTGTAAAATCATTTGTAAAATCAGGTATCTCACAAAGCTTTCCTTTTATAAAATCATACTACTTATAGGCAGCTTTTTAAACATCTATAAGTTGTAAGTTTTTTTTCTTTAGTTATTTCCCACTCAAAGTTTGTATCTGGGGAACGTTGTCCATATAAATAAAACTTACTATTGTCTCTCCTGGTTTAAGCAATTATCCATTCACCTTCCTCTCTTTCAAATTGAAAAATTTTCAAAATATTAAAAATAAATGAAGCATGAAAAAAAAAAAAAGAGAAAATTTAGAGAGTTGCTAACATGGATGAATTCTTATGAGGAATTCTTGAAAGTAATAGCCAACTAAAGAAACGACAACATCAACACTAAGGACAACAATAATAATGTCAACCCCAAAATCATTGGTCCCACTAAGCTAAGGTTTCATTCTTTGGAGCAAACTATGAGCAAAATCATAGATAAATTGACTTCCCTTGCTGATAGCATTGCTTTACTTAGAGCCACATCACCATCAAACAAAGAGCACTATAGGGCCCACTGTAGAAAAAATGTTGAGAATTTACCCTTGGAGACAAAAGAGAACCATCCAAAGGTTAATCTAACTTTTGAGTTTTTTGAATCAAAAGGGGTCTATCCGAAAGTCAACTCAACTTTTAAGCTCAACACATACTCATTCCCAATCAATACAAAGTTAGTTAACTTTAGGGCCAACCAGGACAATTTAAAAGAATTGAAAAGGAAGTTGACCTAACAGATCACCGAGAAAATGAAGGCACTCGAAGGTTATGATGGATTTGAGCAAGCTAGGATTACTAACCTTTCTACATTTGATGTCAAGGCTTACATAGAAAAATTTGAAGTACCAGAGTTTGAGAAGTATGATAGGATTGAATGCCCAAAGTTACACACTAGATTATATGTTCGCAAGATGGGTAAATATGTTTAAAATGATCAACTCATGATACAAACTTTTGAAGAATCTCTAACAAGGTTTGCATTAACATGGTATGCCTAGCTCGATCTTAGCCAAATAAATACTTAAGAGAAATTAGCTCAAGCTTTCTATGAAAAATACAAATTCAACACTGAGATAGCTCCCTCAATTTGGGACTTATGCATATTAAGCAAGAAAAATGGTGAATCTTTTAAAGAATATGTGCAAAGGTAAAGGAGCATGGTAGCTAGAATCATTCCTCCTTTACCAGAGAAAGACTTGACATTCGCATTCATTAATACACTAGATGAGCCATATTATGGGCATCATTTAGGGAATATAGCTTTTAGCTTTGTAAATGTTGTAGTGGTAAAGGGTAGAATTGAGGAAGCCTTATGAGCAAAAAAATTAGAGGGTCCCAAACAAAACAAAGGGCTTCTAAAATCATCACAAAAGAGCACCATTAATGTGATAAGTCTCGAGGGATATGCTACAAAGTCCAAGCCTAATAACCTAAGTGGCAACTAAAGGCCTATGCAAGTTTAGAAGGCCTAGTGAAGACATTTCACTCCAATTCTTATCGCTTTCTCTTAGGCCTTTCATCAGTTAAGAGAAGTAAATATCCTATACTGTAAGGCTCCCAAACCAAGATACAGGCCTTGGAAGGAAATTCGAAGACGTAATGTGATTACTACGTAGGGTAGAAGGGTCACCTCATAGACACTTGTTGGAGATTAAAAACAAGATTTAAGATATGATCAACACATGGCTAATGCAACCAGACTCCATAGTGTTGAAGGGCTCCAATAATTCTTCATGAGAGTTATTTTTTCTTTGTACTTTAGAACATGTTAAGATCTTCGAAAATAAGAAGTTCATATTTGAATAAGCTAATTTTTGGGGAAAATTTATCAAAGTTTTAAATAGCATGAATAAGTTTTTTTTACCTCATTAATTGAAAGGTTTAAAATGAGAATAGACAAATCTTATCCCAATTACTAACCCTGAAACACTTTGAGAGTTAAGTGATATCATTATGAGGCTATTAAGCTCATTCCTTTAAGGAGGTTCATCTTGAATTTGATATGCAATCAAAATGAAGATAGGCATTTATTTTTCAACATCTTAAACACAAAATCCATTGTTCACCCTGTTAAGCTTTTAAATGGAGTGTTTTTAAAATTAAGACTTGTCAAAAACCACCCTACAATGGGGTAAATAAGAGGTTAGGGGGCATTAATCAAGAAAAAAGATTAAAATTAATTTATGCTTGCACCAGTCACATCAATTCAACTATTATTTTCATCATTAATAACTTATTTCCTTTGAAATGAAGAAGTGTTTACATCTTAAATACTATACACTTTGAGCTGCATGCTAAAAGAAGGAATGATCACCTTTATCTTGAGTCAAATAAAAAAGAAAAGGAGAAAGAAAAAAATGAGGAAAAGGAAAAGAGGCAACATGAGAAATCAAGCAAATAAGGTGATTAAGTCCAAAACATAAAGACTTAAAACCTGAAAATGTTAAGAGCATGTAACTTAAAAAGCTTATTCCTAAAATAGGGATCCCAAAACACGATTGAGATAATGAAACCTAAAAAGCTAGGACAAATACCAAAGTTCCTCTCAAAACTCATGATCCCCAATGAAACTATAGCTGACACATGGCTTATTACCCAGCCATAATTCTACCCTTCTAAAGGCCCTTCAAATTGAAGGAAATAACTTGTCCTTGATCAAAATTACTTTTGAAACTAGGGCAAGCACAATTTTAGTTTCACTTATAAGCTTCCTGACTTGTAAACATGGGTTGAAAAGTGATTCTTTTGAAAAGTTGCTATTTCACTAATATCCCTTTTGAAATCAAAATCCAAAAGCTCGTATTATATTTCAATTTAAAAAAGACTTAACGGATTAATCGAAAGTGTACCACTTATAAGATGGACCATAATTTTTGGAATTGAAGTCAAAAGAGAAGAATTTAGCCTAAGAGTACGAGGAAGTCTTCTTAGACTAAACACTTATTTAATGAGATATCTATTCCTAAGAAGTCATCCCCAATAGACATTTGCCCTTTGTTTAAAGTGAAATACCTCATGAAGAAATGCAAAGACCTTAAAGAAAGAAAGAGCTATCTTAGGCAAAAGATCAAGTTGTCATGTTGCTAAAAAGCCTACCGCGTACACATTACTTTCTTGGAGCTTGTGAAGAATCTAAACCTATTAACAAGTCAAAAAAAAAAAAAAAAAGCTTTGAAATAAATTCCATTCTCTCTCATTTCAGCTTAGCATTTCAAGTCCATTCGTTTTTATATGGACTAAGTTTTCAACATTTCATACCAATAATATCTAACTCATTTAAAAAAGTCCATTTTTTTTTCCCACATCCCCCTAATGGTCCAAGTTTTCAATATTTCAATATAAGAATCTTTTGAAAGTCTTTTTTCTCTAAGTCAACCTTAGTAGTTAGTATTTTTTTTTTTTTTTAATCCCAATGTGTTCACCTAGTAGTTAGTTTTCCTTTCTATTATCTAAGTTTAAGGATCAGCTCCCATTTGTAAATTCTGCTCTTAAGTTAGCCTTGGTAGCCAAAATCATCCCCTCTAACATGATCGCCCTCATGGTTGATGTTGTCCAATTCCCTTTTTATCAAGGGACTTTGTCTTTAATTTCTACTTTGTCTTAGACAATTTCCAATCAACAAATCTATCAAGTTAAGAAGTCTCCCCAAAAATGCTTATATAAGCTCTTGTGTTATGGTCCCCATAGATCATTTGCTCTTTAGAGCCTTGTCCATTAGTAAAATGGTTAGTGATTGCATGCTCTAAGAGCACTATCCTGATTTAAAACCCTCGGATTACATGCTCTTAGAGTACTATCCTAACTTGAAAACCCTTGAATCGTGTGCTCTTAGAGCATTATCCTAACCTAAAACCCTTGGATCGTCTACTTTTTAGTACACTACCCATGTGATCTAAAAACCTTTGGATCGCTTACTCGTTATAGCATTATTCTATCTTTAGATTGCATATGCTCTAGGAGTGCTATCCTAATTTAAGACCTTTGGGTCACTTACTCATTAGAGCGCTACCTTACCTTCAGATCGCATGCTTTTAGTGTGCTATCTTGATTTAGGATCTTCAAATTGCATACTTTCAAAGCTCTATCTTGATATAAGACCTTTGGATCACATACTCTAAGAGCACTATCCTAATTGAAAACCTTTGGGTCACATACTCTTAGAGTACTATCTTGATTGAAAACATTCAAACTGCATGCTCTTGGAGTGCTATCTTGTCGTAGAACCCTTGGATCACATGCTCTTAAAGAGCTATCTTGACTTGAAACTTTTGGATCACATGCTCTTAGAGCATCATCTTGATTCTTTTCATCCCTTTAAGTTCTCATGGCTCTTGAAGTGTGCCTACTTAGCATAAGTTTGCGCTTTTAGAGTCCACTATGTTTTCTTGTCTCAATTAGCCTTTAGGTTTTAGGGTTTAAAGTCACTTTTTCAAGCACAGTCACACTTCCAATCCAAAGATAACTTGCTTGTAGAGTGCTATCTCTTTTTCCCAGTCTTTGCAAATCACTAATAGATCATATTTAGGATAGTTAGCTAATCTTAATACTATTTGGTGATTCTTTAGGGGAAAAATGGTGTCTCTTTTGTTTTTATGGTAACTTTTAGTCAAATTTCACCACAAAGAGAAGCAGTTGTAGACATATTTTACTCTTTGTGATGTTAGTTTTTTTTTTTTTTAAGCAAAAAGGTCTCAATTGAAAAAAAATAAAAAATATATAAATGCAAAAAACAATGGAAAATTAGAAAAAGAACAAAAAATTGAAAAATAAAAAAAAATAGAAAATTTTAAGAAATACAAAAAAAAAAATAAATAACTTAGGATAAATAAGATTCTAAGGTCAATTTTGTGGATCAATTGAAGAGGGTCATGTTATTTTTATGGTTGAATAAAGTCAAAGTACAAATACTTGATCTAAACTATTTTTTAGAATATTAATTTTTTTTTTTTGAAAATTTAATATTCAGACCATAGTTGATTTTAAATATCCTTAATTCGTACAAATGAAATTAATTTGAGTTAATCATGACTTTAAACAGTGTTTTAATTAGACTCAAATTGGTTGATTTACAACAAAAAATCAGTTTAATAATACGATCAACAAATTGGAGCTCGTAACCTGTTAAATTAAATTTGAAAACTAGTTCTAATTTATGTGTACTAGACTTGCTTAGGAAAGATTTTATTTATTTATTCATTTATTTTTTTAGGTTCAGACCATGGTTTAGTTGTTAAATAAAATTTAATTGCAATAAATAGAAGAGAATAAAGTCAGTGGAATAGCTAAGGAGTATGCTATTATCTGGAAGGTTGTTGGTTTGAATCTGTCTAAGCCCATTAAGCGTGTATGTCTTTTTACCCATTTTCACATGAAAGCACCACATGTCACTTTCCTAATGGCTACTTGCATTACCCATTATTGTCTTTTATAAAAGCTTAAAATTTGCAGATATGGAAGAATAAAAGCCCTGCATGACCAACCTTCTTTTTTTACCTTAGTTAACTCCTTTTTTGGCCAAATCTTCTCAAATAAAATGCAAGGATTTTAAAAGATATAGCTTACTTTGAATTAAGACCAAAAAACCATCTAAATATGTGCATTTGCAAGATCAAATCAAAGCTCAAAGTTGGAAAAAAATAAAATATGCATCATTAACAACTTTCAAATTCACGTTGCTACAAAAAGAATTGAAGCTTCTAATTAATATAGGAAGTAAGTTTATTCATTCTTGCATACATTACAGCTCTTCATATCAATTATTTCCTCAAAAACTTAGAATATTTGAAGCATATCCATCCTTGTACACTATCACATCCCAGTTTAGCCCTAAATGCAACACCCACAACTCACCCACAATAAACCAAAGTAAGAGGCTTCATATATTTATATAATAACTTACTTACATAATCAGAAGGTTTTGATGGAGTTTAGCCTTACAAATGATACTTTACATACTTATAATTTTGTACAACCACCTTTCATGGTCTTTCTAACTCTTTTTACAAAATTTATACATAACGATTATCTAAGTCTATCATAAAAGAAAAAAAAAAGTCCTTCAAAGCAACTAACTCCAACCTAAGCACTCTCAAAATCTTCCTCCTCAATAGTCATGGTGCCCCTCCTATTCTTCGTTTTTAACTATGGATACAACATATATCTACTCTATTTATTGTAAATTGCGTAAGAGTAGATAAAACACACAATATAACATACGCATATCTAGTTACTGTAATATATTAGTAGTAGATATTTAGTCAAATAATATTATGTTACTCGTAAGGTCTTTACAAAAATGCATGCCATGCTCATGTACATGAGCTAATGCATTGATACTGATCCATTATCCAATATCCTAGCCTCATTTTTCATCCTATTGGTCAACTCAATCAAGCATCTAGATGCAATGTCTAAGAACCTATAATGGTACCAAGGAGCTACTTAGAAGTTGAACCCCCAACCTATGCCGCAAATGAGGAACAACACTATTAAACTAAAGGCGATCATACATAAAGTGATCAAGGAGAAACACTCGAGCATATGTAAGCTTATATGCTTCAAAATCCTAGCTTATCAAAACTACAAAAAATTAAGTTTTTTTCTTAAATCGAGTACTCGTTCAAGAAAACAATCCTTTCAAATATCTAACCTGTAAGTCTTTTCATACCATGCCATGAATGCACCAGTGATGTGTCAAACACCACATCAAGCAAAATGTTTAAGCTTTATATCAATTGCAAATTTAATTTGCTCTAATCTCATTTAGACTCTTAAGGCCTCAATCTTTAACCTATTATCAGGTTCGTTTAAGCGAGCACCTTGAAGGCTAAACCATTTGCTAATGTTTCCCATAGTTTGAATGCATCATAACATATATCATTTAATCAATACATTCATGGCAACAAACTCAAGATTCAAAACTAAGCATAGCCAATCCATTACATGTCTAAGGACATCATATAGCTAGCAAACATCATTCTAAGAATTTAGAATCAAGCTCAATCAATCGAGCACATATTACATATGCCACATAACTAGTAACCTAATGAATAGACATGAGCTTACTCCTAAAGATATAATATCCACTTACTTATTACTAGCATCCTTCACCTTTAGTAGCGTCTTTAGGCTTCTTGTCATTCGGGCAACCTACGATTAAAATTTATACTTAGTGTTTATTTAAGTTGCATAAATGATTCATTAAAGCTTAAGTTTGTTTGTAAATTAAGGGTATGTACCTTAGCTTTTTAGGTAAAAGCATTTCATTAGTACTTAAGATCTTCTACATAACCTTCTACATGCTCATTTTTATTTAGATCCCTGTTATGTAACCTTCAACATAGCCTTTTACTAGAGAAGGATTCTTATTAACTTCGTTACTTATACCTTTTACTTAAGGTTGGTCTTAAGATTCATGGTTAGGGAAGCTTCTACTCAACCTTCTACTCATATTTTACTTCTAATTTCCACTTTATGTGTTGCTAAAGAACCTTCTAATCCAGCTTCTACTCGGACACATTTTAGTTCACTTAATTTGGCATCTTACTAGAGACTTTCTATAGATGCTTCTATTGATTGTTACATTAAGAACTTCATAAATAACCTTCTACAGAAGCTTCTAAATAGCTAAATGATGCAAAAACTTGTTAAGACTCACCAAGTTTTAGACACAACCAGTAGTAAAACTATTCTTAAGATCATATTTCAGATTTAGATAATTTTTCAAAAACTTGTGCATGCTCATTTTTCAATACATCACCGTTCTAGTTTAAAAAAAAAAAACACTACTTTTGACTTGTGAAAATGCAATAAATCACATGTTTGATCACTTTTTCATCTGAAAACTCACACATCCATATAAAATATCATTTTAGTACTAAAAATATGCATAAAAATCAAATTTGACTAAAAGTACTTGAAAAGTAATTGAGTTCCTAAAGTTTCATATTTGGTAGTTTTTTATGAATCAAAACTAAGAAGAATCTACCAAGTAAATTTGGGGAAACTTTTGACATGGCTTAATAATAAATATTATGAAAAGTTTATAGAAAAAGTTTTAGCTTGAAATAACGTTATTTGCCCTTTTGAAAATTAGATCGAAAATATGCTTAGAAAAGCTTATTTCTTAAGAACGATATATAAAACATGCATATTTTGAAAAACTAATATTTTTCCATGAAAGTATACCAAAAATAACCTAATAATATAATTTTTCATAATTTTTTTAAGTAGATTTACTATTTTAACAAATTAGTGAAAACCAGTAAAAATTGGAACTCACCACTACTACAAGCTGTGGCTACCATGTGCCACCAAGGCTTTGTCGATCCACCTAACTATTGCTTTTAGAGCCTACTGATGGTAGCCGCTTGTTCGCATGTGATCATTTGACTTGGTTTCCATGAGTGCTAAGATTTCGTACTAATTTTTCTAATTTTCTTATTATTTTCCCCATTTTTTTTTTAAATTCTAGATTTTACTCCCAAGTTTTCCTAAGCTCTTATTCTATCCAAAGAGTATGAAATGAGTAGATTTGGTGTTTATATAGTGAGCGGTATGCATGACAAACTTACCATATGTTAAGTGGTTTTAAGAAAACCATGTTTTAAAACCATAGTCTCTCCTTGTTTTGCCTTTCAAAATCACGTGTCATCCTTATTTTAATTTCCCAAACCATGGATTGCCTCTTGTTTAAGAGGCAAAAAAACCATTTGCAACCTACTTTTCCCTAAACCCATCTTTTTATTAATTCATTTATTTATTTTTTATATATTTTATATGCATTATGCCATATTTGTAAGCTTCCATAAGGATTTTCTTAACCTTTTACAAGGCTCTATTCCATGTCACAATCCTTTTTTTATTTATATGTTTGTAATATATAAATTCTATTTACCAAGCATATATCACTTTAAATAATATTTTGAGCATAGTCATAAGCTTCACTTTTTAAATAACTTTTGGTTTTGGTTAATTCGAGACATTATTAAATTGCTTCACATATACGTATTATTTTAGTAATTCGACTTCACAAAATAATTTCTTATAAATTTTATAGCTTAGTTAAAATCTCACTTGATCCAGTTATCATCAATTGACACCCCAATTTCGAGGGTTCGAAACTTAGGGGTATTACATTCACCAAGCACAAATCTGCCATTAATGGCCTTTCCATCCTTATTTCATGCTCCTAAACTACAAGTAGGTCCTCTTAAAGCTCGTTTGATCATCAATTTTCATTTGAAATCACTCATACAAGCTTGTACACTTACTTTCTCACTCTAGCCCATCCCTATTCTCTCTCTAACATGCTATACTTTTGGTGTTCTTTTGAACAAAATGAACATCACTAAAAGCTTCATTGTATTTGAAGATACTAGAAAGTACCTTTCATTTATGCCAAACCACCACCAATCAAGTACACCCACCTTCCTCTCTCATCTCCTCTAGTGTTACTTTGCACCACCACCAAAGCAACCATTATAGCTCAAGGCATCTGTGCCAAACACATTTTCGCTAATACGAAGCTCATGAAAGTATGAATCCTTACCCAAAAATTGCCTTAGAATCACTTGTATGATATCCTTGCAGCCATTGCTTCCTTCTCCATTGCACGAACTATTTGTTGAGCTCCAATTGACCTGAACCCAACCATTGACATAGACTCATTGTCGACCCATGAATCCTACTTACACCTGGTATATCACTTCTTTTTTATTTTGCTTTTGCCTTTTTTTTTTGTTCATTTTATTAATATGTTGTTACTTAATATGCATGTATATAAAAAGAAAAAGAGGTTCTTGTTCTTTTTAATAAATAAAAATTTTTAACTTTATCTTATGTCCTTCTTATACTTAAAAAAAAAAAAAGGATTTTATTCTTCGTTGGACTATTTTGTATTTTACTTAAAAAAAATGAATGATGTTGAATAAACAACAAGAAGAAAGAGAGAGAGAGAGAGATATCTTTGATGCTTAGAAAAAATTCATTTTTCCAAAAATAAGAGAAATAAACTTTCTTTTTAAAACTAAGATCCCCTTTTAGAATTTTTCAAGTATATGAGGATGTGAAAATTAAGATCCTTTCTTTTTCAGAATTTTTCTTATATGAAAATAAAATAGATGAAAATGTAAACTTGATCATTTTTCCAAAATTAAAATGAATCAACATACTTAAGTTTTATCAAAAGGAATGAACTACAGAAAGTCTAATCCCTATTAAATGATATATATGCACCTATAGGGTGACTTAAAATAAGGAAACTTTTTTTTATTTATTTTCCTTTTTGTAAATAAATTCTATTTATTATTTTTCTTCTTTTTTGTGTAAGTAGAATTAATCTTATCTATTTGTGAATTTAGAATTATTCTTTTGTGCTAGCAGTGGTATTTTAAAAGATGAATTTAAATTTGAAAAGTTAAAGTGATACTTGTTTAGGGTTTAATAGATTAGCCCCTGAACTCAAAATCTCTAGTTTTTTTCAAAATCAATATTTAAAAAGTGATTTTCTTGTAAATTAGTAGCTAAGTTAGTATCAATTCATCTAATTAGTTCTAACTTAGCCTTTTTCTCAACCTCGGTTAGATGGTAACTCCAAATGTTTTTTTTTTTTTTCAAAATCTAATAAAAACCAAATTTTCCTTAATTCTTAATCAATAGTTTATATTGAATGGGTATAGGATTCAATATAAATCAAGTTAAGGAAAATAAAAAAAAAAAATGAGCAAAATTCAAGCTTAATAGTGACACCATTAGCATTGAAATGCTACATATGCTAAAGTGATGGTTTGATTAGAAATATGCGATTATCATGATGATTTAGTAGAGCATGATGCTTAGATATGATTTTTAGGAAATTTGATTTAATAGATGTTGGGTACCTATGGTTAATTGTGACTTACAAGAAGAAATAAGGGCCAGTTTCTTTATCTTTAGAGCTAACTATGTTTTAGATAAGATAATTTTAGTGTTAAACTACAACACTCAAAAATCTAGAGTGCTACAGCTCGTCATGTATCCTTAACATCTACTGACACATTAGGGGTAAATTTCTATTAACATTTTCTAGATTTATGTTATAATCTCCAAATAATATCAATAATATTTAGTCTTCAAATAAATCAAAATAACTACTAAAGAAATTTCATAAAATACTGAACAAGAATTTACAAAATATAAATTGAAATCCTAATTACCTAACTTAAAATTTATTCTCACAATAAAATTTCTAATCACTACTCCTTACTTTGGAAACCTTGATGATTGTATCCAAAATCGATAAAATTTTGTAATTTCTACTCAAATACCTATACTTGAAAAATTAAAATGGAATGAGCTAAAGTCCAATATGAAATATATAAGTACATATGCATGAGCAGACAATAATGATCATATCACATACAAGGAGCAAGTAACTGATATGCAACAAATACCAATTTATTATCTTCTATTTTAGGCTCGCATGCAACACAGTTTAGAGCATATGTATATAACTCTAAATTTAGAGTAACTCATGACTTTGATCAAGCAATAGATATAAATACTATATTATATTAGTGTCGGTCCTTCTAAATAC
This sequence comes from Lumnitzera littorea, assembly GCA_024138015.1. NCBI lineage: Eukaryota > Viridiplantae > Streptophyta > Magnoliopsida > Myrtales > Combretaceae > Lumnitzera > Lumnitzera littorea. The sequence goes on from JAMXBB010000008.1 coordinate 69,156,151, forward strand.
CCTAAGAACCAAGTAACAAGTTACGCCTAAATCTACTTGGATCATTTCCAAGCAAAACTCTACTCAGGACAACGTTGAACAAGGATCATTGGAGTGCTACCCTAAGGTTACTGATCCTTCCAATCTCTTGGGCTTAGCCATGCACATGCAACATGAAAAATTAAAAACTAAATAATCAATTAAGTTTGCTTATAATATCTACGTCTAACAACCATAAGCAATAAATAAGTATCCCGTACTTGATCGAAGTGACTCGTTAGATGTCAAAACAAACTCTCTACAACCTGTAAATAAGTTACATAACTAAACTTAGTTCTATCACACTCATTTAACATCCTTCCCTACTCCTAGCAACCTAACACTTTCACCTTCAACTTAAGCCCTTTAAAGAACAATGATCAAACTATGTTAAAAAGATGTTTAAAAAGCATTTGTTAGTGATGAAACTTATTTGAGAACATGTAAGGGAAGTTTAAGGGAAAAAAAAATGACGCTAGAAAACTTAAAAGAAATGGATTTCACACTTTTTGTAATCCTTTACGGACAAGGCATCCGAGTGTTAATATAACTAGCATTTGAATGCCAAGAAAGAATTACAAATTGTGGGTTTCTATCACCTATAGTGTTCGAACCTTACTTTGCACGACATCTAGATGCCAGTTGCAAATTTGCAAATTCCTATAGATTGTAACTCATGATCCTTCACACCTTTGACTCCTACTCCGAAGTTCAATACAATACCATCCTTTGATACACTTTCCCCTAGACAAAACTCCCTTTGTTTTCACTTCTAAACACTCCACCAACATCACCAACTCAAATTTTCATTCCCTTTCTCTTGCATTCAATCTCATATTGAAGTTTTCAATTAAACGGACTCAAACTTGATCAAAATAATGAGATTAGAAAAGAAACTTACCTTTAGCTTTAGTCTTGCAAAACTCATAATCCACACTCTGCTTCCTAATGTTAGAATCTTAAAAACATAACCCCTTCTTTGCTTTTCACCTAGCCCAAACAAGAGAATAAGCTTTAAACTAAGCCATGAACTAAAAGAGTTTACTAATCTCTCTTACCTTTTCTTGCCTTTGATTTCCTCACTTCACTCTTATGAACCCAGATTGCAATTTTGGATTTATTAAGAGCTTAAGAGTTTTGACTTTTCCTTATGAAGAAAAGAACATAAGCTTCTTTTGAGGTAGATGTAAGGTTATAGAGAGGTGAAAAAGTATTAGGAGTAGTAGGGCATTAAATCTCTTTAAAAAAAAAAAAAAACAATCATGCCTCTACTATTCTAGTTAATTACAAATAATACCAAACTTCAATGTTGGTTGATATTTTCTTAATCCTCCTCTTTGTATTTATTTATTTATTTATTCTTTTATGCCTTGACTTACTACTTTCCCCTCTTATCTTTTTTTTTTTTTGGGGGGGGGATCTTACATAAACAAATGTTAATTAAGTTAATAATTGGTTAGAAGCATAATTTTATGGTTTAAGAATCCCCTTTGCCTATGCTACCAACAACCGATTCATTTTATTTATGCTCTTGCTTAATTTTGTGATTTTAGTATCTTGACATGTTCAAATGATACTTTAATTGATAAATCTTGTGTTAAATAATGATCTAGAGACTAAACAATGTATAAAAGTTGATTAATATGTAAACTTATGCCTATGGAATGGTTATATGACCATACAAATGGCTTTTGTATAAAAATTACAGCATGTTTAGAATATAAATAAAGCATGAACATTGTATTAATTTGAATCTTTGATGGTGTCCATTATGCCTATGATTTGGTGATGAAATTAGTAAGTTAGAGCACTTAAATGTGGAAGTGGTGTAAAAAAATGTTTGATTTCCTTTTTCTTGTTGTTTATGCCATCTCTATAATGAAATTATGATTGATCTTGTCATTTATCATGTTAACAAACAAATTTTAGAGCTTAATAGAGCATTTAGAGTGAATTTAGGCTTAATATGTATATAAAATGGGCCATAATGTCAAATTCATCATAAAGATTTAAACTTGATACATAATTAGACTAAAACAAATAATTATTCGTTAGTAACTAATATGGACCATCATGTCAGATCCCTAAATTACTTCATGGCCTAAAATTGGTCCACTAAGAACCAATTTACCTTAATTTATAAGCAATTCTCTTCAATTTCATAAAATACCTAACTAACATGACCTAACAAATTGGGCTTTGTTAATATGATCTTTAATGGGCTTAAAATGGATAACACAACTAGCTAGTCTAAGTACATCAAAATAATTTGACTCATTAAATAAGTAAGTAACAAGAGCTTAATGGGCCTGATTTTAAAATCAATTAGGCCCATTTACCCAACAAGTGCTCAATATCCTTTGGGCATTAATAATAGAGAACTATAGACTTAAATAAATTGAAAGGTTTTAACCTTATAATGAGTCATAATCATTCCTTTTAAGGCTTATAGTTTAAATATGAGGAATTTATGTATTTATTGATAAAATAGATAGATATTATACAAATACTAACTATGTAAAAAAAAAAAATTACATAATTACCTATCATATATTGCATGTTGCATATAAGACATCAGTTTTGTATGTTTAACGCAACTTCAAATGTGATATATTATACTAATTGTAGCTATGTCGCATTTGATAGATGCAATTCAAGGTATTTATATAGTTATATTGTATTTGAAAAATGCGATTTCTTTGTACAACCAATATCATATTTGCTAGATGCGATATGGATACAATATTGAATTTACAAAATCACATTTCATAAATGTGACATCCTTTGTGATATTAAAATTGCATTTCAAAGATGCAGTGTGATTTAGTAACTATATTGTTGTAATTTAAATCATCTAATTTATATTCATGTAATTTTTTTTTTTTCATAAGGAAAATGAACATGTTCTTCACCTATCTAAACAAGAATCAACTAAGTATAGACCAATAATATACAGTTACACAACATAAAGGACATTACATTCTCTTAATTATTGTTAACTAGTTTACAAGCACGATATTAACACTCATAATCCTTCGTTGGTCAAGCTTTACCGTACTTTTAACAATATATTTGATTGTGAAGTTCACAAAGTATTATATGATTTTATCTAGTTTTACTTTGTTATATATGGTTATTATTTAGATGATATATTATTTTTTTTCTTCCTTATTTTTACCTATATATCACGACGAGAGTTCATATATATCTTACATCTCTGATTTTTTTTTTTTAATTTCCTTACCATTTTCGTTTTCCTTCAAAGAGAAAATTCAATTAAGAGAAACAATTTTATGATTCATAAGATACAAAATATCATGGCTTTATTAGTGCATCTTTTTGCAGAAATAAAATGGGAAATGAAAAGGCAAGAGTAGGGTTTGTGTTTCATAAGTGATTAACTAAAAAGTTAGTAAATTTGATTGGAAGTAAAAAACCAAGCTACATTAAGTTCGTAATTAGAGATGTATCTAGCTTCAATTCTACAGAATGCCAAAGTGTTATGTGAGTTAAAACATAAAATTATACACTAAAAGATTGATTTAAAACCTTATATATACCTAAAGGTCACATTCTTAGTCTTACAAATTGAAAAATAGGCTATATCGACTGAGTACAAGATAGTGGTCGAGCACAATCCTTTTTACTCTATTAAAGTCGATTACCAAGAGATATGGTCCATGAAATGGCTGAATGATCAACTAGTATATGATGCAATCAATAGCTTCAATAACTTAAACCTAAATTTAATCCAATCAACCTAAGGCACCCATGGTTGAGGCCCCAACACCAAAACTACTGTGAAAATTACACCTACTCTTCTCTAGATACAAATTGAACTCAAAAATAGAGATAAGTCCACTTAAGTCTCTTATGGATCTAAACTCTAACAATCTCAATAGGAATTTCATTTTTCTTGAAAATGACGAGAGATAATGGCTAAAAGTTAAAAATTACATATATCTCGGTAAAATCTCTTACCTTTAAATAACCAATTTCTTATTTATAAAGAAGTCGAAAACCTAATTTTCTTTCAATTCTCTAACTAGATTTTTGGATATTGTACTTTTCAATGAAATAGCCAATGTTGCACTTGATGAAGTAGTAACACTTGACCTTTATACAACCTACATGCTAATTAGTAATTACATCCTAAGAACAGACTTTAACGCCTCTTTAAAGATAGTCTCATATGGGAAGCAGATTAAGAATTACAAATCATAATAGAATAAAAGCATTTGGTTATTTCATTATCTTGAATTTCCAAAGAAATTTGTAAAACCAAGTAAAGGGAGAGAGCGCAATACTGAATAGAGCAAGATATATGTTCTAATATTTTGTTTTATGGAAGACGAATTTTCAGTTTGCGTTGTGGAAAAATTTAACGTTTTACACCCCCTATTTTACAACCTTTTATTTTTTTGGGCATTCCTTCTTTTTTCTTTGTCAACATTTTTTTTTAATTAGTAACTTTTCAATATTTGAAAATGAAAACCCCACAAATTTAGCATTTTAGGTAACGAATCAATTTAAATATTATAAATAATTACCTTAATTCAATGGAATTGGTAAATTTAAAACTAATTAAAGTTTTAAACTCGAACCTAGTATAAAGGATAAAAACCCTAAAATTTTACTTGAAATCTAAATTATGTACAAAAACTCTAAATCTGATGTGCACCCAATTACTTGAAATCAAATCCGAACTTGATTAAAACCCTAAAACTATAACTTTAAGCTTATAAAATGAATAAATATCACTTAATAGTGATATAATCGTAGTCGATCACAATTGTCGATTAAATCGCATAAAACTTTTAATGAAAACGTTAAAATAACTCGTAATTATTATAAACGTAATAAGTACCAATTAAACTAACAAATTTTCATAAAATCACAAAATTAATTTGTAATTATTATTTTTATGATTTTCATGTTTAGAAAATTTACATATATTTAATTTTATTTTTCTTTCCTTTCCTTTTCTTTTTCTTCTTCTTATTTTTCCCCCCCTCTTCCACATGATTTTATAGCTGATTTTTTTTTCAACAGCCCATGTGCTAATTTCACTTGTACAAGTGTCCAATAATTAAGGGAGAAAAAACAATTACATAAAATAAATATCTTATCCTTATTAATACATAATCTATTAGGATTTGTTCTTTCTTTCTTTTTTTTTTTTTACTTTATTTGCTTCATTTCCTCACTTGATTCATGTATGAAAGTGGGATAAACTAGAAAAAGAAAAAGAAATACTAGAACACACATACACACATAAAATCAGAATAAGAAAACAAGAGAAAAGAAAAAAGACTAAGAAGAAGAAAAAGAAGAAGAAGAAAACTTAGGAAATTCAACTACTATATTACTAAAATATTTAGGTAAGTGTATTTATTTTACTTATACATATATATATCATATAGTATATACATATATATACTAAATATTTTGTTATATATTTAATTACATGTACATATGTGTTTGCATAAATAGATATGTACATAGATATTAAGTATTTTCTCTATTTGTGTATGAATATATATATGTGATCATGTATATATGTATTATTATGTATAATGTAAAGTATATGTATATGTATATATGTATTAATAAGAATACATATGATATGTATTTAGTATTTTCACTATTTACGTATTGATATATATATATATGTATGTACATGAGAATATATATATATAGGTATGTGTATATGTACATAGTATTTTTCTTCAATATAATATGTATGTATACTAAATATTTTCTTTATATACATGTATATATATTTAGTATTGTACTTAATTAATTATGTATATATATGTGTGAATATATATAAAGGTGTATATGTACATAATATTAATTTTAGTATGTGATATGTATATACATATATTATGTAATTCCGTATATATATGTGTACATATGTATATATACCTATTTCGTATTTTCCATATATATATGTGTATGTATAAAATAATAAGTATACATATTATTAATAATATTTTTATTTAGTATATATATATATGTATATACTATGACCATATATATACATAAGTATATAAAGTATAAATAAGTGTGTAATATACTTATACATGATGTATAAGTAAAATTTAAATAATTTAATATATAATGTATAGTATATGTATAAATGTACTTATATGAATAGCAACACATGTATAAAAATACTAGTATACTTAAATAGTGTATGCAATATACTATAATAATAATTTAATAAATAAAGTAAAATAATAAATATATATATATATAAGAAAACCGTAATTTAGAGAAAAATTTTAATAATTAAGTAAATTGAAAGATTTGATTAAATATAATCATAAGTATTTATATATATAATATTATATCGTAAAATAGAAAATAATGAAAAATTTGGGAAAAGGTGCAAGCTTGATACGTGACACTTTCATATGTTGCCGCGTCACTATTTATAATAAAATAATTAATTTTCATAATTTATAATAATAATAAATAATTAATTAAGTAGAAAAAATAATAAAGTGGAAAAATTTGAATTAATAACTCTAAAATCTCAAAAATAAGTAAAAATAGGTAATTACAGTAAAATAGGTTTAAAATAAGAAAATTATCAATTATACAATTTAAATTATTATTAAGTCGTAAATATATTAAGACAAAGCTTAAATTGATATTTTATAGCTTTTTAAATTAAAACAATAAACTTTGTGATATTCTTATATCACGGTTAAAATGGTGAGTTATAACGTCCAAAATGGATTTTACTATGAGAAAATAAGCTCGAAAATAATCAAAATGGACTATAAGTTCATAAGAATTTGAACCAGAATGAAAAGTTATACGCAATTGAAAATTTAAGGTAAATTGAGAAAAGTAAGTAAAATATTTAAGTAAAACTATGTGTATACTATACTTTGGTTATAGTGGAAAATTAGGCAAATAATAATAAATATTTAATTAATAAGGAAACCTAGTTTTTTAGAACACTTATAATCTTTCTTATATTTTAGGTATTTGATTATCGAGTTCAAGAATTTTCAAAAGTCGGGAAAGTGAGCATAACCCAAGTGAGCATAACCCAAGTGAGAGAGTTTTTATGATCTACTATCTGCTTATTATTTGTATGCTATTTGTGGATTGATATTGATTGTTTGCTATTTGTGGATTGATATTGATTGTTTGCTAAATAATTAATTGCTTTGTATGCTATTATTTGTGTGATCACTTTTTGAAACTAGTAAATGTAACTATTTGACTAAAAAAACTAATTATAATTTTCTCATGTCTATGATCCAATTAGTACACTGATGGAGAGTGTTAGTTTTGTAAATTTTTTAAAAAAGTGTTTTGGTAAACGTTCTTCCTATCTTAAATATACTTTAAAATGATTTTAGAAAAGGCTCGTAAGTTTGTAAATGATGTCTTCATTGTTAAGGCAAAGCTAGTATGATATCTCCAATTGTTTGTGAGATAACTCACATATTTGTGCCCATAGGGCCTTGGATGTTTGTTGATGGCGAGATGGACTCACTATTTGTATTCGAGGGACCTTTGATATGTTTGGTAGATGACTTTAATTGGAGTCCACCTATATTGATTGTTAATTCTAGGACTAGTGTAATAGTCGAGTAATATTTGATGGGACTATACTCCTAGGCAGCTTCATGTGATTAAAGAGAGGTGCTCCATACGAGTAAGTACGAAGGAAAAATTGACGTGTAGACGACATAATTCTATACTTTTTATAGTTCCGAACTTTGATGGATGTGTTGCCTGCATTTATTGCGCTTACATTTATTTCATATGTAGATAATTTACATGTGTGTTAATAATATTTATTCGATGACTCGTTTGATCAGTAGTAGTGAAGAATAAACTTGCCCATTCTCCTATTATTTCTTTTGCAAGTTTCTTATAAGCAAGGATTGTGATAAACTTGAGAGTAGAGTATAAATTAGAGATAGGTTGGTAATGTTATGGTTAATTGAATTGTGTATAGTAGTATAGAAATAATTTATGTAAAGTATATCCTTATAATAAGATTATATAGTATTTCTTGTAAATTAGTAAGTTATTTTACCTTATCTTATTATTTGGTAGGAAATATCGATTCTTTACGGTTTTGATGGATTCTGGTTTATCGAATATCCATAATTATAATCACTTATATTTATAGTAAGATAATTCATTAGAATTGAAAAACTTAGTGATTAATAGTTTAAAATCTTGCAATTTCTTATTTACTTGCAAGATGGTTTTTATATTATGTATGCATATGTAATATAAAAATTTTAAATAATCTTACTGAACCTCCTTTACAAAAAAATTTGAAGTATTTAGAATATTTATAACTTTAATAGTTTTGGACTATTTAAAATAGAGAGTATTAATAGGGTTTGACATACTTGTTAAGATGATAAAATATTAAGAAACTTCTAAATTTTCTAGATATATGTAAATTCTTAATATGTGTAATCAATAATAAAAAGTAAGATTTTTTTTCCGTTATAACTGAATTGAATCAATACTAGAGGGTACCCTATTTTTTTCCTCATAATTGAATACGAAATGAGGTTTTAGTTCCTAAAAAGCAATGAACCAATCAACAAATTCTGTTAATGAATATTAATTTTTTTTTTGGATGAAGTGATGATGATTTTATTTCCATCTAAAAGTATATACATCCAATCCATCAATTGCAAAGTGCCAATCATTACCCTTTCATTATATATATATATATATATATATATATATTTTGCTTTTCCGATTCCACCGACCTTTCGTTTTCACCTTAAGAAAAAGCTGATGGAAGGACTTTTTATTTGTATGCTTTCAGGAGAAAAGAAAGTGGAGAAAAGATTTCGACCCCTTTTTTTATGTTTTGAGAGTTATGATGGTATCGTGTTGTGTTTCACTGTAAACACACACACACATATACATACAGACACTTTCTCTCTCTATCTCGCTCTTCACGTGCAGTGCTTCAGCTTATCATGTGATCGTTACATGTCTTCTCTGACGGTCTCTTTGACCTTTCTTTCTTTAGCTCGTTTTTATGCTTAAGCAAATGGCCAGCCACTACCTTCTTCTTATTATTATTTATTTTTGCTCAAAAGCCTCTGTTTTCTTTCTTCTTCTCTTTCATTGACACACAACACATGCACATACTTGAACTATCTTTCTAACTAGCGCAGTGTGACTTGTACATATAGGAAGTGCATCGAAGCAAAAGTGGGTTACTTGATTTTTATTTTTGATACATGTGTGTGAAGTCTTAAACATGGGCTGTATTCAGTCCAAAACTACCCATGTTCCATCTCCTGACCAAGACCCTTCTCAACCTGACCCTAAACCAGATCCAGGTACAATATGCCCATTTACTTACTTCTTTCACTCCTATGCTTACATTTATGTTGATGCATGTGTTATTTATTAATGTTGGTTGGTGTATACATGTGAATAAATGACCCACTTTCAATGTTTCTTTTTGTGTTTATGGTTGTTGGTCCAGTTGGTCTGCTTTACTTCTGTTCATTTATTATCTTTAAGATTGCACATGGTCTGTTCTGTCCAATGTAATGTGATCAATCCGTTTGCGAAGAAATAAGGTAGATTTTTTTTTTTTTTTTTGAGGTCAAGTCTTATGACTTGTCCAAGTTTAGCATAAGCATAAGGTTAAAAAAGAAAGGAGAGAAAGAAAAGAGTTCTTCTTGGGATGAATTTGTAGATACAAAGATTATTCCGGGAGTTTATGTAATTTTGCTGTTGGGGTTTAGTTGGTGGTAAAGCAAATGGAGAGCAAGGGGATCAAGACCAAGTCCCTGCATTCAGAGAGTTTGGATTAGCAGAGCTTCGTGCTGCTACAAATGGATTCAGCAATGAATTGATAGTCTCCGAAAGTGGAGAGAAAGCTCCTAATGTTGTTTTCAGAGGGAAGCTGAAAAACAACAGATATGTAGCCATCAAACGATTCTCCAAGCAATCTTGGCCTGACCCACAGCAGTTTGTGGTAACATCTTTCATCTAACTCATTTCTTTCTTTTTGGTTCGTTGTTTCTGTTGGTAGATAGAAGGAGTCGTTTATAAATAGGGTATGAGTAGAACTAGTGGCATTTGAACGCATTCTCTTTTCTTTTGACCTTGTAATTCGATTGAAAGCATTTTCTTGATAGTGATTTTCTCCATTACTGATGCCTTTGTCTGTATGATGTTTAGACAGAAGCTGCTGGAGTAGGCAAGGTTCGGCATAAGAGATTGGTAAATCTGATTGGATGTTGTGCTGAGGGTGATGAGCGGCTGTTGGTAGCAGAGTACATGCCAAATGATACTCTCTCTAAGCATCTCTTTCACTGTATGTTCTTCTTGCTATGCTATTGTACTCGATAGTCCTTTTATTTATTTTTTTAAAATTCAGTAGGTCATATATAAGTAGAAGGAATATACAAGAGAAAAGACTACCAGAAAAACAAATAGTAAAAGTGCCAAAGAGGACTATCTGTGAAGGCACTATAGACCAGAAAATTTGTGCCAGGACAAATAATCCTTTAAAATCTCAGAGCTGGAGCTAAACAACAAAATTACATGCAAGTGATACAAGCCAGAATCTTGCTTAGGAGAAAATCCATGCTTTATTCTTGATCAGTGATTTGCCTTTCATTCCTTTCTTTCAAAGATAATAGATAGTGGTGGCAATGCCTTTAAGCCATGTAGGTTGCAGATGGAGAAACAAGATCCAAACAAATTATTAAAGTGAGCTGTTGAATCAAGAACTTCCTAATGCCAATGTGGAGCTGCCTCTAATGCTTCTCAGGCTTTCTAGTGAAGGGGCAAGCAAAGAGTAGATGATTGTTGTCCTTTGAATTCTTACAAAACTAGCAAGAGTTCTGGTCAACAAGGTTGCATTCTGCAAGTCTATCAAGAGTGTAGTGTTTTTTGAGAGCTGTGAGCCACAAGATGAAAGTGTGGCGGGGAATACAAGCCTTTTGCTGAACAGTCTTATTCCAAGACACATGAGGATGTGATGGACACATGAGTCTGTAAACCCCCTTAATTGATAGAAGTCTGGTTGGATTGTACTCAATATCTATAAACACTAGGGTTCAAGATCACTTAAATTAGTCCTAGGAGGTACACCTGCAATTAGTTTCGTGAAGTTGTAAAATTATTAAGAACTCTTTACATCCTTGAAATGTTCTTGTGTCATTAAATTGCATAGTGTCACGAAAAGTTTTGATAGTAGTTTCTATTTGGTACTTAAGCTTTGCGAAGTTGTACAATTATCCGGGACTTCTGATAGGATGAACTATATTTACCCCTTAAAGACTAGAGAAAAAGGTAGAAATGAAAAGATAAAAGAGTTTAAAATCTCCTATCAAAGATCCATGGACCTCTCTCTTTGTTTTCTCTTGCTTTCTTTTTGCTCAATTCCTAGATATTTGCTATTATTTGCTTATATTTCTGCCTTTCAGTTTTGTTCCTTAGATAATAGTTCAGAAGGTATCATTTTCTTCATAAGCGGTTCTTATTTAGGGTTTAGCTTCCTCCCAAAACTCTTATTCAGGGTTCAAGTTCCACACAATGCTCATTCTGTTCTGTTGTTTTGTTTTCTCTCGGTTTGGTTAATGGAGGGCTTATATAGGTTGATTGCTTGATTCTGTTGTATACATTGTCTTGATAAAGGAACATTACAAAAGTGAATGGATAGCTATGATATACTTGTATTTTGATATTAGTCTGAGAAGTGTCAACTTCTTAGGTCTAATGACATTATTGTATACCTGCATGCATATATAATGCTTTAAGTGACCTGTCTTTGGTGCTTTAGGGGAAAAGCAACCGTTGCCTTGGGAAATGCGAGTAAGAGTTGCATATCATATAGCTCAAGCACTTGATCATTGTAATGCTGAAAATCGGAAGATCTATCATGACCTGAATGCATACAGAGTCCTTTTTGATGAGGTAAGCATCTGTGCCCTTCTGATAATTTAATAGTGTGGTCTTCACCAGATGAGTTTTCTCCTTGAGAATCCAAATCCTTGTATTTCTAAAGCACATAATTTTGAGCTCTGTGGTTTGTTACTAACATTGACGTGTGCACATTCCTCTGTGAATCTATAACATTAGATCAATGGGGAGCTGCCAAATCAATTTCATTGCACTTATATGCTCAATTGATGTGATGTCATTGAGGAGCTCTTTTACGTCTGCCAAAGTATTGTGTACAAAACATGCTAACAGGCTTTTGGCGTATTTGAAGTGTTCTGCTTTGTGAAGAACTTGTTATCTACAATTTTGAAGCCAGTGTCAACTCTTATGTTGTGCGATTGTAAACATAATTTGGGAAAATTGATGCATAACAGTGAGTCATAATTTTTAGCCTCAAAATCCTGCTACTTTCTGCGAGCTTGCTTTCCATAAGTCAAATCTGTACGGTAGCTTGTCCTTGGATGTTGCAGAAACAAGTTAGATAGGAGACTGGTTTTCGAATAGTTTGAGATATTGATATGCTGTATATTGTGAAGTAATTTATATATAAACAAAAACAATCTATTTTCTTATGTCAGGATGGTGACCCTCAATTATCTAGCTTCGGCCTCATGAAGAACAGCCGTGATGGCAAAAGCTATAGTACCAACTTGGCTTACACACCGCCAGAGTTTCTACGAACAGGTTAATTCTTATATTTCATGGACATTGTAATGGGTGGGCTTATACATATTTATTGCTGTCTTCTTATACAATGGTTTGACTTTTAGGAATTGCATCCTTAATGTTTGGCTATTGAAACAGAAAAGATAGCCACATACAGAAAATAGTTCGTTTGTGTCCATGAATTCTCTTAATAGTTTCAGGAAAAAAAAAAAAAAAAAAAAGAAAGCATTCAACTCACCTCATGATTGCAAATTAGATTGAAGGATATATTTTTGATATATCAATGTGGTAAACACTTCTCAAAGGTAGTGTGGTTATTACCAGTTTACCATAACTCATTGATTCATTTATTGATGCATAGTGGTGTTGCTCTGATAGTTGGAATGCCCGGTGCAATTTATCCTAACTTGTCTGTGACAAAGTTAAATTTTGAACAAAGATTAAGTAGAAAAATGGTGGAATTCCTTCTTTGCTGATAAAAATTTCTTGAGAAATTAAAAATTCCTTGTTTATCTTTTGCACATTAATGGAGGGGCATGGCTTGAGAATATACTGGTGACAGTAATACAGAGATTATGGATTGCCTTTCCCATAGAGAGATTTTGTCACTTATTCCTTTTTCCCATTTTCTGGGTTGTTTGGTGTGCGAGGATGAAGTTGGCTTTTAGATGATGTAAGCTTTTCTATGACTTTATGTAGAGTCATAGCTCTTGTATGTAAATAGTACACAGGACAGGCTTATGTGAATTTTTTGGTCTGTCCCGGACACTTTCAATTTAGTTCTGTTGTAAACATTATTGCTTTTGGTTTGGTATCACCTCGTACCTCGAAACAAAAATTCAATGTTTCCATTGAATCAACAAATAGAAACAGTATGGTTTGGTTTCCAAAAGATGTGCAGTCTAAGAAGGAATATTTTTGCATCTTTGGCTCCAAATATCAATTACATGTCTTTTTGTCTTTGGTAGTGCTTTCTCATGCCTATAGGTTATTGCATTTCTTTGTGTGATCTTTGCACTGAAATTGCTTTGAATTGATTTGCCAATCCGACATTGATCTGTTTAGTTTAATCATGCCAAAACTTAAGCTCTAATATTGGCTCTGAAACTTTATCCAATTATGCAGGTAGAGTCATCCCAGAGAGTGTGATCTATAGCTACGGAACTGTGCTGTTGGATCTTCTGAGCGGAAAGCATATTCCTCCCAGCCATGTATTCACTCTGAAACTCATTTTTCTCTGGATTGCTTCTGTTTTTCCTTTCAAGCACTCCTACCATTTAATGCCTAATTTGTGTTTCCCTTTGAATAATATGTTATCCTTCTTGAAAATTATTGAACACAGTTTATTTCCCCATATTGCGTGGGTCTCCTTCAACCTTTAATATCTCAAGGAATCTCCTCAATTGGAATCCTTAGACTCCTATTTATCATTGTTACAGTTACGCATTTGATGAAATGATGTTCATTGGTGGAACGGGGCATGCTGTTTCTTGAACTTCTTCCACACAATAATTCTACCTATATATTGTTGCTCTTCTAAACTCTTGTCCACCCCTTTCTTTGGCTTAAGTCATTAATAAAATTTTGGTTAAATTGCAATAGAAAAATCAAGTGTTGACATAATGATTATGGCTTGAAGTTGTGGAATGACCAATATAAGTTCTTGGATTTCCATTCTGCATACAAGCCACCTGCAGTCAGTTGTACCATCCAAGTTGGACTTGATTTGTACATGGATCTTGTAATGTGATGGATTTAACTGGAGGGCACTCTAATAATTGCTTTACCCCTCTTGAAAAAGAATTTTAAAGAGAGAACTCTGAATTTTTGGTTTGTTTTCTGTTCTAGCATAAATGTTTAGTCAAATCAAAATTTAGCTGGAAAATCATTATCACTGTATAGCTCATGCCACATTTTTGTCACTTGTTTTTCCTTAAATTATTGATTGAGAAGAATAATTAACAAATGAATCAGAAATTAACACCATGAAATTGCTAGGCAACTACATGTAATCAAAGGGAAGGTAAACTATTTCAAGGTCACATAATTATTTTGGGAATTCCTGTAGGCCTCCTTAGTCTAGAATGATTACAAGATGTAGCTCTCTTTAAGTTCACAGCATCTATATGAGGTAGTCTTTTCTGATTTGTGGTGAAGTTCTTTCTCGCTTTGCAAGTGTGTGTGTGGTTGGTTGTGGCATCAGTGTATTATCTTTGTTGTACGTGTGGTTTTATGCCCAAAGAAGAGTATAAAGCAGAAAAGAATCCAGAAAATGATATAAAGGATTAGCATAATTAACTCTTGTCTGGGCATCTAATTTCTTCTTTTCAGCCAAAAATTTCTTTTCTCCGAGTGTGTGTCTTATACTGTAACAAGACCATACAAAGCAATCTCTAATAACTTTTGACTGAAAATTATGCTATCTTAAGTGTGTATTAATCAACTTGCTGTAAAAGCTAACATTTCTCCATGCTATTCTGTTTTTGGCTGTAACCAATTGTATGATTTTGCAGTAACTGCCTTGAAAGTCTTGGAAGAGTCTGACACTAATTATGTTATTGCTGATTCATATTTTTCTCATGTTTTTTGGCACAGGCACTGGATCTGATACACGGAAAAAATTCATTGCTATTAATGGATTCATCTCTGCAAGGACAGTATGCCAATGAAAACGCGACTGAATTAGTTGAACTAGCCTCAAAATGTCTACAATACGAGGCTAGGGATAGGCCTGACATAAAGTTTCTTCTTTCTGCAGTAGAACCTCTCCAAAAGCAAAAAGAGGTGCGAAACTTCTTTCCAGTACAAGCTATTAATGACCCTGCAACTACATTCAGGCATGATTACTTTTTGCTTGCCTAACACCAGCATGTTTTCTTTTAGGTTGCATCTCATGTCCTTATGGGTATTACAAAAACTCCAGTTGTGCTACCAACAATGCTCTCACCGCTTGGAAAGGCATGTGCCAGGATGGATCTTACTGCAGTGCATGATATCTTACTTAAAACAGGTTATAAAGATGAAGAAGGTGCAGAGAATGAGGTGAGCGAATGCTATCCACTCCCTGTAAATGTAGTGATGGACCAATAAAAGAAATCTTCTCAGCTCATTGGGAGATGAAAATCTTGTTTTGTGCTAATGAGTATGCTAACAGAATTTGTCAATGTAGCAAAATACCACATGGACACCTGCTTTTGATGTATTGGGGAGCGATTTGTCCATTATTCTCATGTGTAGAATATGCATTTAATTATTTGCGGTAATGACCAAACGTGGCGTGATAATAGAACCATCATACTTGAGATTTGTTGCAGGGCAATGCGTGACATTGACCAAAACCTCAAACTACGTCCAGAGCATAAAAGTAAAATAATGGGATAGACACATGAAGAAAGATAACTGAATATGATTGCATCATTAATTGTTTACTATGCAGTTAATGTAACTCTACAATTTTTAAATTTGAAGTTGGAGGGGTTTGAGTTGGACCTGCAAGTTTTCTTCACACATTAACTGTTTCTTAATTATTTTTTGTTCTTTTCTTTTCTAAATATAGTGTGCATTGATGCGTTCTGTTCAAACTTTATCGTTTTCCATAGTTTATTTGTTATGTTTCTTCAGATGAAGCACATAGGCAATTTGGTGTTTATACTGTTCTTATCGAATGAAACTGTTATCCCTTTTTCTTGAAGCTATCATTCCAAGAGTGGACACAGCAAGTACAAGATATGCTAAACACAAAGAAATTTGGGGACATTGCTTTTAGGGACAAGGATTTCAAAAATGCAATTGATTATTACTCGAAGGTAATTTGGTACTTCTTTAATGGCAATTTCACTTTTTGATCATCCGCAGGATTGTGTTCCATGGAAGGCTAAATTATGATATATGATATATGTAATGGAAGCAAAAACTGCGATGATGCAGTGAGAGACTAAATCAATTTTGGAATGCAAGGATTTTGTGGAGGTGGTGTAAGTTCATGATGGGATTTGCACTTTCCAGGACTCCCATAATCTGAACCGTATAACAAAATCTTTGAGACCTGAGCCTTTGTGCTTTTGTTTGGATGTTGCCTCACACTTCTGGTTGAACAACTCCCTTGATTATATTCTTGTATTTTATGATTGAAATCCATATTTTAGGCATTGAGAAATTTAAAAAAAAAAAAAAAAAATTAAAGGAATATGAAAAGCATATTCTGTACATGTGATTCGTTGACTTTCCATATGTACTTGCTGCAACACACTGCAACTGTTAATTGCCCACAAAAGACATTGTGGCTATTTATACTTTGATGTGCCCATGAAAGGGCATTAGCCGAAGAAAAAAAGCATGGCTGCCTTCATTTCTCGTAGAGTCTATTTGTAGAACTACTAAATCTCATATTGGTTATTCCATTTGAAAACTCGATTATTACAATATTCTATACACATCAACATTTTGACATATATATCTGCTCTAATGTTTCTTCATGTTTAATGTTTGTTTTTATCAGGATAATTCTAAATTTTGTTAACCTGTCTGAACAAACAGCTTGTATCAATGATGTCTGTTCCATCTGGTACCGTTTTTGTGAGGCGAGCACTTTCTTACTTGATGATTGGCCAGCCAGAACTTGCGCTGAGAGATGCGATGCAGGCACAAGTTTGCTTGCCGGAGTGGCCTACTGCTTTTTACATGCAAGCTCTTGCCCTGGCCAAGCTTGGAATGGAAACAGATGCCCAGGATATGCTCAATGATGGAGCCTCCTTCGAAGCCAAAAAGCAAAACAACTGGCGTGGTTGATTCATGACGTGCCTAGTGGTTTTCTGCATATTTCCTTGGGCGATGCAAGGAATGGCTAGTAGGTCTAAATGAGACTAAATTTTAGTATGGAGGCTAATTTTTAGATTGATACCTCCAACATGTTGCCTAAAATAGTGTCACTACGAAATGGAATGTATGAAGAGATTCTGGTAGTCAGAAATTGAGGTCGCCAAATACTAGTTAGGCGCATTTAGCGGCGATTGTTAGGTCGCGACCTGATGGTTGGTATTCAGATGAGCTATAAAACATTACTTGCACTTGATTGTGTGGAAGCGAACATCCCCCAGGAAGATTATCCATGCTGGAGCAATGCAAGTATATCCTTCTAAGCTATATCTAGACATAATTGCTTATATCTTGTGTATGGAGAAAATTAAGATGGGGAGGTGGAGGAGGAACTCGGTGATGCACAAACAAAGGGTATTGCTGTGTACATGAGTTTAAAAAAACAAGCAAAAGGTGGATCTAACGTTAATGATCCTACATACATGGGCATGAATACTTTTTGAGGGAAATCTTAGATTGCAGATGGATGCTAATGTCTCAACGAGTTCTGGAATTTCAATCAACATAGGCCATAGCTATTGGATGTGCTAATGGGCCTTAAATGATTCCTCGGAAATGTTAATCCTCAAACCAGTCTATTGTCGAAATTAGTATATTTATTGGAAAATTACAGCCTTTAGTTTTTCTATTTAACTCCATAATGTTTTATTTTTTCTATTTCAGTACTCAATATTTCTAAGTTTTTATAGAAGTAGATTCCATCAAGTTCATTAAATTATTTGACAATTCTTGATGTGTCAATTTTTAATTGATCTCTTATTATTAGTTTGATAAAATAAGATTATTAAATATATTTAATCAATAGTATAACCATAAAACACGAAAATCATAAAAATTAGGGGAGGGGGGGTGTGTGGTGGGGTGGGGTTGGGACCACCCTTACCTTGGGTCGTTGTCCTTTACTCAATTTACATTAAATACTATAAATGGGTTATGCCACATGATTATGGAGGTGGGGAGCTGCCCAATTTGTTGGTGTGTTCTGTGACCCTGTTGTATTATTAAGGTTGGTCATTTGTATTATCATATTATGTTTCGTTTTTATATTTAAATAGGTTTATGTTCGAAAAATCTAAATCTGTGATAAGACTTATTTATTAATCGTATATAAAAACTAAAATTCGTTATTTAATATGTTTTATGTTTGGATTAGATTCATTTATATTAAAACTTTTAATTCGTATTATTATGTCATATCTTGTTTATTTAAACCATTTATCCATTAAAATGTTATAAGTAAATTTGTAAAATATATATAGATATAATGAGAAAATAATGATAATAATATTTAAATTTTATAAAAACAAACGGTATAGTATCTTAATATTTAATAAAAAGTTACATTTTAAATAAACGTTTTTAGTAAAGTAAAATCTTACTAAATATAAAAAATCCAAAAATCTATATTATATAAAATCATTAAATTAAGTGGAACTATACATTAAATAGATATTAATATTACTTTTATTTCCAAATTTATTACATTATTTTTTAGATTTTTAAGAGAGACAATCAAGGAATTTATGCATGACTTTATAATTTTTTACCTATTTAAACTATAATATAGTAAGAAGAATATATAGTTAAAAATATCTTATACTTTTAATTAAGATACTTGATTTAAAGAGAAATGATTTATGTAACAAAATATAAATACAAAAAAATATATAGCGTGTCTTGTATACTGAGTCCGGATCTAGAAACTTCTTAACCCAAACTTGAAGAGAAATTTAGCTATGTTTAAACAGATCTAACTCGTTTATGTTTTGTGTTAAATTTTTTCATATACTAAGTCGTTTAAATGGTATTCAAATCCCGAATTGCCAACCTTACGTAGTGGTGAAATTTGAAGATGAAAAAAAAAAAAAAGTTAATGATTCAATTAGTAAAGTAAACATTGATGACTAAATATATATATATTTCCCTATATTTATATGGTTGTTATATGCCAAAAGTCAATATTAGTTGACAGATGATTGTGGATAATATTTAAGCTGAAAATGAATAAAAAGGGAAAAAGAAAAGATGATTTTCTCGATTTTAGAAAGAATATCGCCATGTTCAAGAAAATTACTCTCCATTGATGGTATTTTCTATAGAGATGTCCTAATAGATGATTTTCAACCAGCTACACCCTGAACTAGAAATACTAGTGAGATCACTGT
Source organism: Lumnitzera littorea (assembly GCA_024138015.1). Taxonomy (NCBI): domain Eukaryota; kingdom Viridiplantae; phylum Streptophyta; class Magnoliopsida; order Myrtales; family Combretaceae; genus Lumnitzera; species Lumnitzera littorea. Next base: position 69,175,848 of record JAMXBB010000008.1, read on the forward strand.
TTTTGCATGATGGGATTATAATATAGCTCATCCTCAAATTTTCGTAGTATGCTTAATACACTTTGTCAAACGTTAGCTATAGCTAATTACTTACATTATGGTTCGTCGTAGAATCGATACAAAACTATAAAAGCTATAGATTCAAAACACGATTTATTAAATTAAAGATACTGTGATTTAGCATTTTGCTATGCCACCGCACAAGCCCATCAACAAGAACTTTTGCAAGTTCAATTGATCTTAACTTTTAATAACCTGTATGATACGACCTAATAATGATATTAATCGTTCTTATAAATATCCATCCATTGATGTTCTTCGTTTAGGAACACTGATAATTTTCTCACATTAATCATCTTTTGATGCCAAGCATAGAATTTTGTCCATGCTTGCTATAAATTGGATCAGATGTTACTTGCACTGTGAATCTCTCATGTTTGATGAATAAATGTTAAGGCTAATTGATATTCATCGCCATCCCCATTGATTTATGGGCGTATTGAGATCATATGTTCCTTCTATTTGATTCAATTTAATCTCATAATAGATTTACCACAAGCATTGAAAAGTGAATTCATCGGAACAAGGATGCTAAATTCGGATTGTCATTCACCGCACAACGAGGCACTACATTTCAAGATCATGCAATGGACCGAGATGCTCTTGGTGAGAAGAGATGCAGTGGGAATGCATGCACCACTTGGTGGGATTCCATTTGCACATGTTCGTTATGCTATTTTATAACTAGAATGGGATGTTAGACAACTTTATCACTATCAGTAACTAGTATCCACGAGAGATTTACATGAACATGTATAGTCATTATGGACCCTATAGAGGTCTGAAGTTTCGGCAGAAGATTGGGATGGTGAAAATGGAAGCTGCCAGTGTAAAGAGACTATCTCGAGGGAAGAACGCTATTAAAAAATGAATTCAATATATATCTATCATTCTTCTTAAAAAATTATAGAAATACAAATAAGATAAAATTAGTTACGCAATTACGAATGCTAAATTGTATTTTGAATATATGGTATTATAATTTATAAAAATATTGTATTTATAAGTTGTGTTTAATAAATTGAATACCATTGTTAAATTGCATTTACTAGATATGATTTTATTACCTTATATTTATTATTTTTGTTAAGTATATGACAAAAAAACAATGTGATGATGTAGTGATTAAGGTGTACGCTATAATTCGTCAAGACCTTATAACATGTAATAAATGTGATTTTGTGTAATTAATTTATTATAATTGTTATTTATGTAATATATATATATATATATATATATTAATTTTTATGGTAAAGATCTTAAAAATTTGAAGGGATAGAGAGGGTACTACTAAGTAATACACAAAATTACGATGTTTCATGCATTGCTTATATTGCAAATAAGAGAACCACCATGGTCAAAGATTCTTGTAGAAGAAGCTGATAGCAATTCAAGTTAAAACTAATGTGTTTCTTGATCGCTAACCATTATATTCTCAAAATTGATGTTAACATTTGGGCAAATAAATGTCAAATGCAAAGAAATGGTAGATCATGAATAGAGTTGCCATTTGCTTTGCATCTTTAGATTTGCAAAAATCCTCTGTGATTACTATACTAATTAATAACCACAGAAGGTAGTCCATCACAATTTTTCAATTAATTTTGTGTTTGTTTCATTGTAATCAATTGAGACAACGATGGAAAATGTTGATGTTATTATGTATGAAATGGTAAAGTTGTTCCACCAACTTAAGATTGAGTGATATGATATGACTTTGGGTTCACAGGGTGTGACAAGGGTGGCCAAACTACAACATTGAGTTTAAATCAGTTTGAAAATTAGTCTTGTATGAAGTATACTATTGTTTTCTAGATTGTAACGTATTATATGTGAGTCCCATAACTCCATACAACATTCTCCAACACTTCATTCTGCTTCCTTGATTGTTAATTTAATGTAGTTCCCTTCCATCGACTATCCGTTAAGCTACCATCGATTGCCTAAGTGCCTTACTACTGCATCCTTCCGATATTTAGAATTGTAGCTGTAAACCCAGTCTAAGGTTATTATCTTTTGACCTGGAGCAACCAAAGCATAAGAGATGCATAATTATATTTAGCCAAGTTTTCATATTAGCACGATTTTATTATTCATCATACATTCATGATGCATGCATCTCTTATTGACTTCAATGTGCTTGTAAGGTGTCATAGCACAAATTGAAGTTCAATTAATGGTTTATACGTAATTAAAGAAACAATGGTTATTGTTCAATTATGAGATTATAGAAGTTAAGAGTTAACTAAATTTGAAGTTGATGAACTTTTGATCTCAATTATCTAGTTCGTTATCTAAGTCCAACACTTCAGCCTATAAGTGAAGCCTAATAGGATACAGTCGGTTAAATTCTAAGTGCAACCCATTAAGTTAGTAAGTCCATTTAGTTTTATAACTAAATTGACCTAAAATTAATTAATTATCTATCATTTAATTAATTATTTATAAAGTATTTATTATTTACCTTTGTCATTATTATTATTATTAATTGGATAAGCTAATCCTAACCATTTGGATTGCTTCAATTTTGGGGTAAACTAACATGAACCAAAATTGTACTAGCTTTGGGTAGGTGAGTTGATTTCATTCTCCTTAGGGTCACCTTGGTTCATTTTACTAATTTAATTATCGATTTAATTCTTTTTATTATCTGTTTATTTATCAATTTTACCAAAACTAATTTCCTTTGATATTTTATTCCATAGACACTTTCCACCAATAACTTCATTCCAAGAAGATCAGATGTGTTCTTCCACTAGCTTGATTCTAAACTTTGATTTCAAATTTGGAACCTTATTGTTCTTGATTTATGAATTTTGATAATCAAGAATAATTGAATTAGATTCAAAAATTTTAGATATGTACGTATCTCAAATTGTGATCATAAACATGTTTTGGATGATTTTAAAACATCATAAACAACAAATAACACCTACTTGATCAAATACTTCCATAATTCACATTTATTAAAACATATCAAAATCAACTATCAAGAACACTTAATTGACATTTAAAAGCACATTTTAAACATTCAAATGTGCATCAAATAACATGCAATTTCTTTTGGAAAATCAAACTCTAAACCAACAACTTCTAAAGCCCATAGTCATCTCCTTAACTTTCCAAATCAATTTCAACTTCAGGATTATCATATCATCATTCGATTCACTTGCGTAACACTAAAAAAATCACCAAATCAATAGTTATCAAAATCACAAGCATAATACAAGCCAATAAGATGGCAAAATCAAAGCTCTCTTTACTTCATTTCCCAAGGGTTCTTAGTTTTCAATTTTCTTTTATTTTTGATTTACCCCTCATGCATCCATTATTTAATTTGATTTATGTTATCGAACCTCTTTATTTATCATCTTTTTCACATGATGGTACCTTTAGGAGTTTCTAAACCTAATTATAAATTCATCATATTTTTTTGGTAAGGCTTATTCCGAATTTTAATTATTTGTCTACTCATTAATACTTTTAAGAATAACTAAATGTTGTGATCTTTACATGCTTATATAGCAAATAGAATTTTAAAGAACATGGATATGTATGAGTCAACTTAAAAATGTAAACCCTAACTCCTTATCAATGGCATTGCATCAATCTCAAATCATTAAATCAAAATTTAAATGCAACATAACTAAACAAACCAATGATTTTATTAATGAATTATTTGGTTGTATAAAAAGTTCATTATATAACCACATAAATTAATGCTAAGTATAGAATACAGCTAATTTTGAAATACTTAAGTGTTTTGGAGAGTATATGCTAAAGATGATGCATGGTATATGCAAAATACAATACATGCAGATCAAAACTATGATGTGATTGGCAAACACAATTATTCTTCAAAGGCACAACAATTCAACTTAATTCAATGAAGAATGGAAACCATCAAAGAATATCGCAACTCCTTAGTATATTAGCAAAGTTTGATGCACAACTTCATCACATAAAATTTACCCTTGACTTGTAAAGATAGTAATATCATCATTCTTGCTCAAAATAAAATAAGTAAGAAGGAAAGATAGAAGAGGACTTTCTTAAGGTACTTAGCCAACATACCAATCACTTCATGGCAAACATATTTCCTCAACAATCTCCATCAATTCGAGATATGTATAAATCGTTTCTAATCTCCAACTCTTTTAAGTATTGGCTTATATAGGCAAATACATCATATGTACTTACACAAATGATTAAAAAGGACTAACTTTGACATAAAAAATCGTAGAAAATTATATTGGTTACCTCCTACCCAACATTGGTTCAAATGGTCCTTAACCTAACAACATCAAATCCACTAAGATCCTACGAGATCTTATTTTATTCCTATGTTAACTCTCATATGTCTAAAATTACCTCTCTTGCTTATATTTTCACCATCACCACAAATGCTTTTATCTAGGCATATTCAAATAACAAAATCAATCGATTAACATGCTTCCTATATGAACATGACATTGTCACACAAACACCATGCTGTTACACATACTCACTTGCCACATGTCATAGCCAAACACAACAGTATAATTCACATCCCATTAATTTGAGAATTTATAAAGGAACAACAATATGCACTTACTATAAGTTTATAGAATGCCCTATTACAACCTCTTCTCTAATACCAAAGTATGATGTGCTTCAATCCATGGAAAGGATTACAAACACAATCTTCATCATGCAGTGAATAAAAGATTACTTTTTTTTATGTCCTTAAGGTTTAAGATAATCAAAAAAATGTTTTTCTAATGGTAAATACTTATTAGAATCAAATAAGATAAAACATATGAACAATTATTAAATAGAGAAACCTAATCAATAGTATCGATGTAAGACTATGGAAAATAAAATAAGAGTTGATTAGATGTAATGATATTATTTATGGTAAATCTAATCAACAAAGATCACTACAATCAATAATGGGGGATTAAATGATAAGAATTAGAATGAGAACTTTCAATATTAAAAGAAAGTATCACAAATAAGAATATTATGATAATAGATAGCCACTCCTATTTGTAATACATAGAAACCCTTATTAGCAATTAATTAAGAGTAAAATATTCATCATAAATAAATAAGGTACACCTAATTAAGAATTAACTTGTAATATGGTAAAATATTTAAAATTTAAATAGTCAACAACATGCACAAAAAGTTTGGAACTTCTACTCTAAAAATTAGCTCTTGTCTCTTGACATGCAATGCTCCAAAACTTTTATGAAAAAGTTTGGTATGCACACAAAATAAAAGATCTCTTTTTTGTTATGATGCTCTAGATCTTTTTAGAAATGTTTGAACCCGTTATCTATATCATTCTCTTCTTAAACTCTTATACTTTTAACTTCTTATAAACTCTTCTTCATCCGACCCTTCTTTTCCCAACTTTATTCCAAATCATTCTCGATCCTTTAGCTTAATTTCTCAAACCTTGATTCCCATCATTGTCTATGTACTGGACCATGACATCATGTTTCTATTTTATAGCACCAATATTGAAATTAATGTCGCATCAAATTAGTAGTCAACTTCTCTATCCTTAATTTTGTCTTTTATAATTAGCTTTAACTCCACTCATTTGTTTTGATATCTCTAGATTTCTAGACAAGTGGTATAATTATGGTGATTATAATGAGTGTTGAAGGATGTCAACATATTTTTTTATCTTTGACTTCCAATTATAGTTATAGATAATAAACTCAAAATATTTGTATATTTGACTTTCCATAAATTATTAGATCTTAAAAATAAATTCCATATTAAGTGTCATTAATTTTGTATTAGGTGTCATTATTTAGTGTCCTTTTTTTATTTTACATGTATGGCCAATACCCAATTTTCAACACAACCACTAATTCTAATTTTTAAGGGGCAAAGTTAGGGGTGGGCACAAATCGAATCGGTTCGGTTTTGTGTAAAATCCAAACCAAACCATAATTTACGGTTTGGTTTTTCTTTTTCCTAGACCAAACCATATGATTCAAATTGGGAAATTTTTCAAACCATTAAATAATGGTTTCGTTTGGTCCAAATTACGGATTAAACCAAAATTATTATTAATATGTTACTATGATTTTAAAGATCCATGCGAGTTTACTTATACTTTATCTCTTGATTGTGCTTAATAAAAAGAAAAACTTCCCAAGTAGCATATTGAACAAAATTGGCATGGTATAGTACACTACATAAACTAAACTTAGAGTGAAGACATATAACCTACAAAAGCATATAATTTTAGATATAAAACGTAGCAATCCAATGACCAAATCCGTAAAAGGGTTCTTGAAAATTTATATATTTAGAAGATCATGATCTATTTAACTTTGGCCAAACTTATTTGTTGTTAATACTTAAATAGATATATGAAAAAAGAAAGAAGAAACTAAAAAAAAAAAAAAAAAAACAAGAATCTAGAAAGAAGTTGAAGCAACAAACCTTCATGATTATTAATTTAATAGGAAGAATGAAGAGGTCAAGAAGTGGAAGTGGAAATGAAAGTGGAAGGAACTAGAAGTTAGAAGAAATGAGAGTAGGATTTGCCATTGACGTTTGTGTGTGAATGAAATCATGATGGAGGAGGAGGACCAGAGTGATGAGAGGCTAGGGTTTGTTTATGCTTTGGCAAAAGGCAAAGTGAGTAATGGATATTGAATGGGTTGGGCTCGTGGGGTAAATGTAACACCAATGTATAATAACATGTGATTGGTCTCTTATTATTAAAAAATAAATGGTTTGGTTCGAATTAATAGGTGTGGTTTGGATTGCACGCTTAAACCAAACCGTAAACCATTTGGAGGGTATTAATTCAAACTGCAATCCAAACCGTTAAAAAAAAAAAACCCACTATTTTGGTTTGGATTGGTTTGGTTTGTGATTTGGTTTGATTCGGATAGTTTTTTGCCTATCTTTAGGCAAAATTATCTTTTCAAAGTCAAAAAATTACAGACTTTGTTCAAGTCACAAGATTTATAGGATGAAAGCGGATTTGAAGATTCAGGGGAAGATAATGGTATTGATCAACGTTTGCGGGAAAACTAAAAGAAGGATGCTAAGGCACTATTCTTTGTTTAGTAGGTTGTTGATGATGAAATTTTTTCTTGAATTGTTGTAGCAGCCACTTTGAAACAAGCATGGGAGATTTTAAAGAAACAATATCTGGATGACAAGAAGGTAGTTACTATCAAATTACAAAATCTTCATTGTGATTTTGAAACTCCATTTATGAAAGAAAAAGAATCTGTGCAAGAATTTTTATCTTGTGTTTCAAAGATTGTAAATCATATGAAATCATATGGTGGAAAAAAAAAAAAGGAATAAAACTATTGTTAGTAAGGTTTTGAGGAGTTTAACAAAAAATTTTGATCACATTATTGTTGCAATTGATGAATTGATGAGCCCTCTACTAGCACATGAAGCTAGGATTGGTAGATCCTATGAGAAGATTGAGGAAAAGGCTTTTCATATGAAGGGAGAGTCTTCTTTTAAGGGCAGGCTAGGAAATTCAATAGGTAAAAGTCATAGTAGCGGTTGGTTTCATGGTTGATGTCATAGTAGTGATAGAAGTACGGGCTAATTTGGTGATCAACATCAACACAAAGCCACCATCTAATGCTAATATTGCAAAAAGTTTACTCACAAAGAAGCTTAGTGTTAGAATAAGTAGAAGGATGAATAGAAGCATGTTAATTTTACCAAGAAAGTTGAAGAGGAAAGTAAGTTATTCATGGCCAATCTCCTATTAATAATGTTTATAATGGAGTATAGTTCATTAACGGTGGATACTCCAATCATATGTCTTAAGAAAAGTTGATTTTCAAAGAGCTTAACATGTCACAAAAATGTGAAGTTCATCTTGGAGATAATAAATAGATGTAAGTTAAAGGAAAAGACACAATTGTCATCAAGACCTCACAAGATAATGCAACACTCCTTCATGATGTGCAATATGTTCCTAGTTTAGCTCATAACTTGTTAAGTATTGAGAAATTGATGAATGGTGGATATACACTTTTATTTGACAATGGTTGTTGTTCAATTCATGAAAAGAATAGTATTCTAAAAGCACAAAATAAGATGTTTTTGCTAGATGTGTCAAATGTGGAAAGTTATGCTTTTGTTATAAAAATTAGTAATAAAAAATTATGGCATTTGTGTTATGGGCACTTAAATGAGAAAGCGCTAAAATTGTTATCTAAAAAAAATATATATATATGGTTGTTGGGTTACCAAAAATTGGAGATCTTGATTTTTGTGAAGGTTGTATCTATGGGAAATAAAGTAGAAATTCCTTCAAAGTAGAAATTCCTTCCTCGTAGACAAGTCTTAGAGTGCTTTTAATTGTCTTGAGTTAATATATTTTGATGTCTAGGGTCTAAGAAGTATTGAATCTTTTGGTGATAGTTGATATTTTTTTATTATTTATAGATGATTATAGCCACATTAGTTGGCTTATTTTTTGAAGTATAAATTAGAAGCTTTCGAATGTTTCAAGAAATTCAAGGCAATGGTGGAAAATTAAAGTAGGTATTCTATAAAAACTCTTCTTTCCAATAGAGGTGGTGGATTTACCTCTAATGAATTTAATACTTTCTGTGAAAATAGTGGTATTCATAGGAAATTTATGGCATCATATAAACTAGAGTAAAATGGAGTTGCTGAAAGGAAGAATTGCATGGTGTTTGAAATGGCAAGAAGCATGATGAAAGCAAGTGGTTTACCAAATGAATATTAGGTTAAAGGAGTAGCAACTACAATGTACTTACTCAATATATCACCTACAAAAGCTGTTCTCAATTGAACCTCATATGAAGCTTGTAGGGTCATAAACAATGAGTAAATCAGTTGAAATTTTTTTATTGTATAGCTTATGCTTTGGTAAAATCACCCACTCATCACAAACTTCATATAAAAAATGTATTTTTATTGGTTACAGTCTTCAATCCAAAGTATATAGACTATATAATCCCATAAGTGGTAAAGTGATTATAAGTAGAGATGTCAAATTCAATGAGGAAGAAACTTGGACATGAAACAACATCGAGACAGTAGCAATATCACCTCAAGCTCCAACAGGTACAATAGAAACCTTTGAATCTAAACAAATTGGCAACGGATCACCATCCACTCACTCAACTCCACTAAGGAGTCCATCTACCACTAGTACAAATTCTCCATCTTTACCCTCTTTAATGGACACAACTCTAAAAAAAATTTGCTCTTTAAGAGAGGCTTATGCTTTATGTAGTTTTGCTTTATATGTTTCTGATCCCATTTGTTATGATAAAGTTATAGAGTCAAGTGTGGAAGGATGCAATTTATGAAGAGATGTCAGCCATACAAAAAAATGAGACATGAGAGTTAGTTAATCTATTGAAACACAAGAATGTCAATAGGCCATACATAAATACAAAGCTTGTCTTGTTGCAAATGGGTATGCTCAACAACAAGGGATTAACTTTCAAGAGATGTTCTCATTAGTAGCTCGCTTTGAAATCATAAGAACCTTTCTTGTAGTAGTTGCTCAACTTATTGCCATTGTATCGGTTTGATGTCAAATCTACCTTCATAAATGGGGAATTGGAGTAAGAAGTCTATGTCTCTCAACCTAAAAGCTATGTTGTCAATGGTGAAGAAAACAAGGTGTATAGGTTAAAGAAAACTATATGGCCTCAAACAAACTCCATGAGCTTGGTACACAAAGATTGATTCGTATTTTTTAAAGAATGGGTTTAAAAGAAGCAAAAATAAGCTGACCCTCTATGTGAAGTAGAGAGGTAACTCTAATTTTTTAATAGCGTGTCTTTACGTTGATGACATAATTTATATGGGTTGTTGTGAGTCTTTACTTGAGGAACTTAAATCTTGCATGATGAAAAATTTTGACATGTCAAATTTAGGTTTGCTTGATTACTTTCTTGGGCTTGAAGTAAATCAATGTGTTGATGGGATTTTTATTTCTCAATGAAAGTTAGCTATTGATTTGCTAAAAAGGTATAATATGTTAAGCTATAATACAATTTCGACTCCCATGAATGTAAATAAGAAGCTTGTTGCCAATGATGGCACTAATATGACAAGTGCAAGATATTTTAGAAGTATAGTTGGTGGTTTGAATTATTTATCCCATATAAGGGTTGATATAGCATTTTTTGTAAGTGTTGTTTCCAAATTCATGCACAACCCAACATTGCATCACCTTACGGTAGCTAAGAGAATTCTTTGATATGTTGCTAAGATCGTTGATTATGGGATTTGGTATTCAAAAGTATCAAGTTTCATATTATTTAGTTTTACTAATAGTGATTAGACAGGCTGCTTAGATGGTAGAAAGAGTACATTAGGTTAAGTTTTCTCTCTTGGCTTAAATGCTATTATTTAGAGCTCAAAGAAGCAAGACACGGTAGCCTTGTCATCATCAGAAGTAGAATATATAGCTACTATTACCTCATCTTGTCAAGCAATTTGGTTAAGAAAGCTATTAGTTGATCTTTTTCAACAATAAGTTGCTACAACTTAGATTTTCTATGACAATAAAGCAACAATGGCAATGACAAAAAATCTAGCATTTCATAGCATGACAAAGCATATTAACATTTAATATCATTTCATTAGAGATTTGGTAAAAAATGGAGAAATAGTATTGAAGGATTTTGGTACAAACTAACAAGTAGTAGATGTTCTCACAAAGTCTCTTCCAAACATCAAGCATGAAATGTTTAGGTCGTTGATGGGTGCCTACAATTTTGAATCAAGAGAGAGTATTGAAGGATGATTCAACATGTTATTGTATCTTTGACTTCCTATCATAGTTATTGATAATAAACTCAAAATATTTGTATCTTTGACTTTTCATGAATTAGTACATTTTAAGAATAAATTCAATATTAGGTGTCATTAACTTTGTATTAGGTGTCATTACTCAATATCTTTTTTTTATTTTACATGTATAGCTATAAATAGCAAAAAGACCTTTCATATGCAATGCAAGAAAAAAAAAATTACAAAACAATAAAATTCTTTTTGTTTCATTTTTCTTATAATTATTTTTTATTATTATTTGCATAGTCCTCCAACAATGAGTTTTAGGACCATCTTTTAAAATTTCATAGCTTATGTAAAATGTTAACATTAACAAATTCATAATAGCTTCTCTATTTTAGTTATTTAATTGTGTTACTTCATAATTTTTTATGTAAGAATAATGGTATTATCTTGATTATTTCGAGTATTGTAATATCTTATAATGATAGCAATCTTCCTTAATATGTATATGTTACCATATAAATGGACTAATCATTTTGCTTGAAGCATAATTATGTAGTATGAGTATAATGTAAACTGAATGTGAACTATGATTTGGATTGGGGCCTATGGCTTGGTCTTGATTTACCCTTTGATGGACTTATAACTTAACGATTCTAATCATGTTAGACTTAGTCAAGCCAGGATCCTTGTATTTGACAACATGATGCAAGCAAACTAATGATAAATAAAAAGAGGTGAAGGGAATGAGAAAGAAAACAATGCACAATGATTTATGTACACAAATCTTAAATAAGCTTAGTATGAAAAAAAAAAAAAAAGCTATGGAGAGCGAATGAACAAAACTTTATATGTTATAGAAGTGTTTAGTTATAACATGGACTTTATTTAGTTTATATTATTAAGTCAATACCTTTTCATTGAACTCCATACCCTATTGAAAGAGTAACCAATCTTTAGAATTGCCAATCAATCCACATTGTATAATTTATTTAACCCCTTCATCAACTTTACCCTTGTTATTCTAAAAATAAGAATAAATATCGTAATTTCATCCCTTTTATCTCAACAAGTAAAATGCATATACATGTCTACTTATTTATCTATATTTTAGAGCCAATACTCTTCATTCAACTTCATTCCCCTTTAAGAAGAAAAAATAATTTTTAAAATCATGAATTAATCCTCATAGTGGAGTTTATTTCTTCCATTCATTAATTGCACCCTTGTTATTCGAAAAAGGTCACGAGTGGTTATTGTAATAATTTTTATCTCAATATAATATTAGCATAATCAACCGATATGTTATATTGGAGTTATATGTTATGAAATCCCACAATTAATATCTCATTACATGCTTTTTGTAAGTAAATGATGATTTCTTTATGAAACAAAGTAAATGTAATTAGCATATTTTTTTTTACTATATTTTAACAAATATATTTATCTATTACTACAATAATATGTTTATTCTTTTTATGTATTTTTCATATTGTTTATGCGTAACATTTTCTTTCTTTGTTACAATACCAGTTGTGATACAATATGGTTTAGTAATTTTTTAATATTTTAAAATTTATTAGAGCATTGTAATTAATACTAATATAGGTATTATAGGTGTGCATTTGCTTATATGTATTAAGTGTAAAATCTTCCTATAAATCAATATAAGGCTCAAAATAACCTAGGTTTGAAATACTTAGTATAGCCTATTAAGTTGAAGTAATTTTTTTTAATATTCTAGATAGTGAATCTTTTTTTAATGTTACAAATTAGAGAATTGTCTCCAATTAATGATAGGTTGTTGGTAGTAAATAAATGATGGTTGTTGAGTTGTCTAAATGTTTCCTCGTAATACTATAAATATGTGTAGAAATGAATCATGATGTAATTGTGAGTTAAAAGCCTTTGTATACATAAGTTCCCATAATATATCCAAAGTAAAATGTACATCAAGTGCTGTTACTCCTAAATGATCTTCAATTAGTGCTTTTAAACTATGTTTTCTTCACATGGCATCAGAGTCACTCTTTTAGTGTCTTTATACTTGCCTTGATTGCAAAGCAAGAAACTTGAAATACAATAGATATGCATAACACATCTCCTCGATATGGAGTTACTTAACAAGTCTAATTATCGGATCTTGAAGTCATGCATGGAGTTTTATCTCATAAATGCGATGTGGTTGGTGGTAGTAATATTACCTCTCTAATGGATTGAGCAAAAAATGTCGAAGTGCTCAAGATATGGAGATAGAAAAATGCAAAAACAGAGTTCACTCTGAAGAAGTCAATATCATTAGAGTTATTTGAGTACATCTCCTAGTGTATCTCTACTAATTCAATTTGGTAAGCCTTGAATCGGTTGTTCAACCAAAGAAACGAGGCTTTGCAATCACTTGCAAATGAGCTAGCAAATGCGAAGTAGGAGGAGTCTTCTGTTTCCCAATTTCTTATGAAGGTGAAGAATTTATGTTTAGAAATCAATCTCCTTAATCTAAACAAGCCAATTTCAAATGCATGGTTAATATGTTGTATTATTTGATAATTACATCGAAGGGTAGATTCAACAACCACATATTTAAAAGAGTTTGAAAATCTCTTTTCTTCACAAGAGTCTTTAGCCAAGTAAATGGCTAGGGTTAAAGTGTAGGACAGTTTTGAAATTGCCTTTGTAGCTCGAAAGTAGAAGCATTTTAAAGGGAAATTCAAGAGGGAGAATGCAGAAAAGAATGATCGAGTTCAATAAGACTTTGTTACTTGTAGGAAAACTTGGCCACTTCAAGAGAGTTTGTCTTGTTAAGTTGAAGAAGAGCATACAACCAAGCTAAAAGGTTCTAGTGAAGATGAAGAATAAGAAAAATGCTTTATCGTTGAGGTAAGTTCAACTAGTACACGAACATGTGGTGGCCTTAATGAGGAGTAGATCATGGATTCTAGTTGTAGTCATCATCTTATTAGAGATAAATTTTTTTTTTTTCTAGTTTTTGTCAATATGATGGAAAAGAATCTATTGTCATCAAAGATAACTTTGTTCATCGCATTTAAGACTATTGTGGAAAGTGAATTAGGTTGGAAGATCAAAATTCTTAGAATAAACAATGGAGGTGAATTTACATCAAATGAGTGTTTTTTTTTCTTTTTGCCAACAAGTTGGCATAAAGAGAGAATTATCACATGTAGAGACACCTTAACGAAATGGATTGTTAGAGAGGAAAATTAGGCATCCCATTGAGACAAGTAATAATTGGTGACATGGTAAGAATTTACCAAAGGCCTGATGGGCATTGTGTAGGAAATGTGCAAATTATGTCATAAATTGGATGTCACTTATCTAAACAATGTGAGATTTTCCTTTGTGTTGTTTTATGAGAGGAAGCTAGTGGTGAAGCATCCTAGGATTTTTGGATCCTTTTGTTATGTTCATATACTAGAATCTCAAAGGAGTAAGTTAAAGCTAATAGTTAAGAAATGCATCTTTGTTGGCTACAATGATTAAAGGAAAGGATAGAGATGTATGAATCCTGTCACACATAGAAGTGTTACTTTACGTAATGTTGTCTTTGATGAAACTTCTTCTTATTATAGGAACAATAGAAATCTAATTGAAGGTTTAGATTCTTCTGTACAAGAGATGGCAAGTTTACCCTTGTCATCTAATTATGAAGAAAATTTTCTAAGGTGGTACAAACTAAAAGGAGAGTTCTAGCTAAATTAATGAAGATGTTCAAGAGCAAGATAAGGAATCATGGCTCACCAATGACCAAGAAGATCAATTCTCAAGGCAGCTCAGTATAGGGATGAAAATTTTATCACTTATTCTTGCTTCTTCGCTAACCTATTTGATGAGGAAGAGCCTTCATCTTATGATGAAGCTAAGGACATCAAAGAGTGAGAAGTTACTATGAATGAAGACATCAATGCTCTTTGGTTTCAAAACTTGAGAACATTAAACCTATTTCTTATAAATGGGTTTTTCGAATTAAAAGAATAATTGATAGGTTCAAGGCAAAGATTATGATACAACATTAAGCACAGTAGCTAAGATAATTATGGTATATTTTGTTTTGTCTTTAGCAAGTCGATTTGTCAGAAGTTATGGCAACTTGATGTGAGAAATGTCTTTTTATATGGAGAGCTTGACAAAAATACATATATGGACTAGCCACTTGGTTTTATTTCTCAAGAGCATTCAGATTTTGTGTGCAAACTTAAGAAGGCTCTCCATGGAGCAATAAGCCTTATAGGCCTAGTATGGAAAAATTGCTTAATTTTTGCAATTTTGTAGATATATGGTTTTAAATCCAAACCCAAGTTTGTTTGTCAAGAAACATGTTCATATAGCTGTTCTCTTGTATGTGGATGACATGATAATTATAGGAAATCACAATTGAGAAATTGTTTGTCTTTAAGTAGACTTATTAGTAAAGTTTGAGATGAAGAAATTAGGAAAGCTCTTGGTTTAGAGGTTAAGAATTCAAGAAGTGGGATATTCTTTAGCCAACAAAACTATACAAAGAAGATCATTGAAACATTTAGAGTAAAGGAAAATAAAAAGCGATCGACTCTTCTTGATGTAAACGAGAGAATGGTAGACGTTATGAAGGTACTTTATTACCCATCCTTGGTCCTATCATGCTCTTGTTCAAAGCCTTCTTTATTTAAATCTTACACGACTTAACATTTCCTTTTCTATTTATCTCATTAGCTAATTTTTGTAAGCACCAAGGAAGCCTCATTTGCAAGTAGTAAAGAAAAATTTAAAATATGTCAATTTTACTATTGACATGGGCTTGTTTTTCAAGAGTAGGGAAATTTCTCTCTTTGTAGTTATATGGATGTAGATTTTGGTTAAGATAAAGATAATTGAAAATCTACTTCCAGATATATATTTTTATATCGTAACAAAAGTATTTTATGGTGTAGCAAAACACAAAATTATGTATCTTTATCAACTCTTGAAGTAAAGTACAAAGCTTTACCTTGTGTAGCTTAAGATTGTATTTAGCTATGTAGACTTTTTTAAGATCCTTATGAACTTGTTAATAAGCCAATTCTTCATTATGGAGGTAATGAAAGTGCTATTAAGCTTATAAGGACAAAGCACATTAAGCTCCAACATTATTTCATTAGAGAAAAAGTGTTAGATGGAACAATTGCTTCACCAAAGATTTGAAGCAATGAAAATGTTGTTGATATTTTTACCAAGTCACTCTTAAAAAGTCAGTTTGAGCTATTGAGGTCAAAACTTGTACTAGCTAAAAAAAAATATTTTTAAGGGGAGTGTCGAGATAAAGTGATTCTTTTTTCATGTTTTGAGTAATGTTTCTTTTCTTTTCTTTTTTTTTTTTTCTGTTGTCCCAAATTAATGATGGGCTGTTGGTACTCTAGAACCCTCAAAAATAAATTATGGGTTGTTGGTAATCTAGAGAATTGTCCCTAATTGATGATAGGTTATTCGTAGTAAATAAGTAATGGTTGTTGAGTTATGTAGATCTTTCCCTAATACCATAAAATATGTCTAGAAATGAGTCATGATGTGATTGAGAGTTTGAAGTCTTTGTATACATAAATCCTCATAATATATTTAGAGTAAAATATACCATTGAGTTCTATTATTTTTATACGATCATGAGCTAGTATTTTCACACTATGTTCACTTTACACTAAGGATGGACATGGGTGGGTTTTGAATGACTCATATAGAGCACACCTTGCTACATTAATAGGGTTTTCAAACCCATCCAAAAACCTTATCGAGTTTCTCACTTCATATCCAGAATCCACCTCACTACCTCAATAAGGTATCCTCTAGACTTGTTTATATATATATATAACTAAAATGAATACTTTTATTTTATTAGACAGTACATAAGAAATTGATTTACATTATTTATAGAATACAAATAACACAATAGGGATTGAAGAATCCATTTGTTGTAGCCTCTCTATCATATATATTGGGTGACGGTATCAGTAGAGCAATTAATTGTTATATAATAAGTTTGATAATTTATCTATTCTCCATTTTTATTTTTTTTATATGTTTTGATTTTATGGATGTCGACAATAATTTCATCAAATTTTCTCTACTTTACTATTTCTCTTTACTATATAATAAACATATGATTATCTTCTCTTAGCCCAAAATAATAATAATAATAAAATCAATCGTAGATGCATACACATAAATATTAGTAAAAAATAGTAAATATGATCAAAGTTGTTATCATCTTTATTTCTATTTGTTTATTATTTTAAATATTATAAATTTTAGTTCCTATGATACTATTAGTTTATCATTTTCTTTCGGATAATGGGTTTCCATCATTTTTTTTTTCCTTTATAAATCTCAAATCTCATCCTACAGCACTAACAACATCTTAGCCATTTCTTGGAACTCTATTGAGTAATATTTTTTAGAGTTTTTAATTGATGGAACGAGTTAAGTGCGTTATAACAATCTTACTAATTATATCCCTACTTTACACAATCAAGATAGAAAACAAAAACATATGGACCATCGAGAGGCACCGATCCACCGGCCTCGTAGCAATGGATTGGGTCCATCCTCTATCGAATCGTGCTGATGCCCTTGCCCCACTCGACTAGCGTATGCCTTCATTTGCCTTTAGGCAACTATACTCGTAATACAATGCTCTCCACCAATCCACACTGATTGGACTCTCAATTATATGAGTTGAGTAAGAGTCTAACAAATCACCGTCGCAACTGCAATTTGTCATGATCACGATAGCTCATGAAAGTAAAATTTTCAAAATGCCGGACAAGATTTCAATTTGACTCGACACCACTTTAGGGAACACAAGGAATCACGCCTTGATTCACAGCTGGTATGTAGTGATTTCCCAGATTAGGATATGAACTTGTTTACAGGAGTCTGCTAAACCTAAAAAACTTCTAAGTCAAACTACAATCATCAATCTAATGACTCGGATGCTTGATCCAGTAAACTTCCTAGAAAAACCCTAACGTCAATTTGTGCTTATCAAGACATTAATAAGAAAACGATGGATTGGCGGCTTATATTAAAACCCCAACTGGCAGGGGCGACGACAAATGCAGCCTATAAAAGCTGCAAGGAAAGTGTGTGTTGATAAGCAGATCAGCGTTTTTTTTTTTTTTTTTCTTTTTAAATTCAAACAGATAAAGATATGTGCTTATGCAACAATGAGTATCACCTACGACTAACGTTAAAATTTGATAAGTAAAGTAATACATGCAGTGCCGTGTCCTGATTAAATACGTGATGTTGCTTTTCGCGTTTTGGAAAGTGAAGTTGGACTCCAAGGTCTCTATCTATTTACTTACCAACTTCGAAGTTAGGCGACAATAAAGACATGGACGAGTTGATGACTCAGTTTTTGGACCCATCTGTCTTCTCTTTTGATTATATTTTTTGCAACAATTTTGAATCCATATGCGTAGCTTTACATTATGATTAATTAATTAATCATGTGTCTAATTATATTACACATTATTATTAAATTGTGGGTTTGCAAATTGCAAATTTTGTGTGTCCCAGCTGTATAAAGTTATGTCAGCATAATGCAAACGACAGCAACGTCGAATCTTCTTCAGATAAATTAGGCCGCCGCGGATATATTTCGATTAGGTCCTTTTTATTCATTCATTTATTTATTATTTTTTATCCCACTCACGACGACTTTTACACACACGGCTTTTCTTTTAACCTTAACATTTAAATATATCACTATGTCTCCTTTGTAATCTTGGATGGACATTGAGGTAAAGGCGGGTAATTACTGATATGACAGCATAATATAAGTCTTCTAATTAAAATTTATTAATATTAGTAATAAATTTTTTTTTATGTTTATATATATAATTTTGAAAGCTTTATTTAAGAGACATGTCTTTTGATACATTTTTTTTAAAAATAATTACACAACTTATACATAATTTAATATGAATTTTTTTATAATAAGATATAATTTTTGAACAGTTACAGTTTTCACGTGATTTAACATAAAACAATACAACTCCTTGCATGAAATGATATTTGACTCCTATATATTGAAAAATAATTACTCTTCCTAAATAGTATATAATTTTACTATAAACCATCCAATAATCAAATAATTTACTATACATATATAGTATAATATGTTAATTATGATAATTTTAAATAAATTTATTATTTTTGCTATGTAGTGTACTTTAAACCAAACTTTGTTTGTTCTTAGTAAAAACTACTTATTTATCAATTCCACGATCTATTTTGATATTATTGACTTCTTTTAAAATTGCATAAACTAATAAATCCATATTTTCATTACTAAAGTTTAAAGAGCTTATATAAGAATTTGTAGTGCCTACTTTTTTATCCATTAATAAAAATGAATTGTACAATCTGGTATAAATCGATCGATATTATTTAAATGTTTTTAAAATGTATAACTTAGAAATTATTTTGGAGATTTAAGGTTTTTAGATGTAATATGTAGTACTGTATGAAATTAACCACCAGCTACCATGCCGTAACTTAAATTTTTGTGCGCAAGGAGTTTTCTAAATAATACGAAATAGAAATATTTGACATTTAACTTATGCAAATATATCCAGTGTGAGGAAATTTTCTTTTCTGCTATACTGGGAAACTATTCTGTAGCACGATGAAAACTCAATACGAATATTATATTCTCAGAAAATTTCTGTTTTTGGTCCCCGTTTCAGAAACAGTTTAGTACTATGAGTTTTTTTTTTTTTTTTTTATCATATATGAATTTATTGAAATAAGTATAGAGCTAGTATTTTTTTTTTTTTTTACCTTTTTCTTTTAATTGAACCTGCTAATTAAATTTTCCTATACTTCTTGTTGAGAAATATACAATATCCGATTATCTGTCGAAGGAATAAAAATTAGGTGGTTCTTGAATCATTTATTCATATAAATTTCTTCCACCAATTTTTTCACGGATGAAAAAATAAAGTCTCGATGTAAGTCACTAATATATCAAATAATTTAATAATGGGGATTACAAAGATGAATGATTCACGATCCAACTTATTTTCCACTATATAAACTTTTAAATTCTCGCTTGAAATATAAGAATGGTTTGGAATAACTGAATTGGAATTAAACAGAATGCAATTAGGATTAAAATGATAACTCTCTTCATTTATCTGAAATGACCATGAATTGAAATGGAGTTTGTGAAAAATACTCTTAATTTCTCCCTTAAAGCTAGAATGGTAGATTTTAAAGCATTGTGAGTTCACCGATACTTCCAAAATCTGGAGGAACAGGACCGAGATTCTAGATCTGGGTAAATGTCGTTCCTTCGTTTTGGTAGCTGCGTATGTTAACTCATTAGGTACCATTGTACAATAATGTAGGATTTGGTTTAATATATATATATACACACACAAATATTCAAAAGAAGAGAAGATTTAATATCCATGTACTCACTTATTGGAAAGCCGTCGTTGTGATCGTGTTTTCGTAATTTTATGTTGATATTATTGGTGTCATTATGATTTGTTAATTATTGGATCACGATCGTACTTTAAGATTAAGATACTGACTATCCATCCTCCTGGATATCAGAGGATGGGAGGACCAATTTTTCCTCTACAAGCATTATATATATGGATAGTTGATTTTCAACATTGCCATGCGGCATCCAATCGACAGCTAGATATCTGTTGCTGCCCATATTAATGTGCTTCACGTGTAAGTTATTACAAATGCAATTATTTGTTCCGACAATACAAGCAACCTAATAAACTCAATCATATGATTATCAAATGTACAAGTGTCATATAGTTTTCGTCCCTTCTCCAAGGAGAATACTCGTTAAGAATTCGGCAATGGCAAGTATCCGTATGTTATGCTCGTTAAGAATTTGGCAATGTACAAGTATACGTATGTTGTTGAAATACAAAGGATTGCATATTCCAATGAAGATTAATCGCGTATTAGCACGCGTAAAGGTTGACAATTTTGTTATGAGAGGGGAGCTGCTGTTGTGGTTCCAAAGAACTTGAGACTTCCAACAACATATGAATAGGGAAAACCGATTAGTAAACTCAAAACATCATCAATTGGGGATATAAAGTATAGAAAAAAAATTATGTCAAAATCATTTAAATGCTTTGAATTAATAGTAAAATTGTATATTATATAAGTGTAGGTCATTTAAATCCTCCATATTAATGCATCATCATACGAAGTAAATATCTAGATTAATATTTCCATATTCTACAGGATGTAGCATATATAAAAGACTTTAGCTGACGTGATGATACAAATATAAAAGCTAAATCGACTCGCTTTAAACATAGAGGGAACGATCAGATTTTGATATGAACATTGTAAAAGTCAAACGATTCATTTAACATATAGAATAAGTTGGCAAAAAGAAAGTATATATATATATAGAGAGAGAGAGAGAGAGTATTTACTTGAAGTTTAGAACAAGAATAGAGTATATATATATATATATATGATTGAAAAGAGAAAACTTGCAAGATATCGCTGAGACAGATCGGAAATATTTTGAGGTTTTGCCTTCATAGTGTTTCTAGGACCCAAAATCGTATTAGTCTCGTTTTTTTAATGTAATGTGGCGAAATTGATAAACCCAGCTAATAACATTTCTGGAACTAAAACGGTTGAAGTTTCATATGATAGCTTCGGTGGGGAGATGTCGAGCAAACATGTTACGAATCATCATGATTATTTAAAACTAGTTATAAGATGGAATGATGACTTACTAAAAAGGACACACAGAATGAACAATATCAAACCAATAATTAGAAATGAAATATTCGATAAAGAATATTAAGATAGGAATATAACGATAAGAAATTAAACTATAGAGTGAAGATTATGAAAATACGATCGATGTTTTCGCCATTTTATAAACTCATGACCTTTTTTAATTTTTTTTTCAATAAAAAACATGTGACCTATATTTGATCTCTATGTTTTAATCCTAGTTAGAGGGCATGTGTTAGCTTATAATTAAGCAATAATAATTAAATTAGTCAAGTAATATTATTAAATAAATTTAATTATATAATACAATAATAATAAAAAATACAAAAAATAAAAAGAAAAATGTTAGAGNAATCTAAAAAATAATAAATATATATTTTTAGTATTATATATTTATAAACATGTGTATATATTAATATTTAATTTAAAATAAATTAATAGAAATTAAAATATTCAAATCTAGCCAACCCTTTAGGTGGTCGAAAAACAACCAAATCTAGAGTGTGGGTTGCAACCCACTTTGAAAAGTATGTTATACAACCTACTACTGATTATGGGTGATCACCCAAAAGTAAATAAATAAATAAATGATAAGAATAAACTGATTGGGTTAAGTAGGTTGCCAGCCACTCTCTTTCCTTAGGTGACTAGATTTTTACTTTATATATTTTTTCATTTTTTAATTTTATTAATTTAAAATTATAATTAATATATAAATATGTATATCATTATATAAAATTATATATATAATTATTATATCCATTGAATAAGGGTTTTTCCAATTATGTAGATTTTTTTTTCTATTTTTCTTTATATTTTTTCTATATTTTTATGAATATTTTGTTATTTTTTAATTTAAAAATTATACGATGGCCAATCAAATGCTACTATATATCCAACATTAATGGAAACTTTAATAGAAGTCAATGGTATGGCTTATTTGATAAGACTTGAAAAAGTCGATGATTGAAATGGAGTAAATGAAAGTTTATAAACTAAATTGAAAAAATGTAAAACGTTAAGGATTTTTTGTACCTTTTCCTTTTTTTTGTAATTTCTCCTGAAATATATCATTTCCTAAACTAATGTTTGTCCATATCATTACACATCATCATCCTTTACTTGAAAAAAGTTGAATCCTAATAAGTAGATATGATCTTTCTTATGACACCTAGCTGATCTAAGCTACTAATTTATGGCTCTAAGCAATGTTTTTCAATTAGGCCAAATTTTATGATATGTCTATAGAAATTAGTTAAAGTAACACCACAAAGCTTGTTTTGTAAAATTTGGCATATAAGGGAGTAAATTATGAATTAACAATTTAGTTCGTTATTTGAGCTCCTACATGTAATGAAAAGTTAGAGATGAATTATTTAACTAATAAAATCAATATTTATAAATGAAAATATGTCTCTATTGTAATCACATGGGTATATGTAACATCAAAGAAAATTCATGTTAATTATAAAATAAAATAAGAAGACATATAAAATAAAATGCGAGTAACACTAAAGGTTATAATATAAAGAAGGGGGAAGTATAATGAGAATTTTAAGGATCTAGGGTTGCAAGCCTTGACTTAGCCTTTAAAAACTTCTTTTTGTTTGGCCACAGTTATGCAGTGGTAACAAAGAGAAGGTGGCATCCCCAAAACACCAGAGCAACCTTGTACGTTTTCTTAAGGTAAGATAAGCAATTATTTTTGTATCCTATGATTTCAATAATTTGACAAGTGGTTAATACTGTTAGAATTGTAGATTTGTGGTGTTGACTAGTTGCGATTGGAGAACAAAAGATTTCTTGCTGTGAAAACAAATCAAAGTGTAAGAGGAATATATTAACTAAGGAGATTTTGTTTATTAATGGATTTCATAGAATTATTTATGTAGGGTTACAATTGGTGGTTATGATAATCACAAGAGATAAGGGTTTATAAGATCTCTTGAAAATTCAAGGTAAGCATGAATGAATTTACATATAATTGAATGGATTTATGTTTAATTTATTGTTTGACCACTGAAAAGGTAAAGGGGATGCAAGTCATGATAGTGGAGATTATGTTCTTGATTTGGAATTGGATGTTAAAGGGTTGTAGAAAGAGTAAAAGAAATATTTTCAACATTTTGGAGGAACATGGTCAGACAACACGATCATGGTGATTGACTGTAGATTCTTTGTAGTTGAATTTTTGTGTTGGTCATGTTTATGAGAATAAATTTAGAGGACGAGAGGATTAAGGTCCCAGATTATGAGTGTAATCCTGCCTGTGATCATTATAAATAAAGCTTAGTAAGTAACACGACCATGGACTACAACTGTAATCCTTGAAGTGAACCTTAAGTGAGGTTTTCACTTAAATTTTATACTTATAACCCAATTGTAACCAACCTAATAAACAAAAATTAGCTCATTTAAGGACCTAAGATCGAATTTGTGTAAACTCTAAGCTTAGTATTCCTTATTACTATAGGTTCTTGTTGTTGATAGCCTTGATCTGTTAGAATCAAGCTATTTAGGTATGCGATACATGTTTGTTAGTTGCTAGGCTAGTTGAGTTGAAATTGGACTAATCAATATTGGACTATAAATTGTTGAGTGATGGTTGTGTGTAACTTAGCCTAAGGGTCGGTGGTGGTAGAATCTTAAGGGGTACTTCGACGATCTTTAGGTGACAATATCCCTTATCGAGTTGCCTATTGAAATGATTCGAGGTAGATTAGGAATCCTGTGGTTGGAGGTGATAGTGCCAAAGTACGGTGTTTAAGTAATTTATTTATGTATATTTATTTAGTTTTGTATGAACGGGGTCATGAGTATCCTTGTGTATGGTTTGAAGAGCTAAGATTAAAGATAATAATTTGTTGTGTGTTTATTGTTGTTGCATATTTTGCACATGTTATTGCATCGCTTGTTCATGCGTTGTATATTGAGCTCCCGCTCACTCCTTAATTTTTTCCTAGATGCAAGAATTATAGTTGAATTGATTATCATGATTTTTGGAGATCCTTATTACTATAAGTGGGATGGGAAGAGTAGCGATTATGTATGTTACTTAGAGATTATTATATGAGTTTAAATAAACATAAATTTAGTGTTTTAGTTATTAATTGCTATTCAAGAATTAATTATTTTATTTAGGCATTACTCTAGTTTATTTTGGAGAATTAACTCTATGAATTTATTTGGAGACTATATAAGAACTTTGGAGATCTTAGAAAATTATTTACGCCTGATGTGCCGGTAGATACTAGGGAGACGTGGTAGTTTGTGCCATCCTGAGTTTGGAGCGTTATAGAACATATTATAAGTAATATAATCACACACGTATATTAAATTATTTAAGAAAAAAAATAGATAAAAGAATGGTAGAAAAAAACAAAAAAGTGACAATTTGGGAAAAGGCCTAAAAAGAATAGGAATATTATTAAAATAAGAAAAACTCAAATTAAAAAGAAATAAATAAAAAAAGTCTTTTCATGGTCCATTTTTCTTATTTATGGGTTGAAATATTTTTTAGTGTTGAAAACAATTTTTGATGACAAAATATGCATATAAATTTCACTGGATTTGAGATTCTGACCATAAAAAGCCGATTTTTATTAAAATTGATCTTTTCGGTAGCTCATTTTTTTTAAAACCATAAAAGATAACAATTTAATTTGATTGTAACTTCAAACTGAGTCTCAGTCGATCGATTTACGGAAAAATAAAGTTTGATGTCAAGTGGGACACCGAGCAATGCCAAACCGGTAAGATGCAATTCTTAGTTGTTCCATCGAAGAGCAAACATGGATGGGCAATTGAGTAGAGTGCCCAGGAAGTGCAATTCGTAGTCGTTTAGGCACCTTATCCCCTTATATGGACCTAATGATTGACTAATTATCTTTCGGTAGTTTCGAGTTGGAAATTGAGAGGTAAGCCATAAGCAAGACTTCAACATTTTTTCTTTTCTTTTCTTTTTAAAAAAGAGGCATCTAGTAAAGCAGTAGATTGAGCTACCAATCCTTGGACATATAGATCCAATTCATATGTGACCCGTAAGTAATAAAAGAAAATATAGAACTCATATGTGACCCGTAGTTATTAATAAGTAATAAAAGAAAATATAGAAAAGGAAACTCTAATATATATATATTATGTTACACGGCAATGGGCAAAAAATAAGTAGAATCAGTATGACCGTAGAGTAAGAATTGAAAATTGAGAATAAGACGAAAACAAGGAAAGGACGGGAAGAAAGTCTTGAATACGTCAGACTATCGTCGGGATAGAGTTGGCTCATTCCTTTAGTGTCTAATTCCTAATTAAGTCGAAAAACTTATTAGGAGGAGTGATTTTGGATCTGCAGTTAGATGGCTTATTAAATTTCAATTGTGATGAAACTTTAGTCATTAAATTTGTGGTGTAGAACTCTAAAAGATTATTATTTCCATTCTTAGTATATCCTTCTCAACTATTCATATTGAATTTAAATTTTTGTTGTTTTGAAAATTGCCATATTATTGAGATTTTATCGATATTTATAATTTATGGTGAAGATTATTTATCTACTAGTGAAAAAAATACTTCGTAAACCCATTATTATTGATAGTAGAAAATTTTATGTTATGTGACCTTTGTTTTTTTTCCCCCACATTGGGGTTTTCCAAGTTAAATCTTGATATCCTTTGTTTTCTTTTTTTGGTTTATTTTTGTTATTTTCTTAACAAGTGGTATTAGTGCTTGGCTTGAAAAAAAAAAATATATTGGTTTTGTTTATGTGTTGTGATCATGGCGGAAGCATTGGGTTCTATGATAAAATTAAATTCATCAAATTATTCAATTTGAAAGTCAATAATGGAAGATCCTCTATATTGTAAAGATCTGTACGTATCTTTAGGTGGTCATAGTACATAGAAAAACTGTTGGTTATATTTAGTAATGCGTGGATAATAGTGTTTATCATCATGTTACTCAGCAAACAAGAACAAATGCTTAATGGAGAAAATTGGAATCAATGTATAAAAGGCAAACTACCTTGACTAAAACCTCTTCAATTAGGAGAGTAGTGAATTTGAAGCATAAAGATGAATCAAATATGACGAAGCACTAGAATGATTTTTAAGGTCTTGTGAATCAGTTGATTATCATGAAATTGGTACTTGATGATGAGGTTAAGCCATTAATATTGAGTTTATTGCTAGATAAATATGGAGACACTAACAATTGTAGTGTCTGTCAATAATTCTACTCTAAAAGGAAAGCTCACTCTTACTATAGTGAAAGATAACTTGATAAATGAAGAAGCAAGAAGAAAAGAGTAAGGTATTAATTTTGAGACTTAGACACTTGTCACTAATAAATAAGAGATGCATAAGAGAGGCAAAACAAGAGAGTCATATGATAAATCTAGGGTAAGATTCAACTCAAGAAAAAGAAATATTAAATGTTATTAGAGTAAGAAGCTGGGAAAAATATAGCGGAAGTGCAAAATATAGAAAAGAGATCAAGGTAAAGGTAAGGGCGATGAAAAAAGTGAAGATGTAATGACTGTAGTAGTAGATAATGAAGTTGTCGTTGCCTAAGATGATGATTATGTCAGTTTTGCATGTCTTGACCATGATTAGGTTATTGACTCTAGTGTCTCTTTTCATATGACATCACATGATGAATTCTTCTCAACTTATACTATTGGTGATTTTAGTAATGTTAAGATAGGAAATGAAGGGATATATAAAATTATTGGCATAGGGGATATTATTTTGAAGACTAAAATTGGTTGCAAACTCATTTTCAAAGATGTTATACATATCTTAGATATTCGCCTAAACCTCATATCTACAGGAAAGCTTAATGATGAAGGATATAGTAGTTATTTTGGTAAAAATAAATGGAAGCTTACTAATGGTTCTCTAATCATGAATAAAGAAAGGAAGGGTAATACCCTTTACTTAATGTTAGTAAAAATAAGTAAATGAGAGGTAATATGATAAATGAGACATCAATTGAACTATAGCATAAATGGCTTGGTCCCATGAGCGAGAAGGGACTACAATTACTTCTTAAGAAGTAACTTCTCACTAATGTGAAAGGTGCTTCTCAGAAAACTTATATTAATTGTCTTGCTTATAAGCAACACGGGGTTGCATTTCATAAATATTTGTCTCCCAAGAAATCTCATGTACTTGATTTAATTCATATTGATGTATGTTATATGAAAGATAGAACACTTGATGGTGCACTTTATTTTGTAACTTTTGTTAATGATTACTCTAGAAAGCTATGGACTTTGAAATCTAAAGATCAAGTTTTGGATGTGTTTAAGCAATGCCATATTAGAGTAGACAGACAAATAGGTAGATAGTTGAAATGTGTCTGAGTAGATAATGGTGGTGAATATATAGGTCCCTTTAAGGACTATTGTAAAACTCATGGTATTAAACTTGACAAGACAGTACCGAAGACTCTGTAATAGAATGGTATCACGGAAAGGGTGAACTGTATTATTGTAAAGAGAGTTAAATGTATGTTGTCTCATGCTAAGTTACCTAAATTATTCTAGGGAGAAGTAATGAGAATAGTAGTTGACTTGATCAACCTATCTCCTTCTTATGCTTTGGATGGTAATATCTTAAAGAGAGTATAGACAAGTAAAGATGTTTCTTATAACCATTTGTGAGTATTTGATTGTAAGGTATTTATGCATATTCTTAAGGGTGAAAGAGCCAAACTTGATGCAAATTCAAAGCAGTGTATTTTTCAAGGTTATACATACGATGAATTTGTATATAAATTATGGGATCCAACAGAGAAGAAAATTACTAGAACTAGAGATGTGGTCTTCCTAGAAGATTAAACTATTAAAGATATAGAGAAGTTAGAATAGGCTAAATCCTTAGTTGAGATCTCTATTAATATAGGTCTAGTGCCCATACTTAAAGATTATACTAATCAAGGAGGAGATGTGCAAGATTCAGTTGAAGACGAGACAACACCCTAAGAACCTTATCAGTAAATAGAGTTAAGGAGATCCTTAAGAGAGAGAAGACCATTCACTAGATATAGTCCACATGAGTATGTGATGTTGATAGATGGGGGAGAGCTAGAATGTTATGAGGAAGCTATGTTTGATAAGTAGAAGAAAGAATTGGTAGAGGACATGTAAGAAGAGATTAAATCCTTGCATGAGAATCAAACTTATGATTTAGTTGAATTGCTTAAGAGTAAGCAGCCTCTGAAAGATAAATGGATCTACAAATTGAAGACTAGAGAGAATAGCTTGTAATCAATGTAGAAAGTAACATCAGTTGTGAAAGGGTTCAATCAAAAAAAGTATTTAAAATTAGAGAAGATCCACATTGATAACAATTGTTCAGACATGATGACTAAAGCCTTATCTAGAGAAAAGTTTATTACTTGTTGATAGATAGTTGATGTAATGAAGCCCCCCATATGAGTTAGAGGGGTAAATTGTTGAGCATATAAGTTCAACTCATATGTAGACTTGTAGCTATTAATAAGTAATAAAAAATATATATATATAGAAAAGGAAACCTTACTATATATATATATATATATTATGTTAGAAGGCGATGGACGAAAAATAAGAAGAATCGGAGTTATGGCTGCCTCATAAGAATTGAAAATTGAGAAAACAACGAAAACAAGGAAAGGATGAGAAGAAAGTCTTAAATACATCAAATGATCGTCAAGATAGCGTTGTCTCATTCATTTATTGTCTAATTCTTAACAAGGTTGGAAAAACTTATTTGATTAAGTGATTTCAGATCCATAATTAGATGACTTATTAGATCTTGATTGTGATGAAACTTTAATCGTTAGATTTTGGCATGGAGTTCTAAAAGATTGTTATTTCCATTCTTAGTATATCTTTCTCAATTGCTCAGGTTGAATTTGCACTTTTGTAGTTTCAAAAATTATCTTATTATTGAATTTTTGTTGATATCTACCGTTTATGGTGAAGATTGTTCATCTACTAATGTAATTAAAATACTTTGTAAACTAGTTATTGTTGATAGGAAAAGATTTTATGTTTTGCAGTCCTGTAGCTTTTTTCTCTGCATTAAGGTTTTGCTACGTTAAATCCTAGTGTTCTTTGTTTTTTTTTTTCTTATTTTGGTTTTTTTTTTTTATTTTATTTACACCAATGATAGGATATGTGTACAGAATTAGTATAGAACAATTACATATTTGCATTATAATGTGTTATGATTTGCAACCATTCAAAATAGATGTGTTGAGGATTGAACATCAAGGATGTTGTCTCAAGATTTTGATCAGTAGAAGTTGAGATTTAGGCATCGATTAATGGACCTAACGCCTATAGAAAGGAACACCATGATGGGTATCGCATGATTGTTCGACATGTCACTCTAATACCCAAATCAGTGAATATGTAGGATTTAAGATGAAAACAAGAATGCAAGAATGTGCTTGTTTATGTAAGGTGTCTTAGGTGAGAAAATATATCTATAAAGTGGATATATTCAAATCCTATATAAATAGGAAAATGTACCTTCCTATTTTAGGTAAGATCTGATATCTACGGCTAGGATTGTAAATGAGTCAAGCTACTCGAACTTGTCTCGCTATAAGCCTGACTCGAGTTGAGCTCAATTATTAAATGAGTTGAGGTTAAGTTTAAGATAACACTCATTTATCTAAATCAATTAAGCTCAAACTCTAGTTTTGACTTGTGAAGCAACTCGTTTAGGGTCATTAGTAGGTTCATGAACTTTATATATATCATGAATATTATATATATTATGCATTATATATTATATATAATTAAAATTCAAAAGTTAGTATCGATATAACATATATAAATATATAATATGTTATAGGATGATATATGATATATAATATATAATCTAATTTTTATTCATTATTTGTTGTCTACTTCTTTTTTTTTTTTATGTATTTCTTCATTTTATATATTTTAGTTGGTGAGCAAGCTTAACCTTGATTAGTAAACAAGTTGACCTCGAGCTCTAAACAAATTAAGCTCGAGCTCTCGTTTATTTAAATGAGCTAAGCTTAATCCTTAATTTGCAAACTCAATAAAAGTTGGATTTTATTAATTTTTAAATAATCTAAGCTTGAGCCTTTGAAAGCTCAACTTAGCTCGGCTCGGCTCGATTTGGCTTGATTTATTTATAACCTTGTCCTTGGCAATGATGTGGCAAATAGTAGGTTAGTCGTCCTAATAGGTCGTAACCTTTGCTCTATGCACTTGGTTGTCCATTGCTTAAGCTTCCTAAGTAGGCCTTTGATCTCTAAGTAACTTTAGCATTAATGCCACAAGCAGAACCAAACTCTAGGAACCCAAAGCCTGACCAAAGTTAAGCTAGGAACTAGAGAGGGAATTAAATCCAGGATCAAGATTTTGGGCTAAAGTTTAGGCTTGCTCTCAAATAGCTTAGCCATGGACCTAAATAGGTTGACCCATGGTCTTAACAGTCATAATAGACTTGGGGAGCCTAACGCCTGAAATACCCTATCAACAAAGGCCATTTGTAAGGTCTAAGAGTTAAAATGAGTCAACTTCTATTATTGATTATGGCAGGGGGCAGGGGGCCAGGGGGGGAAGAAGATATGTTAATTGAGACATGTTGTTGGTTTCATTGTTGTACTGTATATGTATAATATATTTTGTTAAGTAGTGGTTATAGTCAACTAGGCATCATTATTCAACCAATATGGAACTCAATTTATATCATTTCAAGTGTTAACAATTTGAATTAAAGTGAAAAAGAAGATTGTTCATGATATCATGTCTTTCATGTTCTTTAAAGCACATAATGACACATGGTGAGTTGAAGGAACTTATCCATTTTGAGACATAGCAAGAATTAAAAAAAAAAAAAAAGTAAGTGTTATGATAAGTTATTAGTTAGAAAAAATTATCTCATTAATTTTGATTTAATGAAGCTTTAAAAATAACATATTAGATTTTCAATTCTCTTTTTCAATGATCAAATGATAAAGAAGGCTTGGGCATCACCTAGCTCGTCCCTTCTTAAAAGCAGAGAATATAATAGCAATAGATATACTGTAACCCATTCCGATTCGGTGCTTTATAGGATTTCCTATGACTTGTCCTAAAATGCTACAAGGTTTTTATTATATACCCTACCCTTAGTGCATATTATTGGACAGATGATCCAACCCGACCCAATAGGTTTTTCTTTTTCTTTTCTAATTTTATTTATGACCTTATAGTTTCAAGATAGTTACGTAAGCTTTCGCAACAACTTAAATTTAATTTAGTAAATGAGATTTATAAAAGTTCAAAAAATATGAACTTAAAATGAAAACAAAACCTACTATGTTTTCATAATTAGACTTATTTGAAGAGGAAAAAGGAAGGTTTAACGGATGATGAATAAGATGATGGTTGAAATATGAGGGTTAGAGGGTGAGGGTGGGTGTTTGCGACTCAATGAGAATTTAGATGAGAGTTACTTAAGATGATACCGGAGACCGTGAAGAGAGACAATGAGGTATGGTTGAGTAATTAGTGAGTGTAAAAAACAAGAGAGATCAACGATAGTGATTTAGTGAGAGGTTGAAGTTGTTCTAAAACTTATTATCATACTATTTTTTAATTATCATTTATGTACTATAGTTACTAAGTCTATATTATATATTATTTTTTAACTGGGTTCGAGCTTCTCATTGGGATTGTCTATGTCTTGATGCTTGACCCAAACCTTACATGGTTTTAAAATAAGCTCAAAACTTGTCTCAAAATCTTATTGGGAATTACTCCATATGGCAATTGTTGGTTTGGACGAATCAGTTACCCTATTATGACATATCCACTAACATCTTTAACCACCAAGGGATGATATGAAACAAGAGTCTTCAATGTAACTTGCCATCAAACCTAGATTGAATACACATTACTAAAGCAAACCTAGTCCTTTAAAATTAACTTCTACATTCTTCCCAACACTTTAAAATAATGCCCATTGAATCTTAAATGTTCTAAATTTTGCTATCACTTCCTAAAATTGTATAAAATACACAAAACACACCATTTTAGTACTATCAATCACCTCCTTATCTTCTTTTACTTAACTTATACAATTGGCTACATTGCTATTTGATTAGCCACCTGAGATGCCTCATGATATAGTTTTATCATATTAACTTATGCTTGCCTTGTATTAAATGCAGAATGAAGGTTATATAATTGTGAAAGGTATATTGTCTTACCCTTTTAACAACTAATCCAAGGCACCTACCGCAGGACAAAAAAAATAATAATAATAATTAATGCACTCATCTTTTTTGTAAAAGTATCAAATAAGATGGTTTTCCAACCCCAATTTGGCAATCATGCAAATTCCTATATGCATTTTATGATTTATTGATAAAATAATACACAATTCTTCGGCGAGCTAGGTTCCCCTTTTTGCCTCTTCATAGATCTGTCCTTGATTATCCTTAAAGCTTTATCTTTTGATTATTGGAAAATTAGAAGTTTTAATACTCAATTCATTTAAAGGCTTCCTCTAGATTTTCCGTCAACTGAAAGACATGGTTTTAGCTAGTTCGAATAATACTATTGGCAGCTTGTGCAATGGCAGTCGGACAAAAGATCAAATGGACAATAGATTTATTTTTGGTGGGCATATTTAAGTGGATGACCTAAGATTGATACTCGACTGATATAGCATCTCTAAGATTGATACCTGAATGGTTCTGCCCCAAAAGCTAAATCTAGAACGAAAAATTTCCATGTTTAGAGGGCTTAATCTTTACATTGGTGATTTTATATGCATGATTGGAAGATTTGCATATAGATGGCAACTTAACTCGCTAACATGGGAAAAAGGTTTCGTCCTACTCTATTTAGGATAGAATGGCACTAGATTTTTCATTA
Source organism: Lumnitzera littorea (assembly GCA_024138015.1). Classification (NCBI taxonomy): domain Eukaryota; kingdom Viridiplantae; phylum Streptophyta; class Magnoliopsida; order Myrtales; family Combretaceae; genus Lumnitzera; species Lumnitzera littorea. Next base: position 69,209,338 of record JAMXBB010000008.1, read on the forward strand.
GTATTTCTTTTCTTTTAAGGTGAAGTAATACCTGGTGATCCCCATTGCGTATGTAACTAAAACAAATTAAATTAAGTGATATTGAAAAAAAAAAAAAAACAACTAAAACAAATTTATTGAAAAGAAATATAATAACTAAAAAATAAACTCGCATATTGCCATAGTAGCTATTATTAACATTTTAATTTCACGGTGATCATTACATGAAAAATGAATTTGTACTTTTTATGTACGAAAGAATAAAGAAAAATCTGTAATTGTAAATGTATATGATATATGATTCAAATACAACTAATAGATACATATTTACAAATAAGTTTATATGTTTATAAATATACTATTTTTATGATACTTGCTTATTGATTATTTTTCATTTTTACTAATCGTGAAACACTATCCACCTTTGCTTCTTAAATATAATTTATTTTAAATTCCTAAATTCCAATGTTTCTTCTAATTACGTTGTTCTAATTACAATCACTTTCCTATGGTGTATTGACACATACAAATAATTACGCAATTATGTACTGGCCATAGTTTTCAACAATTGTTATATTAACTTTTTTTCTTTTTACAAAAATTTCTATTTTTTCTTCTCGAGTTTTAATAACATACATGTTTTGCAATTAATTTTTTTTATGAAATGGTTTTATTTACACGCATTGTGAGAGTAGTATCCACTAGTATAATAAATGATTCAAATGCATTGATAATAGACACAAATTTAGGATTTAGATTCTCTAAAGTTACTTTCCTAAAGTTTTTTTAAAGATATTCCTTTAAGATACAAACATGTATAATCAATGATTGATATTGTAAGAAAAAAAATGATGACAATATTATTTAACAATTCAAAAATCAAGAAAATTTTGACCATTAGATTTGTAGCTTTATCTAAAGTACTTTAGTGGATCTATTTCCACAAATTTATCGGTAATTTTGCGAATTCTTTATAGATGCTCATATTAAGCATAAATTTAATTTAGACACACTAATATGTAATTTTTCTGGAGAAACAATTTTTTTTTCTTTTTCTTTTCTTCCGTATAAAATAAACTTGAAGTGAAATGCAATTTCAACTCAATATGATCATGTTTCTAGTAAGTGATGCACCCACATCGTAGGTATAAAATAATTCTAATAATTTTTTGAAAATTTTGAATGTAGGAGGAGTTATATTTTCAAATATATAATTTTTCAAGAAAAGGATTACAGGCATAGTCTTACCTTAAATTATTCACCTCATTTTTGAAAAATTGGAAATGCGATTTATATTTTACGCTAAATTCTTCACCTTATTTTCGACAAATCTACCATTTGGGGGTGGAGTGGAGGAGTTATATTAAAATGGAAAGAGTAGTTAGGAAACGAGAACATGGAGAATGGTTAGAGGTAAATGAAATATGCGTAATAATAATATCACCCCTTAAGTTTTGTTGATGGGTATATGGGTATAATCATGATGACTCCTCCAATAATATAAGGCATCAAGGTCAGTTCAGTAAAATTGAAAATTAAATTTTCATTAATAGATCTAAGATATTAAACACAACCCAACAGCTTTGATAATATATATATATGAGATAAAAACAAGGATTTAGCGTGTATACAGGCCGCAATTGATGTTGTACTTTCTTCAGTGCCATATCCACGACCTGGCATTATGTGTTTCAGTATACATTTTTAGTTTATAACTTATTTACTTCTTAATGGGGTGTTTTCAAATGATAAGAAGGTCATAAATATAATCAAGGTTGACTTTATTTAATAAAGGGATGTTCTAAAACCATTATGTTTTATAATTACTCATAATTTAGAGTTTTCGGTAAGACTCATAATTTAGAGTTACTGACTTAATTGTGAATCAATTCTCAATGTAATATTTTATTTATTTTTATTTTATGAGCTTATTTATAATTTTAGGACCTTAATACAACCTAATAGTATAAATACTAGTTTTTTAATGGTAAAAATTGGGTTCAATTTCACCTTTTTTAATAATTATAATAGCAGTTAGCTAGCCAAAGAAGAAGACGATGATGATATACTTATTTATATGATTGGTTATCAAAAGTATTATTATTATCTTTACTAATTTTTACTTTCGTCCTAGGTCGAAGCATGTGATGAGGCACATGCTATCATTTCGATCACCTGCTTTAATCGTACACACATAAATCTTCATAATATTTCCAGTTCCAATTAATTAATGCAATTGTGGGTAATAGTTTTGCTAAATCTGAGTGGATCGCCTATTTGTTATATTAAATGTGGCAGTGATTTGGAACTTGACCTACTATAGCACCTTGTGAAAAATATGATTTTTTTTTTTTTAATTAAACTCCATAAAGCTGCCTCATCGAAAAAAAAAACAAATGAATCACTCACCGGTCACCGCTAAACCATTAGTTTATTACTAAATTTATATGATTTTACAACACCATTAACACATCAATTTGGCAACTGTTTCAAGTTCTAATTAATAAATGGCAAGTTATTTAAATTCTTAAATGTAATATAAATAATCACGGGTAGTTTCCCGAAAATACTAGCTGCAGACGATAAGTAGGATTATTGGCTTATCTGAAAGGGATTCCATATCCGATTGCGTATAAAAGATGGCATTTGAGTCCTGGGTGTGGGATGCGCTGTGCTGGTGGTAATAATTCCCTTGCTTGAAAGATATTCTAAATGCGAAAATCGTTCTAAAACAGTTGTATAAATACTGGAATGGACTAAATTTGACTCTTTCCTGTTCCAAAGTTGCAATTTAATATTAACTTGACGAAGGAAGATATTGAAGATACTAAATTTCTTGGACTGGAAATTGAACTTTGAAGTGCATGCTGTAATATTAATATCTATAACTTTCGCTAAATTGCACCCTTTATCCACGTAGACTTTCAAATTTACGCGGGCATTCTACGATCTTTAAATTGTAAATATTTATACTCAAATCAGTGATGTGGGTCAGGCCTTTTAAACTTTTTATAACTAGTTAAAAGAGCAACAAAAAATTGAATAATGATTATATCTTTTTTTGAAACTGAAAAATGTAAATATAATCTAATGATTTTTTTATATTATAAAAAATATGTTGAAAATTATTTAAGTAATATAAGATTCCGAAAATGAATAACTCATTATATATGATTTGTTAAATATTTAATAGAAAAGAAAATATATAAAGTGATTATCAGGAAAAAAAATTTTAAAAAGAAAAACTAATTATCTTTTTTATACAACTTCGGATCATAGTTATTCTATGCTTACTATGAAGTGTATGAAATAGTTGAATAGATCTCAAATTAATATATATATATATATATATATATGTTTCTTGATATAATTAAATATTATAGAGGATGTGATAGTTTTATAATGATGTGTAACGTGAGCATGATATCTGTTAGTATACTTATTTACAATGATGATGGTGATGATGATGATGATGATGATGATACTTATTTATGATATGATAATATAATAAAAAACTATGGAAAAACAATATATTAACTTATTTTCTTGTTATAAAAGGTAAGTGCTTTCGAAATTATATAAAATTTGATAAATAAAAAAGGAAATACATAAATGATGAGATAAAATGAATGAATATAGAAAAGGAAAGAGCTTACAAATTATATAGTACAATATGATTTGACAAATAGAATATATTAATGATGAAATAAAAGGAACAAATACAAAAAATGAAAGAATTTTTAAAATTATATATTATAATATGATATGATTTGAAAAATATATAATTATGGAAATACATTAATGATATAATAAAAAAAATGCAACATGAAAAATAAAAGAGCTTTTGAAACGATATATTATGAATTGACATAATTTAACAAATATAATTTTGGAGGTGCATCGAAGAAACCATGCAATCTGTAGATAAAAATATATACAGACATATATATGTCATAGTACTTAGTATTTAACATCTTACACTTATGAAATATGGTGCATATATAATATGTTATGTTATGTTGTATTATATGAAACGTATATTAAAATTGTATTAAATATTACTTCTTGTATACACACTTATATAGTTTGGTGTATATATGAGAAATTGATCCTACAAATAATCTAAACTAACATAAAATTGGTTTATTAGAAGGGAAAAAATGTATGGAGAAAGTATTTTTGAACAAAACAAAAAAACTTTGCATTTAAACAAATTTGAAATTGGAAATGTTTTCTAAAAGAGATATGATGTACTAACTATCACTAATGTAGGAAATGAATAATTGATTATCATGGTTTATATAAGAGAAAATTACATTAACGTATTTTTAAGGAAAAAAATATAATTAACATTAATGGCATTAAGCATCTAGAGATCATTAGCTTGTTTTTTCTTCACAAAATTAAAATAAAAGATCTAATGAAGTTATTTGTGCAATTCAAGGTCTCAAAATGAATGGCTAATTTTCATGATTTATAAATAACAAAGTTTATTTAGAAAATAATAAAGTTACTATAATACATTATTTAGAAAATATTGATAGTCGACATTAATAGTACTAAGTAAATCAACATTAATTGTCATAAGCATTCAATGATAATTAACATTAGACAATTGATAGTTTATTTGTATTCATACTAGGAATTCTTACATAGAATAATTTAATTGATCAATATGGTTTCCATTACTTTTTATACCTATATGGTAAGTTGAAGGATTTACACAAGTTTTCTATTGTTGATATATTTTGATAACCATTATGTTAAAGGTTTTTTTTTTTTTCACATATTTCTATTTCCCAATTTCACATGTAATCAACTATTTAGTTGCGTAGTTTTTCTTTTTTTTTTTCTTCCGCAAATTCTAATAGTTATTGAGACTAGAATGGAAAGAGAGGCAATTAACACTCCAAAAGAATATTTAGCTTTAATAAAATGATTTACATGGTGGCTAAAGATTTCAATGGGAACTTGTTGCCCTTTGGTTCATCGAGACAATTGCTATTTATGGTAGGCATATTTCTTGACAATTGATCTTTATGGAAATACAAGTAGATAATTCTCACTCTTCTATTGAAAATTGCAGCAGATGTTGAAACTTACTGTAAACTCTATATAATCAGTATTTAATTTGAATCCTAATTTAAGTCTGAGTATCTTAGACGCTACCATGAGTCAGGCTAGATAAGACAAAATTTTTATGAAATTAATAAACCGAATGTAGTATCGATAATAAAAACCTTACAAATTGAGTGAAACTTAAATTGCGTACAAAAATGCTAAATCCGATGTACTCGTAAATACTTGAAATCGAACCCAAACTTGATCAAAACCCTAAAACTATAATTTTAAGCTTATAAAATGAATAAATATCACTTAATAGTGATATAATCGTAGTTAATTATAATTATCAACTAAATCGTATAATCACGTAAAACTTTTAGAGAAAACGTCAAAATAGATCATAAATATTATAATCATAATAGGTACTAATTAAATTAATAAATTTTCACAAAATTTTAAATTTAATTTATAAATGTTATTTTTACTATTTTTATGTTTAGAAAAATAACATATATTTAATTTAAATTTTTTCTTTTTCTTTCTTTCTCTTTTCTCTTTCCTCCTTTCTTATTTTTTTTTTCTCCTCCACATGAAATTCCAGCACAAAATAGTAGCCACCCACGTCTAAAAAAAAAAAAACAAAAGCTCCAAGTGTTACATTTATAAAAGAAAAACAAGTGTAATGATTGTCATGTCATAGCCTCATTAATGTTAGATTCATTTGGATCACTCCTTATCTCCACCTTAATTGCCTTATTTCTCTTGCATTGTTAAGTCTAGAAAATTTAGAAGTTGAAAATCTGGAAGTACATCATCCGAAAACAAAAAGAGAAAAGAAAAGTAAACTAAAGCAAAAACATTCACACACAAATTGAAACCAACAAAAGCAATTAGAAAAAGAAGAGGAAGAAGAAGAAGGTCAAGAGGAGTTGATTAATTGATCAAATTAGTAAAGGATTTAGGTAGGTTAGTATTTAATTTTTGTACATGTATATATACTTTATCCTATGTACATATATATATATTGAGTATTTATTATTTTTATTTTTATGTATTACATGTATGTATGCACAAAGGTATGTGTATTTTGTGTGTATGGTCTAAAGTATGTATATTTTTCTACACATGTATTCTTGCACATATGTATGTGTGTGGATTATATATGTATAGATATTTAATATTTTGTATATGATATATGTAGATATACACGTGTAGTATATGTATGTATACTAAATATTTCTTTTATATATATGTATATATATTTAGTATTTTACTTAATTAATTATATGTATATATATATATATGCGTGGATATATAAGAATGTATATGTACATAATATTTATTTTGGTATGTAATATGTATATACATGTATTATATAATTCCGTATATATATGTGTACATATGTATATATACCTATTTTGTAATTTCCATATATATATATATATGTATGTGTATGTTTAAAATAATAAATATACATATATATATTTCTTTATACTTAGTATGTTAATTTATAAAAATTACGTATATATATGAAGTATATACATGTATACGTATAATAATATGTATATATATAATCATTTCCAAGTATACAAAATTTTTATATAATTATGTATATATATATTATTAATAATGCTTGTATTTTAGTGTATATATATGTCTATAGTATGATCACATATATACATTAGTATGTAAAATATAAATAAGTGTATAATATACTTATACATATTTTATAAATAAGGATAGAATAATTTAATATATAATGTATCATATACGTATAAACATACGTATATGAATAGTGATACATACGTAAAAATATAAGTATAATTAAATAGTATATACAATGTATAATAATATTAATTTGATAAATAAAGTAAGTTAATAAAAATATATATAATAGTACCGTAAATTAGGAAAAAAAATTAATAATTAAGTAAATTAGAAAAATTAATAAAATATAACAATAAGTATTTATATATATATATAATACCGTCAAATACAAGAAAATAATAAATTTTGTGATATTTTTATATTATGGTCCAAACTGTGAGTTATAACGTCTAAAATGAATCTCGTTACGAGAAAATACACTTAAAAACGATAAAAATGAATTATAAGTTTATAAAAATCCGAGCTAAATCGAAAAAGTTATACATAATTCGATAAAAAGCTCGAATCGATGAGTTCACGTAGCTAAATTAAGTAAACAATATAAACTACGATACTAGTTTAGCTTTAAACTCCTAAACTTACTATTTTTTATATTCCTTATTCTCCGATGATCTTGACTTTGACCCTAAACTGCTATTGGACTATTATGACCCTTGAGTCGATTATGGCTAAGTGGATTTTTTCTAATGATTCCATACTTGCTTGTGTTTGTAATTAATGAATATAAATTGTGATTAATAATTGAATATTGTGTGGGGCTAGGTTATACTTGTGTATGATACTATTTGCTGATAGTGAATTTACTTTAAAGTATGATAACGTATTGATTGTTGCATAGTAGATTCGCTAAAAACTGATTGCATGTGACCTTGTTGATCACTAAATAATAACACCTAATTTTACTCAACTTGAAAGAATTAACTCAGAATACGCATAATCATAAACCACATAACTAATTTCAGCCATCACATTATACAGAGGTAGTGAGAAGCTATACATGGGTTGATTATTTGATAGTTATAAATTTCGTACGGTGCACACATGTGATGTGACCTTACTCTGGCCTACGAGATCACTAGGCGTTGAATGTAACAACCGCCTAGCTAAGGGTCGAGTCTAGAGGCCTTCGTTTAGGGGTGAGTGAGGGCTATGTGAACCTACTCACAATCATACTTAGAACTCATTTTTGATAAAAACTGAGAATGGATATACCATTATATTTTAAATACGAAACGCAGAGTTTCGTTATGATATAAGTTCTAGTATGATACTCGGATCTGACTGTGCCGATGTATCTCCAACCTTAACTTCAGAGGGCGTTAAATCTGAGTTGCATGTAGTACCTGGTCACCTGCATATATTTGTTTGGCATACTGATTGTCATGCATTTATTTGGTTGAATTTAATTGATGTATAACTTGATTGTTATATGATTGAGGAGATTATCTCACTAAGCTAGTTAGCTTATATCCCTATAGTCTTCTTTCATAGGCTGATCTGTTCGTAGAGTTCAGCTGTCACATGCCCGAGGTTATTTTTACATCAGGGGGTTGATGTGGGAGTAGGATGTAATAGGAGTGTACTTATAATAGTGTATTTAGATTTCGAATCTTATGATGTAATGAGATGATACCAATTGGTATTAAATACTATTATAAACTTTTTATTTGTAAATTTCTATATAAATAGATGTGTATTTTATTTCATTAGCTTGTTATTATTATTATGAAATGATATTGCTTACACCTGTGCAACTCTTAGATGTTAATTGTGGTTGTAACCTTGTATATCACATAAAAGGTTATCGATTGTAAGGCAAATCAATCTATAGTTTTTCGTATGGTATATGGCAACTGCCATGACTAGTCCCCTCGGGTCGTGACACTTATTGCTACTTCAAATATCAAGAATAGAAACAAAACAATAGTAACACACAACATTGTACACAAATTTATGAATACTTGTTTCACGTTTCTTATCTCTCTTATAGTTAACACTTGATTTTTCACAAACTTTTTCCTATACACATTATCAGCACTCACTTGCTAGTGCATTGTACACACACAATCTTACACTGTTTCACAAGCATACTATTTTGCACATACTTTTCTCACTAACTGTTAACTAACAGCAACTTCTTATTTATACTACAACATAATTAGTTATATTTGTTAACTATACTATATTCTAAGCATAATAGGATACGGTTAGTTACACCATAAGATCTGTATTATACTATTCCAATACCTTCTTGGTTCTTTTCTATTATTTATGTGAGTCATTCTCGAGATATTAAATGCTTATTGTGGGTTAAATTTTGCGAATGGGCAAACAAGATTGAAGGGCCTTAGGTAATGTTGGGGGATTTTAATGAAGCTTTGTAGGGAAGAAAAGTGGGGGCAAATTGAAGTGAGTCAAAGTAGGGCAATAGAGTATTAGGACTGCATGAATTAATGCAGAATGGTCCATTTGGGTTTTGTTGGGTCTTAGTTTACTTGGTCTTAAAGATCCAAAATTTTAAGCGAGCTTATCTAAACTCATTTAGACAAAGCTTAGGTCAATTATAAGTGGAGTAGATTGTATCTTGAAGTTAAGTTATTCCACATTGCCTCATACCAATTAAATAATCTCGCGATCCTACTAAATTCCAACCCATAGTTTAAAGGAGGACAAAAACCCTTGAAACCTTTCTAGTTTCAATCAATGTGATTGGAACATTTAAGGTTCATAGCGTTTGTTGCAAGTAATTGGAGTTTGCCACAATTTAATTATTTAAAGGATCTACTGAATTTTCTTGATTCCTTAGAAATATGGAATAAGGTAGTATTTGGATTCATCATTGTCAAGAAGAAACCGACTATTGAAAATTTAGAGAAGGTACGTAAAGAACTATTCTCTTGACCAAGACAAGATTTAATTAATAGGAAAAGATGCCTACAAGCAGAATTAAACTAGACTTTAAAATAAGAAGATTGGTTGTGGGTAGTAAAGGCCATGTCAAATTGGATTATTTATGGGGAAAGAAATGCCCAATTCCTTTATGCTAATGTTGTTGCAAGAAGGTCTAAAACTAAAATTTCTAGATGTTTTGACTCGATAGGAAATTGGATTGATGACAAGGAAGGTGTAAAGAGTTTATTCACACAATTCTTTGGGAATCTATATACTTAAAAGAGCTTGTTTGTATGGAGAAAGCTATAAGGCTTATAGAGTGACCCGTATGTGATCATAAAAAGGGAAAAAGGCATTCTTCAGTGACCCTAGTCAAATGAGGAAATTAAACAAGCTTGTAGTGTATTGGCAATGATAAAACCCCTACTATAGATGGGTTGCATGTAGATTTTTACAAGCATTGTTAGACCATAGTAGGTCAAATTGTGTGTCATACAGTAGGAAGTATTTTGCAAAGTGGTTAACTGCCCCCAACATTAGATAACACCTTACTTATTCTCATTTCAAAGGTAGTAGGTGTAAATAAGGTGAAGGATTTCAAAGCAATAAGTTTATGCACCATAATGTACAAAGTAGTGAGTAAATGTCTTGTTAATAGGCTAAAGACACTGCTCAATGACCTAATAAGTCCCGAACAAGCAAGTTTTATTCTTGGGCGAGCTACGAAGGATAATATTATTTTTTTCTAGGAAGTTATTTATTCCTTATGCAGGATAAAAGGGAAAAAGAGTTCGATTGTGGTTAAACCACACTTAAAAAAGGATTACGATCATATGGAGTAAGACTTCATTTGAAATTGTGATAGATCTTAAATTTTGTTGACTCTTGGATTAAGCTAATTAGATCATGCCTTTCATCTATTCAATTCAAAATTATTCTAAATGGAGCAATGCTTGACCCCTTCACTTTGATTAGTGGTTTTAGATAGGGTGATTTTCCATCACCATATTTATTTATTCTAGCAATGGAAATTTAGAATAGGATTATTCATGTCATGATGGCTAAAGAGAGATGGAGATAGTTAAAGCATAGGGAACATATTTAAAATTGTCACACTTGTTCTTTGCAAATGAGCTCTTGTAAATGGGAGAGACTACTAAGGATAATATGACTATGATGATAAAAATCATGGAGAGATTTGGCAACCTATCGGGCTAAAAAGTAAATTATGATAAATCTTGTCTTTTATTTTCAAGAAATATAAATGCGGAGTTGAAGCTCAGAATTTTAGAAATCTAGTATAAGGCCAACTTTAGACATCGGAAAATATTTGGGTTTTCCTATTAAAGAGGGAGGCAATATTGGATATGGAGACTTAAATTTTATTTGGGAGAAAGTGAGGAGGAAACATTGTGGATGGAAATCAAAACTTATGAGCATGGCAAAATGTAAACTCTTAACTATGTCTACCTTAGAGAGCATAACAAATTATCATTCCTAGGTTTTCCTAATGACAATGTGTTTTGCAAATACAGTAGAGAAGATTAATTAGGATTTTGTATGGGGAACTACAAAGAAATTGAATTGAATTTGGTGACCTAAGCTTAAGAACCCCAAAGAAAAAGGAGGATTGTGTTAAATGGATATTTGGAAAAGAAACCAAGCTAAGGCCTCCTTTGTTTTAAGAAAAATATATTTCGAAAAACATTTTTCTTATTTTCCCTTATTTGTTTTGCTGAAAAAAATGCATTAAGTAGAAAATGTTTTCCTTCATAAGGGAAAATATGTTTCCATTAAAAGCAAAATTCTTTCATTTTTCTAAAAAACGACTTACTCTTTGTAAAACGGAATTTTGTTTTTTGATCTCATATTTGCAAACGTTTTAACTATAAGAAAATGATTTTTTTTTTTAATTTTTGTTGTAACTTACGTATAAATTATATTTTATACATGAAAAAACTATACTAGGTAAAAAAAAAAAACTATAAACTTATTTAAATATTATCAAAATCAAATAAAGTTATTACAGTAATGTATATTACAAACAACATTTGCATTTATACTTTTACTTTTAAATAAAATATTTGATATATTATATTTATAGTAATAAGTAGATATTAATATATTTCGGTATGGTTATAAGTTATACGGTATTTGTTAATCAAATATTGAAAATTTTTTTCAATACATTTTTATAAAAATATCCAAATAGACATAAACATAATATTTTCATGAAAATACTTTCCAAGAGAAAATATTTTGCTCTAACATATGGTTTTCCTTAAAATAAATGAGACCTAATTTTGCAAAGTTAGCCTAACGACTGAAGAGGAAGAAGCTCTTGTGAATAGATTTAGTAACACAAAAATATACATTAGATGAAGGAAGATCAAGGATAAGAAAAAGGCTTATAATTTCACATTGAGTTGAAGAAGACTATAGCTTGGATGGAGGAAAATACACATATGCAATTGAAGAATGGGAGAACTACTAAATTCGAGAGTGATATTTGGATGGGAGAGGATAAGGTTAGTAATTGGATCTATAGGCCTCTAAACAAATATGATGAGACATTGTTAATTAGTTAAGTATGGGAGAATGAATCCGATTGGAACAAAAACATCTTTACTTATCTATTGGATGAATTAATTCAAGAAAGACTAGGAAATATTGTACCAGACCTAAATGAGATAGTAGAAGATGTTAGAAGATGGCCATTCAAGCTAGATGGTGAGCTTACAACAAAATTTACTTGTCTTTGGACTTCATAAAGAGAATGAGGTGTAGATGGATGGAGAAAATTAGGATTGGATTTGAAAACTACTTGCATACCTAAGTATTCAATTTTTAGTGCGGTAAATTTTACACAATGGACTGGCTACTGGAGAAAATACGTAGAAATGAAGATTAAAGTTTAGCAAAGATTGCCTACCATATAAGAGTATAGAGGAAACAATCTAGCATGTTTTTCTTTTAAATTGCTAATGGAGTAAGCAAATCTAGATAAAACTTGGTGTTCAAATCGATAGAATAGAGTATAATTTTGATGGATTGAAAACTTGGGTATGACAAAATTGTAGAAAAATAAAGGTAGATTAGAAGAAGATTTCTACACTAAATCAAGTTAGAATTCTAGTTGCTCTTAAAGGTATTTGAAAAGAAAGAAACAAATGCATCTTTAGGCTGGAGCAAGATGAAGGGGATTGCATGGAAGGAATTTTAAAGAAAGTAAATGAATGGTGGCTTTTGATAGAAAGGAAAAGATAAAGTTAATAAAAAACGTCTTAAAATGTGTTTGGGAGGTACTAGAAGAGAGGTGGTTGAAACTAAATTATCATAGGATAGTAGTTGGTTGTAGAAAGATAGTTGGCATAGGATTGTTATGTGGAGATCATAGTGGTGTAGTCTTGTGGTGTATATATAAATAATTTCAAAATTTATCACCTCTAGAAGCATAATCATGGGCAATAAAATATGACCTTGAAATAGCAAACTGAATGGGATGCAAAAGGGTAATTTGTGAAGTAGACTCACAACAAGCAGTTGAGTAAATTAGAAATTCCCAAGTGGATACTGAAAGATGTCATGAAGTTATGCAAGAATGCAAACATATTCTTAATTGTTTTCACAATTTTCAAATTTACAATGCTAACCATGAAGCAAATGGAGCGATGAATTGCCTAGCAAAAAGACATGAAATTTATTTTTTGGTTTATGTTCCATATTATTTAGCTAGTTTTATTTCTAGTATTTACAAGACTAGGCTTGCTATGATGGATTATATTAGATAGGAGTATATCCCCTATGACCCCAGTAGATCTTGATTTTTGTTTTGTTGTTTCTTTAAATTGATTATGATTTAAGAATGCATTAGTTTACCAAAGAAAACTATATAGTTGTATTGCAATTAATGTTTCTTACATTTGTACATACATGGTAAGTGTAGCATTAGTTAGTAATATTTCCAATTAGTCCACTATATATATTTTTATTCTCTTTATTGCATTAAAAACCATTATTATGGTGATAAAAAGCACTAATATCATTTGAAAATACTTAAAAATTGAACATTAGCTTTTAATATATCATTATTGCATTAAAATGAAAATGATATGATATATTTTAATTAATATTCATTTGCTATAATGATTACTTAACCCAATAATAATGACTCAATGGAAATAATAACAATAACATAAAAGTGCTTGATAGTAAAAAATAAAGAGGTAAAAAATATCATTTCCTTTATGCAATCTTTGACTAAGAACTTGTAATATCCTTCCATAATGAAGTGCATATGATTTATTCTTGTAATAGAGGCCTTTATTTAAGTAAAACAAAAAATAAGACTAAAAAAATAAAAAATAATAGAGAAAGTCAAGCACATTTAATAGCTTACTAAAATGTATTGAAATAGTTTGGATATGAAAATATTAAAGGTCAAAATTGTATATTATATTAATATATTTGCAAATAGAACCTCAATGAATTAAAAAGTGCAAGTGTACTATAACATTGACATTTGACTTAAGCATAATGAAATATTTTCCCAAAAAAATGTAGTATAATAAAAACATTTTTATTCACACTACTTTGGTTGTTTAGCTGAATAAATATAAAAATCAATATTATGGTAATGAAAATTATTAATTCTATTTGTTCTTACTTAAAAGTTACACATTAACCTTTAGTATTTCATAATTGCAATAAATTAATTTACATATTTAAAAACATAAATTATAAACAATTCTTACATTATAAATAATATTCATATTTTTAACATCATCATCTATATTATTAAGTTAGTACTAGCTTATCCTACTCCATACGTACCTTAAAAGTTAGGTATCTCTTATTAATTTTGATGATAACAAAAAAAAGAAGAATGCAAATGTATTAACAAGTGTACATGTATTCAAACAATTTTTTAGATTATTTAAATTGTAAATTAAGTTTCATTTAAAGACTTATTTAGAAGGTTTGAATCACTTGAAAAGGAAACAAGCTTGGAAAGTATTTAAAGAATGTTTTAGAAGCTTATATAAGAAGAGTTAGTACAGCACTTTAGAAAATTATTCAAAGACTTTGAAAATAAGTAAACTGAGATATTTTTAGAAGGTTATTCAGATAGTTGACTTGGAAGAATGAATTTAGAAAATATAATAAGATGTCAAATTTGAAGTAAATAAGGCTTAACTCTACTAGATTGGGTGTATTAGAAAAATACACTTAGTTCCTTTTCACTTAAATTGAAATTAAGATCCATGGGATTATTTTTAAGAGAATTAATTTTTGGAGATAATCAAATAATAAGAAAATATTTAAGATTGGATATGGATGAAGCTGATTTCGAATATTATGGGTTATTGAATTCAAAATTCAAGATTATCTATATTGCTGATCATAGTATCTCCATTAAGGAGATTTGACTAAGATAAGATCATATTCAAATTCAAAATTTAAAATTCCAAGATTTTCTCAAAATATTTGGGAGTGATATTTGAATGTTAGGATTTGATAAACATGAGGCAAATGTAATCTTCAACAATCTAGCCATCGGAAGATTCTAATATAAAAGAAGAGATGATTCAAAATATTAAACACAATTTTGAGGAGAAATGATTATATAAATTATGCTATGAATGTGATGACTGCATACTATTTAAAATACATAGAACACTTCTTAGAGACTTTTTCAAAGAGTTGAACTGAAGCTGTATTTACAACAATCTTCATATCTGTTTTTATGCTAAGCTATTTGAGATTTATATTATTGTTCTCATTTCTGATTTGTAAAAATTATCTATTATTTGAAATAAGTTTAATTACACTATGTAAAATCTATAATTAGCCTAGATTGTAGAGAGGTTAGATAGGTAAAGTAGATAATTGTGAAGGCCAAGAGGGATAGAAACTTGTAAACTTCTCTTGATTTGTTTTTGATATATTGGATCAAGTGAAACGACATTGGTAAAGTAAATCGGGTCTCTAGTAGTAGAGTTGGAAAAGAGTAATAGGTATAAGGTTGAAACTCTTTAAATCCTGAGCTTGATTTACTCATCTCTATCTTTTTTTTTTTACTTTGAGTTATTTATTTGTGTGTTAAATTATTAAAGTATCACAGATCACCAAATTAAGTTATTGAGAGAGGCATTTTCAATCTTCTTCGAAAATATTTTTAAAGATATCAATTAACCCTACCCCATCTTAATATCTTATACGAAACCAACAAAAGTTAATTATTCAATGTAAATTAATACTATATTCTCTCATGAAAACAACTAATCAATTGTATATTTTAACTAATGAGACTTAATTTCATTTTCTTTTCTCATTCCATAATTAATGGTTATGTATGTGGTTAAAGTTAATTATTCAATGTAAATTAATACTATATCCTCTCATGAAAACAACTAATCAATTGTATATTTTAACTAATGAGACTTAATTTCATTTTCTTTTCTCATTCCATAATTAATGGTTATGTATGTGGTTTGGATTAGTAATTAGTAGGGATAAGCGAGTACATGGTGGTAGGGTATGATGCTCACCCGTATCTTGCTTTATAAGTCTAGGTTCACGAACTTTGCTTCCAATACCCTACATTGTGGCACTCTATAATCACCTTGTACTATGTACTCTATAAATTGTACATGGTACAGAGTACTCTATAGAACCTATAAATCTTTTTTTTTCCTTATAATTTTTAATATGGTTAGTTTCTATTTGTTTTCCTTTCCTTCCAATTTCTTTGTTTATTTTTCTTTTTAATCATTTTCCCCACTAATCATTATTATATAAATATATCAATTTTAGTGAAATCTTGATCTCAATTTTAAATACTAAATACATAATTGTAAATTGGACTCATTTAGAGGCTAACTTATTTAAGCAATAAGAATATTTATAGATTGCAAATTACAATATCTCAATTCATAGTTAGCATTTATAATGATCCTCCATGCATCACAATTACTAAATCTTAACCTATCAACTAAATTTTTTGTCAAAGCTTGTATAAACCTTAATCTTGGACAAGGGAAAAAGGTATAAACACAAATCTCAACCAAATCTTGACTTAGACAACATTATATAAATTTATTATGAGATATTTTTTAAACCAAACATAAAAAATTTTGTATCAAAAGAAAATAAGTCAATAACAACCTTGTTTAGGTTGCTTCATGCAGATTCTTTCTTTTATAACTTTAGTCGAGCTAGACCTAGTAAATGAGGAAGATGCAGTAGAAAGAAAATGTAATAATAAAAAAAAAAAAAAAAAACTAAGGTGAAAGAGATTGACATGAGGACATTAGGTTTAATTTAGTTTTTTTAGGAGCTGCGTTTTGTTATTTTTTTAAGTCCATACAAATGAAATGATATTTTTTTTTGTTTATTAATTTTATTTAATCATTATTATATCGCAGGTACAAGGTATCTTGAAATCTATATCTTATATACTTTACAATATGGGTTCTAGATGGGTATAGGGTATCTTAATCTCATACCCATATCTTCCTTGATAGGTACATGTTCCAAAAAATTACTACTTAGAACTTATCTTGTAACATTAAATACCCATCTGAAATTTACCTGATCAAGCAAGGTCTAGGTTGGTACCCTATATAACAGAGTTACTTGATCACCCCTAGTAATTGACTATATTTTAAGTTTAACCACTTTGTTATATTTCATTTCCATATATGCAATGTGGGTGCATGTCTTCCATATGAAAGCACCTTTTCTAGTAAAATATTTTCCTTTGTTCTATTTAATTTTCACACTATTAGCATTATATGTTTATTATATTTTATATTGAAATATTTTACTTTACTATGTATGAAACTCCCTACTTAATATCTTCTTTCTTAGGTTTGCAAGGAAATGATGCCTGATTGGACAAAACAAATTAACTTAGATTAGCATGTTTTTCTACACATGTAACAAACACATTTATAATGTATTACTATAGTTATATATTCCTTCTTTTCCTTTCGAAGTCTTTTTTTTTTATTGTTTATACATTATTTTTTTTAATTTCATTTGTTATGTGTAATTTCTCTCTCTTTTTTTTTTCTTTAATCAATAGTTGTGAGTTTAAATCGTAAGGGTTACGTGTATGTTGTATGTTAAATCGTACTATACGTGACTAAAGAAATGACTTGACTTACACATATGAGATGATCAAGTGATGTAAGATAGGGAGGTGGAGTAGGCAATCCTGGTAGGCTTTAACACGTAAGGTGATAGGTGGAGGAGTACGATAATATTGAACTCTACAATGGATAAAGAATGGGGTAGTGTTCTTGAGATGTTTATGTGTTAAATCTTTAAGATATGATTCTAGTAGAGTAACGACATTAGTTGGAATTTGTCTCTTGTCCAAATGAGGAAGTGAAGGGATATTTATAAGAAATGGTAGTTGATTTGATCCATTAGATCATGATGGTAATCGATGGCTAGGATTGAATCATTCTCTTAATAGACTTGAGTTGTAAACTAAGGCCCAAATGACCTTATTTTATTAGTGTGAGCCAAACTAAGAAAGGGTGGATTGTGCGGATAGGTCCAACAGGTCTTACTCCAAGCCTATCATACCAAATTTCCCTTGATGATCTTAAATTCTTATAAGCTTGACTCTTCAGGCCTTGTCACCTTAGCTCAAAAAGTCAAATCCATTTCAATTACTGAGTCTAAGACTCAAACTCAAATTTAACCCTCTATAATAGTCATGCATGCAATTTAGATGTTTTAAAACCATGTAGATGTTGTTTTTATATTTAATTTTTGCAAGCATAATGCAGGTACACATTTAATAACAACAACAACAATAACAATAACAATAACAACAAGAACTAGAGATGCAACCGGACGGGTCGTAATAGGGTACTTGACTTACCCAACCTATTAAAAACCCTATAAAGTATTTTTTAATAGGGTTTTGGGATAGGTTCTAGGTTATTTAAGAAACCTGTTAGGAAACCTGACACCCAGTAAAAAATAAACCAAGTATTATATATTATATCAAATAAAATTATAAAAATTACTAGCTAGAAAAAAGAAAAAAAAAAATATAATCACCTATGGTGGCATCCTTATTACTTAATCCTAAACACAGTAAGCAATTATAAGTCAAAAAACAAAACCTTAAAGTTTCTATACTACATCTTGCAAGTGTAATCCCAACCTTAAAGTCTCTCTCTTGCACTCTCGCTTTGACATACATATACACTTCATCCATCTACTATCTTCTTCCTCACCTCTTAGACCTTAATCGCATGTCTCACTCAAAATTAGAAATAGTAGTCACACTCACTAATCGCCATTGCTAGTCTAATCACCCTTGGCACTTCCTCTTGCTAGAGACCGCAAGGCTTTGACAAACCTAGGTAGCTGATTCTTGAATTTTTGTAAAATAAAGATTATAGGAATCTAGATCTACACGTATGATTGTAGTTTTGGTTTTAAGGTAGAAAGAAGAATAAACATATATTAGAGTTATGATATTTGCAGATAAGATTTGAGAGAGAAAGCAAATATTGTGAAATTCTGGTCTTGAGGGTGTAAAGTTTTGTTTTGTTTTGTTTTTTTTTTTTTTTTTTATGATAATGACTATTGCAGAGAATGCTAAAATTGTTATTGATTCATCATCAACTCAAAATTTAAATAGTAGTGCTCTTGAGAAGCAAAACACTAGTAACAAGAATAATAGTTCTTTATGAGGTTTTCCTAACTGCTAAAATTACATATACTAAGAAATTCTAAGATACTATGAAAATATAAAATAGACTATTAGAAAATGACGATCTTGAATTAATCCTTTAATAATTTATTTGTTTGAGTACTCTTCCTTAACTAACCTTCATTGTATTTTGTGAACATAAACTTAACATCTTTTATTTTTATGGCAACTTATGTTTTAAACCATTAAGATTGTAATTTCTATTAGACTGGTGATGAGTACTTTGAGTTGGTTTAGAGAAAATAAATTTCATGTTTGTGGACGATTTTTTATGGTTCAATTATATTGTTTAGACCAAAATAGTGCATATTAATGTAATATCAATCTAGTCTTGCATGATCAATTACCCTTTTGATGAAACCAAACAAGATGAAGCAAGGACAACCTAGTTAACGATATACTTCATCATTCACCTTATTTTCGAGACTAGATTCAATTTTCCACTGTATCATGTCACTAAGAGTTCCTATTATTCACATGATTTTGGTTGGCATATGGAATTTCCCCTTAAATTCGAAAGCAAACCACTATATATGTAATTTTCGCACTTGGGAAAACCTCATGAAGAACCATTATTCTCATTCCTAAGGTTTTGCTTCTTAGAAACATTATTGTTCAAATTTGTGTTGATGATGAATTAGTAACAATTTTAGTGTTCTCTACAATAGCCATTAGCATAAAAAAAGAACAAAACTTTACATCCGCAAGACTAGAATTTCATAATATTTACTTTCTCTCTCAAATCTTATTTGTAAATATCATAACTCTAACATATGTTTATTTTTCTTTCTACCCTAAAACTAAAACCACAATCATACGGGTAGATCTAGATTCCTACAATTTTTATTTTACAAAAATTCAAAAATCAATTACTTAGATGTGTTAAAACCTTGCAGTCTCCAGCAAGAGGAAGTATTGCAAGTAACTGGATTGGCGATGGCGACTAATAAGGGCAACTGTTGTTTTCAATTTCGAGTGAGCCATATAATTAAAGTTTGAAGGGTGAGGAAGAAGATAGTAGATAGACAAAGCGTATGTATATGCCAAAGTAAGAGTGCAAGAGAGAGACTTTAGGGCTGGGACTACGCTTACAAGTTGTAATATAGAAACTTTAAGGTTTTGGTTTTAGACTTATGATTTATTATTGTGTCTAGGGTTAGACAATAGGGTTACTAATGTAGGTGATTTTTTTATTCTTTTTTCTAGTTGATAGTTTTTATAATTTTATTTGATATAATATATAATATTTGGTTTATTTTTTTACTAGGTACCAAGTTTTCCAATAGGTTTTTAAAAAACTTAAAACTTGTCCTAAAACCCTATAGGGTTTTTATGTAATTTCCAAAAACCTTATCGAGCAAAACCTTATAAGATTTTTAGCTAATCGAGTACCCCATAGTGACCCGTCTAGTTGCATTCCTATATTATAGAAAGTAAATAGCTATTTAGAGTTATTATGAGTCAAAAAGCAATAACGGTTATCCATTTGATCCATAGAACATAATAAGCATTAGTTAAAATATATTGCTTGTTCTAAATATATATCGAATCACAAATATAATTCAACAAACAACAAGTTAATTCTACATTGTATTTGGATGGAAAAGAAATATTAAAAAAATAATCTAATACCCAAAAAGAGAAAACAAAAATATAAAAAAGCACATTCATCTATCTATCTCTAGACTACCATCAGCTTCTACAGCCATCATAGTGTAATGTTATTAATAGAGATCAATTATTAAAAAAACCAAAAAAAAAAAAAGAAGAAGAAGAAGAAGAAGAAAAGAGCATAAGACACCTTTCATCTTTTGTGAGATTATAAAAAGTTTTTCAATTATTTCCTTTTTTTTTTTCCTTTTTGCTGATTTTCAATTACTTCACATGCCAAAGTTCAAATTCTATATGTTCTTTTTTTTTTTTTTTTCTTTTGGGTAATTTAGGAGCTCCATTCTAAAAACCACATAAAGACATCTAAATATATGTCCAACAAACAAAACACAAACTTAGCCTAATTCTATTGTAATGGGGTTAACTACTCTTATAATTTAATGCACCATTTTTTCCACTTTCTAAGACTATTAAAGCATATACATATAGACATACATATATATATGTGTGTAATTAATAATAGTATTTTAATCTTCTACTTAGTAAAGAGATAAAGTAAAGAAAATTAAATATTCTATCAAAACTAGAAAGATCTAATGTATTTTGTTTTTCTTACTTATGTAACCATAGCATTATCACAGCCAGTTCAGTTACAATGGCAAAGAATGTAAATATATAAGACATTGAATCTCATGAGTACAATCCTTATTAGAAACTATTTATAGGTAATTGATAATATTAAAATTTACATTGATGTATAAGTGATGTTAGTAAACATCTAGCTAAAAAATTGTTAGCAAATAGATGGACCATATGTTAACATCTCTCTCTCAATATATATGACCACATATATAGATAATTTCATTGTGCCTTCTTTGCTAACACTAATAAAAACTTTAAAAGCTATTCAAATTGTACTCGAAATTGAAAATATAAAATTAAAGTATACAACTTTTTATTTGACCTGAAAGAGCAACAACAACAATTAAACTTTTCTTATATAAAGATGAAGAACAACCCTATAAATTCTATCCAATAATTCTGACTAACTTATGAAATGTCAATTTTTCATAACTTTCTATACTTTAAGGTCAAATAATTTATTATCTATGCTAATACATCATGCTATTTAACCTTGATTGTCTAATACAAAAAATTGGTTTGTTTATTCGATCCTTCTAAATAAGAGGGAAAAGCAATAGTGTGAAGAAATATATTATCCCTTCTTCACAATGATTCAAGTGAGAAATACAAAATGAACCAAAGAAGAGAACGATGGAAGAGCTACGATTAATGGCTATATGACCTATTTACCATGGATATACATAACAAATAAAATTGATAAATTGAGATAAAAAAATATGAATGGATATTAAAATTGACCAAAATATAATAATAAGCAATTAATTGCACTCATTACTAAATGCCTAAAATTAATGGTAGATGTAACAGAAAGCAAATGCAATTGAATTATATTAAATACCAATAAAAATGTATAAAGATGATTATTCAAATATGATGAACTAAAAAGATGGAATACAAAAAGGTCACGTGTTCTCGAAACTATATATTATAATATGATTAATAAGTAAGATATGGTTTGATATTAAGATTGGATGTAACATCATCTTCTTTTTTCTTTTTCTTTTTTTTTTAATAACTTTACAACAATCTTGAAATCAAACAAATTGGAGTGCAATTATTTTTTCACTTTTGGGAAAGTACATATTTAATTGATTTACCTATTGTTCTTTTTAAGACCTCAGTATTTTTCTTTTCTATTTGAATCAATAAAGTTTTTAAAATTTTATATGAATAGGACTTTCATTAACTTTATTAATTGATTTTTTGATTGATCCATAATAATTAGTTTAATAAAATAATGATATTAAGCATATATAATTATATAATAACAAATAAATAAAAGATAGTCCTAAAAAATTTTGGCAAACCCCGACTGTTTCAATCATGAATTTGTTGTAACATTAAAATTGTCACTCCTACAAAAAAGCATGGAGAAAAATGTTGAATCAAATTCCATGCACATAAACTCGACGTAAACATACTTAACTGAATCAAACTTCGTCATTGTTTCATCCACTTTCCATAAGTAGTCCAAACGTCTCCAACCTCATGGACGATTAAGTTACTCTACGTTTGTTTTGTGAAATTAAATAAGGTAAAAAAATAAAATTATAACATTTAAAAGGAACAAAAAAGAGAAATACATAATTCTTTTTTGTTATGATTTGAAGTTTTATAGGTAGATATAGAAATATGCTGGGAAAACAAAACAATAGTTATTCATTTTTTTTTTAAAGCAATTGCAGTTTCTTATTTCATAACATTTATATTTCCATTAAATAACTATTCCACCATCTAAATATAGAAACAAGTTTACTGGGAAGGAATAAATGTCTTATTTCACCTTCATCAAGTCAACTAAACATACTACAAAGATACCGAATGAGTAGGATTGCAGGAGTCTTGATCATGGTGAAATAAGACATTTATTCCTTCCCAGTAAACTTGTTTCTATATTTAGATGGTGGAATAGTTATTTAATGGAAATATAATTATTTTTATTATTATGCATAAATTAAAAGGTGATACATGTAGAATAACTATTCTACCAATTAAAACAAAAAATAAGTATGTATGGAAGAAATGAATATTCTACTCTACCTTTATTAAATCAAGTAATCATATTATAGAGTTAGTCTTGATCACGGCATGGTAAAACCTGTTCTAGCTTAAAACCCATTTTCATTTTTACCACTACTACACATCGTCTGCATCCATTATTTTTTCTTATATTTTCTTATTTTTATTATAGTACATTATTAAATATATTTGATATTATTTTATTATATTTATTATCATTGATAAATTGAAAGATGATACATGTAAAGATTGGGTGGAGAATTTAAAAGAGTTGACATAAGTTTTATTTTTAAAATAGTCTATAAAACATTGACGAGTTTAAAAAATAAAATTAAATTAAGAATTTAAATAATAAAAATGATAAATATTGAGAACTAAATATGTATGTTTTATTTCATTTTCCAAAAAATTCTTGAATCACCTGTTATAAATTTAAGTATGAATAGGAATAGATATATAGATAGAGAATTCAATCTTAATATATACACCTAGAGGTAGGCAATGCATCGGGCTAGGCCATCTCAGAATCACTAGTTCACAGCCTTGACTATGGCTAAATTGTGATCGTGGAGGGTTGGTTTCGGGCTGATTCGGCCTTTGAATCATTTTTTTTTTTTACATTTAGTTTTTTATTAATTTCTTTTTTTAAATACAAGAATACTTTTTAATAATGTGATCTTTTTTTTTCTTTTTTTAAGTATACTAATTTATTAATAATTTCTAATTTTTTCATTAATTTTCGATTTAATGTGATTTAACTTTTCCTTAACATTTGACAAGTTTTATAAAAAAGGATTTATATTAACTGAAATTGAATTTTTTATTTATTCTTAAGACATAATTAACTTATAATTAGTTATTTATCGTTTGTTTGATGATATTATTTTTTAAAAAATTATCTTTTACTATCGCAAATAAAGTAATTTTGACATACAATGAATCACTAGATAATATCCAATTATTTTTTCCTATTTAGTGGCCTTACTTTTTTTTTTTTTTTTAAAGGGGTGAATCTATTGGACTGATTCATTGATTTATTGACAGATCGGCTTGACAATTCGTAACTCGTTGATTTATTAGCAGACCAGCTCGATGGTTCATAATTTGCCGATTCGAAAGGCTTTACTTTCTTAAACCGCTTGGACCCTTAAAGTTCGATGATTCGAAAGATGGTTCGATCCAACCTCTTATGAGCTGGATCAGTTTATTGGCCCACCAGATCGATTCCAAGCCTATTCACAATTTGAATTGGACTTTATCCACGTCTATATACACCAATTAGGATGCTTATTAATACCTTCTAAAAATCTTGCTGATGTCACTAGATGTCGACATCAAACCGCAAACAATGGCACCTTTTATAAAGTTCATTTCACTGTATTCGGATCATGTAGAAAAGACAATAAGGAAATAGTAAAAGGAAATAAGCAATGGCACCTTTTAAAAGCCATGTTATTTTATATTTTATATATTCCAGCTTTTCCATTGCAACTTTTATCCGATGTAGGATAGATTTAGGTATAATTTTACATGCCGTCGGCCAGTCACGTGTGTCCTATATCAATTATCACGCCTAGAGCTATTAAGATACAATAGCTCCATCACATACTCTTACCACAATAAAAACATTTAGAAATTATAAACAGTTAATTAATTAAATTTGCCAACATGTTCTCATAAAAAAAAAAAACTTCCAAACTCTGAAATTATAAACTCTATCTACAATAACTAATTAATCGAATCAAATCATAAAATAAAAAAATTTTAAACTACCTAAATCTATAATCAATCCTCATAATCATTAGAATAACTATCATAAATCTCAATTTGACAATACAAACCATAGCCCATATGGCCATAGGGATCAATATCCCCATTATCACCATCACATGAAATGAAAAGTTCTAACATGGGTAAGTTGTAATACCTAAAATAGACATTAATGCATAACAACAACATTTAGATGTCATACTGCATGCACTCAATAATACACTAATATATCCATTAAGGTTATAATTTAGGTGGAAACAAACATTGGACCTTATTGGCTTAAGGTTTGGGTAACTCAAAATCTACCATCACATACACAAGACACAATGCATACACTTGCACATGCATAAGTACTAACTTGTGCATACTCTCATACCTACATACAAAGGTATATAACCAAACCAAGCGTAAGGATCTGCAAATCTCATCACCAAAACCAATAATCCTTTGTCTCATGATGGATTCACTACTTATATCAGCCATCGGTAGTCTAATCCATGTAACTATATGTAGTAGTGTCCATACTACTTGTATGACATGTTTAAAGTTTCTCTTAGGATATTCCAACCCATAGTTCCACCATATCGACTGTAGATATTTGATTTTTGCTTTCTAGTAGTTATAATTATAGTTTTAGTTTTTTAAAAATAGGGTCCTAACTTAAAAATAAGGAAAAAATAATTAAAAAATGAAAATAATAAAAATTGAAAAATGATAAAAATACTAAAAAATGAGAAAAGAAGAAAATTATAAAGATTTTTTTAGATTTTCGAGAAAGTAAATTATTTTAGGATCAATAGTTTTAATTTTAGCTTAGTTCAAATAATTATTTTAGAAAATCGCGTGTTTTAAGTAAAAGTTAATTATATTAAAAATCAAGGCGCATGCCAATGGCTTAATGAATAAGCATTAGAGTATTGAATTGGAGTTAGCTTGAGATCATAGGTTCGAATCTCGTTAGACACTTATGTGTGTTTTATTTTCTTTTCATTTTTTACAAAAAGTGAGTTGAACGAATGGGATCACATCTAATCAAATATTTTTCGTTTAGATTTGAATCATTATAGAATATTTGAATCTAGTTTGATTTTTATTAAATTGGATTTGAATTAATAAAAATGATTCAGATCTAATTTAATTTTTATCAAATCAGATTGAAATTAATACAATAGATCTTATTCGATACGATTTGATTCAGGTTTTATAAATAAGGATTACATGGAATAAAGCGACAATTTTTTTTTACACACACATACACAAATTGAAAAATAAGAGCTTGTTGAGCTTGATTTTTCACCTTTCTGGTTCTTTTATAAAATTAGGTCTTTTCTAAACCAATCAGTACTAAACCTTACCTATTTAATATTGACCCTCGACTAGGGTTTAAAGAAGACCATTTTTCCAACTTGAAAAGATTTGGAGTCATCATCTGACTAGAGTTGAGAAAAGGGGTTAAGTTATAATCAATTAGGTAGATTGTTTATAACTTAGCTATCGGTCTATTGATTTAAAAAAAAAAAATCAAATTATAAATACTGTTTTTTGAAAACTAGAGATCTGGATTCGGGGACTAATTTATTAAACCCTAAACGGGTATCACTTTTAACTTTTTGAATTTAATTTTGCTTTTCAAATATACCCTTTAATTTCTAAAAGCATCTAATTATAATACATGTGACTAAATTGATTAATTTACATAAATATCTAAAAATAAAATAAAACTTCCACATTTTAAGTCACCCTGTATTTACATATGGGTGCCTACGTACTTGTTATTCGGGATCAGACGTACATAGTTCTTTTTTGTAAAGCTTTAGTGGATTAAATTGATTTTAATTTTGAAAACATATCACATTTACGTTTTTAATTCGATTTATCTAAAGAAATAATGAAAGTTCTAAATTGAAAATTTTATTTATTTATTTTTCTTTTCTTTTTTTTTTTTTAAAAAATCTAAAAAGGTCCTAATTTGAAAATGGGTGATTTATTTTTTATCTTTTTTAGAAACTAAATTTTTCTAAGTGATAAAACAAATACTTATCCTTATTTTATTTTATTTTTTGTTTATTTATCACTAGTTTATTTATTACCTGTTATATTTTATTTATTTTTATTAAACTAGTAAAAATAAAATAAAACAATACAAAATTACCCTTTTCTTTTTAATTTTTTTTTCGTTTTCTTTTTTTTTTTTCTTTTCCTTTCTTCTTTTTCTTTTCTTTCTTTTATTTATTTTTACATCTACCTTTTACATCGATGAAATAATAAAAAATAATAATAATAACAATACAAAATAAAAAAATATAAAAAAAAAGAAAAGAAGAAGAAAAAACAAGTCTCGAACCAGAAATGGACTGCAGGTCAGATCAAATGCGGATCAGGTTGGGTTGCTGGATCGGGTTGTGGGTTAAACCTCGGGGTTGGGTTGGATCTTAGTTTCCTCTTCAACAGCACCAACAAGGCAGGATTCAGCCTGATCTAGCCTCTAAATCGAAGGGGAAAATGGGTTTTTGTGTGTTTCTGATTGGGATTAGGGGGGGTAAAAGAAATGCCGAGACTTAGGGTAATCGTTTTGGTGGTGATCGGAAATGTATCATGGGTGGCGGTGGTGGTTTAGCTACGTAGAAGTTGCTGGGTGTAGTTGGTTGGTTAGGGTAGAGGTTTTGGAGTGTGGGGAATTCGGCCGTGTAGTTAGTTGGTGTCTAAGGTAGTGTTTAGTGGTGGTTCAAAGAGAGGGGGTTCGGTGGTTAGGGTTAGGGTGGTGGCGAGCTCGGTAGAGCTGCTAGGGGGTATGGCGGTGGTTGAGGATGGTCGGGTTGGAGAGCCTAAGTTAAAGGGAGTTTGGCCGTAGCGGTGGTTGGGCTTGGGTTGGAGTGGAGAGAGAGAACTGAAGAGAGATAGTATAGGTTAGAGAGAGAAAATGGTCGTGAGAGAGAGAGAGAGAGAGGTTGGGAGCTGCTCGTGAATGGTTGTTCCTACTCATTGACATCCCTAAGCCTCTATTTATACTTGAATTTCAACCCAGCAATAAAGGAAAGCTCGGATCAAAGTTAATGGGAATGGCCGAATTTTTAGTTTTTTCCCAATCTTTGAAACTTGATTTGAATGTGTAATTGACTGAACTTAGACACAATTTTTGTACCGATTCATAGTAGGCTATGTCTAGTTTGCAATTTTGCCATTGATTTGGCGAAATTACAACAAAAAAGAGTTAAAAAATTATGTTAAAGTGGGCAGTTCGAAGAGGAAAGTACTGGAAATCTAAGGAAAATAAAGGAAGGAGGCGAAAAGAGAGGAAAACAAAGGGAAAAAGAAAGAAGGGAAGGGAAAAGTAAGCTGACGTGGCGCCATGTCAGCCGTGCCAGCCAACCCTGGCGTGCCATGTGGTACCACGTCGGTAAGGCCATCAAATAGGAGGATACCATGTGTCATGACACGTAGTGCAATCAGATTCTGATACGTGGCAGTTCTTGTTATGATTGAAAAAAAAAAAAAAAAAACCTCTCTGCCTTTGCCAAGTTTTGAACACAAGACCTCATGCTTCATGCTAGTATTATACCCATATGCTTAATCGTCAGGCTGTTAGCTTGTGCCTTGTCTAATTGCACATATGGACTCGTTCAGCTTAGACTAGATTTAAATCTAAACCTAGGTTTAATGGCCAAACTCCTAAACCTAGATTAAAATTACAAATCTATTCTAATAAAATGTTATTTTCTAAAATCTTTTATTTTTTCAATTTTTTATGCTTTTTCTTATTTTCTTATTTTTTATATTTTTCTAAAATTCCTATTTTTTTCTTATTTATTTATTTTTTTGGGCTTTCCTTAATTTTCTATTTATTAGACTTTTCCTAATTTCCTATAACTTAATTTGAAAAATAAAAAGGGAGCAAAAATTGGGTGTCTATAGAGTTGAAGTCTTTATAAACACGATTACCCTCACTATTAAATCACCATTGCCTCTCCTTCACTATACGAAAACACAGATCCGCACTCCACTCCACTGAAGATCTTACGAATAACATCCATCCATTCAACAGTAAGACCACGTCTAAACATCAATAGTCTTACACAGCTAACCACTTTTGATTTATGAATTGCAACGCAAAACAATTCCTTTTGTCCTACTAATCCTAATCCTACAGCTAACATGTGAAGAACACTCACAACTTACTGCTTCAACTGTAGTAGCACCGATCGGCTTTGCTTGTCCATGCTTAGTTGCATGTCATTGATTAAGCTCACGCACAGCATATAGGTAACCACAAAGCTCCTCATTGACCATCCCTACTGTAGCAGTATCGATTAGCTTTGCTTGTCTACGCCTAGCCGCATGTCATTGATCAAGCTCACACACGACACATAGGAGACTACAAATCTCCTCATTGACCGTCCCTACTGTAGTATGCTAATGGCAACACTATTCCATCTTCTTTGTCCAAGCCATAGCCAACACTGTTGTACCTATGGCTCAACATCCTCACTAACTGTCCACCTACAACACCAACAATCAACTTTGCATGTCGCTAATCAAGTCCCCAACACACGAACACTACTCAGCCACGTATATCAAAGACATGTGATCGTCAACAACTAGTGTATTTGTTGCTGCTCCATCCATTGTCCTCGCCCACTGAACAGCAAGTCACTATGCACAATTAGCAACCACTACACCATCACCGTACACTGCGCTCACCATACCATGCTCATTGTTACGCCGAATGCCAATCGGTGAATTATTCACAAGCAACACTCCACTGCAATATCAATTTAGCCGTACGTCGTCAGTCTATAAGCTCACAACTTTACACAAGCACACAGCTTCTCCAACGCCACAGTCGAAATCGAGCCCAAGTTCATTTCCTTTCAATTAATTAATTAATTAATTATTATTATTATATTTATATTATATTATGTTATTATTTTGTTAGATCCTTAGCAATTTAATATAGTATATATGTATATATGTGTATATATATATATATATATATATATATAGAGGGGTATATCTTAGTTTAGGGTACTTCTTTTAGCATTAGTTTTAATATAGATTAGGTTGATTTAAGTGAATGTTATTTAATAGGTAGTAATATAGATATAGAGATATAAGGATACATAGATATTAGTTTAGGGACTGTTAAGATTAGTTTTTTATTATATATATATACATTATTATATTTTGTTAGTTAACATAACATTTAATATGTATATATATGTTAGTTTAGGAGTTTTAGTATTAGTTCTTATGCAAGTGTATCATATGGAATTAATTTACTTCAGTAGATAGTTGCGTATATTAGTTTAGAGATTTTTTTTTGTTAAGATTAGTTTTTTTTAGGGTTTCCTCATATAGAAAACTATTTTATTTTATTTTTAGCTTAGGTGTTTTTTTTAGCATTATGATTTTAGGATTTTCTCACTTAGAAAAATTCATTCTTTTTGAAAATAAAAGTAATGAAAAAACCTATTTTTTTTTTTTAAATAAGACTTTTAGAGAGTTTTCTTTTTAATAAAATCACTCACAAGTTAGGACTCCCTTATGTTTTATTTAAATGAACCGAATAAATTAAAACGTAAACTTGGTTAGTTTTTAAAAGTTAAAATCAACTAATACACTAAAGTTTTTGGAAAAAACTACGGTCGTCTGATCCTGACTAGCTAGTATGTAGGCACTTTCGAAGTGATGATAAAATCTACAGAAACTTAGGTTTTTTTATTTTGGTTTTTATTTTTTTTACAAAATATTACAAAAAAAGGAGATAATTTGAAGAATGAACCTAATTTCAATAAATAGATAGTGATACTTAGTAGGGTTTAATATATTAGCCTCTGAATTCAGAACCTTTTGGTTTTTTATTCAAATTGAAATTGAAAATTGGTAGCCAAATCGTAGTCAATCTACCCAATTGATTACGGTTTCTTTTCTTTTTCCCGATTTTGGTTGAATAGCGACTCAAAAAATTTTTCTAAATAAAAGATCAGGATTTCCCAATTTCTTTAGTCGATGATTAATACTGAATGAGTTAGGGTTTAGTATTAATTGGAAAGTGGGAAATGAAATTTAAATAGAAAATTAAAAAATCAGGCTCGATAGTTTGATGACTTTACTAGGGATGTCTAGAGAGCTAGTTACTAGAATTTACCGAAAATAAGATTATTTTTCAAAAAGAAAAAAGATAAAAAAAAATATAGAAAAAAGAAGAGCACTTAGGTCTATTATTTTATTTATTTTATTTCCTTTTTACTAACATTTTTCTTTTGTTGTAGTTAATTCAAGGGGTTAGTTTTAGAGGTATGTTTTATTTTATTTTATTTTCTTCATCATAAATACATGATAAATATGGTCAGAACCAGGCCATTTTAGGACCTTAGGAGGAGGGCCATTGCATAAACTTCGAATGTTATAGGGTAACCACCTTCTAGGGCCGATCAGGCTACCCCACTCAAGTTCAGATGTAGCTATAGAATTGTTGGTTTGTAAATTGCGGTGGTCGCAGAACTTGGGAACCTTTAAAACCCACCCTTTGCATTACATGAAAACCTTTTTTTCAAAAATCACAAGAACCCATGATGTGACAAACCTAAATGAACAAGGACAGTTGTGAAGTTATAGTTGTAATATTTCCCTATAAATAATTTGTAATGATTCTGTGTAAAGTATAGGTTGTAATTATAATTTTGATTTTGTTTTCTTTTAAGCATGGCTAGATCAAGTCAAGAGCCTTTTGAAGAAATTCATGTCCACTTACTATATTGGCCTCAAAGACTACTTCAGATGTTGTTTCAACTCTTTAGCCCAGATAAATAGGAGTTTATTAAGAACAAGATTGGGCCTATCCTCTCTCTGTAGAGGATTCCGGTGAACATCACTTTAGTGCGAGACTTAGTTTACTTATGGGAGCCCAAGTCTGTTAGTTTTTGTTTAAGCCGACATCAGTTAGGCCTAACTTTAGAAGAATATTCTCAATTGTTCTGAGCCCTTGTTATCACAGATGATATCTACGTCTCGAACTTAAAAGCTGCAGCACCAAAGATCTTCAGCAAGTTGTTGGGAGTTAGAAAAATTGAGCTAAATAGGGTTGTAAATTAAGAAAGGACCATTCGGTTGGAGAATGTCATGGACCGGTTTTCTACTGAACTGAAGCATAAAGACAAACGAGAGGCTTTTTTTGCAAACTTAGAAGTATGACACCAGCATTGAGTCAACGCTTTTATATTGGTGGTTTTCAATATTATCTTGTTCCTTGATAATAGACGTCGGGTCCACTTCAGAGTTGCAAAAATTGTATCTCAATTTCTTGAAGGGAAATCATGTGTCCCAACCTTCCTGGCCAAGCAAATACTATCACTAAACCATCTCAAAAAGAAGAAACGAAGATATCTGAAGACTAATATGGTTCTACTTATAGTCTGGTTCGTCAGCTACATGAGAAGTTATAAACTCAATTTCAACCAGGTCGAGTTTACCTAACAATACAACCTCATGAAGTCTTTTAAGGAAAGAATTGAGTTGTTAGAAGACATAGCTACTTGCTATTGGGTCCAATACTTTAAGAATATGAAAGTAGAAGAGTTCTGGTAGATGCCCAAGTGGTTTGCAAGCAAGGAAATGAAAAGAAGATGTGAAGATTTCAAGGCGGTGCCCTTAATTAGCTTCAATCTCTGCACTAAATACGTCTCAGCCAGTGGACTTATTGAAGGCATGATTCCCATACCATCATTAGAAGCCATCTCATTAGACTTTTATGACCCCAACATGTTAGTGGTTGATAAAGTGGCCAAGCTCCTAAGCATCCGAGCTCTTTAGTGCATAAGAAAGACTACCCCTATCACTAAGGGGATAGTAGGTAGGAGCCAGACAACTAAAGGACTTCTTTATCGGTAACTAAAGAAGCTCAAAGATATGCAAGAGATAAAGGAAAAGGAAGAAGTCCAAGTCGAATCTGAACCCGAGAAAGTAAGTAAAAGAGAGCAACAACTAGAGAACCGTTGCGAGGAGTATCACTAGAAGATAAAGGCATTAGAAGCACAATTGAAGAGGATCAAGGGCAAGGAAGAGGAGGCTCCTAAAATCTGAAAGAGGAAGAAGACTCAAGAAGAGCTTACTAGCCATAGGAAGATTAGAATTTAGATTTTAAGCGCTTTTAACATTTTCTTTCTTTAAGATTCCTTTTTTGAATAGAATAAGTGATGTAAAGCTTCACAATTGCAAAAATTAATAAAAATTAGTTAGGTTTTGCCATATCAAAGGTCTCTTGCTAATTCTTAATTTTCATTGCATTCATGTGTTGTGTATCCTACATTCGTATACTTAATAACCTTTTCTTAGAAAAATGTAATATATGCTAACCCTTTATTGAGTTTTAATAAGTTAAAATCTCAAGATAACTCCCAAACGTCAAGTCATTAAGAGAAGCTCGATTAGAACACGTTCCCAAACTAGGATGGCCACCACTTAAGGAGATAACGGAGAGCCCGAGATTAATGATCCCTCCGAGCTGAGGTTCTGTTCCATAGAGAAGGCTATAGAGAAGATGGTGGAACAAATGAGCTTCCTAGTAAACAGTATTGCTTTGCTACAAGCGACAGCATTGCTTTGCTACAAGCTAGCTAATGAAGAAAGCTCTAATTCTTGTTATGGGAAGAATATACAGGCTCTTGAAGTAGAGCATGAATACTCAAAAGACCCATTTAAGTCAGAAGGAGTTTACTCGGAAGTCAACCCAACCTTCGAACTTGATACGTATGTAGCCCCAAGATCGGCTAACCAAAGGCCTAGCACAGACAACTAGAAAGAACTGGAAAAGAAACGGACGCAACAGATAGCTGAGAAGATGAAATCACTTGTAGGGTATGATGGATTTGAACGGGCAGGGATTACTGAGTTTTCTACATATGACATTGGAGCATACCCTAAGAAGTTTAAAGTACCAGAGTTTGAAAAGTATAATGGAATAGGATGGCCTAATCTCCATACCAGTTTGTATGTTAGGAAGATAGGTAAATATATCCAGTATGATTCACTCATGGTATAGATGTTCTAAGATAGTTTGACGGGACTGGCCTTAACTTGGTATGCCCAGCTTGACCTAAACTAGATAAATACATGGGAGAAACTTGATAGGGCTTTTGATGAGCAATATAAGTTCAATATAGAAGTAGCCCAGACTATGATGGATTTAGTCGCCTTGCGGAAAAAGAATAATGAATCATTCAAAGAGTATGCTCAAAGGTGGAGTCCTTAATTGCAAGAATATTTACTCCTACTACCAAGAAGGAGCTCACACAAGCTTTCATTAACACCTTGGAAAGGCCTTATTTCTCCCATCTCATCGGGCAAGCCTTGTCTAGTTTTGCTGAAGTGGTTGTAAACCCATAAATTTTTTGACCTAACATCTTAAGTGGATTCAAGTGTGTTAGATATTCCTAAGAGTTGACAAAGCTAGTTAAGATAAAAACCCTAAGATAATAACCAAAGATTCAATCATGTATAAAACTTTTATATCCTAAATGACACTTTTCATAATAATTATATTAAGTAGCTTACCAAATGATTTATATAGGATATAAATACCTAAAGGAAGATCTCATTACATATTCTTACTAATCATTTCAATAAACTCCTTATTTCTTTTCATTTCCTTAATTTTTCTCCTAATTTTCCTTAATTGCCCCATTATGTACACACAAATTCCACTTAATTTCAAAGAGTTAAATAAGTCAACATGTTAAAAAGTTAATAAAGTATCATTTTTATCTAGAGTTTTCTTCTACTTTCTTGATTTTTCATTCAATTGACACATATCCATTTTCTTCCTTTCCCTTATCCTTGCTATCCACTCTTGTCCCCCTCCTAGACCCCACTTGTCTTCAATATAAAACACAAAATACATAACACAAAATCCCTTTTCTTCTTCCCATTTCAAACCGTTACTCTCTTGTCTCCCTTTCTCTCAAACTTTTCAAATCTACCTTCGTATGTCAACAACTTTTTGTATACTAGATAAATTAATACCTCTCTTACATATTACAAGGAGCAAAAGGTATGTTGTTATGTATTTTTCTATCTTATTTAGTAGTTAGATGAATATGTTAGGTTAGTGTAGGAAGCTTATGTGATATGTGCATATGTATTGTTGAGAGTGAAATTTTCATTTTTTTATGCTCAGAAGTGTAGGAATCCTTAGTAAATAAAAGAAGAACACATGTACATATGCTTAAGTATGTGTATATAAGAGTACACTTGGTAAATACATGTATGAAGACCCTTGTACATAAGTACCTATTATGTATATAACCTAAAAAGAGGTATATACTAATTATATATACATATACCTTACTAAATGTACCCCTAAAGTGCAAAAATATGAAATTTGTGAAGCTTTCTTAAGAGGGTACTCTAGGCATACGAAAATACGTATAAAAATATGTATGTCACCGTCTGTATATACGGGTATATGTATTAGTATACATATGAGTACACAAGTATACATATTAGTATATTAGAAGTATAAGTATATATATAACATATGTGTAAAGTGTATGAATACATAAGGATAAGAATACATATGTAATGGATGATGATGTAAGTAATGACATAATCAAATGATGACATAAGCCTCTAAAATAATAAACCATAAGATCATCTAAGTGTAAGAATTAATGGCTAATGAAATCATTAACTACTAAAATAAAACATAAAACTAGCCAATAAGAATAATTAAGCTTCAATAGTTAAAATTTCAATAAATTTAGTCTATATTGTAAAACACAGGTTTTAATGTTCAAACCGGACATCCTCATGTGAACGTACGTTCAAAAACAATGAAAAATGACTATAAGTTCATAAATATTAGAAATAGAATGAAAAAGTTGCATACGAATAGTGATAAAGTCTAATTGAATAAAAATTGATAGTAATCTAAGTAGAATTAGGTAAATAGATATCTAGAATTACTAGTTAATTCAATTGCTTACTATCGTTATTATATCGAAATGATCAGGTGATCTCGATGTAGGTGAGGATCTCTCGATTGATTACTACGACTAAAGTGAGTTGTCATGGCTGAGTGAGAATTTATCCTATGATTCCATGCTTGTATGTGATTGTAGATAGTGGAGTTAAATGATATTGTTAACTGATTGTTGTGTGGGTTCGGAAAATGCTTGTGTATATTATTATGTGTTGAGTTATGAATTTACCTTAAGTATGAATAATATTTTGTTTATTGCATGGTAATATAGATAATGATTGTGTGTACTATTGGATGGTCACATCATAATTGGACTTAACTATACTTGCCTCATAAGAAGAAACTAGTACATGCATCAACATGCATTGCATAGACATAATTCCGACTGTCACATCATATAGAGGTAGAGAAAGGCCATTTGGGGGTTATTATTATAAATTTATTGGTTCTGTACGGTGAACTTGTACAAAATGACCCTACCCTAGCCCACAGGAATACTAAGCATTATAGTGCCAATCGCTTGGCTAAGGGTCGAGTCTAAAGGCCTCTATTTAGGGGTAAGTATAGACTGCGAGGGCCCATTCAAGATTATACTAAAACTTGGTTTTTATGAAAATAAAGGACTTGTTTGATTTAAGTATGAAATGTGGAGTTTCGTAGTAAAGTAAGTTCTAGTATAATACCCGAATTTGATTAGTACCATGTATACTTTAACCTTGATTTCGGAGGGCATTAAATCTGAGTTGTGTATATTAACTAGTTAACTATACGTATTGTTTGGCATCCTATTTGATCATTTATTCATATGCGTGAATATAATGTATTAATAACTTGCTTGTAGTGTGGTGTAGCTAAGGGTTTTGCTCACTAAGCTCAGGCTTATACCCTTTTAGACTTTTGCTACAGGATGGCTTATTTGTTGAGGTTGGCTAGGGGATGTCATAGGTTAGCTTGGGGACTTGGGCCAAAATGGGCCATTCAGTGTGTTGAGAGAACTGATTATGTAAACCTTTCCTTATGTACTTTTGTTTTGTTAGTAATATAGACTTAGATGTACTAAATTACTGCTTACTGTAAACTTTGTAGTTTAAATGTTATATAAATATGTTATGTGATGATATCTTTTGAATCTATATGTTTCTCGCAAGCTAGTATGTTGTAGAGCCTTGTATATTGTGTGAAGAGCTTTTGATTAGAAGGGTAACTAATTAGGGGTTCTTTATACAATATATGACATCTGCTACGACTAAACCGTCTTCAGTTCTTAATAGTGGTAATAGCAAGGTGGAAAATTGAAAGTGCTATCTCTTTTGGTAAGCTTCAAGAGCCAACAGATAGGCCACCAGTTTCATCTTCTAGTCTTAGACCAGTGGGCAGCAAGCCTAAAGAATCTACAGTTGGCATGGTAAAATCAAATGTCAGACCAAACGCTTAAGTCGTTTTTAGAATGAATCCTCCTTCAACTCAACAACATTTCAGAGACTAACCTTAGGCCTATAGGCCTTTTAGATAGTTTACCAAAATACCGGTTCCCTTAAGTCAAGTTTTCGAGAAGTTGCAAAAAGATAATCTGATACAGTATGAACTTCTTAGTGATCGGTTTAAGCCGAGAATCTTTGACCCTATGGTGAAATGTGAATACCATTATGGGTACGTTAGGCATTCGACCGATTCGTGTTAAAGATTGAGGAACAGGATTTAAGACCTTATAGATGAAGGGATAGTGCAGTGAGATTTTGTAGAAACCCCATCTCTGAACGTTAACAATCATCCCCTACTAAACCATCAGCAAATTATTGGTATGATTTTTTATGATTGTATTGTCAACGTCATTAGTTTAGATAAAAAGCCTAAGGTTTTTGAGTTCTACATGAGTGAGCAGGCCCCAAAAGTAAAGAGGTACACATTTCACGTACCGTTAGCACTAGAAAATTACAAGGCTGCTCCATTTAATTATCACATGGTAAATCAGGGGAAACCAGGTCCCCTGGTAGGGGGGATTACTCGATTGGGAAGAATTTACCACCCAAGAGAAGAGCATGAGAGGAAGGCTATATTAGGGGAATTAAATGATAAAATGACAATCGAATACATTGAAGGGCTATTAGCCTTTACTAAGATGATCAAGTCGAGTGAGTACAAGATCATAAACCAACTTAGTAAGACTCCAACACAGATATCATTGATGAGCTTGTTGATCACATCCGAACCATACGGGGAAGCTTTGTTTCGAACTTTAAAAGAGGTAAAGGTCCTTCGTGAAATTCCAACTGAGAAGATGGGACTGGTCACTAATTCTATCCTTGCCATAGATCAAATTTACTTTTCAGCAGAAGAGTTAATTGAAGAAGGGAATAAGCACACGAAACCATTGTTCATTATGGTTAGGAGTAACGATATAATCATTACTAGAGTACTCATTAACAACGGATCATCGCTAAACGTTTGTCTACTCACCACCTTAGATTTACTACGTATTGACATGTCTGCAATTAGGTCTTCTTCTACGATTGTTAGGGCCTTTGACGGTTCTAGAAGAGAGATTATAGGGGAGATAAATTTATCCATAAGTATTGGCCCTTAGCACTTCACTATTTGATTCTAAGTCATGGACATTTCAAGATCTTTCAACTTACTCTTGGGAAGAACTTGGATTTATGTAATAGAGGCCATACCTTCGAGCTTGCACCAAAAGTTGAAGTTCATCTCAAATGGCTAGGTCATTACAATTCTAGGCGATCAAAATCATGGAATTTACAAGGAAATGGCCATACCCTACATAAGAAGTGAAGGGCAAAAAGAGTTGGGCTTATAAATGTTTGAAGAAGTAAGCATGTTTACTAGTCTCGAGAGAGAAGAAGGCAGAAGAATAGAATTCAAAGAAGGCCAAATCGGCAATTATGGCCTTGGTTATAACCCCACCTCAGTAGAAGAATTCTAAATGAAACAAGCAAAGGGCAAGAGAGGTGATAGATTATACCATGCCTTAATGACCTTCCCATTACTAGCTGAGAAATACATACGGGTAGAGACTTAAGCCTTAGAATTTGCTAATGGAAGATCAACAAGCTCACCGCATAAGTCCCAGCACCGCCTGAATAACTGATTCTCCATCTTAATGAAAGGCAACAAGTCTTCCCTAGGGTAAAGGGTGACCCTTAGTTAGTATTTTTTGAATTTTTATTTTCAATAGTCATCATTCCGAATGTATCATTAAAACCTTTTGTTCAAAAAATTAGTTAGGCCTTTATCTCATTCATGATTCACTTCCATTCATTCAATAAAATCTTAGTTTCTTTCTTTCTTTTGTTGTGTTTTAGTTCTCTTTTGCTTACATACACTTTTCTTTATGCGCTTTGCCCAAATCTAATAAACCGAGCGAAAACTAGGAATACCTTACATAGATAGAAAATGAGAATATCAATATCACTTCTGGCCCTACTTGGTTAGTAGTTGGGAATGATGTCGATGACCACAGTAATATACAAGAGAAATGGCAAAAACATGAACTAAGTAGAATTACTATCGATGAATCAATTGAAACAGTCAATGTGGGGGATGAAAATAATCCTAAGAATCTAAAAGTCGAAGGGAATTAAAAAAAGAAACAAAAAACATAAATGATTACATTGTTAGCCGAATACCAAGACGTGTTTGCTTGGTTGTATAAGGATATGCCAGGGTTGGATCTATCGATCGTGGTCTACTGTTTACCTACATAAGAAGATGCCAAGCTAAAAAAGCAAAAGTTAAGGAGATTTTGACCCAACATCTTGTTGAAAATCAAGGTAGAGGTTAAGAAACTATTAAAAGTTGAATTCATTGAGGTGTTAGATTATTCGGAACGAGTAACTAATATTGTTCTAGTAATAAAGAAGAATGGGAAAGTCAGAGCCTGTGTAGAATTTTGGGATCTTAACTAGGCAACGCCAATAGGTAACTTTCCACTGCCTTACATTGATGTCTTAGTGGATAACATGGCCAGAAATAATCTATTCTCATTAATGGATGGTTTTTCGGGATACAATCAGATTTGGATGTCCAAAG
Source organism: Lumnitzera littorea (assembly GCA_024138015.1). Taxonomy (NCBI): domain Eukaryota; kingdom Viridiplantae; phylum Streptophyta; class Magnoliopsida; order Myrtales; family Combretaceae; genus Lumnitzera; species Lumnitzera littorea. Next base: position 69,249,750 of record JAMXBB010000008.1, read on the forward strand.
AGGATAAGACTAAGACGACTTTTGTCACAACTTGGGGTATGTTTTGCTATAAAGTGATGTCGTTTGGGCTTAAAAATGTGGGGGGTAACATATTAGAGGGCCATGGTTGCAATCTTTCATAATATGATGCACAAAGAGATAGAAGTATATGTTGATGATATGGTTGCGAAATCTAGGGAAGAAGAAGATCATTTAGAAAACCTAAGGAAGTTGTTTAATAGAATGAGGAAGTTCTAGTTGAAGTTGAATCTGGAAAAGTGTACTTTTGGAGTGATGCTAGGAAAATTGTTGGGCTTCATAATTAGCCAAAGGGGTATCGAAGTCGATCCTGATAAAGCCAAGGTTATAATTGACATGCCTCCTCTGTGCACACTTAAGGAAGTAGTAGGGTTATTGGGGTGTTTAAATTATATAGCTCGATTCATATTATAGCTAATAGAAAAATGTCGCCCTCTATTCAAGTTATTGAAAAAGAATGCGAAGATCAATTGGGATGAGGAATTCAAAGAGGTTTTCACAAAAATTAAAGAATACCTTATGAATCTACCAATGTTGGTGGCTTTTAAGCCTAGAAAGTCGTTGTTCTTATACCTGACCATATTGCTTGAATCAATAGGGTCTGTGCTTAGTTAAAAGGATGAAGAAGGGAAGGAGTAGGCTATTTATTATTTGAGTAAGAAGTTCATAGAAGGGGAGCAAAAATACTTAGAAGTCGAATGAACCTATTATGCATTGGTTTAGGTCATGCATCGACTCAAACAATACACACTTTACTACTAAATTAAGTTAATAACACAACATGACCCCTTGAAGTATTTAGCAGAAAAACTGGCCCTCATTGGAAGAGTTTTGAAGTGGCAAATGTTGCTATCAGAATTTGACATCAAGTGTCTGAGCCAAAGCTTAGTCAAGGGGTAGGCCTTGGCAGATCAATTAGTAGAAAATCCCTTTAAGGGTATCCCTCAAGTACGAGTTAGGTTTCCTGATGAAAGTATCCTGGTGATAGAAAATGATTCTGATAGCGAAGCAGTTGAGAAATCCTTAAGATGGAAAATATTTTTTGATGGAGCAGCTAATGTGTCAAGATGCGGAGTTTGGGCCATTTTGATATCCCTTGAAGGTATACAATTCTCGATGGCCGTAAAACTGTGCACTAACAATATTGCAGAGTACGAAGCATGTATTTTGGGACTTAAAATTGCATTTTTTAAGGAGATAAGGGAATTAGAAGTGTATAGAGATTCTTTGCTAATCATAGGCTAGGCTTAGGGTAAGTATAAGACGAAAGACCCCAAATTAGTACCTTACCACTAACACTTGGCCGGGTTGATGGCCAAACTTGAAAAGATTACCTTCGTGTATGTATTAAGGGTTCAGAACCAATTTGCTGATGCTCTGGTTACCTTGGCATCCATGATCCAGATATCTGGAGGAATAGAGATTCAGCTACTTAAGATTGAAGTTGAAGAAAACCCCACTTTTTGCTTGGCAATAGAAAGTTCATGTGACGAAAAGCCTTGGTATCATGATATCAAAACAATTTTGCAACATGGAACATACCTCGAAGAAGGATAAGAAGATTATCAGAAGATTGGCTACTTAGTACTTGATAAGCGAGTCTACTTTGTACCGATGATCATTTGACGGTATGCTTTTACGATGTGTAGACGAGAGAGAGGCATAGTTGCTAATGAAAGAAGTGCATGAGGGAGTATGTGGCCCCCACATAAATGGCTATATGCTCGCTAAGAAAATTATGAGGATGGGATATTGTTAGTTGACTATAGAAGGAGATTGCATTAAGCATGTTAGATACTACCATTTGTGCTAGATCTATGTGAATAAAGTAAATGCCCCGCCTTAAGAACTGCATACGTTATCTACACCATGGCTACTTTCGATGTGGGGAATAGACATCATTAGCTCGATCACTCCGAAGGCATCTAACGAGCATCGATTTATACTGGTGGCTATTGATTATTTCACTAAGTAAGTTAAAGCTTCATCTTACTCTAGTGGATGAAGGGAGTAGTGGTCAAGTTCATTAAGAGAGACATACTGGCTTGGTATGGGATACCAGAGACAATTATTATCGATAATGGTACAAACCTGAACAATAAATTGATGTTAGAATTATGTCGGCAGTTTAAGATCATTCATAGAAATTCCACTCCTTATCGGCCTCAGATGAATAGAGCTATGGAAGTGGCCAACAAGAATATCAAAAGAATTATTAAAAAGATGGCTATCGCGTATCAAGATTGGCATGAGATGTTACCGTTTGCACTCATGGCTTATCAAACTTCTATTAGAACATCAACAGGGGAAACCCTCTACTCATTGGTATATGGGATAGAGGATGTACTACCAATCGAAGTCAAAATCCTATCTCTTAGGGTATTGTCAAAAACCCAGTTGGATGAGGTTGATTAGATAAAAAAAAGGAATCTAACAATTGAATCAGATTGATAAGAAGAGATTAGCAGCTTCGTGCCACAATATCTGCTATCAGCAACGAATGGCTAGGGCTTTCAACAAGAATGTGCGACCCTGAAGTTTTGAGCAAGGAGACATGGTGTTGAGGAAGACTTTGCCTAATACATATGATTCAAGAGGGAAGTTTGCTCCGAACTATAGAGGGCCTTACATTGTGAAGAAAGTATTGCCTGGGGGAGTTGTAATCTTATCTCAAATGGACGATCCAGATTTGAAAGACCCAGTGAACGTTGACTCGTTGAAATGTACTATCTTTAAAAGATCAAACTGTAGTCTCATTTTCATTTTTTGCAAGCAAAGTTGGTATTCTTAGTAGTCATTGACATTAGGTAATATCTCTAGCTGCTTTCTTGTTCCACTAAAAGTCCTTACTCCTTACTCTATCCAAATAAACCCTATACACAAGAAAAATAAACACTTAATTTGGAATAGTGTCAATTTATAAAAATTCTCCTAATGTTTTATTACGATTCACCCTTCAAAAAGGGAGATTTGTTTTCTATTTTTTAGAATAGGGCCAGGTTCAGAAAGAATGATGGGTGGCACATAAGTAGCAACTCACTTGAGGGTGGAGGTTTACCTAAAAAATCGATTAAGTTGGATTGGGAATTTAAGACATGACATGTTTGCTCAAGAGATGAGGATGCTTCATTTGTTAAAGTCGCCTGTTTGAATGAAGCATAGTGTGCACGTATTCGTCTCAGGCTTAAAAGAAAAAAAAAAAGGGAAAGAGAAAAGAGAAGAAGAAAAAGGTAGAAGAAGAAGAGCAAGAAGAAGATGATGAAGAAGAAATGGTTAAAACCATTGGTTATAATCGGATTGCCCTAGTAAAGACTTGATTGTTTGGGAACTATTGCTAGAGCCATGTAAGTGGTTTTAAGCTTTACAAAACATTTGCATTTGGCTTCCCCTTAAGGATGATAGTTTGATGTCTAAAAAATTTAATTCTTAAAAACTCTTAGGACAGTTGGCTCCTAGAGCACAGTCTCAATTCATAATCTCTTAGGGAGCTAGCTAGCTTATAGAACGTGGTCCCAATCTAGGGTTTCTTAGGCTTCCAGTCGCCCGACTCAAAGAATGTTGCTTAACTCATAATCTCTTTTAGGGATTTAGCAAGCTCATGGAGTGCTATCCCAATTTAAGTTTTCTTTTCTTTAGGTCTTAACTAGCTCAAAAAGTGCTTTAACCGCTTTGGTTAGTTAGCTTATTAGGGTACGACCAAGTTTTCTTATCTTTAAGTCTTTCCTAGCTCAAGGAGCGCTTTGATCGCCTTAGTTAGTAAGCTCATTGGAGTACGACCAAGTTTTCTTATCTTTAGGTCTTAGCTATCTCAAGGAGCGCTTTGATTGCCTTGGCTAGTCAGCTCATTGGAGTACGACTAATTTTTCTTATCTTTAGGTCTTAGCCAACTCAAGGAACGCTTTGACCACCTTGGTTAATAAGCTCATTGGAGCACGACCAAGTTTTCTCGATTCATTTTAGAGCCTTAGCTAGCTCAAGGAGCGCTTCGCCTACCTTGGTTAGTCAACTCATTAGGATATAACCAAGTTTTCTTATCTTTAGGTCTTAATCAACACAAGGAGCGCTTTGACTGCCTTAGTTCGTCAGCTCATTGGAGCACAACCAATCTTTCTCAATTCATTTTTAGGGCTTTAGCTAGCTCAAGAAGCACTATGCCCACTTTGGTTAGTTAGCTTATTGGAGTACGACTATGTTTTCTTATCTTTAGGTCTTAGCTAGCTCAAGGAATGCTTCGCCTGCCTTGGTTAGTCAGCTTATTGGAGCACGACTAAGTTTTCTTATCTTTAGGTCTTAGCTAGCTTAAGGAATGCTTTGACCGCCTTAATTAGTCAGCTTATTAGGGTACGACCAAGCTTTCTCGATTTATTTTAAGGCCTTAGCCAACTTAAGGAGCACTTCGCCTACCTTGGTTAGTTAGCTCATTGGAGCACAATTAAGTTTTCTTATCTTTAGGTTTTAGCTAAGTCAAGGATCGCTTTGATTGCCTTGGCTCATCAGCTCATTAAGGCACGACCAAGCTTTCTCCATTCATTTTAGGGCCTTAGCCAACTTAAGGACCACTTTGCTCACCTTAGTTAGTCAGCTTATTGGGCTACGACTAAGTTCTCATTATTCTCTTTTAGGGTTCTTGCTAGCCCATAAGGGCGCTACCCTCACTATTCTTCATTTCAAGCTTAACGTCATCAAATCCTCAATTAGTTAGTCATAATGCTTCTTAATATAGAGTTAGTTCCAAGGCAAAAATTGTGTTTCTTTTGTCTTTATGGTAAAGTTTTATTCAAACTTTACAAACTTTACCATGAAGAAGGGCAGTTGTAGGCATTTGATTTTTGCTCCCTAATAGTTTTAGTTTTAGTTTTTTAAAAATAAGGTCTTAACTCAAAAATAAGGAAAAAAAATAAAAAATGAAAATAATAAAAATTGAAAAATGATGAAAGTACCAAAAAATGAGAAAAGAATAAATTATAAAAATTTTTTAGGAAGGAAATTATTTTATGGTTAATAGTTTTAATTTTAGCTTCAAATAATTATTTTAGAGAGTCACATATTTGAAATATAAATTAATTGTATTAAACATTAAGGCACAGGTCAACGACCTAATGGATAAGCATTGGAATATTGAATTGGAGTTAGCTTGAAGTCATAGGTTTGAATCTCGTTAGACATTTATGTGCATTTTATTTTGTTTTCATTTTTTTACAAAAAGCGAGTTGAATGAACGGGATCACATTCAATCAAATCTTTTTCGTTCGGATTTGAATCATTATGGAATATTTGAATTTAGTTTGATTTTTATTAAATTGGATTTGAATTAATATAAATGATTGGGATCTAAATTAATTTTTATCAAATCAAATTGAAATTAATATAATAAATCTAATTCGACACAATTTGATTCGGGTTTTATAAATAAGGATTACATGAAATAAAGTGACAATTTTTTTTACATACACACATACACATTGAAAAATAAGAGCTGAAGTCTTTATAACTACGATCACCTTCACTATTAAATCACCATCTCACCATCTCCTCTCCTTCACTACACGAAAACACAGATCTACACTCCACTAAAGATCTCATTAATAATATCCATCCATTCAATAGCAAGACTACGCCTAAACACTGACAGTCCTACATAGCTGATCGCTTTCCATCCATGAATTGCAACACAAAACAATTTCTTTCGTCCCATTGATCCCAATCCCATAGCCAACACACGGAGAACACTCATGACTTACTGCTCCAATTGCAGCAGCACTGATCAGATTGGTGTGTCCATGCCCAGCCGCACGTCATTGATCAAGCCCATGCACGACACATAGGTGACTACAAAGCTCCTTACTGACCGTCGCTACTGTAGCACGCTGACAGCAGCATTACTCCATCTTCCCCGCCTAAGCCATGGCTAATAAGGCTACGCCTACAGATCAAGATACTCATTGACCGTCTACCTACAACACCAATAATCAACTCTATACGTCGCTAATCAAGTCCTCGGCGCACGAACACTGCTAGGCCACACACAATAAAGACGCGTGATAGTCAACCACTAGTGCATCCATTGCTGCTCTATCCATCGTCCTCGCCCACTGAACAGCAAGTCACCATACACGATTAGTAACAACTGCACCGCTACTGTGCACCGCACTCACCACACCATGCACACTGTTACGCCGAATGCCAATCGACGAATTATTCACCAGCGACACTCCATTGCGGTATCGATTCAGTTGCACGTCACAAGCCTGTAAGCTTACAACCTCATGTAAGCACACAACTTCTCCAATGCCACAGCCGAAATCGAGCCTTGGTTCGTTTCCTTTCAATTAATTAGTTAATTTATTATTATTTATTTATTAATTATTATTATATTTATATTATATTATGTTATTATTTTATTAGATCCTTAACAATTTAATATAGTACATATGTATATAAGTGTATATATATAGAGGGGTCTATTTTAGTTTAAGGTACTTCCTTTAGCATTAGTTTTAATATAGATTAGATTGATTTAAGTGAATGTTATTTAATAGTTAATAATATAAATATAGAGATATAAGGATACATTGATATTAGTTTAGGGATTGTTAAGATTAGTTTTTTATTATATATATACATTATTATATTTTGTTAGTTAATATAACATATAATATATATATGTTAGTTTAGGAGTTTTAATATTAGTTCTTATACAAGTGCATCATATGGAATTAATTTACTTCAATAGATAGTTGCATATATTAGTTTAGGGATTTTTTTTTGTTAAAATTATTTTTTTTTTTTAGGGTTTCCTCATATAGAAAACTATTTTATTCCTTTTAGCTTAAGTGCTTTTTTTAGCATTATGATTTTAGGATTTCCTCATTTGCAAAAATTCATTCTTTTTGGAAATAAAAATAATGAAAAAACCAGTTTTTTTTTTTTTTAAAAATAGGACTTTTAAAGAGTTTTTTTTTTTTAAATAAAATTACTCACGAGTTAAGACCCCCTTATGTTTTCTTTAAATGAACCAAATTAATTAAAACGTAAACTCAATTAATTTTTAAAAATTAAAATCAACCAACATACTAAGATTTTTGGAAAGAGCTACGATCATCTAATCCCAATTAGCGAGTACGTAAGCACCTTTGGAGCAACGATAAAATCTATAAAAACTTAAGTTTTTTTTTTTATTTTGGTTTTTATTTTCTTAAAAATATTTTTAAAAAGGAGATAATTTAAAGAATGATTCTAATTTCGGTAAATAAATAGTCATATTCGTTAAGGTTTAATAGATTAGCTCTCAAATTCGGATTTTTTTGGTTTTTTAATCAAATTGAAATTGAAGATCAATAGCCAAATCGTAGTCAATCCACCAAATTCATTGGGATTTCTTTTCTTTTTCCTGACTTCGGTCGGGTAGAGACTCCATAAAATTTTCTAAATAAAAGACTAGGATTTCCCAATTTCTTTAGTCGAGAATTAATATTTAATGGGTTAGGGTTTAGTATTAATTGAAAAGTAGGAAATGAAATTTAAAAAAAAAAAACCGAAAAATCAAGTTCGACATCGACTATCCTCCCATCTATGTATATTGGCATCAACGCCTAAACAAAGTGACATACCATCTCAAATGTTGGACACTAGCAAGGCAACAAAGACCAAATTTATGATCATCACTTCTAATACTTTAAGTGTAAGCTCAACTGCAAGTGTTGAGAAATTAATCAATTAATTAAAAACCAAATATTTGTTAGATTCATTTTATAACTCCGATCCTATATGCACATACAATAATCAAAAGTAAGTTATGTATTTGGGTATTGCTCACCAAATGAAAGCAACTTTAAATGTGGTTTAGCTCTTTTAAATTTACAACATATAATCAATCAGTAACTTACTCTACCCAAAGGATTGTTTTTATTAAGTCTAAAACAAAATTTTACTCAAGATGGCCAATCTAGCTTACTTTATCACTTAATCGATTTGCTTGCTTAATCAAATCTAGCTATCAATCCGATTTTCCCATCCTTATCTTTTACTCATCAATCATGACCCTAATTTAGTTGATTGTAATGCTTATAAGGTCAACCACAATGCTAGCTTAGTTAAACATGACCTTAACTTAGTTTATTAACTTCCTTAGTTAAATGATTTGTACTTTCGATCGACCACTTGTCCTAAAAATACTTTTTCAATTTCTTGGTTAGAAGTTTCATCTAAAGTTTTCTTGAAAAAATTCGTTAATCTGAAATCTTACTCAATTTATTTTTTATTAAAATCTTTTTGTTTATTAGAAAACTCTAAGTGCTATAAATTCAAATGGCTACTCTATTCATTATTCCAAAAAATCTATGCTTGATTATTTTCTTAATTTATTTATAGTTCATCACAATAAGAATTAGGGTTAAATGACAACATCTTGAGTAAAGAAATATAACCAAAATTGATTGATTCAATTAAGTTTACATTAGAGATAGTGCGATAGATGATTACGAGTGTAATCAATCTACATGCCAAGTTTATTTGCTGGTTTTGTAAGTGTCAAAAGTGAAGTAAAGCTTGAAGTGCATAAATGACACATGCCATTGGTGCCATTTACTAGAAGAAATCAAGTTAACAATTTTCTTTTTCATTATTTTAATTGTGTGTTTTCATTTATGAAAACGTGTTTTTTTTCATCAAGAGACATATCTTTTCATTAGCAAAGAGCCGTGCCAGTTCATAAAGAGTCATGTCTATTCGTGTGTCTTGTAAGAATTATGTCATTTCATGAAAAGGTATGTCAAAAGGTTAGTAAATATCTTAAAGTGACATCTTTTACAAGATTGATTATGAATTATTAGAGAGATTCTACGGTTCTATTCTTATTTTTGATGAGATTGATTTCGCCTTTCATTCCACCACTTATTCAAGCTATTTTAAATCTCAATCATTGAATTCACAGTTTGTTCAACGGTTGAGATTTAAATAAATGTAAATTAAGGGTGAGATGGAGAGCAGTACTAGTCCCTTAAAAAATAAGGATGGGACCATAGAAAAATCTGAATCATTAATTTTCTTTTCTATTCAATTCTTATTGCATTTTGTAAGATTGAAATCATCTCCTTATCACAACTCTAATTGATTGAGTTTCTGATATAGGATTTGCCTAAACTTCTTACTTATGGTATGTTTGCTTAGCAAGTGACGAATTTAGGTTGGTCACTTCCTAATTCCTTATTTTATTTCTGAAAATTTCAGTAATCAAACATCACATTCCTACACAAAATAACTACCTATTGTAAATAGTAACTGCGTCCATCTTTCCTTCCTAGTCTTACATACCCATTCTCTCATCATATCTTATTAAACACAAAGATATCTATCTAATATCATACTTTTTCACTTACACACACGTACACATGTACGTACTCGTACATATACACATATGTATGCACATGTGCACAAACACATGTATGCATATACGTATGGACATGCACATGCACATGCACACACACATACACACATGCATGCACATATGCATAAACGTATACGCACACATTGACATACACATGGACACATACAAGTATGCACTTGTGCTTGTGTTATGTATAAAGTGATTAGCTTAACTCACATGTATGTCACTTAGACTCTTAGTAGATTTTGAAGGGAATCAAGTCAACATTTTGATAAAGTACACAAGAACTTTTAGAGAGAGAAAGTGTTTTAAATAGAGAAGCTCTTAAACTCAAATGGACTTTACTCAAATAACTTATGATTACAAATGAGGGGAAGTCTCCTATACATACAAGTGGCCTCTACAAATGAATGGTCAAGATTAATTTGATCTAATAGTCTACATTATGTTTACATTTATAATGCTACCTACCATTTACCTACTAAGATACAATGATCCGACAACTTATGGAAGCTTCCACCTTTTGAAAGCTCTAATGGACTTTAGCTTTGAACTTCTTCTTAAATGGACTTAGAGGAACCTCTTGAGTTTGGTTCTTTATTAAAGGTCCATGACATGCATGTACGTACACGTATACGACATAAAAACCATATACTTGCTTGTTTCTATTTAATTTTTATACAAACTTTATTCCATGATTATCCAATCCTATTACCCTTATCACACCATTGTATACATATTCTCATCCCTACTTTGATATATATTACCCATCAATTAAGAAAATCCATGTTCATAATAAATCTAATGATTAAATTCATAAATTATAAGGGTCTTTTCTCCAATTTAGATTTCATACATACAGTTTCATACCATTGAAAAATCTAAACATGTATTAATTAACTTACCTTTCCCAATAAATATAACAAAAGCCTCATAATGGTAAAATGATCTCACTCACATTTCTATAATCACACGTTAACAACTTGCTACACACCACTTTCTTGATTTTCTTTGATTGAAATATTTAAATTTTCCTTTACAATCTTGTCAAAGTTTGATCGATAAGTAAAATAGTTCTCTTAAAATTAGAAACTTACTTCTTACCTCCATAATTACTCTACTTAGTTGTCATGTCCCAAACTTGAGGAGTCGTTATAGCCTTATCATATAAACCAACTTATGATAGAAGCTATTCTCCTTAGCTATTAACGTAGGCATAGTCTATATAAGGCGAACAACGACTTAACTAGCTTTGAAGTAGTTAGATGGGTACCTACGAAATATAATACTTGTAGAGTAACACTTTACAAAATATAGTTTTCCATGTTTATAAATAGTTCAAGACCTTTGCATAGTTTATATATACATCAAAAGTTTTAAGACTTTTAAAAGTACTGTACAATTATACAAGAAGACCCTATTACATGATGTAGATACATAAGTATACTCCTCCCACAAAAGAAAAATAAAAACAACATGAACATTGTTAATTTATTAGTCTTTAGCTCCTCACTTCTCAACCTATTGGAACTAACCTATGAATTACTGTAACGATGCATCCTTAGATTCTACTCTATACTTACAAAATAATATATTGTGACATGAGCTCAACTAATTCAATAAGAAAGGATGGAGTCATATGAGTACATTAACAAACATGATTGTTCAATTATTATTTAAATACAAATGCAATAAACAAATGATAGAGCATCTCATAATGTTTAACCGATATATTGTGAAGTTAGAGTAATTTTATCTAGTTTAACTTGGATTCCAAAGAGTTTCAATGTGACACTATTAGACTAAATTTAGGCTTGTGTAATGAGAGCACCCTCCTCCCTAAACTACATTCTAATCACGGATCCCAACTTTTCCGTAACCCCTTCTTCTATCATTTAGTTTGATTAAAGTTAGGAAAAAAAAAAACCATTTTTGTTATCCTTAACGAAAGTGTTGGTATTTAGTCTAGCAACCTAATTATTACCCTTATTGGGTTTTTGTGAATGTTAGGTTAGGTCTTAGTCATCTTAAGATTACTCCAATTTATAAAGTGAGCAACCAAGTTCATACACATAATACATGTTATGCTTAACAACAGTCAAAGTTCAACTTTCAATCATTACTAAGTAGCATAAGCATACAAATGGCATACGTACAAACAATTTAGCTACAATCATAAACAAGTACTCTTAATTTTCAAAGTATCCTGATATGATACTCCAATATATCATTAAGTACCGATCTCAACTTACTTAATATCAATGTGAGTTAATCTTGCTTCTTATGCTTAATCTTTTCATAAGTCTCTAAACAATCAATATAAATATTTTAGTTTTTGCTAAATAAAAAGTATATGATTACTTTTCAATATCTTAGATATAGTTTAGATAGATTTATTAAGTCTTCAATTAAGTTTTAATTTATTACTGAAGTCTTTAAATAAGGTTTTAAATATTAATCTTAATATAGTTTTTAGCCTCGGAGCCTTTTAAACAAGCATTTGATCAATAGTGCTAACCTAATTTTTATTTTGAACTATCTGTAAAAGTATTTGGAAATAGTTTCGTTAGTCAAGAACTCTTTGAAGAAGTATCTGAAAATCTCCTTATTAATTAAGAACTCTTAAATAAGGTACTTGAAAACAATCATACTAACTAAGAATTTTCTAGTTAACTTGTGAATGTTATATCAGCCAAGTATTTCATATCACCCAACTCCCTTATTAAGTCTCTAGACTAGAAATTAACTCATTTTTATAATAAACTAACCTTTTGAAGAACTGTCTGAATATGGTCATTTTACAAGTTTAATTGACATACTTCATTCAACATCATATTCTAGATTATAAACATATTAAATTATGTTTATATATCAAGGTTATCATGCTAAGTAACATCATATTACCAATTTCTCTAAATTCACATACTTAACTATTAATGTATTAAACCCATATTCATTATATCTTAACTCAAGTTCAAACCACACAACTCCAAATTATTCTTTACAATAGAGTGTGATCTAAATAATTCTCAAAACCTGATATCAAGGGTTTCATTAAGCTTCATATACTAAATCCTTAAAAAAGTAGCAATATTTATCCAATTTAAAGGTTCCAAAATCTCTAAGAATTATGGAAATCATTTTTGTTCGAGATCTCTTCATATAATGTTCACATGCAATATAACTATTCTTCAAAAAAAGTTTGGCTTAGAAACTATGTCAAGAGGGCGATTGATTTTGCTTAGTTTCTTAAAGAATTATTATATCCACTTAAAAATTTTTCCATGTGATATTTTTCCCTTAAAGTATATATAAAAATATATAAAAATAAAAATAAAAATTTTCATATTTTTGGAATTAATGTGATACTTTTTACAAATGAACTAAAATCGTATGCACAATTGGACTCATAGAAAAATTAGCCTTTGGCCACCCACGTCGGACACCACCTTGTCAAAACTTCCAAGCATTGTCTCCATTGTTAGGGGGTGGTGCTGATTCACTCCCAAGTTGCCTTTGTATTTGGCTTTTGTCAAATCGCTCAGTTTGCACAATATTTCTTCTTATTTTTCTAGAATTTCTTCATACTTTGTTCTTCTTAATTCTATAATTTTCTTAGAGTCTCAATGGGTTAAACTATATTCTGAAGAGAATTGGTGAAAATTTCTAGGTTGTAGAATGAAATATGGCGTTTTCTCTCTCTTCCAAGTGTTTTATACCTTTAAATCCAGGTTGTTAGGTGTTCTTAAGTTGCTTAATTACCCTACAGTTGCCAAACAAGCGCTAAACTACATTTATATTACAAAAAAAAAAAATATCAAACAAGGGTATTTTAAGCATTTTTGGGTATATAATTATTGTAATCCGAGGTATACGTACTATATTTATATATTATTTTAGGTCACTTTATAAAATTTTTATTCAAATAATTTATCTTTAATATTTAGTTATTTTTGGTTAGCTAATTTATGCATTTATGTAGGTAAATTATAATATAATATAATTTAGTAAAATTATCTATTTTCAATTAAAATTCTATTATTTTATTATATTACAACATTTTGAACTTACAACATGTGATTTTTTAACTTTTAGGATCCATGTGTATAATATTATCCTAATTGGTTAATTTTGATGTACGTACTAAATTATTAGCTGGAAATATAACATGTAAGATCATGGACTTTTAAAATTTAATACACAGGGCTCACATTGATTTTCTTCATTTCACCATACTCCGGACTCCTTGGAAGTCATGCACGAAAATTTTTGTTAAAAAGTAGATAAACAGATTATTATTAATAAATTGAAAATGTAATTTCCTACCTTGAAATCCACTTGAACACGTCCATGGGACGTTCAAAAAGTAAATAAAAAATAATAACTTCTCATGGAAACTCATGATGCCCAAGGACACTTGTTCAGGTCGAACACAAATTTCTTAGGTGAGTCAAGTGCCTTTTTGCCCCATTTTCATTTTGTAGGTTTTTTTTTTTTTTTTTAATCTATCTATCTAATTTGAAATTTTAAAAGTAACGTTTCCTTCACATACCAAAAAACGTGGTAGACCTAGCTATGAGGTAAGGCCATTGGTAGCTTGTGCATCGTGATTCTAACAAGCAAAGATTAATTGGACAAAAGGCTTCTTCTTTTCGCTCTCTCTCTCTCTCTCTCTCTCTCTCTTTTTTTTTTTTCTTTTCTTTTTTGTTATTATTGGTTAAGACAAAACAACAAAAGGCTAATATATTTAAGGGGATAACCTAAGACCGATACTCGAATAGCTCTACACCCTTGAGAGTGGTACCTGATGAATTTTCCACAACAAAATATTTTCATGTTTAGATCTCAGTTACGTAGACGAGTTAGGATTATAAGCTATGAATCATTTTACATTGTCAAAGGTGGGAAAGGAAAAAAATCAATAGTGGATCAAGTTTGTCCAAAAGTTAGATAAAAAATTATCTAAAATTTTATTTATCGAAACCAAAATAAGCTGGAAGCTTTAGCTTTTAATTTTCAATTTTATTTCCCGAATTGAATATTAGTTACTATGGAAAATTATAAAACTCATAATATATCAATAAAAACTTATTTGAATCTATTTTATATATTAATAAAAACTGATTTGAATCTACTTTGACTTGAAATAAGTCACTTCATCATTTGATGCTATTTAAAAAGTCAAATTAACTTGTTTAGCAAGATACCATGTCATTGATGATATAGTGTTATTTTAAGAACCATATCTTTGATTTAAGTTATTTCTAGATCTATCAGGATTTATATTTCATTTAGTTTCCTTATTTATCCAAAGGTTAGTTGTATTGATGTTTTTTGATAATGATATGGGGTATTCGTCTTTTCATATTTGTGTTTATTATACTATACATGGCCTTATTATTGGTTTAATTCTATGTTTTTAATTTTTGAACTTATTTACTTTTTAGGAGGTATTTCCAAATAATAAAAAGGGTCAGCAAAATATAATTAAGATCGAGTTTAATGTTTACGACTAAAATGAAATTCACAAAACATGGTAATGTTTTTAGATTACTCAAGTTTAGTGTTGTTATTATGACTAATTATCATTCATTGATTTTCTTATAATGATGTCACATTTGATTTGCTTTTACTCTATGAACTTATGTATGATCAGTTATCAAGATTTTTATTATTTTCACTAATTTTTTTACTTCAATTGCAATCACGTAGAAAACCCATCATAATCGTTGAACCCACAAGCTTATAAAATTGGGATTGAGATTATTCAATAAAGATAGGATGGGATATGAGGATATAACCGATCGACACCCATCCCGCAACATCGTCATCCTTATCACATGCTTCCATTCTTATCAGATTAATCTTAATGTTATTTTCTTTCCTTTATTAATTAATAAGGGTTTTAACAAAAGATATGTTATTGTAATGCTTACCAAATTAAATCATTAATTTAATTAACTCAATTTATATCATCTATCCTATTATAATAGATTAACCCATTATCTGAACAATAGATTAACCTAATCTTGATAATTAATTAAATAAAATACCTTATAATAACATTATATTGCTAGTATTACAGTAAAAAAAAAAAAAAAATCCTCAATTAACGTATAACGTGGATAACAGTTGGCTAATGCTGAGTAGACAGTCTGTTTGTTAGTCCAAATGGGTAAGTGAGCTGGAATTTGACCATCCATACCATGTTCCAAAATATAAGATTATTTATAGACCCCACAAAGCTGCTGCATCAACAAAATAACAAAAAGGTTACTCCCCACTAAACCATTAATTAATTACAAATTCAATTAATTTTAGAACACCAAGTTGTTCAATATGATAATCAGCCGTAGTTTTCCGACAAAAAAAAAAAAACTAACTACAGAAAATAAGTAGGATTCTTGGCTTATCCAAAAGGAAGAACTGGAGATCCAATTATATATAACAAGATGGCATTTGAGTACTAGTTTCTCTAAAACTAAGGTAAGCATACGTGAGATAATATACGTGATAATGCTCTTGGTATTATATAGCTTCAATGATATACTAGATTATTGCTGGGATTTGATATGGAACTTTGAAGAGAATAATGCTATAATCTTTTATTTCGTGGGATGATGCCTTCGATTTTAGAGCTTGAAGAAGAGAGTGGCCCGGCGGCTGATGAAGAAAAATCGGATATTATATGGATATGGTAAATAGCGAATACTAGCCAAATCTATTATCTATTTCTGTTACTGGTATTGGTAAATCAAACTTTAGATTTTATTGGACTAACATGCTATATGTATCGATAAATATATCAAAATATATATATATAATTTTTATTTATACTTATAATTATATTCTTATGTAATGTATCTCGATGTGGTGATGTATTTGCACCTGAAATATAATTAGTTTTGTTATATAATTATACTGTAATAACATATAAAATATCATATTAAATACCTATAAATATACATATACGTTTATATATGGATATTTTCTGTCTGTGTATGTATGTATACAACTTTTGCAAAGTCTGGAACTTCGATATAGTTTATATAGATGAGTGTGCATATGGAGGCTATCGTGTTCTTGAACTCCAGGTTAAATTTTTTCATAACCTTTTATCGAAATTCCTTTGATTAGAACAACAGAAAAATTGAAGCTAATTAAACGCTAGATGGAATAAAGTAACTACAATTTCTTACCAAAAAATTAGAAACAACAATTACAAGACCCTAATTCATAGAAAACAAAAATAATTTTTCATCCATTTTTTGTCAAATAAGGAAAATGATAATTAACTAGTAAATTAACACCTGATTCAACATTTTTTAGAATTTCACAAGCCGAATGTACGATGTATATATATATATATATATATATCAAATAAATTTTGGCTAAATTCGTCTGTTGATTCTTATAAACTTTTCATGCACTCCTATTTTTTAATTTGTAGATATTTACAAAGCTCAGCGAGGTCAACCTCACAACCTTTTGAAAAACCAATAACGATTATGACATGGTTCAGTGACTAAGGCTATATTGAATCTTTTTTAAACTTTAGCAATATTGAAATAGAAATATCTGCAGTGATAATCTTTTTTATTTTTCAAGGCCTTGTTAAATCAAACAGGTCATAAATCCAACTGTGATAGAAAAACATATATGTACATATGGACAGAGAGAAATCGATCTTTATGTACGCACCTCATCAGAATAATCATTAATAGAAACCTTTCTAAAATCTAGCTGATGCCTTTTATCAGTCAACTTCGAGTCGCAATGCCACCTTTTATAAAAGTTGATTTTTACTGCATTGCAACTGGATCCGCGAAAAGACAAGGAGGCAACACTAAATGAAAGAGTCCAAAAACCTAGGCGCTGTAAAGTTTAAAAGTCCTAATTTTATTATTTATATACATTTCAAAATGATTTATAATATTCGAATTAGATAATTTATAACAAAATAAAACAACTATCATGAAAACAAGTAAAGTTATAGTTAATTGCAAAAAATAACGAAATTAGAATAATCATTAAGAGAAACCCTTCTAAAAATCTAGCCGATGCCTTTATCATTCAGCTTCAAATGGCAACGCTCCCTTCTATAAAAGTTGATTTTTACTGTATTCCAACGGGATCGGTAAAAAGACAAAGAGGAAACAATAAATGAAAGAGTCCAAAATCTACGTGCCATAAAGTATGTTAATTTTTGTAATGTACTACCAAACATTTATTTGAAGTTTTAATTTATTATCTATAAATTTTTTAACATTATTTATAATACTGGAATTAGATAATTTATTATAAAATAAAATAAAGTTTATGAAACCATCGTAAAAACAAGTAAGTTACTGTTAATTGCAAAAGGGGCAAATTTTAGGCATCAACTTCACATTTCTAAATTTCAGATAGTTAATTGAAAAAACAAAATAAAAGTTTATGTATAAAATATGATATTTATCTAATGGTATATAGTATAAAATATTTTATGCTGGTTTATATTTTATACCGTGAAGCTTTTCTATGCTAACTTTAATTCAACATGTTAAGACTGATGTATTTCAATGGCATAAATATTGGTTTTCTAATGGTATTGATTTAAGTTGGAGTCCTAATTCTCCTAAATTGTAATGTCAATAGAGAAAGAATAAAAAAAAAAAAACTTTAGCTTAACATAAGCTAGATTCACATATATTTCTTTTGGTCGCACATGGTTATCTTCTAAGGTGCTATATATGAAGTCCAATTGGGATGTTATGCCACCCCTTTAGGGAGGTGGTAGTGGATCGATCACGACCCAATAGATTTTTTCATTTACTATTTCAACCACTCTGGAATCCTAATCTTAGGATAGTTGTTTTCCTATTTTCGGCTCAATTTTTAGATTTTTCCTTTTATTTTTAATTTTTCAATATTTTGAAACATATTTAATATTTTCGTAAATTTATATATATATTTGAAATTACATTATTATTTATATTAATTATTTTGATGAATTAGATGCCACCATATGTCATTTGTGGGACGGAAAAGTTAATGATATTTATAAAAATTTTCGTTTGTAAATATTTAAGAACATTAAGACACTCAAATGGGGAAAGAAATGTTTTAAGACTCACATAAAAAAGCAGTCAAACATTAAAGATTAAAATGGTACTTTTCTAAATACAATGTAGTATAATATATATATACACACACATTCATATAAACAAAAACATTAAAATAAGAACAACTTTTCTAAATACAATTGAGTATAATATATATACACACACATTCATATAAACAAAAACATTAAAATAAGAACAAGAACACACACATTGTAGAATAAAAGTAACTAAAGAATAAGCAAACATCTAAAAACAGAAAAGAACCCTCAAAGTTGTCTCCTTCCTATTTCCCTTATCATCTTCTTTACTTAAATATATACTTTTGAATTTCTAAGTTATCTTTTTATTTATGTAGGTGCTTTTAATCTATGGTTTTAAATTGTTTTTCCAGTATTTTTCTTGTTTTCTTTGTTATTTTCAAAAGGACAAATTGCAAAAACGAACTTTGATTTACATTTTTATCCAAATATAAATGCACATTTAAAAAGATGAAAATATTTTACATTTCGCCCTCTATTTCTATAGGAAATAATAGAGGAAGAGTCACACATATTCTATTTCAATTGAAAAATAGTATTTATGTCAAGTCAATCACAAAGTGACATGCTACACTCTTGATAATTGTTCGAATTCATGATACGTGTGTTGTTTGTACCATGACACTTTATCATTTATGGCATCTAAAATTTCAAAATGTCTTTTTTTGTTTTTTAGTTTTTAAACCCTGATAAAGGAACTTTCGTGTTATAGCTTTCAATTCGCTGATAACTAATCATTTAGTCTCACAATTGAAAAACACTAGGTTAATACTTAAGAAAGAGTGAAGTGAGTATTATTAACAAATTTTAATTCTTTCTAAAATTCAATAATAAATATGATAATAATATGCAAACTCAAATGATAGAGTAATGATAATAAATGTAAAAATAACAGAGATGATATAACGTGGAGTTCGGATCGTTTCTTACTCTTTATGAATACTAATACCTCCAACCGATAACTTTACACAATTTTTATTAATCATAATATCATAATGCTTAATCAAGAGCTTACGCCACTTCACAATCACACGGCAACCACTCAATTACACTTTGAGCACAATTTTTATCTTTACTTTTTGGAAGATGAATATGCAAATAATAAACCCTAGCACTACATTCTTAATTCTCTCACAAGAAGATGGCAAGACAAAATACAATCAATAGAGCATAAGAATGTAAGAGAATGATTGGAATTTGTAGTTGAAGATCAAAATTCACTTTGTCTTTGACTAGTAGTTGAGCATTTATATCGCTCTTCAAAATCTTCCTATTATAATATATTAAATGCTGTAGCAGTTAGTTGGAAAACAACTCCCAGCAAGCTAAGTCTTCTTCCTACTGTTAGGCTGGTAGAACAAATTTATCACTAGCTTGAACATTGGCTATGTCACCATCAAGCCGGTTGTTCTCATAGAACCAAACTCAATTTCTGTTTCAAGCCTCCATATTGGCAAGTCGATAAGCCATCTTTCAGCTCACCCATAATCCTTCTACCATCAAGCCGGTTATTCTTTGCACCGTCATGTTGGTTATTCTGAATGTAGCAAAACTTCTTTTGTTCTTTTGCATAGAAACACTTGTATACATAAACTAAATAGTTGTACACCCAATTCTCTTAGTTTTCCAATCAAAATAAGGTCAAGTATATATGAAGAGTTAATTGATACTTAAATGATTTATAAGCCAAAGCTTAATTCTATAATTAACTCAATATTAATTGATCAATATTAACTTTGGTTTTGTTCTCATTAAATTAATAAAGAATGAACTCTAGGTTCAATGATCATCCTCTTTTTGATGAGGAAAAAACTTTATACTCTAATTGCTTCCTCTTAGTCTAACACTCTACTCGCCCGCCCCTTCCCCACACTCCCCCCCAATCTATCATTCGGTTTTGAAAAGAAAAGATTTGAAAAAAATATAAGATCAAGAGAGTACTAGATATTGAGAGTATTAGTTTGATGGGAGATGTAAAACACATTTAAACTCATTTTCAATACCAATAAGTTAACCAATCCATTAAATCAAGTTTTAGACAAATTTAGCCAAATTAAGGACTCTCTAAGTGACTTGAACTTTTCTCCTTCTTAGCTTCATAAAAAAGATGAGTAAATCTAAGCGGNATCAAGAGCTAAATCACTAAACTTCCAAGCCTAAGAAAAGCTCGGGAGGGGTTGTTTGTCATATGCTTAAAATATTAGACAACTGATACAGCTCAGCGTGTACGTAACAGACTAGGACTACAAATAGGTAATTGGAGTTCAAGTGGGAATGAGGAACATAAAGTGGAAATGGGGTTTTGACTGTAAATATAAATGGATATCACTCACCAAGACATAAATACAATCAGGTTTGAGTTTGAAATAGGACTTGACACGACTCACGAATACTAAATCAACAGTCAGGTTCAATTAGGAGGATTAGATTCAACTCACTAACTCGCTCAAATAAGGGTTCACTACAATCTTAAGACGAAGATTGATAAGACCATGAGAACGATTAAGGAATAAAACACACTCAATAATCATACACAAAGAAGATAAGCCGGAAGCAAGCTTACGAGAGAACTTTTCTTCAGGATATTACTCTTAATGATTAAAGTTAATCTTCTTTGCTACTTATAAAAGTTACTATTTATAATATAAAACCTTAGTGGCAAAAGTGTAAATAGAATATAAGGCCTTAAACCTAAAGTAGGCCCATAAATAAAATTAAGAAAAATATTTACAAGTGTACAAAACTATACATTTAACAAGTAAGTCGGTATGTGGATCATGCGAGCTATCCTGGAAAAAGTAGAATCTGAACTGGATAAGGTCAATAATTGGATGTCCAAGTTCTAGCAAGACCCCGTAAAGTCTTACAATGCTTGGTCGAGACGCTTGAAAGGTCGGCCTACAGTTGTCAAGTTTTAGAATT
The DNA here is from genome assembly GCA_024138015.1 of Lumnitzera littorea. Lineage (NCBI taxonomy): Eukaryota > Viridiplantae > Streptophyta > Magnoliopsida > Myrtales > Combretaceae > Lumnitzera > Lumnitzera littorea. The sequence continues at coordinate 69,271,217 of JAMXBB010000008.1, forward strand.
AGTCGGTACTAGACTTCCCATATTGTGTTGAGTTATTCTTTGGCCTTGAGGCCTCAATTATTTAGTCTTTCGGCTTATTGGTAGATGACAGACTTGATGCTAAGTGGCTTTTTCCTCCTCCTCTGAACCTTCTAGTATTAGCTTGCCTCAGCGTAAAGTAGGTTGACCTCAAATCCAAACATGTTGACATCGGCTTTGGATAGGTCTACTTCAACCTAGGGATCATCGTAGGTTGATTCCTATCATCACTACGGGGTTGAAAAAAAGTCGTCCTCAACTTTAGACAATGAGCATAGGCTTAGATACCGAATAGACTCCTCCTTCCCTTTCTTTTCAACATAGGTACCAGGTTGCTCTGAATCTCCTCAACAATTATGGGGGTTAAATAGTAGTTCTTCCTATCCTTCTGAACCGTGTAAGTGTTGAAGAAATCATCATTGATCACTTTCTAGTCATACTCCTAAGGTCAGCTAAGAAGTAGATTTGTAGCATTCATAGGCACTACCTCAAAGTTAATCTCATCTTTATGCTACCTTGCCTTGAATGCTATTCGAGCTCTCTTATGTACATGGACCATACCCTTGTCATTAAACTACTTTAGTCCATAAGGTTAGGGATGTGAGTATGTCAATAATCTCATCTTCCCCACTAACTTAGCAAAAACGATATTGGTATAGCTTCCTCCATCAACAACCAGGGAACAGGTTTTTCCATTCACTAAACATCGAATATGAAATAAGTTTTCCCTTTGACCTGAATCTTCTTTCAGGTCGGTTTGTCATGGATAAGAGTCTGTCCAAATCAGCATAGACATTCTCTTCTTCTAACTCACCTTCTGAGCTCTTGTCACTTTGATTCTCTACTTGAGCATTAGGTCCTTACCCTTTAAGATCACGACTACCCTCTTATTCGGACATTGGGTGGCACTATGTATGTAGCCCAAACATTTGAAACACTTAACTTCTTGGGCCTTAGTATCGGGTACTTTCTCCTACTCTAACTTCTTTATCTCGGCCTAGTCAGGCTGGTTAAGCTTTCCTTTCTTCATCTTCTTCTCTAGCCTTTTTCTCTCAGCATACCAATTAGGCTTAGAGCTACCTTATTAAGGTCGGTTAGTCAACCTCTGGTGCATCCTTCTGCTTTGTCTCTCCATCCTCAATGCCATTTTGATCAATTCGTCCAGTGAGTTGAACAGTTGCAGTTCAACTACATCGGTAATGTCATCTCAAAGTCCACTTAAGAATCTAACAATAGTACGATCCTATGGCTTGGCAATCTCACATCTGGTCATCAAAGTCTCGAACTCTTGCAAGTACTCTTTAATAGTATTTCAACCTTGCCTCAGGTGTTAGAATCAATGAGATTTTGAATATGATATTCCAAGTTATCAATATGTCGCCTTAAGCTTCCATGATGACTATTTCTACTGTTGTTGACACTATCTTTAGATATTCTTGTTTGTACAGTAAGTTTTATTGATAAATTTCAACAAATAGGTAATACACTCAATTGTACTCGACGTAGAACCACTACTAAAACAATTCCACAAGTACTCTAAAACAAAATATAGCTAATAATAACTCAAAAATTACTACTACTTCATTTTTGCAGCTACCCACGATAGATAAACAATTCTACAACTAGAAACAACTATGGAAATTACCGTTACTCGACTCTACAACCCTGTATAAATAGTACAATACCATTGCACTACAGAACACAAACAACACACTATATTATAGAACAGTGATCAATAGAAAAGTTCAAACCACAAATCAAACTTTGAAGAGCACTAACACACGTATCTCTCCAAAGCTCTGATACAAAGATGATATGCTCGACATGTACGCAACATACTGAACCACAAATGGGTAATTGGGGTTCAAGTGGGAATGAAGAACATAAAGTGAATGTAGGGTTTTGATTGTGAATGTGAATGGACATCACTCACCAAGGCACAAACATAATCGGGTTTGTGCTCAAAATAAGGTTCGATACGACTTACCGATACTAAATCAACATTTAGGTTCAAATGAGAGGGTTAGATTCAACTCACTAGCTCACTCAAATGAAGGTTCATCACAATCTCAAGATGAAGATTGATAAGTGTATGAGAAAGATTAAGGAGTAAAACACACCAATAATCATGCAAAAAGGAGACAAGCTGGAAGTAAGCTTGCGAGAGAAGTTTTCTCTAAGATATTACTCTTAATGATTAAAGTTAATCTTCTTTGCTACTTATAAAAAATACTATTTATAGTATGTCTTAAAACCTTAGTGGAAAAAGTGTAAATAGAATATAAGGCCTTAAACTTTAAAGTAGGCCCACAAATAAAATTAAGGAAAATATTTACAAGTATACAAAAATGTACGTTTAATAAGTGGGTTGGCCTATGGATCATGTGAGCTGTCTTGGAAAGAGTAGGATCCAAACTAGGTAGGGTTGGCAGTTGGATGTCTAAGTTCTAATAGGAGCCCCTAAAGTCTTACAATACTTGGTTGAGATGCTTGAAAGGTTTGCCCATAGTTACTGAGTTCTAGAACTGGTTGGCACTAGACTTCCTATGTTGTGTCGAGTTATTCTTTGGCTTTGAAGCCTCAACTGTTTAGTCTCTTGGCTTATTGGTAGATGACAGACCTGATGCTAAGTGGTTTCTTTTCCTCCTCTTGGCCTTTTGGTATTAGCCTAGCTTTAGTGTAGAATAGGTTGACCTTAGATCTAAACATATTGACCTCGGCTTCAGGCAAGTTGGCCTTAGCCTGGGGATTGTTGTAAGTTGATTCCGATCATCAACTAACAAGAAGTAATTAATCTTACGCTTCTTTAAAACGTGATACATCAACCAAAGATTTTACTAAGTGACATGAGCAAGTTGACCCCTCTTAGGACAATAGCTATGAACAAAGATAAGATCGAGAATGCATGTCTTAAGGCCTAGTCAAGAGGCTAGAAGATTTGTAGGATTTTTCTAATTGTTTCCTATTCCTTTCTATCATAACGCTTTATCATAAAATCTAGGTCGCTAGAAATCTTTACCTAATATTTCACCATCAGTCTTAATTCTAATCAAATTATAGATATCCTTAGGTTAGATTTCTATCTTAGTACTATAGACATATGAATATAAAACTTCTCTAATCACTTCATCATTAGGTTGCATTTTAAGACCCGGCCTTCTTTGTTCATCTAAGTGATCAAATAAATTGCAATAAAAATACTTAATTACATCGTCATTGTACCTCAATTGGAAGGTTGAGAACATCCAAAATATGATTGGTGATCACCTTAAGCATCCTAGAAATCTTGAACTCGTTAAGGATTTCCTCTACATAGAGTAACCCCATATTTACCCTAAGATTATGAAAATTTTGAAATTATTGTTTATGTTCGAGTGAAGGGAAATGGCATTGATTGTAAGAGGGTGGAGCTAGGCCTCTTGTTACTCTTGGAGCCATTGGGTAATTTTATCAAATAGTTGGTAGGTTAATTTTTTTTTCTAGGAGGGATTATGATAGAAATTAGTCTGCGACTATCTCCAAGCCGAGGCCGACCTATCCTAAGTTGACGTCAACTTACTGGAAGCTAAAGCCAACCTGCTTTAACTCGAAGTCGAGCTAATACCAAAAGGCCGAGAGGAAGAGCTACTCGACATTAAGTCTATCACCTACCGAGAAACCAAAAGACCACATAACCTAGGACTCAAGGTCAAAGATCCACTCAGTATGACATGGGGAGACTAGTGCTGACTAACCATAGCATTCGGTAACTATAGGTTGACCTTTCAAGCATCTCAACCAAGCACTACAAGTCTTTAGGAACTCCTCGAACCCGGACATCTAATTGTCGACCCTACCCAGTTCAAATCCTGTTCCTTCCAGGACAAGCTGAATGACTACATGCAGACTTCTCCTATTAAATGCACAGTTTTTATTCTTATGAATATTTTCTTTATTTTAATTATGGGCCTAGTTTTTAGGGTTTAAGACCTTGTACATTATTTATAATTTTGCTACTAAGGTTTTAAGACTTGTTATAAATAGTAACATTTTGGCAAATAGATCATTAGATAGTAAAGGTTATTCTTGAGCTTACATTTACTGGATTATTGAGTGTACTTTACTCTTTAATCTCTCTCGTGTTCTTATCAATCTCGTCCTTGAGATTGTAGCAAACCCTTCATTTGAGTGAGTTAATGAGTCACATCTAACCTCTCATTTGAAACTCAAGTGACATTTAGTATTCGCAAGTCGTATCAAACCCTATTTCGAGCTCAATCCTTGATTGTGTTTGTGTCTTGGTACATGATATCTATATACATTTACTGTCAACCCTACTAACCCCCTCCACCCCAACCCCCACCCTCCCCCAACCACATCATTTTACTTCTTGTTCTTCATACTCACTTGAACCTCGACTACCCATTTTTGGTTCTAACCCATTACGTACATGTCGAGACGTAACATCTTGGTATTAAAGCTTTGTGAAGATATGCATATAGTGTTCTTCAAAGTTTGTTCAATCGTTTGAATATTAGTTAGTTGTCGTTCTGTAGTGTAGTGTATTGTTTGTGTTTTAGTAGTCGTAGTATTGTGCTACTGTTGAGTTGAGTAACAATAATTTCAGTAGTTGATTCTAGTTGCTGTGGAAGTGTTTATTAGTAGTGGTAGCTACAGAAGCCAAGTAATGGTCATTTTTGGGTTACTGTAATTATGTTTTGTTGTAAATCGTGTTATTCAAATTTCCTCTAAATATCACTATATCAATAAGAATGTTTGAAGATAATGTCAATAATAGTGGGTAGAAGCTTGAGGAGACGCGTTGATAACTTGGAATATCAAATTTAGAATCTTACTAATTCTATCTAGGAGCTTATTGGTTTAGTCAAAGGTTGTAGATGTATTGGTCGAGATAGAAGAAGGGAACACACAACCACCAGTAGAAGTGGCTCCAATGAGCTTAATGATGATGGTCAACAACTACGAAGGGTTGCTGTATCGAGAAGGATAGAAAACTAACCTATGCTAAGGAGAAGCAATGACAAGAGTGTTGACTCTTAGGAGGAGCTTGAAGAAGAGAGCCAAGGCTGTAAAGAAATATGGTTGAGTAGAGCTCCAACAGAAGTGGCCGATTTGAGGTGAACTGACCAACTAAGAATGTAAGAGATGAACCTTGAGCACATAATCGAGGACTTGACAACATCAAGCTTAAACTACTGACCTTTAGTGGAAGTAGTCGACTTGAAGAGTTCCTTGACTGAATTCCCTAAGTCGAGAAGTTGTTTGAATGCTATGAATGTGACAATCGAACAAAGGTTAAGCTGACTTCATTATCTCTTGTTGAATATGCAAGCCTTTGGTGAGATAAGTTAGTCGCTAAGCAAGATGTTAAAGGAGAAGAGTTAATTAGGACTTGGAGGCTTATAAAGAGGTTGATGAACCAATGCTTTGTGCAGACTTACTTCAAGTAAGAGATGCTCCATGCTTTCTAGCACTTGAGACAGGGCTATAACACTATCGAGGAGTACTTGTAAGAGTTTGATAACTTAATAATGAGATGTAAGATTACCGAGCCACAGGACCGTACCATTGCTAGGATTCTAAGTAGACTTCGAGACAACATTGCCAACATAGTTGAATTGTAGTCATTTAACTCATTGGACAAGTTGATCAATCTAGTACTGAGAGTAGAAAGGTAAAGGAGGAGAAGGCATCAAAGGATGACTAATCGACCTCAACAAGTCAGCCCTGAACTTGAGAAGTATGCTGAGAGAAGGCTAGAGAAGAAGATGGAGAGAGTTGAGTTTAGCTGACCTAACCAAATCAAGACAAAAAAGGTAAAGAAGGAAAAGTTAGCCGACACCAAGGCTCGAGAAGTTAAATGCTTAGGCTACGGGCATATTTCTTCTCAATGTCCAAATAAAAGGGTTATGATCTTAAAGGGAAAAGGACCCGAAGCTCAAGTAGAGAGTTAGAGCGACAAGAGTTTAGGAGATGAGTTTATAGAAGAAGATATCTATGCTGAGCCATGACGAGCCAACAAGGCAACTTGAGAGTAGATCTCGAGTGAATGGAAAATTTATTTCATATTCGATGTTGGATGAATGGGAAGACCTATTCCTTAGTTGTTGATGTAGTAAGCTACACTAATGTTGTTTTTGCCGAGCTAGTAGAGAAGATGAAGATGCTGACCTACCCACATCTCCAACCTTATGGATTGAAGTGGTTAAATGACAAGGGTATGGTCCATGTGCATAAGAAAGCTCGAATAGCATTCAAGGTAGGATAATATAAGGATGAGATTGACTTAGACGTGGTCCCTATGAATGCCGCAAGTTTACTTCTTAGCTGACCATGGGAGTATGATCTAAAAGTGATCCATGATGGCTTCCTTAACACTTACATGGTTTGAAAGGATGGGAAGAGCTATTGCTTGACCCCCATGAGTATTAAGGAAATCTAAAACAACTTGGCACACATGGTGAAGAGAAAAGGGAAGAGAAGTTTGTTCGGCATCTTGGCCTATGCTCATTGTTTAGTGTTGAGGACACCTTCTTTTCGGCTCTACAGTAATTATAGGAATCAACATGCAGCTATCTCCAAGTTGAAGCTAACCTGTCCCAAGCTGATGCCAACCTGCTTTAACCCAAGGCCGAACAACTCTTACCGAGGCTGAGCTAATACTAGAAGGTCGAAAGGAAGAGCTACTAGACATCAAGTCTATCGTTTGTCAAGAAGTCAAGAGACCACACATCCGAGGACTCAAGGTCAAAGATCTACTTAGTACGACATGGGGAGACTAGTGCTGACTAACCATAGCACTCGGCAACTATAGGCTGACCTTTCGAGCATCTCAACCAAGCATTGTGAGACTTTAGGGACTCCTCGAACCTGGACATCCAACTATTGACCTTACCTAGTTCGAATCTTGCTCCTTCCAAGACAAGCTAAATGACTACATGCTGACTTCTCCTATTAAACGCATAGTTTTGTATTCTTGTGAATATTTTCTTTATTTTAATTATTGGCCCATTTTTTAGGTTTTAAAGCTTTGTACATTATTTATAATTTTGCTAATAAGGTTTTAAGACTTGTTATAAATAGCAACATTTGTAATTAGCAAATTGATCATTAGATAGTGAAGAATATACATACACTTGGAACTTTCCTCTTTAGAGTAAGGTTATTCTTAAGCTTGCATTTATTAGATTATTGAGTGTGCTTTACTCTTTAATCTCTCTCGTGTTCTTATCAATCTTATCCTTAAGATTGTGGTGAACCCTTCATTTGAGCGAGTTAGTGAGTCGCATCTAACCTCTCATTTTAAACTTGAGTAACATTTAGTGTTCGTAAGTTATACCGAACCTTATTTCGAGCTCAATCCCTAATTGTGTTTGTGTCTTGGTGCATGATATCCATACTCATTCACTATTAAACCCCCCTTTCCCCCCAACTTGAACGCTGACTACCCATTCTAGTTCTAACCTGCTGCATACACTGTGAACTGTAATAGATTAGGTTGATTACGTAAGAATGTGAAGAAGATAGTGAGAGAAATGAAAAGACGGTGAAGTGGAAAAGTGATTTTGTGTGTTTTTGAAGGAGTAATGAGTGTTTGAAAGAGTGATGGATTGCCAACCTTCGAACCCTTCACTCGTGTTCTTTTTCGAAGCTTACAGTCTCTTGCCTGAAGAATTATTTCTTGCCAACCTGCTGAGGATGAGTATTAGTACACAAAAGAATAGTAGGCAAACTATCTAAAGTCTTATCTCAAACGTGCCTTACACTACTGTAACCCTAACCTAGTTAACGGCTTGTCAACAGCTAAGGTTGATCTATTGAGTACCGAGGCTGAGGCACCCATGCACCGAACTCTTTCTTCTAACATATTGGACTTTCGATTGTCGAGGCTAACTTGACAAGTGCTGATGCTGAGTCCCTTACATACCTAATCCCACTTACTCAGCCTATCGAACTGCAAAATCCTCTATTTGTCTTAGTAACTTTGAGTACCATTTATCAACAGCATCCCCAACATTAGCATAACTTAACCCCAACGTCCTAAGATTCCAGAACATGTACCCAATTGCAGCATGCCACCTATCATTCATTTTTCTAACATTTTACTATATTATTTTATTCTATTTGTCCCTTTTACCCTTTTGGTAATATACTATGATAGTATTTTTGTATTAACCTTTATTGTAATTACTTAGGTTTTCTTGTTGCCCTAGGACTTATTATAAATAGTCCCTTTTCTTTATAGCTGAAAATAATATACGATATATTTTACATCTTTTCAAATATTGAATATACTTGTTCTTGTAAAATATGCCTTTCTGAGTATAATTTCTTTATACTCTTATCTAATCTTGTCGAGTAGCTTAAGATTAGTTGTAAGTGGACCTTAACATTAGCTTATAAGTCATATCAAGTGAAGTGTTAAGTTATGTTATATTCGTTAGTGCATCATATCCTCTGAGTCGCTCCATGGAAGCCACTGTGTTTGCTAACCCTTCCATCCTAGGTGCATCATATCCTTTGAGTTGTTCCATGGAAGCCACTATGTTTGCTAACCCTTCCATCCTAGTTTTCTTTGATATCTCGAAGGATCCACTATTCTCTATGGTAATATCTAATGATAACTGAGCTTCTAGGCATATCATATAATCCTGGTATCAAAACTTGAGGTTGCAATCGAGAGCTAAGTTTCAAAGTAGTTGATCTTATTGTAGTGTGTGTTAGTGTGTTCTACTTTACTTTGTTTTCTTGCGAAAAAACAAAGCAAGTTTCAAATCGTTGTAAGAAGTTGTATTCTTAAGTTGTGTGAAGATTTTCTGTTAGAGTAGTTGATTCTTTGTAGTCTTGTATTGAAAATGTCGAATCCTAATGTCCAAGAGGAGATTAATGATACTAAAGGTGATGCTTATGGTTGTAGCTGTATCCCACAATAGACTCCACGAACTACTGAAGGGCAGATACAAGACCTTGCTTCCATTATAGATAACTTGGCCATTACTATACAAAGGTCTGTAGACACTAAGCTACAAGAGAGAGTTGTTGTTGAGTAGGGTAGAGAAGTGAGAGATAGGCTAAGAAGATTGATGGGTGAGAACTGAGCACCTAAAGCTTTCAACAAAAACCTAGATCCTCTTTGACATGCTAGAAGAGTTGCAAGAAGGAGACTCGAGTTGGACGAAGTTGAGGAGTATAAGGAGGAAGAGGAGCAATATGATAGAGTCTAGGAGCATGAGCTTAGGGCTCCTAAGGGAGCTGAGTATCTCAAGATGCAGATTCTGAGTTTTAATGGGTTTGGTTATGTTGATGACTACTTAGACTGGGAGGAGAATATAGAAAAGATATTTGACTTTTATGATTACCAAGATGCTGTTTGTTTCAAGTGGCTGTGTTAAAATTTTCTAGGTATGTATCAATGTAGTAGAAGAAGTTGCAAAATGTGTGCTAGAGAGCCCGACATGAAGTTTGAACATGGAATGAGATGTAAAGAGTCTTAAGAAGTAGATTCGTTCCCAAATCTTATGAACAAGACACTTTTTGACGTTACTAAGACATGAGAGAAGGTAATAGATTAGTGGATGAGTAGGTTCAAGAATTTTAGTTACTGATGATTAGATGTGATGTTAACGAACCCGAAACCCGAAACTATAGCATGGTTTATTTTTAGGCTTAGAATTGAAATTGGTAATATAGTGGAATTATAGAGGCTTAGGACTGTAGATGAGACCATCCAAGTAGCACATAGGGTTGAAAGGCAGAAGTGAAACCAAATCAGTTAGTGTTAAGCAGCTGACTTGGCTTATCGAGCAAGAGTAGTATGCTGAGCTAACCTGGATATTATTGAGCTTAATACAGTTCAAAGGTGGATCGCCGAGGTTAGATACCAAGTAAACCTGATGATGGCTAAGGCAAGTGCTAGGCTGAGGAGCCTAAGGTCAGGAAAGACTAACGTCAAAGCTCAGGAAAGAAGACTTGAGAAATTAAGTGTTTTAAGTGTCTTAATTTTGGACACGTAGCTAGTTAGTGCCTGAATAGATGTGTCATGACTATTAAGGGAGACAGGCCCCATTCCAAAGCAAAGAGTGCTAGTGAAGGGGAAGATGAAGTAAGAGTTAATCAATTGTTGGAAGAATTCTAAGAAGATTCTAATACCGTGACCTTACCTAAAATATGACTTGAATATTGTTTTGTTGTATGGCAATCTCTTAGTACCTTTGTATTTGACGAGAATGAATAAAAGGAGAACCTCTTCCATATAAATTGCCAAGTGAATGGCAAGCTTTGTGCATTAATCATTGACAGAGGGAGTTATACCAATGTGATAGCATAATGAGTAGTTAAAGCCCTAAAATTGCCAACTTACCTACACCCTAAGCCGTATAAGATTCATTGCTAAATGAGAAGGGAGATCTACCTATTGCCGAGTAAGTTAAAGTATCGATTACTGTTGGTGATAGATAAAAGGATGAGGTGCTATGTGACATCCTACCCATGTGTGCCTCATATATCTTACTTGGCCAACTTTGGCTATTTGATTTGAGAGTGTTGCATGATAGATATAGGAACACTTATACGTTCTAAAAGGACTGGAAGAAGGTTATACTAACCTCAATGAGCCCCAAGGAAGTGCATGCATCATAAGAGAAGATTACCCAATCATTGCAACGGAAGTTCTTGAGTGATTTCCCAAGCCTAATTTTCTAGAGATGCCAAGACAAAAGAATGTGTGCTCTTGTTAGTTAAGAAACTCCTAATGTTAAGAGAGGCTAAAGCTTTACCTGTCAAGTTGCAAACTTTACTATAGGAGTATGCCAATCGATTTCCTATGGAGATGCTGAGAGGTTTACCACCAATTAGAGGTATAAAGCATTATATTGACCTTCAACCTAGAACTGCTCTACTTAACTAACCTACCTATAGGCTTAACCCTGAGCAAGCTTCCAAGCTAAAGAAACAAGTTGATGAGTTGATTGATCATGGATATGTATCAGAAAGCATGAGTCCCTATGCCATGCCGATTGTCTTGGTGTCGAAAAAGGATGGCTCATGCTGAGCAATCAATAAAATCACTATCAAGTACCGATATCCGATTCCATGGTTTGATGATATGTATGATAAGTTGCATGGTACTAGAGTCTTTTCAAAGATTAATCTTAAGAGTAGCTACCATCAAATACGAATAAGACTTAGAGGTGAATAGAAGATTACTTTCAAAACAAAGAATGGTCTATTCGAATAGATGGTGATGTTGTTTGGTCTAACAAACACATTGAGCACTTTTATGTGACTCATGAACCATGTCCTGAGACCATTGATTGGCAATTATGTTGTTGTGTACTTTGATGATATTCCGGTATATAGTACCGATCTCATGTCCATGTTGCGCATTTGAGATTTGTGTTTGATATCCTTCATGCTAAGATGTTATTCCATAATCCAAGGAAGTGTGTGTTCTGCCAAAGTGAGGTAGTATTCCTCGATAATATTGTTTTTAGAGGAGGAATCAAAGTTGATGAAGAGAAGGCCCAAGCTATCCTCGAATGGTCGATGTCGACTAGTGCTAATGAAGTAAGGGGTTTTCGTGATCTAGCTTTATCTTATCGAAGGTTCATTTGGAACTTTAGTTCCGTAACTACTCCATTGACTAAGCTAACTAAGAAGAACTTTGAATTGAATTGGTCCGAGAAGGCTCAAAGGAGTTTTGATGAGATTAAGATTAGGTTGACTTTAGCCTTAGTACTTATCTTGCCTGACTTTGAGAAAGTTTTTGAACTAGAGTGTGATGCATCTAGAGTAGGCATTAAAGCTGTCCTTATGTAAGAATACTAGCCGGTTGCTTATTTTAGCGAGAAGCTTAGAGGGGTTACACTGAATTACTCGACATATGATAAGGAGTTCTACGCCCTTATCCAAGGACTTCAAAATTGGTGACACTACTTATTATTGAGAGAATTCATCATCTACATAGACTACGAATCTCTCAAGCATCTCAAAGGGCAGCACAAACTTTCTTGACGTCATGCTAAGTGAGTTGAGTTCCTAGAAACATTTTGCTATGTCATCTTATACAAGAATGGACGTACCAATAATATAGTCGATGCTCTCTCTCACTAACATGTACTTATCACCACTTTACAAGCTATGCTACTTAGGTTTGGTACCCTGTCTGATCAATATGAGCATGATTTATGTTTTTAGCCCTTAGTGGTCAAATGTAACATAGAAGGAGTAGTGGAAGGGTTCTATTTAAGCCAAGGGTTTTTTATGAAAGGTAAACAAATTTGTGTGCTGAGTGGTTTTACTAGGGAATTACTTGTTCGAGAAGCCTATGCTAGAGGCTTATTGGCCTAAGATGATGAAGGATGTAAGTCGAGTACTTAAATAATGTGAGGTATGCAAACTTGCCAAGGGAAAGAAGGAACCTTATGGAGAGTACACACCTCTACCTATACTTGAACGCTTATGGACCAATTTAAGCAGGGATTTCATACTTGGCTTACTTAGAGCACCAGGAAGACATGATTCTGTTATGGTGGTGGTTGATTGATTCAGCAAAACAAGTCACTTCATTCCTTACCATAAAACCAATGATGCTTTATTTGTTGCTAACCTCTTTTTGCAGGAGATCGTGTGGCTGCATAAAGTGCCAAGGAGCATTGTGTCTACTTGATAGTAAGCTCATGTTTGGTACTTGTGAACAAAATAGTCAATAAACTCCTTCGAGTTACTATTGGAAAGAATTTATATGATTGAGATCTATGTCTACCTATAATTGAGTTTGTTTATAATCGCATCACTCATAGCTTGACAGGAAGGTCACCTTTTAAGGTTGTCTATGGACTTTACCTGAACTTAACCTTGGACACAGTTATTAGCCTAACCTCTTAAGGAGAAAGTCAACCCAATCTACAACACGTTGAGGAGTTTTAGAAATTGCATTAGAAGGTTGTTGAGTAATTAGCCAAGACTTCAGCTCGACAAAAGGAATAGGAAAGTTAGGGAAGGAGGCGAGTCATTTCCAACCCAAGAGACCATGTCTAGATCTACTTCAATAAGGAGCGTTTCCCAAAGAAGAGGACGAACAAGTTATCCCCTAAGTTGAATCAACCTTTTAAGATCCTTTAGCATATCAATGATAATGTTTATGAGGTTGAGCTACCCAAAGGATATGGAGTAGCTTTTACTTTCAATGTCATCGACCTAACGCCTTATGCGCCAAAAGGAGAAAAAGACCAAGATTTGAGGGTAAATCTTCAATAACCTTGGGGAATTGATGGACTGTAGACCTCTAAACCCCTCACTTGCACCTATCTCTAAGGTCTACAGTCTCTTGCCTGAGAATTCTTTCTTCCTAACCTACTAAGGACGAGTTCCAATATACGGAAGAACAGTAGGTAAACTTTATGAAGTCCTAACTTGGGTGTTAACTACTTTACTCTAAACTTAGCCCAGTTAACAACTTGTCAACTATCAAGGTCAACCTATCGAATGTTGAGGCCAAGGCACTTATGTGCTAAGTGCAATTTCTTTGTACTTTTATCTAATCTTGCCAAGCAGCTCGAGATTAGCTACGAATGGACCTTAACATTAGCTTGTGTTAAGTCATATTATGTTCATTGGTGTGTCATATACTCCAAGTAGCTCCATGGAAGCTACTATGTTTACCGACCTTCCATCCTAGTTTTCTTCAATATCTGAAAGGATCCACTTGGTTACTATTCTTTACGATAAAACCTAATGATAACTAAGCTCTTAGGCACATCAAAGAGGGAAAAGAAAGGCTACGAAAGGGGTAAAAAGAGCAACTAGATGGTAAGTGAAATGACAAAGAGGAAATGAGTAAAGAGAAGAAAGAATTGAGGGTTATAGTAGGATTTTTTATGCATTAATAGGATGGTACTTGGTTATACCAACAAGTAGGTATAGTGAACAGAAAGCTTGCAAAGTTCTTAAGGAATGGACTTCACTGACTTGACGGTAAGGTAGAATACCGGCTTGTCGGTTGTTTACAATTTTGCAGAATGTAGGTTAATTTTCCTTTAGCTGCTTAAATTGCATTCTATTGCTATTTCTATTACTGTACTAAGTAATCTAATACTTTAAGTAAGTTTTATTTGGTCCAATAATGGATAAAGAACATAAGTTTTCTATAAATGGGTAATATTTAAAGAGATCAAGTCATTTGTTTCTTATAGTTTGTGTTAATCCAAGAATACGTATGAAAAGCCAATTTTGTGAGTTGAGCATTAGGTATTTTACAATTCAATGCTTCAAGTAAGTTTCAATATTACATTCATGCAAGTTTGAGGCAAATTATAATAGCAAAGATCAAAATATATCAAAATCATCACTTGAGTTCCTCAAAAAAGAACTATTGAATACAAATTGAGCTAAGGAACAAACTCATGTATAATATTAAATCCATGATATGTTTACATTTCAAGCATGTTTCAATACCATTCATAGGGATAAAGGATGTATGATGTAGTAAATAACATTTAAATAGGCAATATAATCACATGACCTCTCTAATATCATTAAAAGTTTATAAGGGTTTAAGGGGGTTCAAATTTGCACAAAATCGTTAAGCAAAATCAACTACTGTAACACAATCTATAGATAAAATTGAACATGTAAGAACTGGTTTTGGGCATGGAACCCTAAGCAATACAAAATGGTGTGTACATGAACCTAAATGAGTATGATTAATTTCAAATGTGCCATAAACTAGTCAAATGAAAGGATATATGCGTGAAACCTATTTGAGCATATTTCTTAGGACTAATATCATGTTATAGGTCGATTGGTTCATGTGTTAAGTCAATTTTTGTAAAAGTCACTATTTTGGTTCTTATGTGCTTATCATTCTTCTTACATGATTATTTCCAATTCTCTTCTTAATATGCAAAATCTATCTTCATTCAAGAGTTTAGTAAATATATTAGCTATTTGATTGCTTGTTTCTACAAATTCTGAGCATATATCATTGTTTTGAACATGATTAGAGATGAAGTGATGCTTAATCTCTATATGCTTAGTCCTTGAGTATTTGATTGGATTTTTGTTGGATTGATTGCACTTGTATTACACACCTAATTGAGACATTAGTATATTTAAGGCCATAGTCACACAAGGTTTGTTTCAACCATAAGATTTGAGCACAACAACTACCAGTTACCACATATTTGGCCTCAACGATTGATAGTGCTATGAAGTTTTGCTTCTTAAAATGTTAAGACACTAATAAATCTCCTAGAAAGTGACAAATGTAGCTTATGCTTTTCCAATTAACTTTGCAATCGGCAAAGTTGCCATTAGAGTATCCAACTAGATTGAAAGAGATAAACATTAGATACCATAAGCTAATTTCAATAGTGCTCGTAAGTACTTGAAAATGCATTTTACTACACTCAAGTGAGTTTCTTTAAGAAAATATTGAAATCGTGTACATAGATACATGACAAACATAATATCGGGCTTAGATGCAGTTAGATAAGGCAAGTTACCTATCATGTCCCTATATAACATTTCACATATAGGTTTTCCAATTTCATCTTTATCAAGTTTTAAAGTAGTGGTGTTCATTGGAGTAGGTCTAGTCTTGCAATTATCCATCTTAAATCTCTTTAAGAGTTCCTTAGTATACTTAGATTGATTGATAAATGTTCCATTGTAGTTTATTTAAATTAGAGACCTAGAAAATAGTTAAGTTCTCCCATCATACTCATTTCAAATTCTTTCTTTATACACTCTATAAATTCATTTACTAGTTTTATGCTAGTGGCCTCAAACATAATGTAATCTACATAGATTTGTATAATCAATGTATTTGAATTGTGATTCTTAATAAACAATGTTGTATCTAATTTTCCTCTTATAAAGCAATTGTGATAGGAATCGGGCTACTAGACCTTTAACCCACAGTTGAGCCAGAGGACTAGAGGGACTGGTGAGGCGAATCTTCATGCTCTAGCCAACTTCTATTAAAGTCGAGTTACTCCTTCCTGCCAATCAATTCTATTTGCCAAGCTAAATAATTGCCCATCTCTTAGAAATTGTATGCCAACTTGAAGAATGCCCTGTCAGCAACTAAACCTTGCATGCCTACTCAATCATGTTCGAGTTGACTACTTGCACAACTTTATTATTATCGAGAAGTCAAGAGATCTTCCCTAAACTAATCCTCAACCACTCCTACTCGGATGAGTCCATGCTTGCTCAAATACTCGATCGGCTTGTACATTTTTGTCTACGTCCTCCAACAGCTCCACTAATGTATTATTGCCATGTATTCGAGACCACTCATAGGATCCACTACTATAATCATTGGTTTTTCAATGAATATTCTTTTTCATCCTTTGTATACTTTGTACATTACTTCTATAGGACAATACCCTTTTGGTATTTTCCTTTTTAGGCAGGTTGCCATAAATTCTTAAGTATAAATACCCCTTGTACATGTAGCTGCATACAGCAAATTATCATTAATACACTAGATATTTTTCCCCTCAGAAATATTATTTGTTTACTTTCATTTCACTCCTATCTTAACCCTTAAGTAAGGCTAGATGGTGAGTATCCTCACTGGACCATCTCGTGCATCATATTGAGTTATGCCATGAGTCTTCGAAAGTTCCATTGGTGCATTATATCCTTTGGAGCTGTTCGTGGGTTTGCTTACTGTTTCATTCATTTTTTACCCTTAAGCATGTTTCGCCATTATCCTTTCAAGCTTTTGACAAGCTTAGACCCATCCTTGTGATTGGCCTTATCTATCTTTGGTCACAGTACGTATCATCTTGGTATCAAAGTAAAGGTTTCATTCAGATTGTAGGGGTTTGTTTTGAAGTTCTATCTATACTTTGTTTTAGGTGTGTGAAACAGAGTAATTTTTCTATATTGATTTAGCTACCGTGTCTACTGAATATTGAGCTTCTAATTTGAAGGGAGTACATATTGTTGGATTTGGAGAAGCAGTGTCAGTTGTAACTCTGACTTTTAGGGTTGAGTTTGTTAAAGAAAATGACTAAATCAAGTATTAACGCTGGTGTTGAAGATGACAACAGTGATGTTGTCCACCATAGTTGACAATCCTAAGGTACCCCTAGAAGTATTGATGAGAAACTTGATAAGGTGGCTAACCTTCTAGTGAATTTAACCCGAGCAGTTCATGCATTGGCTTATCGACTTGTTAAAGCCATGCATAATACCCCATAAGTTGCCTGACTTGTTAGAGGTCAAAACCCAGCTTAACAAGTTTGAGGTGGAGGAGTAAGTGGATACGTGAGAAAAAGAATTGACTTGGGAGAAATGGACAACAATAAGGAAGAAGAGTACAAAGAAGAAGAAGAATGAACTCGAGTACCTTGAGCATTCGACCATGTGAAGCTTTAGATTCCGAGCTTCAATAGGTCAGGAAGTGCGGATGAATACTTAGATTGAGAGGAGAAGGTGGAATGTGTTTTTGATTATTACCAATATAAGGATTACAAGAAAGTAAGGATTGTTGCTGTTGAGTTCTTCAGATATGCCACTATATAGTGGAAGAATTTCAAAGCTATGAGGAGATGAAAAGGGTACAGAGAGATTAATACTTAGCTTGAGATGAAGAGAATACTCAGAAATAAATTTGTGCTAGATACTTATCTACAAGACACATTTACTTGGCTTCAAGAGTTGAGATAAGGAGGCCGAACTATTGATAAGAATGTCTAAGAATTCTAAATGCTTATGATCTGCTATGAAGTGGAAGAACCACCAACATGGATAGTCTCTAAGTTCCTTACTGGATTGAGGAGTGACATTCGAGACATTGTGGAACTCTAATGATTTATCATAATAGATGAGACCATATGAATTGCTCAATGAGTGGAAATGCAAAGAAGGAGCTAAATGCCGACCTAACTGTCGACTAACTGACCTGTTCAGTCAAGTTGACTAGTTCAGGCAAGCTACCTAAGTCAGTTGAGTACTAATCCAATCTGACGAGGGGATATCAGGGCTAACCAGAAGGGCTGAATAGAAGGTGACATGCCAACCCAAATGTACTAGAAAAGACAAGGATTTAGAAGGAAGACAAGTTAGATCAAGTGCTTTAAGTGCTAAGGGTTTAGACATATGGTTGCCTAATGTCCTAATCAAAGGACTATGGTCATCAAGGTAGACACTCTGATGCTAGAAGTAGAAAGTACCAATGAGGAACTAGAGAAAGAATGCATTGCTGAAAAAGAAACTCTACAAAAGAATGAACTGATTGAGGAGGATGTGTTTACCAAGAACTTGTTTCATATCATTTATAAGGTGAATGACTAGTTATACGCACTAATTGTGGATTGTGGTAGTTGCACCAATATGGCATTAGTTGATCTGGTCACGAAGTTAAAGTTGCCAACTATCGTACATCCGAAGTCATACAAGTTGCATTGGTTGAATAAGAAGGGAGCACTACATATCATTTGGCAAGTACTATTGTCAATTACAATTGAAAATTACTTTAACAAGATCCTTTGCGATGTGCTGCCCATGTGTGCATCACCTATGTTACTAGGCTGACCATGGCCTTATGATAGAAGAGTTATACATGATGAATACAGGAACACCTACGTATTCAAGAAGGATGGAAGGAAGATCACGCTGAACCTAATAAACCCAAATCAAGTTAACAAACTATAGGGAAAACTTAGTCGATGATCAAAGAAAACTTTGATGATGAGTAAGGCCAAGCATCGAGAGTTTATTTAAGTTGACGCGCTGACCTTCATGTTGGTCAGGTGACTCTTAGAGTTGAGGGAGTAGGGTGAACTACCCTTGGAAGTAAGAGAGTTACTTAATGAACATGGTAATCTGTTTCCTAAATAATTACTTAAGGGGTTACCCCCTGTTTGAGGTATAGAGCAATGTATTGACTTAATACTCAGCATTGCCTTACTGAATAAACCAGCTTATCGGATGAGTCCTGAATAGTCTTCTAAGCTACAACAACAAGTCAATGAGTTACTGGAGAGAGGGTATATAAGGGAGAGTCTCAACCCTTATGCTGTTCCGACGCTCCTAATACCAAAAAAGGATGGTACTTGGCAGATGTGTGTTGACAACGAAGCCATGAATAAGATAACAATCAAATATAAGTATCTAATCCCTAGGTTAGAAGATATGCTAGATGAATTAAGTGGAGCTAAGATCTTTAGCAAGATTGATTCAAAGTTTGGCTACCATCAAATTCATATAAGGCCGGGAGATGAGTGGAAGACCGTGTTCAAAACTTAGTATGGACTTTATGAGTAGATGGTTATGCTATTCGACTTATCAAATGCCTCGAGCACTTTCATGTGACTGATGAACCATGTCTAAAGAGATTTGATAGGAGAGTATGTCGTAGTATACTTCAACGACATCCTAATATACAGTGCCAACTAGTTGAGTCATTGTAAACATCTCTGTACAGTATTGGATGTCCTCCATACTGAGAGATTATTTGGTAATCTTAAGAAATGTTGCTTTTTCCAGAGGAAGTAGTATTCTTAGGCTATGTAGTAAGTGAAGGAGGTTTATGAGTGAATGATGAGAAGATTCGAGCAATCGTCAAGTGGCCAACTCTTACTACTTGTGCTAAGCTGAGAAGTTTCCTTAGATTAGCTTCCTTCTATAGAAGATTTATAAGGAATTTCAACATCCTCATCGTACCCCTTATTGAGTTGACAAAGAAGAACACCAACTTTAGATAGGAGAGAAAAGGAGGAGAGAAGTTTTGCCGAGGTGAAGGAAAGATTAATCTCCTCACCTATACTAACTTTGCCTAACTTTGAGAAAGTATTTGAGCTAGAATGTGACATATCAGGCATTAGGATAGGTGGTGTCCTAATGCAAGAAGGCTAACCAATCACCTACTACAGTAAAAAGCTTAGGGGACCTTAACTAAACTACTTTGTGTATGACAAAATTCTCTCAACAGTAAACACTGATTGATGGCGTCCTATACTATAGGGGAATTAACCTCCCCTTGCTCCGGTGTCTCTAAGAAGGGGAAGGGTAACACGTCATGGAAGAGCTGCACGCCGGAGTGTGCAGCAATCACATCCAGTCCCAAGCCCTATACCTTCAGGCGTTACAACTCAGATATTATCGGCCTACCATAAGACAAGATGCAAAGGTCGTAGCCTAAAGTGCCCGAAGTGCCAAAAGCACGCCCTAATTAATTGTACACCCAGCACCGCACTCCAACCCCTAATGGGCCCATGGCTATTTGCCCAATGGGGGATCGTTATCATCGGTGCCTTCTCAAAAGCATCAAGAGGACGGCAGTTCATAATTGTTGCTATGGACTACTTAACGAAGTGGGTAAAGCCGAAGCCATAGCCAGGATCATGGAGATGAACATAGAGTCATTTGTCAGAAACAACATTCTCTCCCGGTTTGGAGTCCCCCACACATTGATCATGGACAATAGCAGACAATTCGAAAAACCCAAGTTCAGGGAGTTCTATGCTAAGCACCACATTGCTATGCACTTCACTTCGATTTCCTACCCCCAATCGAATGGATAGGTAGAGGCGACTAATTAGGTCATTTTAGATAGCCTAAAGAAGCGTGTGGACCAATCTCATGGCACCTAGGCTAATGAGCTGCCTAATATCTTATGGGGATACAGGACCATGCACCATACTTTGACAGGCGAGACCCTCTTCCGTCTGACTTTCGAGTCAAAAGCTATCATCCTTATCAAACTTGAACTCCTCAATATCTGGACTCGAAGTTTTGACGCCGCCCTGAATGACTCATTGTTACAAGCAAGCGTCAACACAATCAAGGAAATTAAAGACCTCGCTGTTGCTTGGGTTACTGAATACCAACATCGGATGGCCCAGTATTATGATCAAATGGTCTGACATAAGGAATTTGAGGTCAACGACTTAGTATGCCAAAAATTGGAGGCCACTAGTTCACAAGAAGGCTAGGTTAAGCTGGCCCCCATTTAGGAGGACCCAGTTAGAATCAAGGAGAAACTGGGCAATGGAGCATACATATTAGAAAGATTGGATGGCGAGCTTATCCCACGTACTTGGAACGCCGACAATCTATGCCTTTAGTTTGATTAAAATTTCATGATGTACAGTTTCATTTTCAATTTGAGTTGAAATAAGAAGCTTTCAATTAATTGCATACTTCCCTCCCTCTCCTTTTATTTCAGTTGCCTTATTAGCCTTTCAAAAGGGCATGTAAATAGTTACTTGGGCAGGTTGGAATGCTACCAACTTGACCCCCCTAAGGTAACCTTAGCAAGGGGAATCACCCCTTACATAGAGGAAACTCCTAATCAAGGAGAAATTGGGTTGAATTCCTTGAGGGGTTCAATTTTGTCATTAAGTACAAGCAAGGAAAGAGCAATGTCGTTGCAGATGCTCTTTCAAGGAGACATGCGCTCTTGACTGAACTACAGACCTGATTGTTTAGGTTTGCAAGTATCAAGGAACAATACTCTGAGGATCCACACTTTAGGCCCATACTTAGGCATTGTGTAGATGGAAGGATAGTGGACAAGTATCATATGGAAAATTGGTACTTGTTTTGAGGAGGAAAATTATGTATGCTAACCTGTTTATTGAGAGAGTCGCTAATCATGGAAGCCTACAGTAGAAGACTCTTCAAACACTTTGGGAAGAAAAGGATGTATGAGCTGTTGAGTGGGTGTTTCTTCTAGTTGAGAATGAGGCAAGATGTGCATTGGATTGTTGAAGGTTATGCTACATGTAAGATGGCCAAGTGTTGAGCCGAACAAGAGAAAGCAATGCCTTTGCCTGTACCGATGAGTCTATGGACTGAATTGAGCATAGAATTTATTCTCAAATTACTACGAATTGCCCGAGGCAAAGATTCCGTAATGGTCATCATCGATAGATTCAGTAAGATGGCACATTTTGTACCCTACTCTAAGACTAATGACGCTTTGGCTATTAATTCTCTTTTGTTGCAAGAAATTATTCGATTACACGGCGTACCGAGAATTGTAGAATTAGACAGAGACCCAAAGTTCTTGAGCCATTTTTGGAGAACTCTCTAGCAATGAATGGGGACCAAACTGCTATTTAGTACTTCCTGTCACCCTTAAAGGGATGGCCAAACAGAGGTAGTCAATTATACTTTGAGATCGTTGTTCTGAGCTATAGTAGATAAGAACTTAGTTGATTAGGATGCCTGCTTACCAGTAGTAGAATTCACTTACAACCGAACAGTACATGATACTACCAAGTAGACCCCTTTGAGGTTATCTATGGTTTTAATCTCGAGTTTCCCTTTGATTACACCCCTATACTTATATTTGAGCAAGAAGTCCTTGGCGTGAGAGCAAGAGCATAGTCCTTACAATACATATACAACAAAGTTACTCAGTAGATCGACCAAGCCGCTAAATAAATATATAAGTGGGTTAAGGGTAAGGTGATAAAACAATTTTAGCTAGGAGACTTAGTGTGGCTACACCTAAGCAAGGAAAGGTTTTCAAGTAAGAGGAGGAATAAGCTATATGCCAAGGGAGAGGGACCCTTCAAAATTCTCTAGAAAATCAATGACAACGCCTACAAATTGGAGCTGCCTAAAGATTATGGGGTTTCAGACACCTTCAACATTGCTGACTTCAGTCCATATCACCCTAACGGAGAGTTAAGTGAAGACTAATTAGAATTGATCCTAAATCCAAACCAACCTAGAGTAAATGATAAGAATTGGGCTATTGTGCCTT
Organism: Lumnitzera littorea; assembly: GCA_024138015.1. Classification (NCBI taxonomy): domain Eukaryota; kingdom Viridiplantae; phylum Streptophyta; class Magnoliopsida; order Myrtales; family Combretaceae; genus Lumnitzera; species Lumnitzera littorea. The sequence goes on from JAMXBB010000008.1 coordinate 69,293,967, forward strand.
TAACTTGTAACTGAGCTTAAGGACTAAAGGGACGAGCGAGGCGAATCTTCATTCTTTAGCTAAATTTTGCTGAACCTAAGTTACTCCTTGCTAGTGATCAATTCTATATGCTTAGACCCATCTCTACGACCCACCTTGTCTGTCCTTGGTTATGATACGCATCACATTGTTTATTAAGAAGTTACTAAGTCTTTCTTATCAAGCTCTAGGAGCTTGTTTAAGTCCATAGAGTGCTTTGTTAAGTTTGAATACATGATTGGATAACTCATTATGTTCAAAACCCAAAGGTTGCTTTACATATACTTCTTTTTTAATATAGCCATTAATGAAAGCACTTTTAACATCCATTTGGAATAGTTTGAATTTTTTGTGAGCTACAAATGCCAAAAGCAACGTAATGGCTTCTAACCTTGCAACAAGGGCAAATGTCTCATCAAAATCTATCCCTTCTTCTTAGCTGTAGCCCTTAGCAACCGATCTAGCCTTGTCCAAGTTATTATATTAGTTTCATCAAGTTTATTTCTATAAACCCATTTTATTCTAATCACCAATCTATCACTAGGCTTTAGTACAAAATCCCATCCTTCATTTCTTATGAAGTGATTAAGCTTCTCTTGTATAGCTTGTATCCAAAATTCATCTTCTAGAGCTTCATCAATGTCTTTAGGTTCTACTACGGAAAGTTCTACTACATTGCTTATGTTCTTTGGGAAAGTTCTAGATTGTACCCTATTAGATGGTTCTCCTATGATTAGGTCTTTAGGGTAGTTTTTCACAAACTTCTATTCTCTAAGCAACTCTATATTATGATTATCAATAATTTCGTCTTCCTTAGAGATTTCCTTATCTTTAGACTTAGAATGGCCTTTATTAAGTTTAAGACCATTCAATTAAGAACTAATGTCATCAATTTTATTATTAGACTTTCTACATGCATATGTAAGATGAATTGCTAAGAAGGGAACACACAATGTTTGGTATTACATGAACCAAGGATAGGTTCGAGTCATAAGATAGCCTGAAAAGTAAATAGAAGTCGATGGTGTAGCAGTCTTATGCACTAACTTTACGGATATGACGCACCGTAGAACCACTCATAGACTTAAGTTAGTACTCGATATGATGCATGAACACTAAACCTAGGGTTGCTCATCACAAACCTTGCTAAAGGGATTGATAAGAGATCTTTAAGGTTTGGATCCTCAATTAGAAAACATAAGCTTAAGGAGAATGAAGGGTAAAATGCATGAAGTTCAATGTTATTATTCTAATGATGTAGCTATTACAAATTACAAGTATTTATATGGCCTAATTAGGCTAAGTTCTAGGTATATGTAATTTACAAAAAGGATTCCCACTGAAAAAGGAAAGTTACATAGTTTACAAGGGTAAAGTTATAAACAAGCAAAAAGGATAGTTAGTTGCAAAAAGGACAGTATGGATGTTAGAAAGTATGGTATGTGTCAACTGTCCATTATGTGGTCCCAATAATGCTGCTTGCTAAGTAGAATAGGTTTTGAGTAAATTAGGTTGAGGTTGGGTGCTCAATAGGTCAACAGCTTGAATGTTCTACATTAAGGAAGGATTAGTCTAGGGGATGGCCCATTGTCTAGTTGGCCTTAGTTGGTTGGCTTAAGCTCTTAGTAACTTGGCCTTGGTGATGTATAAGGTTGGTAGTAGGTAGGTTCAATGCTTAACCTTGGATTGATATGTTATGATAGCAGTCGGCTTGGCAACAGGTTAGGCACCTTGTGAGTCTCCTTAATGAGAAGGAGTGTAGAGTAATTCAGCAGGTCAAATTATAGAATGCATCATTCTTCAAAGTTAAACTCTCCTTAAACAACTTGATGAACCATATAGGCGAGTCCTCAAGCTTAGGAGTGAGTCATTAGTCCATGATCCCTATCATCTCCTCCAAGCTGTTTAAGATTTAGGATCAAATCTAGCTTGAGGATTGTTGCTTACCTTTAAGGACATACGGATGGAGGTTGGTGAGATTAATGGAATTTGAGACCCCATAGGCTTTAGGTAATTCAATCTTGTAGGCATTAAGATTGATCATTTCAAGCACTCTAAATGATCTACCAACTTAAGAGATAACTTGCTATTCCTTAAACTAAGAAATTAATCTTTACTGAGGTGGATCTAGATGTAAGCCCTACTTTTATCGGGCCTAAGATTTGACTAAAAGTATTTCTTGAACGTTCCTAAGGATTAACTAAACTAAGAACTTAAGTTTACATTTAGAAACAAATTAAAATTTTCCAATTCAAAAACCAATTATCGATAAAACCCGAGCTTGAAAAAATGTGAGCTCTAAAGTCACTTAAGACCCTAAACCCTAAAAAAATTAACGAATTTAAACCCTAAGTGACTAATCGATAATTTAATTTGAAGAATTTCGTTCAACTCTAGAAAATTTCACAATTTTATAAAAATTGAATCATAATTTACAAAACAATGCAAGAAGTAAATTCTAACACAATTTCTTATAAGACAATACCCTTATCTTTATGCTAAGCCTTACATATAAATAAGTGGACCAACTAATCACCATAAATGACTTATCAATTGAAAGTTGGAATCATGTATTAATTGATAACCTATCCAAATCTAGTGATAAGACACATTCCTTATCACCTTTCCACTTATACTACATATGGACAAACTTTCACAAGATTTCACATGCTTAACTTTAATAAAGGAGACAAGACAAGTCCATGCCCAAAAAGGACATCCCATGGCCTGTTTCAACAAGAAGGAGAGGGGGGCCATACTCTTGTCTTCCATCCATCAATCACTTTGTCCTACACGCCACTATTTACCCCTTAATGCTTACATCATCAATAGTTGCAATTGTTGACTTTTGTATACACTAAAAGATAACTAAATCAAGCTTTTAAAACACTCATTCACTCCATCCCCAAACCTCGACTACAACGGGCATAATTCTAAGTCGTATGCAGTTCCTAAGCTACTGCATGTATTGTTTGGCATATTGATTGTTCATACATTCATATGATTGCGCATTTAATAAATTTCTGCCATATGGTACTGACGAGGGTATTTATCTCACTAAACTTAAGCTTATATCTTGATAGATTTTTGTTGTTGCAGGAAAACCTCTTCTCTAATCCGGGCTGAGGCATGCCTGTGGTAAGTCTCATGTAGAGAAGGGTTAGAGTGATTAGAGAGCAAAGAGGAAATTTTGTAATAGTTTGTAGATATCTAGTTACTTTTATATTTTTGTTCATAACATAGATTAAAATCTCTAATGTAGTTCCCTTATGAACTGCATCTGTCTGTAATATTCTTTTGGTATGAATCTTATGAGCCTACACATCTAGTTAATTTATACCAGAAAAGTAAAATTAGTTATGTTGCTCTATATTACATATCTATGGGCCTGATGGTAATGTATAGTGGAAGGAGCCCTGTATGTTGTATGAAAGGCCTATGATCAATAACGGGGTTTTATAGTAGACCTTTGTGCAGTATACAACAACCTACCATGACAACGATACTGTTGGGTCGTGATACTAGATCAAATCACCGAGTTGAAATTTTTTATTCTTTCATCCTTTGCTTTACCTCTTAAGCTTGGTGGTAGCTCGGTTTAATTATTCTAAGACCTTCTAGTACATTGTCTTAATGGCCTCGAATCTCTCTACTACTGGCTGATCTTCATTCTGGCTTGGAAGGGGCACTTGATCCAATAGAAAGCTTAGGGTTGAATCCATAGACATTCTCAAATGATGACATGTTTGTAGCGCTGTGGGCGGTCTTGTTATAGGTGAACTCATTTATAGGAAGGCATTGATCTCAATCAATCATGTTTAAACCAATAGCAACTTGAAGTAAAGTTCCCACTGTCTTATTGATGACCTTGGTCTTTTTGTCCATCTATGGATGATAAGATGTGCCAAATAACAATTTAGTTCTCATTCGCTTCCATAATGTCCTCTAGAAGTGGCTCATGAATTTTGATTCTTGATATGAAACTATGGTCCTAGGCACTCCATGGAGTTTGATAATCTCTTGCAAGAAAAGAAAAGAAATAGCTAAAGCATCATTAGTTTTGGAATAGGGCATGAAGTATGCCATCTTACTAAATCGGTTCATGACTACCGTAATGGAGTTTTTCCCTCAGGATGTCCTCAGCAACCTTAACATAAAAGTCCATACTTAGCTTAGACCATGGTTTGGTTAAGATCGAAAAAGGTAAATATTGCCTTTACTTAGCTCAGCTCTTTGCCCTTCTATAGGTGGCACATCTGTCCAGTATGGCTTAGACATTTCTCATCATCCTTAGCTAGAAGAATCTAGAGGATAGGACCTCATGAGTTTGGTACTTGCCAAAATGTCCAGATTCACGCACCAGCAATTCTTGCATAGAACTGGTTAAGATATACAATTTCCTCTTTCCAAACAAATATCCGTCTTCCCTATGTTAATCATCAAGTGTTCAGCCTTCTTTACATTTAGCATAGATCGAATTAAAACGTAGATCATTAACATATAAATCCTTAATCATAAAGAAACTAAGTAAGATAGTCTACAGCTTAGTTAAGAGGGAATGTCATCTTAATAGGGCATTGGCCACTATATTATTTTTGCCGTTCTTATATTTTATGACATAAGAAAATCCCTACATGAATTCTACCAACTTAGCTTATCTTTGGGACAACTTAGGCTAGCTCTTTAGATATCTTAGAGATTTATGATCAGTATAAATTACAAATTCTTTAGGTAGTAGGTAATGTTGCCAGATAGTTAGAGCTCGAATCAAGGAGTAGAATTCCATATTATACATGAAGTAATTGAGTGTAGCTCCTCTAAGCTATTCATTGAAGAAAGCAATAGGTCGGCCCTTTTACATCAGTAAAGCACCTATGCCTAGTCCAAATGAGTCACACTCCACTTCTGATACTTTATCAAAGCTCGGTAGAGCTAAGACAAGGTGGTGGTTAACTTTATCTTCACCTCTTCAAAACTCCTCTACTCCTTATCTTCCCAGCTAAACTTAACATTTTTCTTTGACAGCTGAGTGAGTAGGGCTATAATAGTACTAAAATTCCTTATAAATCAATGATAAAATGATGCCAAGCTATGGAAGCTATGCACACTAGCTGAGCACGTCGGTATAAGCTACTTGGTAATTGCTTTTACCTTCTCATCATCAACTCATATACTACTACCACTTACAACAAATCCTAAAAAGATTACTTCAAGTTAGTAGAAGACACATTTCTTCATATTGGCATGAAGCTTCTCAACTCCAAGTTTTGAGAAAATTGCTCAAAGGTGCTCATAGTGAGTCTCTAAATCAGGACTATAATCAAGAATATCATCGAAATACACAACAACAAACTTTCTAATGAATTCTCGGAGCACATGGTTTATTAGTCTCATGACAATGCTTGGGCTATTTAACAGGTCGAAAGGCATCACAAGCTACTCATATAATCCATTACAGGTCTTGAATGCAATCTTCTATTCATCTTCCTCTCACATTAGAATTTGATGGTATCTAGATTTGAGATCAATCTTAGAGAATACTCTTGCTCTATTCAATTCGTCGAGCATGTCATCAAGCCTTGGTATAGGGTACCTATACTTGATGATAATGCAATTGATTGCTTGGCTATCCACGAACATCCTCTATGTCTCATCCTTCTTTAGCACCAATAGAGCTAGTACGGCACATGGGCTTAAGGACTTTCATACATACCATCTCTTAATTAGCTCATTTACTTGCTTTTACAGCTCAATAACTCATTCAAAGTTCAACCTATAGGTAGGCTTGTTTGGCAGACTGGCTCTTGGTTGCAAGTTTATCGCATGTTCAATGCCTTAGATGGGAGGTAAACCTTCTAGCAGTTCACCTAGGAACAGGTCGGCAAACTCATCTAGTAGGGACTTCACCTCGGCAAGTAGCGGTTCCTCCTTTGATCCTCTCATCTCAAGTAACCTTGTGACCATCAGATAGATCAACTCTTTAAGCTTCATCTCTCTTTTCAGCTCAGCTTGGGTCATTACTAAAGCCTCTTTCTTCGAAACTCGACTTAGTTGAGTCTACATATTTTTAACTTGTTCAATAGTCATTAAACTTAGCTTTACCTTACTAAAGAATATAGGATACACTCATAGGTAATACATCATAGAGCGCTTCATCCTAATAGTTTCCAATACTAATCGACATAGTTACTTGTTTATTTACTTGTAGGGCTCCCTTGTTACTGAGCTAATGCAATTTATAAGGCTTGGGGTAGGGTTTAGGTCAACAACTTCAGCTGTTGAACTATAAATGTAAATGCTACATTGGTGCAACTATCACTATTAACAATCAGTGGACACAACGACCCATTCACCTTGTAGCCAATGTGGAACAAATTCTCTCATTACTCGTCCTCTAGCATAGGATTCATAGTCATAACTCTCCTCAAAACCATAGTTGCCGGTATAAAACTACCTTCCTCACTATGAATGATCTCTTCATCCTCGAACACTTCGGTTTGTCTGGTTTGTTTCATCTCTTCCACCTCCTCATTAGTATCATCTACCTTAATGGTTGGCATTTCCCCTCAAATCACCATAGTTCTTCTGTTCGGATACTGAGCGGCTATGTGTCCAAACCTTTGACACTTGAAGCATTTAATTTCACTCGTCTTTCCTCTCGAGCTATAGCCTTTCTCAAACTTCCTTAAGATCTTTTTCTCCTTTGCTTAGGTAGTTTGAATAGGTTAGACCTCCACAACTTTACTTAGTTTCGAGCATCTAGGTTTGTTTAGAATAGGTAATCTAGTGATAGGTCAATTGATAGGAGCTCGAAATCTTCCTACTTGGTGTCTCTTGATTCTTTAGGCAGCTCAAATAGCCTCATCAAGAGAACTAATATCCATTGTTTCTAAAATATCTCTAAGCTCATACTTTATCTTACTAATGAATCGGGATACAGTTTGGTCTTTAAGCTTAACAACTTCGCAATAGATCATTAACATCTAGAACTCCTTCACATACGGATCAACACTTGATTCTCCTTGCCTTAACTCCTATAACCTTTCCTGCAAATAATAGCTTAGAACAAACCTTTGTCTCATGACTCTTTTCATTTTGTCCCAATGCCTAAGTTCACATTCTCCTTCTCTTCTATGGGTGGCTTGCAGGTTTTTCCACCATAAAGTAGCATAGCTAGTAAACCCCATCACAACAAGTATGACCTTGGTATTATCAGGTACTTCATGACATCAAACTGCATCTCAATCTTATCTACCTAATTTAAGTAGTCTTCAGCATCATTACTCTAAAAAAAACTAAGGACATGCATCCTCAACCCTTCCACTTTAGGAGCTTAGACATTCCTCTCCTCCAATTTATAATACTTTTCTGCTTCATCACCTACTTCTTCATCCTCTTCTTTGATCCCGTCTAACGCTAGTCTACATCCAACAACTTTGTCTACTCCTCTAGCTTGGTTTGGTTAAATCGAGGCATTGGCCTAGTCGTATTGACCATTGCCTCTCTTAGGTTGTTCATTGGCTCGTCTTTTGTAGGCATTATTTCTGGTTCATTATCTATCTTTGTTTATGGTAATCACCAGACTTACCACCAGGTTAGTAAGTCTATCCAGTTGGTCATCTGCAAACTGGGGTATAGAATTTCCTTATTAAACTTAACCATTTTGATCGCCACTCTCTTAATTACCTAGGGTTCCTTGAATATTAGAATCGGACATTATTGTCTATTGTAAGAGATTTACTGTTAAAACACCACTCAAAAATTTCCTCCTACAAACTACATCAAAGCAATGCCTAACACACAAACAGCTATTACAACTAACACATGAAAAACCACTCAAACACTTAACACTTTGTTTTGCAAACAAGAAATAGGGGAAAATAGAGCACTAGACTTCTTTAACGCTAAACACTCACAATAATTACAAACAGTTTATAAAACATGCTTATAGAATTAATAAGTCACTTAAAGCACCAAGTAATAGAAACTTACGTGAATGTAACCAAGCCTTGATACTAGGATGATACAAATAGCTAGGAAGGGAACACACGATGTCCAATATCAAACGAACCAAAGGTGGGTCCAAGTAATAAGATGGCTCGAAAAGTAAATGGAAGTCGATGGTTTAGCAATCCTGCTCACTAACTTTACAGATATAACGCACTGTAAAACTACACATGGACCTAATTTAGTACTTGATATGATGCATGAACACTAAACCTAGGGTTACTTGCCACAAACCTTGCTAAAGGGATTAATAAGAGCTCTTCAAGGTCTCGGTCCTCAATAAGAAAACACAAGCTTAAGAAGAATGAAGGGTAAAATGCATTAAGTTTAATGTTACTATTCTGATGATGCGGTTATTATAAATTACAAGTATTTATATGGCCCAATTAAGGTAAGTTTTAGGTATATGTAATTTACAAAAAGGATTCCTATAGGAAAAGGAAAGATACATAGTTTACATGGGCAAAGTTGTAAATAAGCAAAAAGGATATTAGGTTATAAAAGGGACAATACAAATGTTAGAAAATGTAGCGCATGTTAATTGTCCATTTTGTGGTCCCAATGATGCTGTTTGTCGAGCAGAACAAGTTTTGAGCAAATTAGGTTGGGGTCGAATGCTCGGTAAGTTGGCAACTTAAATGTTCTAGACTGAGGAAGGATTGGTCTAGGGGGTAGCCTATTGTTTGGTCAGCTTCAGCTGGTTAGCTTGAGAATGGGGCAGCTCGGCCTTGGCAATGTATTAGATTGATAGTAGGTAGGTTTAGTACTTAACCTTAGACAAATGTGTTGTGAAAAGGGTCGGCTCAATAACGGGTTAGGCACTTCGGGAGTTTCCTTAATGAGATGGAGAGTAAAGTAATTCGACAAGTTAGACTAAAGAATGCATCATTCCTTAGAGTCTAACTCTCCTTAGATAGCTTGGTGAACATAATGGGTGAATCATTGAGCTCGAAAGTGAGTGATTAGTCCGTGATCCCTATCAATATGTATCATCAAATGTAATATGAATGGATTCCTCTACAATTAAGGTTCTCTTGTTATTGATACTATATGCTTTACTTGTAAGAGAATAACCAAGAAATATAGCTTCATCGAATTTAGAATCAAACTTGCCTAATTGATCTTTACCATTACTTAGCATAAAGCATTTGGTACCAAATGGATGAAAGTAGGAAATATTAGGTCTTTTTTTTAAGATTGGCCTTATAAAAACACGATTTGATATATAATAAGTGGCATTCACTGCCTCAGCCTAAAAATACTAAGGTAAATTGTTTTCACAAAGCATTATTCTTGCCATTTCTATGAGTGTCCTATTTTCCTTTTAGCGACTCCATTTTGTCATGAAGTGTCAGGTGTTGAAAATGTTGTTCTATGCCATTTTTACCAGAAAACTCTTCCATTTCATTATTTTCAAACTCTCCCTCATGATCACTTCTAATAGATACAATTGAAAGACATTTTTCATTTTTGGACCTTCTTGCAATATTTTAAGAACATATGGTATGATTCATCCTTACTTGCAAGGAAGAAGGTCTAAGTATGTCTAGTGAAATCATCAATTATGACCAAGGTATATTTTTTCCTATCCAAACTTAAAGTTTGAGTTAGACCAAATATATTCATGTGTAATGGTTAGAGTAGCCTAGAAGCTAAGATGGCATCCTTTGATTTAAAAGATGATTTGGTTTATTTGTCATGTTGGCATGCTTGGCATATTCTATCTTTATCAAAACAAATATTCGATAAACCCTTTACAAGGTCCTTTCTAGTTAGTTTTGACAAGATATCCATGCTAATATGCCCTAACTTTCTATGCCATAATCAACTATCGTTGTTTTGAGCGAATAAACAAGTTTTAAGAGAATTTGAAACCATGCTAAAATCAATTTTGTAAATGTTTTCTCATCTATACCCCTCAAAATGAATTTGATCGTTGTTAATGTTTTCAATAGAATACTTTCATGCATAAAATGTTACTTTATATCTAATGTCACACAATTGACTAATATTAAGTAAATTGTGTTTGAAATTATTTACTAGCAACACATGCTTTATTGTAAGATCATTATTGATTAGAAGGTTACCTTCTCCTATAACATGTACCTTCTAATGTCTCCAAAGGTAATGCTTCCTCCATCCTTCATGTCTAAGGATGATAACTTAGATGCATCTTCCATCCTGTATCTTGAGTAATCATTATCCAAGATCTATTTGTTATTTCTCCTTAAAGGTTCCTATAAAATAATAGATTACTTCTTTAGTACCCATTTTAGTTTGAGTCCCTTGGGGTTAGTTGTTACAATATAAGTTTGTTCCTTAAGGACCTAAATTATCTTTGCTCCATGATTTAAAGAGAGATTACAACGTATTTTATATGTATGTACAATATGATCATATCTACAATAATAGTTACAAGTCTTATTAAAGGCTTTTACAAAGTAACTCTAATAGGACTTGTAAATACTTTCTCTAATATAGTTAATTCTGGTTTTGTCTAAACCTTGCCTTTGAGAGCTAAGGAGCCTATCTAAATTCTTTTCCCTATCCATAAACTTGGCTAGAGTTTTTCTTTGAATCATCTAGGCTAGACTTTAAGATTATATTCTCAATTTCTAATATTTCTAGTCTATCTACCATGCAATCATCATCATCATGCTCATGCTTTAAACTTTCAATTTTCTTTTTAAAAGAGCAATTTTCTTGCTTCAACTTGCTATTCTCTTCAACTAATTCATTATTTTTAGTGCTCAATTCTTCATTTTTCTCTTTTAACTTATCAAGTTCTATTCTCAAGTAGTCATTTTCTTTTTCTAGGCCATCTTTTGCATCTAGTACTTTATTGTGTTCACTCTTTATTACATCAAATTCATCACCAACTTCATTCATCATTTGTTTCAATACTTTGTTTTTCTGTTAAACTTTAACAAACTCTATCAATTCATCATACATATCCTTCAATTCATCATAAGAGGATTATGATGTGGAACATACCTCATCATCAATTGCCATGAAGCTAGTTTCTTCGTCGAAGTTTCTTGAATCACTATCACTCTAAGTGACTACCATTGCTTTTTTCTAAGACTCCATGTTGGCCTTCTTAAGCAATGGCCAATATTGTTGGATGAGCCCCAGTTTTTTATAATTATAGCATTTAATCGCTTCTCTCTTTTTCTTCTTGAACTTTGAGGTGTTTCCATTTCTCTTTTTCTCCTTATTCAACTTCTTGTTGAATTTTATGAATTTTTTAAACTTTCTCACCATCATTGGAGTGTCATCATCATCCTCCCTTCGGTTACTTTTAGAATGATTGTTTTCTTCTTGGAATCCTCACTTCATCTTTTCACTATTTTGTACATTTTGAAGGTTCCGAAGGGTTTCGAGAAGTTGCTCCTTAGGTATTGAGTTAAGGCCATAAGCTTCCTTAATGGCGATTATTTTGGCTTTCAAATCTCTTGGTAAAGATCTAAGGATTTTAGAGTTAATTTCAAGATTAGAAAATAGCTTGCCCAAAATACTCAAAGGATTAATGATATTGATGAACCTATTGTGCATTTCATCAATAGTCTCATTTAGATCTATTTCGAAATTTTTGAATTGACCATATGACAAGCTAATCTTAGTGTCTCTTATTCTACTTGTGCCTTCACATACATTTCTTAATTCATCCCATATTTCCTTGGTACTTTTACATGTACAAACTCTATTAAAATCATTCTCATTTATAATATATTGGAGAACATCCATAGCAACATCATTTAAGTCAAGCAACCGCCAATCATCATCAATATAACTCTTTTAGCAATCTATTTTGAGCTTTAAGAAATATAGTCATCCTATATTTCCAATAAGGATAATTACTTCTAGTTAGAAGATGAGGCCTATTGATTATTTGTCTTTTTAAAAAACCTAGTGCATTGGAAGTCATGATTTTTACTCTAATATATGATTAAGCAAATGATAAGAAACTTGCTCTGATACCAATTGAAAAACACTAAGCTAATACTTAAAAAGGGCGGTGAATTGAGTATTAATGAAAAATTTTAATTCTCTCTAAAATTCAATAATAAATGTGATAATACTATGCAAACTTAAATGATAAAAGCAATGATAATAAATACAGAAATAAAAGAGATATGGTTAGAGAAGATTAAGCCATGACATATCGTAGAGTTCAAATATTATAGAGTTCGAACCGCTCCTTACTTTCTTTAGACACCAATGCCTCTAACTAAGGACTTTATACAATTTTTATTGATCATAATACCACAATGCTCAATCAAGAGCTTACACTACTTCACAATCATACAACAACCACTCAATTATACTTTGAGCACAATTTTTATCTTTCTGGTGTAGTGATTTTTGTAAGATAAATATGCAAGTAATAAACCCTAACACTAAACTCTTAATTCTCTTATAAGAAGATAGCAAGACAAAATTCAATCAATAGAGTATAAGAATATAAGGGAATGTTTAGAATTTATAGTTGAAGATCAGAATTCACTTTATCATTGATTGGTAGTTGAGCATTTATACCCACTCTTCAAAATTTTCCCGTTATAATGCATTAAATATTACAACAACTAGTTGGAAAACAGCTACTGGTAGGTTGGGTCTTCCTCCTACCATAAGGCCAGTAGAACAAATTTAATATTAGCTTGAACACTGGTTGCATCACCATCAAGTTAATTGTTGTCATAGAACCAAACTCAAGTTTTGTTTAAAGCCTCCATACTGGCAGGCCGGTTCTTTACTATACCGATATGCTGGTTTGCCAGCTTTCAGCTCATCCATAATTCTTATACCATCAAGCTGGTTATTACTTGCACCGTTATGTCGATTATTTTGATTGCAATAGAACTTCCCTCATTCTTTTACATAGAAACACTTGTATACATAAACTATGTAGTTGTGTACCCAATGCTCTTATCTTTGCAATCACAAATAAGGTTAAATATGCATGAAGAGTTAATTGATACTTAAATGATTTATAAGCCAAAGCTTAATTCTATAATTAACACAATATCAATTGATTAATATTAACTTTGGTTTTGTTCTCATCAAAACAACAAACAATAAACTATAGGTTCAACAACAACATTGAGAAATGAGCCTTTATCTTTCTATATGAAAGAAAATATTAAATTCAAATTAAATTTAAGCAAAAAATTTATAGTTTTATTGTCACATAACAATTGATTTTAGATTGTTGATTATCTAATTGAAATAAGGAGTTAAATCCTAAATAAAAATGATCATGATGTGGATAAGTTAGGATTATAGTAAATGGAACACTTGCATCAACAAAGGCAATGGAAGAAATTGGTCAAAGGAAACATGCATCAAAATTAAAAGAGGTCATAAGCTAACTTTAAGCTATTTTCAGGCCATAAGAAGCAATTAAAAGCAATTGGCTTAGAAGATTAGTTTTGACATTTCAGTTGTATATCAGTCAATTTGAGTTATAAATCTCATCATATGTCAATGAAAATTGATTTGAGTCTAGTTTGACCTAAAGTAAACATTTTGCTGCTCTTAGAGCCATTTAGGAAGTTAAATTTGTGCGTTTTGGCAAATTGCTTAATTGTCAAAGATATTGTGTTAGAGTAAGAAAGTCTATCTTAATTTTATTTTAATCTTGAATTTATGGGATTTAGATTTTATTATGTTTTTTTAAGAATTTTAGAGTTAAAGTCCATAAATACATTATGAATTAGTTATATCATAATATCTTGAATTAATGCAAGGTTTATTCTTCACATATTGATGTCTATCGTGCTTCACATTGTGTTAGTTGGTATTAGAGTATGATAGAAATTGGTGGCAATGGTCATGGTCCTCATGATGTGATTAAGAGGCTTAGGTCTTAATTTAAGGACACGAAACTAAAATCGCATTGCAAATTTTATAGCAACATCTAAAGCAACGAATGAATTGCAAATTCTCGCATTCTAATGAATGTATTGAGGAGGATTATCTCCATTTTTCGAAAACTAATACTTACAAGAGACAACATGACAACATAAGACCAAGGCTAGACATGAATTATGGTGCCCCAATAGGCATGCCTACTCCTATTCATAGCATTATGACTATAATACTGATTAGGGTAATAAACGAGCTGAGCCAAGCTTCTGAAGGCTTAATCTCAACTTATTTAAAAATTATGGAGCTTGAAAACTAAGCTTTTATCAAGCCTCAAAATTACAAGCTTGAGCTCAAACTCATTAAGGAATTTAATGTTCAAGCTCGACTTGTTTAAATAAACGAGCCCAAACTGATTTATCAAAACAAGCTTGAGTTCGAGTTTGTTTAGATAAACAAGACTAAATAAGCCCAAGTTTGAGCTCAAAATTGAATTAAACCTTAAAAGTAATTAAAAATTTTCAAATCATACTTTTTTGGATAATTTTTAATCATATTACTCTTATTTTTACATTTTTATATTGTATTTTTTTTATGTAATATGTTTTTTATTGTAACATATTGGCTCCTAGGTTTGTTTATGAGCCTATTCATAAGCCTTTTCACGAGCCGACTTGTTAATAATATAATTAAGCATACTCACAAAGTGGATTGCGAGTCAAAACATAAGTTTAAGCTTAGATCGTTTACATAAATTAGTTTTGTTTAGAGCTTAAACTTAGCTTGTTTATGAATCAAATTTAGCCCAATCGAGCTCAAGTAACTTACGAGCAAGTTAGCTTATTAACAGCCTTTATAATGATGATGACTCTAGAAAAATTAAATGACTATGAATTACTTAGATTCGATTGCCAACAAACTTATAAAGGTTAGGATAAGACGTGCATATGGAGGAGATGATAAGAATTTTAGAGACTTTAGATTAAAAGTAGATATTCCATACTTTAATGGAAGTTTGGCTATAGAAGAGGTTTTAGATTAGATTGTAAAGATTGATAGATTCTTTGATTACTTAGAGATGCCTCTAGAGAACTAAGCTAGATTGGTGGCTTTAGATTTAAAGGAAGATCTTATACTTAATGGGAATGGATTCGATATAAGAGAAAGCAAGAAAGGAAGGGTCCTATATGTATATGATATAGGATGAAGTTCTTATTGACCAAGGAGTTCTTACCATTAGACTATAAGTAGATCTTATTCCAATAATATTAACGTTGTTAATAAGGTAACAAATTTGTGCATGAATATATAGGTGAGTTATTGCAACAAGAGCAAAGTAAAAGCTATTATGATAGTTACAAGGTTGTTGGATCTAATAAGAGAACTAAGCCATTGCCATAATTAATTGTAAGGCTAATAATAACAAAAGCAAGAGGACAAAGTAGTAAGCAAATGCCATATCTTAGAGAAGCAAAAAGAAATGAGGAAAATAAGAATGAAAATCCTTATACCAAGCCTGTATTAGGCAAACATCTTAAATGTAACCAACCAAGGCATAAGTCAAACAAATGCTCTATGAAGAGGGCAGTGAATATTGTGGAAAAATGATGAAGAAGATGAAGAATTTGTTGAGAGTCAAATGGAGATGAGGAAGAGGTGTATGATGATGAAAGTCAAAAGTATGTGCTTAGAAGGTTAATGATTTCTCCCAAGTAAGAAAATCAGACTCAGCGCCATCGATTGTTTAGAACCATAAAACCGTCAATGATAAGTCATTTAGTGTTGTCATTAATGGTTATTGCTATGAGAGCATTATTAGGAAGGACATAGTGAAGAAGTTAAATCTACTATGGAGAAACATCGTAGTCTTTACACATTAGGATAGATCAAGCCAACATCATGAAAGGTAAAGGTGATAGAGAGATGCAAAGAATCATTCTTTATTGATAAGTACCATAATTAAGTTCACTGTAATAATGTAGTAGATATGGATGTGTGACATTTATTGTTTGGTAAAGCATGGCAATATGATGTAGATGCTTGACATTTAGGTAAAAGTAATGTGTATAAATTAGAAAAAGGAGGGGTAAAATATACAATGTTGTCTTTATGTCAAGTTAGAAGCTCTTGAGAAGAGCACTTTCTTATCTATTGCACATGAGTTTGATTTTGAGACTAAAGAGATAAGAGAGGTTCATATATTAATGGTTTAACATGTGATGATGAAGGGGGTTGAGTTGCAAGTAAAGGAGCACCTAGAAGCAATGCGCCCTATTTTGCTAGAGTTTTAGGAGTTGATGCTAAAGGAAATACCTTATGGTTTTGCCTCTTATAAGAAAAAAATGACACCATATTGATTTTATCCTTAAGGCGAGCTTACCAAACTTGCCACATTACATGACTAATCTAAGCAAAAGTGAGATTCTAAAAGAAAAAGGTAGAAGAATTACTTCAAAAAGGGCTCATACAAGAGAGCGTGAGCCCTTATGTTGTTGTTGCTTTGTTAACTCCAAAAAAAGATGGAAGTTGGAGATTATGTAATGATAATAGGGTAATTAATAGGATTACTATTGTATATAAATTTCTAATTCCAAAGTGGATCACATGTTGGATAGCTTGTATAGAGTTAGATGGTTTTCTAAGATTGACTTAAAGAGTGGATACCGCTAGATCAGAGGTTGATAATAATAATGAGGTTGAAGACTTGAAATAGCAAAGAGTTAAGTAAGAGGAGTTTCCCAAAGAGGATGAAGTCACAGTAGATTCCGAATAAGGCGATTTCCTGAATCTAGTTATTCTCTGAGTTGTGTATGACCAATTTAAATGAAAAATGAGTTGAGAAAGAACTTATCCTACATTAGATGCTGAGTAAAGGGCTAATTGTGTGCTGTGATTATAGATAGCAGGAGTTGTACTAATGTGGCTTTTGTAAGTATGGTATAGAAACTGAATTGACAACTGATGTACCTAGGAGCTTAGTTATCACTAGGGCTTACTACAGGAGGTGAGGGACTGATAGGTCCTTTGAAATATCAAAGAAAATAGAGTAAGTAGGTCGACGAATGAAATATAGTAGTTAACGTAAAGCTGTTCGGAGGATGTAACCCATCAACGAACACAACATGACTTGACACTTCCACTTGATATGACATACAAGCTAATGTCAAAGTCCACCTGCCACTATTCCTAAGCTACTCGGTAAGATTAGATAAAAGTATAAAGAAAAGGACTTAAAGAGGATTGTCTCATAAGAACCAGTATATTCAATGTTAGGAATCCAAAAATGTAATAATTCTAACTACAAAGAGTAGAGACTCTTTATAGTAAGTCCTTAGGCTAATATTATAATTAAGGAAAATTACAAAAAGGCATACATAAAAAGGGTTCTTAGAACATATGAAAAAAGGGTAAATAGGACAAATAACAAAAAGACCAAAATAGTATAGTGTCAGATGAGTTGGATAGGTAGCAAAACAACACTAGTTCCATACAAAAGATTCTCTTATTACAGTAGGCGACAGGAATCAAGATGTTGCGATAATAAGGAGGCTGAGATGAGAAGGAATGCCACGAGAGTTAGAAGGAGGCCGAGAGAGAAGTACTCATCCAATAGAAGGCTAGCTCTTATTGCTCAGCAGGAACTCTTAGTAGCTAAAGGTCAAATCACTCGGCATAGAGCACTCGACTAAAGAATAGTCATCATCGACACAAGAGAGAGAACATAGCATAGTATAACAATCTGGAGCTCTTAAGGAATTCAACCATCCACCTTTTGTGTATTGTTTGTCATCATCAATAGGTTAATGAGAGAGAATTCTTCAAGTGAGGAATTGAAGGCCTCTAAGGACTGTACGTGTGAGTGGGCCATTGGTTAGTAACCCATTAGCTCCCCGGGGTTGTTACAGATTCGCCCTCAAATCATGATCTTTGTTGTCATCTAGCACATAGGGAGTGAGGTCGACAATGTTAAATGTGGTAGATTTACTATACTACTCAAGTAGTTTAACCTCATAGGTGTTGTCATTAATATGCCTAAGGATCTTGTAAGGTCTATCCACTTTGGGAGATAGTTTGTTCATCTTCCTACTAGGGAAGCGTTCCTTACTCGGATGAATCCAAACAAGGTCTTCAAGGGTATAAACGACTCATCTACTTCCTCAGCTTCCTTGGTTCTTCTATCGAGCCACAGTCTTAGCCAGTTGTTTAGTAACTCTTTGATATAACTTTTGGAATTCCTTGGCTTACTGTAGGCCAGGTTGGCTTTCCCCTTGTGTAGTTAGGTTGATAATTAAATCCAGGGGTAAGTTTAAGTTAAGTCCATAAATGACTTCAAATGGAGATTTTCTTATTGAGCTGTGAACGAAGCAGTTTTAAGGAAACTCAATGACAGGTAATCATAAATCCTAATCATGCAAATTCTTCCCAACACTTGCTCATAGGAGGTTGTCGATTGTCCTGTTTACAACTTCAGTTTGGCCATCTGTCTACGGGGAGCAAGAAGTACTAAACATGAGCTTAGTGCCGAGCTTCTTCCATAAGGTCCTCCAAAAGAAGCTTGTAAACTTTGAGTTGCGGTTAGACATAATACTTCTCGGTACTTTATGCAGTCATATAATCTCCTACAAAAAGAGGTTAGCAACAAATAAAGCATAATTAATTCTATGGCAGGGAATGAAGTGGCTCATCTTGCTAAACTGATCGACTGCCACCATGATTGAGTCATGTCCTCTCAACATTTGAGGAAGGCCAAGCATGAAATCTATGATTAAGTTGGTCCATGGCTACTCTAGTATAAGTAGGGGTATGTAGTCTCCATATGGCTCTCTCTTTCCCTTTGCATGCTTATACACTTTGCACCTCTTTAGAATTCAATGCATATCCTTCATTATCCTAGGCCAACAGAAATGTTCTTTCAATATCTTAGCCATCCTCCTTTCCCTAAAATGGTTGGCCAAACCGCTAGCATGAGCTTTTTAGATAAGTAGTTCTCTTATCGAACTACTCGGCATACATACCTACTTGTCCTTCATCAAAAACTCCTTATTCAAGTAAAATCCATCTATAGCTCCAACATTACACTTGGCTACTAGGGGCCTAAAATGCAGATCATGCTCATACTGATCAAGCAAAGTACTAAATCTAAGTACCTTAGCTTACAATGTTGTGATAAGGGTATGATGACGAGAAAGAGTATTAGCCACGATGTTTGTACTCCCCCTTCTTATACCTAATGACATAGCAAAAGGTCTGCAAGAATTTGACCCACTTGGCATGATGCCGAGAAATTTTT
This sequence comes from Lumnitzera littorea, assembly GCA_024138015.1. Taxonomy (NCBI): domain Eukaryota; kingdom Viridiplantae; phylum Streptophyta; class Magnoliopsida; order Myrtales; family Combretaceae; genus Lumnitzera; species Lumnitzera littorea. The sequence goes on from JAMXBB010000008.1 coordinate 69,313,150, forward strand.
TGTTGTCCTTAAAGGTGCTTGAGAGAATCATGATCAGAGTAGATGATGAATTCTCTTAGTAAGAGGTAATACCACCAATTCTATAGTATTCGAACAAAGGCATAGAACTCCTTGTCATAGGCCTAGTAATTCAAGGTAGCTCTTCTGAGTTTCTCACTGAAGTAAGCAATTAGTAAGTGTTCCTACATAAGGACAGCACCAATGCCAACCCTAAATGCATCACATTTAACCTTAAAAAACCTTCTCAAAATCTAATAGGGTAAGTACTAGGGCAAACATCAATTTAGATTTTACATCTTTAAAAATTTTCTAAGCTTTCTCTAGTTACCTAAACTTAGAATTCTTCTTAGTCAGTTTAGTTAAGGGTGATGTTATGGAACTAAAGTTCCGATTGAACCTCCAATAGAACAAAGCTAGACCATGGAAACTCTTGACTTCAGCAGCATTAGTCGACGTGGGCCACTCGAGAATAGCTTTAACTTTCTAGTCATCCACTTAGACTCCTTCCTTCGAAACAACATACTCGAGGAATACAGCCTCACTCTGGTAGAATACGCATTTCTTCATATTGCCGAATAATCTCTCGATACAAAGGATATCGAATATCGATCCTAAATGCTCTACATGGGTGATGAGGTCAATACTATAGACTAAAATGTCATTAAAATAAACCAAAACACATTTGCCAATCAGTGCCTTCAATACATGATTCATAAGTCGTATAAAAGTACTCGGTGTATTTGTCAAACCAAACGGTACCACTATCCATTTGAATAGACCATCCCTTGTCTTGAAAGCCATCTTCCATTCATCTCTAAACCTCATTCGTATTTGGTGGTAGCTACTCTTTAGATTAATTTTTAAAAAGATGTAGGTACTATGTAACTTATCGAGCATATCATCCAACTGAGGAATCAAATATCAGTACTTAATAGTAATTTTGTTGATGTTACGACTATCAATGCACATTCTTTATGACTTATCTTTCTTCAGTACTAGCATAATTAAGATAGCACATGGGCTCATGCTCTTTCGGACATATCTACAATCTACTAACTCATCAACTTACATCTTCAACTCAGCTACCTACTCAGGATTAAGTCTATAAGTAGGTTGGTTTGGTAGGGCTACTCCAAGCTGAAGATTAATACAATGCTTAATGCTTCTTAAGGGTAGTAAACCTTTTAGCATCTCAATAGGAAATAGGTTGGTATACTCTTCTAGTAGAGCTCTCACTTCAGCTAGTAAGTTCTCAACTTCTCTTTGCTCTAAGAGTTTTCTTGCTAAAAGAAGCGCACATATACTTCCTCTTTAATTTCTCTATAAAATTGAGTGTAGAAAATCACCAAGGATTTTTGCTACATAGATTAGGTAATCTTCTCTTGAGACTCTTGTACTTCTATAGGGCTCGTAAGAGTTAAAATAACTCTCTTTCCATCTTTCTAGAACATGTAAGTATTCTTGTACCCATCGTATAATACCCTCAAGTTAAACAGCCAGGGTCAACCAAATAAGATGTGCAAAGCATAAATGGGTAGGACGTCACACAACACCTCATCCTTGTACCTATTACCAATGGTGATTGCTACCTTAACCTATTTTGTGGCGGGCAAACCTCCTTTCTCATTTAGCCAGTGAATCTTATATAGCTTAGGGTACGAAAGGGTCAGAAACTTCATGGCCTTCACGGCGCTCAATGCTATAACATTGGTACAGCTTCCTCTATCAATTATCAGACACATAGTTTACCATTCACTCGGCAATTCGTACGGAAGAGATTCTTCCTTTACATATTCTTGTTGGCTACAAAAGTGTTGAGAGATCAACGCACAACAAAACAGTATTCAGCCCCTACTTTGAAAGGTGTAAAGGCATCGAGGTCCTCTTGAAACTCCTCTAGTGTTAGGCCAACTTCAACCTCCTCTTCCCTTTCACTTGTACTTTCCACTTCAAATTGAGGGTTGTCTCCCTTAATCGTCATGACTCGTCGGTTCAGACATTGACTAGCTACATGTTCATAGTCAAGACATTTAAAGCATTTAATCTCTCGGGTCTTTCTTCTAAAGCTCTGACCTTGGTCTTTTCAAACCTCAAGTTCCTCGACCTTACCCTTACCTAAGCCTTCTTTTGGTCGGCTTAGCACCAATCCTTGGTGGTTTACTTTGGAACGGTTCGATATACAACCATAATCTGATCTATTTGGTATGCTGCTTCTGCTCAGCAATCCTAGTCGGCTAGTCTAGTTTCGTCTCTACCTCTCAACCTTCTATGCCACTCAAATAGTCTCATCTAAACTTCTTAATCTCTATAGTTCCACAATATGACCAATCTCAATTCTTAGTTTAGAAATGAACCTCGCTATAGTCCGCGTCCCGGGTTCATCAACATTACATTGAATCATGAGTAACTGAAACTCTTAGATATAGTCATCTACCAATTTGTTACCCAATCTTAAGTCTTAGAGACATCGAAAAGTGTCTTGCTTGTAATGTTCGAGAACGAACTTACTTCTCAAAACTCTCGTCATCTCATTCCATATTCGAATTTCACATCGCGCCCTCAGGTGAACATTCTACAACTTCTTCCACTACATTGTTGCATATCTAGAGAATTCTAAAGCGACTACTTGAATACGAACAAAATCTTCATAATCATAAAAGTCTAATATCTTCTCCTCCCAATCTAGATAGTTGTCGGTACTGCTAGACTCATTGAAGCTCGAAATCTATACTTTGAGGTGTTGGGCTACTCTAGGTGCTCTAAACTCATGCTCATCAATCTCACCATATTGTTCCTCTTCTTCTTCATACTCTTCCACTTCGATTAACTCCAACATTCTTCTTATAACTCTATCAGCATAATGAAGTAGTGCTTGGTTCATAAGAAAAGCCTCTAATGCTTGTTCATTCATCTGCCTTCTAGGCTTATCTCTCATTTCTCGGCCTTGTTTAATGACAATCCTATCTCGTGGCCTAGTCTCTAAGACTCTTTGCATCGAGACAGCTAGATTAACTACAATAGCGGTAAGGTGTTGTATCTGCTCATCAATAGTACGTAGCGATTGTTGGGTCACATGACCGCGTCCTTGAGCACCACTCTTAGAATTTTTAATTTCTCGTTGAACACTAGGATTCAACATGCTCACAAAGAATAAGCTTCAAAACATACTCTTCACATGGGAAATTACCACACAAAGAAAACACCAATCTAATAGTGAACTATAGATTTACTCTATTTTCCCATATGAAAATAGAGTATATAAGCAATAAACTAGTAAGAATTAGTGCAATATAGCTCTCAGTTACAACCTCAAGCTTTGATACTAGGAAGTTATATGATGTACCTAGGAGCTTGGTTATCATTAAGGCTTACTGTAGGAGGTGAGAGACCAATGGGTCCTTCGAAATATCAAAGAAAATAAAGTAAGTAGGTTGACGAATGTGAAGCTATTTAGAGGATGTAACCTACCAATGAACACAACATGACTTGACACTTCACTTGATATGACATACAAGCTGATGTCAAGGTCTACCTACTGCTAATCCTTAGTTATTCAGCAAGATTAGATAAGAGTGTAAGAAAAAGGACTTGGAGAAGATCGTCTCACAAGAACTAGTATATTTAATGTTAGGAATCCAAAAATGTAATAATTTTGGCTACAAAGAGAATGGATTATTTATAACATTACAATTAAGGAAAATTATAAAAAGGCATACATAAAAAGGGTTCCTAAAACATATAAAAAAAGGGTAAATAAGAAAATAACAACAATAGCAAAATAGTACAGTATCAAAAGAGTTAGATAGGTAGTAAAGAACACTGGTTCCGTACAAAAGATTCTCTGAATATAGTAGGCGAGAGGAATCAAGATGTTGCAACAATAAAGAGGCTGAGAGAGAAGTATTTGACTAGTAGAAGGCTAGCTCTCATTACTCGGTAGGAACTCTCAGTAGCTGAAGGTTAGATCACTCGGCATAGAGCGCTCGGTTAAAGAATAGTTAACATTAGCACAAGAGAGAGAACAGAGCATAGTATAACAGCCCAAAGCTCTTAGGGATTTCAACCATCCACCTTCTATGTATTGTTTCTCGTCATTAGCAAGTTGACGAGACAAAATTCTTTGGGTAAGAGACTAGAGGCCTTTGAGGCATGCATGAGTGAGTGAGCTAATGGTCGATAACCCATTAGTGACCACCCTACTTGTTAAACCTTATAAGTTGCACTAATTAATGAGAAGGCTGCTCTATACGTCACCCAACAAGTTACTGCTACTATCTCTAGTGGAGTTTATCACAACCAAGTACAATGATATGTTCCCCAATGTGCGCTTTGTTCATACTACTAGGCCAACCTTGGTTATTTGATCAAAGAGTCAATGATGATAGATTCAAGAATACTTATTGGCATGCTTAGAAGCTAAGTTATCACTAGGTATTACCATGGCTAGGTAGTTCTTCTTGAGATATTGAAGATAAGATTGATGGAAGGGTTTAAATGAAATAGCTATAGGAAGCTACTCTATAAATATGACTCATTGAAGAGTGCAAGATGACTTAGTCCTCCCTTGATATGACTCATAAGCTAAGAATCTAAGGTTTACTTGCCACTAATCTCGAGCTACCAACAAGAATAGATAAGAGTGTAAAAGATAGTGTGACTTAGAGAAAGTGCTCTCTTAAGCAATGAAGGGAATATTCATTCAATAGGAAGATGATGTGTTCTGGTATAGATCAACTAAGAGCTTTTATAGTAGGCTCTTAAGGCAACTAAAATAACATGGAAATTACATAAGGATAGTTAACCTAAACTACCTTAAAATGTTCCAAAAAAGGTAACATAGGAAAACTACAAAAAGGAATAATAGTAAAATTTGTACAAAAAGAAAAGACATGTGCCATAGCATAGTTAAAGTAGTACACCGGCATAGATCTTATAGGGAAACAAGGAAAATAAGTGTAGTTGAGCTATTACAAGTCAAAATTCGAAGGATTAGGTTAGTAGTTGTTGAGAAACTTTGACTTGCAAGCTAGAGAATAAGTCTAGTATAAAGGATGATTTGTTTTCATGTTGAACTGGGTAAGTAAGTAGAATAGCTTAGAGGTAAGGTTTTAAAAGCTCAAACATTTGAAAGGACCCTAGGTCAAGTAGCGAAAGAGCATAATAGAGACTCGAATAAGAGTTGAGACTCGTCTTTGGTACACTTGGTGAGTTTATGTAAGCCATTATCTTCCATGTGTCATTAGCCCAAAGGCTAATAAGGTAGTAAAAGGGGTCGACATAGCTCCATTATCTACTTAGGGTTGTTGGAGATTTTCTCTCAAATCTTATTTAAACTCTTCTTTAAGAATATAAAGTGTCAGGTTAATGACATTAAAGGTCAATGATGCTGCATACCCTTTAGGTAATTCTAGCTTATAATCGTTCTCATTAATCTTCTGCAGTACCTTGAAAGTTCTATCAACTCAAGGTGATTGTTTGTTGACTCTTCTATTAGGAAATTGATATTTGCTTAAGTAGATCCATTCCAATTCTCTTAGGTTGAGAGTTATGGCCTTTCACCTTGGTTTTCGATCTTTATCTACTTAGTTACATCTTCACTAGCTGTTTGGTAACCGATTTATGCAACCTCTGAAACTCTTTAGCTCTTTTCGTACCTTATCAGCTCTCTTCTTAGGAGTTGGGCTGGATAATCATGTCCAAGGGCAAGCTCAAATTAATACCATAAACGACCTCAAAGGGTGACTAACTTATCAAGTTGTAGGTAGTTTGATTATAGGCAAACTCAATAATTGGTAAGCATAGATCTTAGTTTTTCATATGTTTGCTTACAGCTGCTCAAAGTAAAGCTCCCAATGTTTAATTTGCCACTTTGGTATGGCCATCTAGTTGAGGATACTAAGATGTGCTAAACATTAGCTTACTTTCGAGCTTTCACCAAAGCATCTTCGAAAAGAGACTAGTGACCTTAGGATCATGATTGGACATTATACTCATAGGAATTCCACTTAGTTGTACAATTTCCTACAAAAAAAAGAGCTTAGCAATAGAAATAACATCCTCAGACTTATGGCAAGGAATGAAATGACTCATCTTGTTGAATTGATCCACAACTACCATGATAGAATCATTTTGCTAAGCAATTTTAAGAAACCAAGCATGAATTCCATGCTTAAGTTGGTCCAAGCTTGTTTAAGGATGGGTAAGGGCATATATTCACTATGAGGTTCCCTCCTTCCCTTAACTCGTTTGCATGCTTCACACCTTTCTAAAACATTATGGATATCCTTCATCATCCTTAGCTAATAAAAATTTTCCCTTAAAACTTTTTATGTCCTCTTTTCACCAAAATATCTAGCTTAATGTCTGGCGTAAGCTTCTTAAACCAATAGCTCTCTTGCTAAGCTGTTTAGAACGCATAGCTATTCAAGTAGAATCCATTGAAGACAACTCTTGATCTACACTTGGTAATAATGGGTTTAAAGAATGTATCAGCATCATATTGCTTGGGAAGAGTACCAAACCTTAGCAATCGCATCTATAAAGTTGTGATGAGTACATGCTGACATGATAATGCATCAACTGCTCCATTGGAACTCCCTTTCTTGTACTTAATCATGTAAGAAAAGGTCTTAAGAAACTTAACCCACTCGACATGTTATTGAGATTGCTTTTGCTAACCTCTCAAATACTTCAAGAACTCATGATCTGTATAGATAATGACTTCTTAAGGTAGCATGTAATGTGGCCAAGTTTATGAGGGCTCAGATGAAGGTATAAAACTCCTTGTCATAGGTTGAGTAATTTAATGTAACTCCGTTGAACCTTTTGCTAAAGTAAGCAACGAGCTGCTGATCTTGCATTAGTACGGCTTTAATACCTATTCCAGATGCATTACGCTTTAGTTAAAAGGTCTTATCAAAGTTGGGTAGTATTAGCATAAGGGTTGAAGTTAACTTGGTCTTAATCTCTTTAAAACTCTCTTAAGCCTTATCGGTTCACTTGAACTCAACATCTTGTTCCGTTAGCTTAATAAGGGATGTAGTAATAGAACTAAAATTACAAATGAATCTACAAAAGATTGAAGCTAGGCTATGAAAGATCCTTACATCCGTTGTACAGGTTGATGTAGACCAGTTAAGCATATCGTGCACTTTTGTGATAGTTAGATTTCGCCCTAATACATAACTTGGCATCACAGCCTTCAACATGCTGATTGATGGTATTTTCGACTAAAGCTTTAAAGGGCTCAGCCTATCTAATGAGCCTTAGAGTTTGACCTACTTATATATACCTAGTTTGAATTTGGAAAGTGGTGTGGACAATTATGGCTTTGTACAATCTTGTTGCACAACTGACCACTACTCCTATTTTTTAAGCATGTGCATAATTAGGGAATTGCCATGTGGTCGATGACCAATGATTATCTATTATTACAAACAAATACCATTTGCTGATAAATAAGGGTGAGAAAGCATTCTAAGGACTCTCTTACACCCTTCAACACTCTACTTACTTATTTACTTACTTTTTTGCACAAATAATTACTTACTTAAGTATCAGAGTGGCTGCATTGGACTAGCCTTGACACCACTTAGCCTTTTGTTCTATACTTTTGCAGGTTCAAAGCTCTATACCAAAATCACCCAACAATAAGTACCATTATGTCTCCTTTAACCAAGATATCTAAGAAGAATGTGGAGTTCAAGTAGAGAGAAAAGGAATAGAGAAGTTTTGAGGAGATAATGGAGAGATTGAATCTACCATGATACTTGCTCTCCTAGACTTTGAGAAAGACTTTGAGCTGGAATGTGACACCTCTAGTATTGGCATAAGTGTCATGCTAATGCAGGAGGATTGGCTTATTGCCTACTTCAGCGAGAAGTTGAGAGGTACTACCTTCAATTACTCAATCTACAATAAGGAGTCTTACTCCATTGTCTAAGCTTTAATCATCTGATGACATTACATGTTGCCTTAAGCGTTTATCATATATATACCATCCATGAGTTCTTGAGGTACATCAAAAGTCTATCAAAGTTGTTGAAGAGATGGGCTAAGTAGGTCGAATTCATGGAGGGGTATTCTGTAAACTTCTAAATTTTTCGACCTAACATTTGAAGTAAACTCTAGCGAGTTAGATATTTCTAAGAGTCAACAAGGTTAGTTAAGATGAAAACCCTAAGATAACAATTGAATATTCAATTGTGTATAAAATTTTTAGACCTTAAATATATATAAACATTAAAGATTGCACCCAAAAGCGATAAAACCCCGAAATTACAACTTTAAGAATATAAAAGTGTTAATTCACTATCATCTATTCTAAAACCCTAATTGCTAATATATCCTTAGTATCATACTAAATCATTATCAAATAATCAAGATAGCTTTCAATTATTTATAAATGCATTCAATACTAATTTAATTCACTAGAAAACTAAGATATTACATTATAGATTACATCCATCTTCTAATCATACAACTAGGTTAGTATTTTATAGAGTTAAGTGTATGGTTGATGTTTATATTACATGTAGTTAATATTAACATATTAAATGGCATATTTCATGATAGTTATACTAAGTATTATACTAAATAATGTATATAGGATATAAATACTTAAAGGGAGATCTCATTAATTATTCTTATTAATCATTTCAATAAACTCCATATTTCCTTTAATTTTCTTAATTCTCTTCCCAATTTTCCTTAATTACCTCATTATGTACACACAAATTACACTTAATTTCAAAGAGTTGACTAAGTCAATATATTGAAAAGTCAAGAAAATGTCATTATCATCTAGAGATTTCTTCCCTTTTTCCTTAACTTTCTACACATATCTTTGTCCAATTTTTCCCTTCCTTTGCCATCTACTTCTTCCCCACTTAGGACCCCACTTGTCTTCATTTTTAAAACACAAAACAAATCCCTTTTCTCCCTCACCAAAACCGTAACCCCCTTGCTCCCTTAATTCTAAACACTTTCTCAACTTCGCTTTTACAATTCCAACTACTAAAACAAATCATCATACCATATATATTTGTCTTCCTATTCATATTATAAAGGAGAAAAAAGTATGTTCTTAGGTAATTTTTCATTTTATTTAGTAGTTAGATATATAAGTTAGGTTAGTATAAAAACTTTGTATAATAGGTATATATGTATTGTTGAAGGTAGAAAGCTCCATATTCATGTTTAGAAATGTAGAAATACCTATGTTCGTGCAACAAGTGAATACATAAGAAGTGTATGTGTAAGGGTTTTGGTAAGATGCTTAGTCTAAGTATAGGAAATCCTTAGATAATTGGAAGAGGAACACATATACATATGCTTAAACATGTGTATACAAGAATACACTTGATGAACACATGTATAGATACTCTTATACATAAGTACCCTTTATGTATATAACCAAAATGGAAGAGTATATTAACTATACATACATCTACCTTACTAAATAAGCTCTTGAAGTACAAAATTATAGGTTTGGTGAATCTTTCTTCAGAGGGTATACTAAGCATACAAAAATACGTATAAAAATACATATGTAACCGTATGTATATACAATATATGTACAAGTATATGTATACATAACCTATGTGTATAATACATATGAATATAAGTATGAAGTATGGACATAAGCAATTGATGACATAAGTAGTAATATAAGCAATTGATGACATAAGCGATAACATAAGCCTATGAAATAGTAAAATATAAGATGACATAAGAAAATAATATATATATATATATGTATATACATACATGTGGGTCGAAACTTCTTTAAGCCCTTAATACCCATCTTAAATTGAATTGACCTTATTTAAGCCCATAAATTAGTAATCACAATGTAAAATCATCCAAGTGTAAAAATCTAATGGCTAATTAAATCGTTAAGTAGTAAAATAAGATATAACACTAACAAATAAGAATATTTAAGCTTCAATAGTTAAAATTCCAATAAATTTAATCTATATCAAACACGGGTCTTAACGTCTAAAACGGACATCACCGTGTGAACGTACGTTTGAAAATAATGAAAAACGACTATAAGTTTGCAAATATCGAAGATAGAATGAAAAAATCATTTACGATTAGCAATAAAGATTAATTTGATATAAAAACTGATAGTAACCTAAGTAGAATATGTAGATAGATATCTAGAACTATTAATTAATTCAATTACTTATTATCGTCTTTATCTTATAATGATTAGGAAATCTCGACGAGGGTTTGGATCTTCCAATTGATTATTATGATAAGCATGAGAAACGTCATAGCTAAGTGAGTACTCTCGATAACTCTATACTTATTTTGTGTTTGTAGTTAGTGTACTTAAATTAAATAGTAATAACTTGATGCATAAGGATTCAGGATATGCATGTGCTTTATATTGATTAATTACTATAAATAGTATTGTTAAATACGATAATTGAGATTTGATTATATGATTGATTATTACATGATTTGGATGGTTTGCTAATATTGATTGATCACCACATAATTTGACTTAATTATACTTGGCTTATCATACATTAATAAGGGTCATGCATTAACCATTCATTGCATTTCTTATTTCAGCTATCACTTCACGTAGAGGTAAAGAGAGGCCATGAGGGGATTGTTTATATACATTGAATTAAAGTGTTTAGTATGGTGCACTCGTATAACATGACCTTACCCTAGCCCACAAGCTTACTAAGTGTTGGAGACGCCAACCGTTTAGCTGAGAGTCGAGCCTAGAGATCTCCGCTATAGGGTGTAAGTATGGACTGTGGGAGTTACCTTACCGCTAAACTTAAGATTTTGGTGTACTATTAGATTTCTTAGAAATGGAAATGTAATTTGCAAAATAAGAAATCTAAATTTATGGTTAAAAACCTAGGTGCTAGATCACGATTGTGATTGGTACTGATGTATCTCCAACCCTTATCTCAGAAAGCGTTAAAATCCAATATTATATTCAGTATCGGTTAACTGCATATATTGTTTGGCATGCTGTGTGTACATGGATTCATATGGTTGTAATAATTTATTTGATAACTTGCTTGTTAATATAGTATAAGGGATAACTTACTAAACTCTTGTAGCTTACTCCCCAATAGTTTTTCTTTTGTAGGTTAATAGATAATTAGATATTGGTTAAGAGCTGAGCATTGAGTGCAAATATTGGAATGTTTTAGAGGTTTGAATTAGCAGAAGATTATATAGCTCATTTGAGACTTTAAATGTAACTACCACTTATATATTTAGATTTTAGTAACTTCAATAAGTTTGAACTTTAAGTTTATACTACTTAATTTTATCATTTGGTAGGGGATACTGATTTCTTGCAGTTTTAAAGAACTGTGGAATATTGGATATCTATAGTTATTCATATTTTGTAATGTGTTAATTAATTAACAATTCAACAGTCTTAGTGATTAATCATTTAGAGTTTTCCAATTTCTGACTTGTAAGGTGGTTTCTATATTATGGGTGTACATGTGATATGGAAATTTTAGATAATTCTACTAGACCCCCTTTAAGGTCCTGACATATTCCTATGTAGTGAAGTATAAGAGAGGGATAACTAATGTGATTATTGATGCACAATCCTGAATACATTCACTTTTAAGCAACCTATAAAAAAGCTACTTAGTTTCCCTATCATAAAGGACTTATAGGCTTAGGACCCCCACTTTAGCCCAATTATCGTGAGGTGCTATGATGGGTGAACTATTGATGATTACTTCATAGAGGATTGATACTTATTTGTAAAGGGAAGTTGTGTATCTTGGCTTACCCTATGTAGGAATTATTGGCGCATGAGGTGCATATAGGTGGATTTTTTTGGCCATTTTACTGAGAAGAAGGCATGTAAACTACTAAAGTTTATGTTTTTTTGGGTTAAGGATGATGAACATGCACCATATGCTTAAGAGTTGTGCTGCATGTAAGAGGGTTAAGAGCTAAGTTAAATAAGGGCAATACTTGCCATTACCTATCCCAACTAGACCATGGTTTGAATTAAGTATAGATTTCATTCTTAGCTTGCTAAGAAGATCCCATATGAAAGACTCGATTAAGGTTATTATGGATAGGTTCAATAAAATGGCACACTTTATCCCCTATAATAAAACTTACTATGCTTCAGCTATCTCTTCTCTATTCTTGTAAGAAATTGTGAAGTTGCACGATATCTCAAAGATCATTGTGTTTAATAGGATCCTAAAGTTCTTGAGCCATTTCTACAAGAGCCTATGATGATACCTCTGAATTAAGCTTCTATTCAATACTTTGTGTCACCTATAAACCAATGGACAGACTAAGGTCATAGATCAAATGCTTGGCTCTTTATCTGAGTTGCAACAAAAAGGAACTTAATAAATTAGGATTTGCTTATAACATATTAGCCCATTGTATGGAAGGAAAACCCTTGTTCGAGATCATGTATAAGTTCAACCTTAAACTTCCCTTTACTAAATACCTTCACTTAACCGCAAAGAAGATCAAGATGCTGTTGAACAATTTAAGGCCTTGAAGGTTATGTATCAAGATGTAACTAAGCACCTAACCTAAGCTACATTTAAGCTCAAATAGAAAAGTTAAGGAAAAAAGGTTACAAAGTTCAAGACTGGCAACCAAGTGTAGATTCTTTTGGTGAAGATAAGTTCTCAAACTTGTAGAAGATTAAGTTATCACTCAAGGCCAACAGACCATTTTGAATTGTCGAGAACATTAGCTAAAATACCTCAATGACAGACTTACTAAAATGGGTATGGAGTACTTAATTCCTTCAACATTACCAACTTGAGTCTATACATCCCCAAGCAAGAGTAAAGTAAAGGCCAACTATATTTGATCCTAAATAATAAATAGCTCAGAAAGGATTATAGGAATCACAAACCTATTACCCATTTTCAAGCGTATGTCCCAGCTACATTAGTCCATTGAACTTTCATGTAGCAATACCTGGTCAAGGAAGCTAAGCTCTTTCAAAAGTCTAACCTTCCTAATTACTTGAGTTCCCATTAGTGCTTTCCCATCTCTTGCATAAAGGGAGATTAGTAGTCACCTTAACTTTTAAGGTTAGCTTGACATTATGCTAACTTGGCCAAGGCCAACACATAGAAGGATACTGAAGCTCAACCAACTCCATTACCAACTCGGCCATCATATTTTCGAGCTATTCGACCACCTACTCAACTTGTCTACCGACTTAACCTAAGGCCTTCCTTCGACTTGAAGCCAAATCACCACAATAGAATCATCTAATGGTTGCATAACGCATAACAATTGCTTTTTTTGGCATTGTACGAACAACTTAATGCACATCCCACCATAGTTGTCTATTGTACCCTTATAACTTTGTATATATTCTATTTTTAGTGATTTACCCTTTTTTAATAAAGGTACAAACTTTGCCAATTACCCTTAAAGCCAACTATAAATACTCATTTTGTATCATACTGAAATCAGCTAATGAATATTCCTTTTTTAGTCATCTCCTTTCCTTACTTGTTCTTGAGTGCTAGCTTAGCTAATTCTAAGTCTAAGTATATTCTTATCTAGTTCCTCGAGCAATAATTAGTTGCGAATAACCCTAGATAGCTATTTATACGTGATATATTTAAGTCCTTTTGTGGTTCTTCGATGAGTAATATCCGTGGAACTAGTACATAGGGTTGCCTCAAAATTCGACTCCGTTTAGTTTTCTAACTATCTCATGGCTAGACCCATCCCTTATTTGTGTGTGCAATTGCTGGCCTTCATGTGTTTACCTACGAAGGCACATTATAACTCAGTCATGAAGTCGGTAACGGTCACTTTTTTCACCTACATTCAAAGCAACCCGAAAAGATCCATTTGATCCACAACTCGGTTCCCTTTAGATCCAATCAAGTTTGCTAGATTGGAATACATTATTATTTTTTTTTTTTTGTCTTTTTGCTATAGAATGCATCAAATTACTAAGATAATAAATTTAAATTTAAGGAAAATAAAAATATTCGTTAAAAAATTCTCAAACTTTCATTCTCAAGAAATGGATACTTTTATTACCTTATAGTAAATATAAATTATATTTGAATGTTTTTATTGACCATGTTCGACACTTTGGACTTTTAAACTCTTTCCATTCCAGAATCAATCTCTCAATCAACGTTTGGTAATATTGTTTTTAAAGGATCCAAAGAAGAAAATTTTTCTAACTATGATGTAAGTAGTTATTTTTTTTTTTTTCTTGAAATCATTTTCTAAAATATGGAAAAAAGAAAATTCTTCCAACTTTTAATTAGAATCGCACAGAGCACCGGTTAATAATCCTTTTTCAATATGCAAAGCTAATAGGTGCGGAAGCAACCCAGAAAGCTCCAATTAAAACGAAGGTACTGTTTGAATAAAAATAACACATATAGGGTGTCGTAATCAAAACAGCTTTTTCCTTATATGAACTGAGAGAGACATGATAATTAACATACATTTAAGTCTTTTGATGTTTACATGTGTGGATGGCTGTATCCAAATTCCCACTATCAAAACACTTTAAATTTCTCTTTCTTACGTGTATGTGGGGCTGTCTGTGCTCCATCAAATCCAGGCCGTTCATTTGATTTTGCTTATGCCTATTTATTACCCATCTTCATCCTCTTCCTGTCATCAAATTTTCGTCCCTTTCCTTCCTAGTTCCTAGCTACATCAGTCTCTCTCCAAGATCTTCTCTCTCCCGACTGATTTTCTCACACCATACCACTACTTGTAAGAATGGAGTGCATAAAACAACTATTTAAAGAGGTTAGTGATGAGATCGAGTTTTCTTTCCCATGACAAGATCATGGCGTTTTTGTCTCTTTACATTTTCCAAAGATTTTGGTTTCTTGGTTGATCATTAAATGACTCGAATATATTTATTGTGTTCACATATGTTTCAACAATGCTTTCTTTCCCATGGCAACGCCATGCTCTCTTAGATGTATAAAGAAATGGCTTCTTCTTTTTCTCCCTACGTTCTTGTTATTCTTTTCTCCATTTTCTTGACGATTTAGTGATATTTTGTAAGTTCGCTTTTCTTCTTCTTTCTTCATATGTATTTGCAAGTTTATAACCATGGATTTCACGTGCACTTCCTGATAGTCAATATCACTCCTTGTCTCCCACATATTAGGAAAAGAATGGATACAAGAAGCTAGAACTCAGATTTATATTTATAACTATGAGAATGATAACAAACTAAATAAATATAGTAGCTTCTTGTTTTTGGATGCATAATTATTATCTGTGAAGTATATAATTCTTATTAAAATGCATAAAAAGCTTCTTCTTCTTCTTCTTCTTCTTCTTCTTCTTTTTTTTTCATTTAACAGAACCTTGTAATTGGGTAACAAGTTACGTACGAGAGACCTTACTTCTTAAAAGCTTAATAGTTTTAATGACGTTGCTGATTTTCAATTATACATACATATATATATATATATATATACACGTATATGTATATATATATGTGTGTGTGTGTGTTTTAAAATAGAACACAAGGGTGGCTCAAATGATACAACTGGAACTCCTATATACACGAAAAACATATATAGTAGAAGAACATAAGGGTGGCTAAAATAATATAGTACTACTGGAGCTCCTGTAGGCTCTAAGGTCGTCGTAAGCTTGGTTTTAATTATTATAAATTATTAGTTGGTCAGGAGCACAACCAACGTATGGATGTCTGCTTAGGCATATCTGTGAGTCATACTTGGTTTTCGACAAAAAAAAAATCATACTAGGTTATTAATTTTCTCCCGAAGGAATTATAAATTAATATGTTATCATAAGCACTTGTTAATGGTTAAAAAATTTCTAAGAACTATGTAATCATTCTGGAAAAGATATTTTTCTTTTTAACTCATTATTAACAGGGTATTGTTAAAGGCTTCACTAGAATTTTATATCCTAGGATATAATTTTCTGCTGTTTATTACTTAATCGAGCCAGAAGTGATTCTAGAAAATATACTACATATTCATTATGGATGACGAGTCAATTTTTAATGGAATGTCATCTGGCCAGTAGTATTGTAGTCGCTTTACGGCTCAAAAAGCAAATATATATATATATATATATATATGTCTGTGTGTGTATAAACAGTAAATTCTATATCATAACATAGTTAATGATAAAAGACTATATAATTATAAGACATGCATTCTAGGTAAAGATGATACGTATGTGTCCAGACATTGGTCACTTGTTTGTCTTATATATGATCCTATTCTATATAGGAAGGTATCGTGTCGAACTTTTATTTAACGTTCTTTTAAGAAATAAAGTACCAATGTAATTGTTAGTTGTTAGGCATTACTTCTTTTCTTTTTCGCTTTTACTAGGCATTAGGCGATGATCGGCTTACACAATCAATCGTTTTTGTTGATCCGTCTTATCAATTTTATCTGTCTTTTCTACAAACTTTTAATACGAAATAGTGAGGCTCTCGAAGAGCCAAATGTAAATTTTGTTTTTACTTTAGTATTAGACGTGCCATGATCATTTTTCTCTTTTTCCTATGACCTATCATATGATGACGGTTGATACATACTTTTATTATGTTTAATTTAATCGATACCAAAAAAATAAAAAATAAAAAATTAAGATGATATATATATATATATATATATATTAAAAAAAAAAAAAGAGCTTTCCCATCCATGCAATTCAAGTAGCAACTCTAGCTAGGACTAGGAGAACTTCTGTCATGACAAAAATTCACCTTTGGACGTAAACTTACGCCATTATTGGCATTGTGTTTTTTCAGAGGACACTAGGTGATGAAGACTTTAAGAAGGAGCAAGAATTGTACACTGCAGATGGTTCGGTCGACCGACATGGGCGGCCAGCAGTCCGCGGAAGCACCGGAACTTGGGTCTCTGGTATCTTGATATTGGGTATGTTCCGATCTCCAACACCATTTAAGGAACTATGACTCCCAGTGAAATAAATGGAATTTATTTGTTTGATTATGGCTTTACCTTGTATACTAAAATTAAAGGATGTTTAACTGGAATATATATGTGCATATATACAGTGAATCAAGGGTTGGCAACATTAGCATTTTTTGGAGTGGGAGTAAACTTGGTGTTGTTTTTAACGAGAGTGTTGGGTCAAGACAACGCCAGTGCTGCTAACAACGTCAGCAAATGGACAGGGACCGTCTACATTTTCTCGCTTCTAGGTGCCTTCCTCAGTGATGCTTACTGGGGGAGGTATAAAACCTGCGCCATCTTCCAGGCCATCTTTGTCACTGTAAGATTATTATTCCTCATTTATCTATTATCATTTTATTATATTATAATTAAGAAAATGTTAATTATCTTAATAACAAATTAGATACAGAAATTTTTTTTTATCATTTACTATTTTGTCTTTTAAATTTATATAATTAATATTAAAAAGTGTGTAAGAAAAAAATATATATATATTCTTGCACCTTATAAATATACCAAAAAGTACTTTAATTAAACCGTATGAATATGGGTTTTTTAGACAGGCCAAAAAGTTAAAAAGGAAAAAGAGAAGTTATCTTTCCAAAATTTATTATAAAAAACTGAAAAGATTACTTCTTTTTAACCTCTTCACGGGTTTTTGCTGCAGCCATTAACATTTTCAATTATTGTACTATATGTGGACTAAGGATAAATACACTGAATGTTAGTCAATCGTTGTCATTAAAAAACGTATTGCATGTGGCCCATGTAGTCCAATAAAAATCGCATTCTTAGTAGGGAATTTCTACATGACTTTTCATATTCATTTATTGGGCAAAATTCACGTGTCGCATTAGCTTTTAAGTGTATAAATAAATTAGTCGTTAAAGGGATACATTGCGTATGCTATACATATTGATTTTTTTAATATTGGGTGCAAATATTATTCCCCTTGTTTTGGAGCTTATATGTGGCCACGCTTTTAACATTTTCAACATATTGATTAATTTTATTTTGTTATAAATAATGTACGCAATAGAAAATATATACTTATATACGTAAATACATATACATATACATAAAGGGAACTTTTACGGTCCCAGATTAATCCATTATTAGACCTCGATGATTCTTTTAAAGTGTCTATTAAAATAATACTGCATGAAATTATATTATGTCCATATGAATATATTATTACGTTGGAGAAGGGACTATTTCCTAAAATTTTATTTGTTTTTCAATAATTTAATAGGGTCTAGCATCATTATCGCTATCAACATACGTATTTTTACTGAAGCCAAAAGGCTGTGGAGACGAGCAAACTCCATGTGGAACTCACTCAACTTTCCAAATTGCACTGTTTTACCTCTCCACATACATGGTTGCCCTGGGAAATGGAGGATACCAGCCAAATATAGCCACATTTGGAGCGGACCAATTTGATGAGGAGGACCAAAAAGAAGGACACTCCAAGATAGCTTTCTTCAGCTATTTTTACTTGGCCCTCAACTTGGGCTCTCTTTTCTCGAACACCATTTTGGGATATTTTGAGGATGAAGGCATGTGGACTTTAGGGTTTTGGGCTTCCACTGCCTCGGCAGCCATGGCTTTGGTTCTTTTCCTTTGTGGTACACCAAGGTACCGACACTTCAAGCCCAAGGGAAATCCTTTCTCCAGGTTCTGCCAAGTTATGTTTGCTGCCTCCAGAAAATGGAAGGTCAACATGGACCAAGGCCAGCAAGAGTTGTTTGAACTGGATGACAAGGATGGTTCAGCTAATGGGGATAGAAAAATCCTTCACACAGGAGGATTCAAGTGAGTTCATGCTTATTTTATGTTACAGTTGGATTAACTTCTTTTGAAAAACGTAGGACTTGATTTTCGAAATGCTGGTTAACATATATTTGCACCTTCCAGGTTTTTGGACAGAGCAGCCGTCATCACAGGAGAGGATCTAACACGAAACTATGAGCATGTCAACAATCCATGGCGATTGTGTACAGTGACTCAAGTTGAAGAAGTAAAATGCATCCTCAGACTTCTTCCCATTTGGCTCTGCACGATTCTCTACTCTGTGGTCTTCACTCAAATGGCATCACTTTTCGTTGAACAAGGTGCTGCCATGAATTACACCATATCAAACTTCCACATCCCCCCGGCAAGCATGTCAAGTTTTGATATTCTCAGTGTGGCCGTCTTCATTTTCATCTACAGGAGAGTCCTTGATCCATTAGTTTCGAGGATAAAGACCAAACCTAGAGGACTCTCAGAGCTCCAGAGGATGGGGATCGGATTAGTCATTGCGATACTAGCAATGGTCTCAGCTGGGATGGTCGAAATTTTCCGGTTAAAATACGCCCAGAAAGACTGCACAAGTTCCGAATGCTCAAGCTCTCTGAGCATATTCTGGCAGGTTCCGCAGTATGTGCTGATAGGAGCATCTGAAGTGTTCATGTATGTCGGTCAATTGGAGTTTTTCAATGGACAAACCCCGGATGGATTGAAAAGCTTTGGAAGTGCTTTGTGCATGACATCCATTTCGCTCGGAAACTACGTTAGTAGTTTGTTGGTGAGCATTGTCATGAAATTTTCTGCTAGGGAGGACATGCCTGGTTGGATTCCTAGAAACCTGAATAGAGGGCATCTTGACAGGTTTTACTTCCTGTTAGCTGTTTTGACTACTGCAGATCTAGTCATCTACATCATATGCGCAAAGTGGTATAAGTATATCGAGTTTGAAAGGAAGAACATCGCCTACACAAATGAAGATGGTACAGATGAGAATGCGGATCTTCGAGTGTGAAAAGCAATGGAAGAGGAAGATTAACATGGTCACTGAAATTCTTTTACATGGTGTGCTTGCTTACATTATGTTATCATTGACTGAGAGAGAGCAAGCATGGTTTTGCAATGAAACTTGTGTAAGTGTCTTCGGGCAATTTCCAAGTGGAGCTCCTCGTTTTCCATGAAGGAAGAAGCAACACATAGTGTTAATGGTGTGCATTAGCTGTTATGTTTTTGGTTCTCTAAGAAGATGTTCCTTCATGTAGCTCCACATTACTGTAACTGGTCATTTGTTTAATTGTATGTTCCTATGATGTACTTTGACTATTCACTTGTAAATTGCAATTTCGTGGAATAAAATATGTTAGTAAGTCGTATTTTGCTTCTGAGCATCATGGTCTCCTTGTATGTTTTGTTTATAATTTAATGTTGTTTTGCTCGTTCTTATATTTTGTGAATATGGTGTTCACATTTCAATATCCCAGACTCCGAAGTTGGGACTAGGAAAGGTTTTTTAAGACCTAAATGGAATTTTCATTGAGCATGAAGAAGGAATTAATTAGGTTAAAACATACAAACGTGGCCTTTCTACGATTAGATGACTTAAGTTAAATAATAATTCTCCTACTTTTAATTTCACTTAGTTAAGTCTTCCAGTGTTTAAATTCCTTTGAACTTTATGTTACTCGGCTAAGCTAACTGATGCTATTTTTAAAATTTTTATAAAATAGCACCATGAAACGAAACAGAAAAATAAAAAGGGCTTAAAACAATATGCACACTCCATTTAACAAACCGCAGGAAAAACAGACTCCACAAACAATGAAACTACTCTTCAAGGAGTCTTCTTTTCGTGCTCTCAGGTGGTAATAAAAGTTAAAAGACTGTCCAGCTTAGGCATATGTCCCGCATTAGACTATACGGTGCTCTGTGCCCTGAGACAAATGAGCTTTTTTTATTTATAAATTGGGTAAGAGTTTTCAAGTAAACAAACACGACAGTTACCATAATCCAATACTTTATTTATTCTATACTCATCAATTAGAAATTCTCAAATAACGTGTGATTGATTCTCTAGCCAACATAATGAACTTAAGTTTTCGAATAATCTATAAACTCGTGTCTCATAAAGTAAAAATAGGAATGAACATGAGTCTATAATATCTTGTAGGTATAGCTGTAATAATTGTCATGCTCCCTAGAGGGCACAAATCGTGGCAACTGGCCACGCGTAATTCACAAACTAGAAAGCACTCGCAAAGCATCTACAACAATCATCAAAAGGAAATAAAAGACAAATCAAATGTTCACTATTTATATCAAAACCAGAGTGCAAGGTTGACCGGATAGGAAGGATGCTAACTTATAAAGATAATTTATAAAATTCCAAACTATCACAAAAAAGCACCAAGCATCTAATTATAGGAGCAATACAAAGACAGGATTACGAAGGTGGCTCTATATCTCATGGTCAACCTCATTGCTTTTGTCTTGAGCTCAATAGAATCTAAAGGACTTACTATAGTGGTTCTCGAGACTGTAACATGAGCAAAAGATCATGCAAGATGAACAACACTATAAGGAACAAGTAAACCAATGCTTCATGAGATGAGAGTGCAATATTCTACTATGAACAAGTAAAAATAAGTAACTTTTAAACTAGATACTATGCATAAACAAGTATATGTAATGTAAATATCCCAAATAGTCTTCCAGTAATGAACGTGATGTTCAAGTAAAAGCCCTTCCCTTCCCCTAAGAGACTTTAGGGTTATGGATTCAGTCGCCACTATTAGTGCTTGAGAATTGCCTAAAGTAGTCATCTAAAGTATTCATATATCAATTTTTTATTTCTAATGTAGCTTCTCATAAGAAGCTAGCAAATCTAAAACAATACCCTAAGAACTCCTAGTTTCATCAAATGTGTGGCAATCTCTAAGTCACTTAGCTCATGGATAGTGAAACAAAATTTCTCTTCTAAGTAAATTCTCTTCATGTATATTATAGCAATGATGGCCTTCAAGTTAATGCAGGACTCCATGTAATGCATGTCATTTTTTAATTTAGCCCTATTTCTTAGTTGTCTCTTCAAGGTGATTAATCAATATAACACAAATACATAGTCGAAAACATATGATAAAACATATCAAACATGGTAGTAAGAATAAAGTAAATCAAGAAACATGAAAACAATCAAGCATCCTTGATTTATTTTTATCACAAATGCAATCCATGTTCAAGAACATTTCAAGGAGTACACTTTAAAGAGTTAAAGTCATGATCATTGAATTTATGTTCACTTCAACTTTTAGTGGTTTAAGAATTAGTCCACTTTTAAACTCGATCAAGGTTGCTTATTGTTTTTAGATTTGTGTTAAATATGGAGTTGTACGATGGGGATAATAAGGTACAATTAGATGCTTGGTTATGGCTTCTTACTTCCTTGTTTAAAAGGGCTACAATAATGAAAGAGCTTAGAAGACGCAAAAGATTGCTATATTGTTTATTTGAGCTTAAGTCTTTAGGCTAAGAGGTAAGGTTCAAGGAGTTTAGTCTATATTTAGGAATGATTGGAGATTTAGTTTAGTAGGCTTACAATATGGATTATTAAACTAGTTCATTTACCTCCAACCTTTCATAAGTAACCTCATGCATATATGAGGGAAGCTATTAACCTTGGACCCATTAGTAAGCTTATTCATAATAACCATGAATTGATGAAGTTTTATCTCATCCGTTGATCATCAAGATGGTCGGACTGATGTAGTTATATCTAAGAGCCTATACATACCTAGTCATTTCTCCTCATTTGTAACTCTTAAAGAGAACTAATGAACAACATTACTTTATAAGAACTTAACCTACTAAGATCACACAAGTAATTTAGTCAAAGAATTGATCTTATTCACTAAAACTACAAAGTAAATGTCTGATGTCCCCTAATACTGTCTTATTTGTTATTTGTACATTTGAGACACTAAGATTGCTTATTCTTTCTTCCTGCCTCATTTTCTCTTAGTCATCATGCTAGGTGTCTTGCTTACATAATTTCTTTAAAGTCATGAATAACACATCACTTATGTAACATGTGCATGATTACTCCAACCATACACTAGCATCTATATTTTGGTGACTCCACAGGAGATAAGTGATAATAAAAATACAATACTTTTTAGGAAGAAAACAACTAGCACATCTAAAAATACATCCTAAGATCTTGACACTAATGTCAAGCTTATTAAGTAGATTTTACTCCCTCCACTTAAGAATACTATTCAAGATAATTCTATGCCCAAGGCTCCTCTAAATCTCGTACAAATATTATGAATAATGCAAGATGCCACAATGGCTCTAAATCGGCTTATGGCTATTTTCTAACCCCTAATGATTAGGTAAGTTGACATTGGTGTTGTACAACAAGGTATGGGTTTACCAAAACCTACTGTTGCAATGCAAATAGGTGCTACTATTTCGACTCAACCAGTTAATTTGCTTGCTCCTAAGGAGGATTCCCTTCAAGGATGGGTTGAGCAAAGCCCTCCATCAGGAGTTGCATAGCAACTATCCCTTGCAATAGAAAATATAAGAGTCTAGCCCAATAGCTCTTCATCTTCATGTATGCTTGCTCTTATACCCAACCCCACCATCTTAACAATGTGTAGATCTACTTGCCACCCTAATTTCATTCTTGCTCTACCAAATGTACACATAGGTTTTGCTTTAAGGACTTACTTTATAACAAAGGAAGACTTTGAAGTTCATATGAAGGAAATATAAGCTAAGTCATCTATGAGAGTACAAAAAATTAAAACTCCCATCCCCTTATCATCAATGCATTTTAGGAAAATCTTTTCCTAAGGACTATATAAGTCCTTAATTCACGTTATTCAATGACAAGAAAGGAAGTGCCAAATAATGCTTGTTGAAGTTCATTAAAACTTGGAGCCCTATAGACTTGATGATGATTTGAAGCTTAAAAAGTTCTCTAAGTCACTAAGAGAGAAGTCATACATTTGGTATGTCAATCTTCACTTGGAATCGGTTGACTCTTACGGGATTATATGTAAGCTCTTCTTAGAGAAATTCTTCTCCATCAAAGAGTCTATCATTATTATAGACATGGGAAGGATGTAATAGCACTAAAAGAGGACCTAATAGATTATATTAAACACTTTAGAGAACGCACCCTAGATATTTAAGATGTCTATGATGAAAAAAACTAGTAAAGATTTGCATCCATAGAATACTCTTTGGGTATGTTACACACTTAGAGAACCTGTTCTGGTGTTGTTTTTTTGTTGTATTCGTTGAGAATGTGACCGATAAATAATTCCATTGCAAGGCAATAAGAGGAAAGTAGTAAGCTCAACAAACAAGCAACATTTGTGTCCTCAACCTGGGGTAAAGACTTTAAAAGCAGTAAGAGGCCTAAGAATGATGTAGAAGTTCTCTTGTTTCTATGACCAAAGAGCAATGTACATGCTATCCTTCATTGTTAGCTAGAAGATGAAGCTATAAAGTTGCTAAGAGTTGAGCATCAACCTATAGAGAATGAAGGAAGAAACCCTAAATATTGATAAGGTTTTTTGATGAATAAGCTATTAGCATATAGCTAACCTAATACTGAAGCCTGATCCAATAACCTAATCTAAGTATAAGTTCCACTAACCCGCTATAAATACAAGATAAAACCTTTAAGTAAGGGAATCCTCTTTTTCAATTCTCTTCCTCTTGCTTTACTTTATAATTTACTCTTATCATAAAAAGATTGATTTAGGTATTGGAATGGTCACATTGGAGTACCCTCCAACATCCCTTATAGCCATTTTTCTATTTTGCTATTTTGCAGGTATCAATATACCAAGATGAAAATTTACATTCAACAAATTGACGCCATATGTGGGAATGATTAAAAAAGAAAAAGGAGTGTAATCACCTTGACGGCCTCAAAATGAATTTCCAAAGTGCTGGAATTGATAATATCTTGTCTCGTAGTTGATTCATCTATATCTTCTCATAGTCCCCGGTTTGATTTCTTCTCCGGATCTAATTATTTTTATTCGCTGTTTTCTATAGTCGCTTGAATGTATCTTATAATTTGAATCGCACCATTCTACATGTGGCTACATCCCACACTTACTTTTAGAACTTTTAGAAATCTTTCTTTTTCGATAGCATAACCCCATGCCGCATCCACGTTTTCAAGAATCTGTCAGTTTACATGTTTGTAACTGCCACTTTCATGCGCGTGTACATGTTTGAGTAACTGCAATCTCATCTGTTTTTGGATCATAACCGCCACCACTTGGTAGTTAATTTTAAATTCATGTGCCGCCTGCTTTTCTCTAACTGTACAATTTTAGCATGTTGGGTCATGTTAGCCAGATTTTTAAGTTGTCGTCTCTTGGCAATTAACATGGTTTGAGGGAAAATGTTTACTTCGAGAAAGAAGATGCACAATTGTAAGGATGTTAAGTCCACGGAATTTGAGGAGTTAATTGTCCAAGTGTCCTTTAACTTTGAGAATACAACCAAGTTTGAGTGCTTGAGGAGAACTGTAAGGGGCAAGATATCGCCATGATTGCTATCCGAAGGACACTGAGACCCACGAAGGAAGGTTCTGCTGTTCAGGACCCATGCTTAGGAGATTGTCGGAGCCGAAATCCATTACCAGCCACCAGCTGTTGTGTGCGCGCATTCTTCGCATGATAATGGGCGGGCTGACATACAAATTAACGAGCTCCGAGCTTGTGAAGTAGTAAGGTTGAGAAGTGCCGAAGTCGAAATTCAAAAGCCCGAAGCCAAAATTCAAAAGCAGCTCGCAAGGTGACACGCTGAATGTGACAACAAGGTTTCCGACCTGAGCACTCATGATATAGTCTTCGAGCATTCACGACAAGCAACGGCAGAGATTTCATTAAGTTTTCGAGTGCAACTTGAATTCCCGAGTACTCCCTTAATATGCCGAGCTAATTCACTTTGGAAAATTGAGGTCGGCACCGAGTTGTAGTAGCTCCCAGATCGTAGAGCTACTCATTTAAACTTTCCCGAGCTGTTAGTTAAATTCAATTGCCAAGCTTGATCGCGCGCTGTGGTAAAGACTTCCCGAGCTGTCCAAATTCAAAGTTGCCGAGCTGCTCCAAGTCTATGCCCCCTGCCGCTCCAAGTAAGTATGCCGAGCTAAGATTCAATCCATGGCAAGCAAAGCTACTTGAGTAGGACTTCTACAGCAGCTCCCAGATTCGAGCTTTTTAAGAAGGTTGAAGTCGAGTTTCCCACGATTCACCAGCGCTGGACTACACACAGGTTCTAAGCAACAAGTTGCGGGCCCTGACCGTTCATGATTCGGGCAGTTACACCGAACGGCCTTTGGTCCGAACTCTTTACGAGCTAAATAGCGACTCTACCGAGTTGTTGTCTTGGGGCTATTGTGCTGCGCAACTGTAGTCAATCGCAATGAACCAACTGCCGAGCATTGTATGTGAATTGCTGTTCTTCTCAAGAAATTACCAAGCTAATTGGCATCGCACGCATGCCGTATTATTGTACTCAAGCTATACGTCTGTGCCGCTCTGTTGGGTGCGTGCGAAAGGGAAAGATTCCGTTAGAAAACTGTAGTTTGCATTACTCCAACACTAGCCAAGCTGAACACCTAAATTGCCGAGCTGATTGTTTTGTTTAGGCCGACAGTTGAAGTGTGCGTGACCGAGCTAACCGTTGTGCTGTCTTGCCGAGCTACACAATTGCTGTGCCAAGTTGAAGTGTACCGTGGAGAAAGTTGTTGCGTCAGTGAGCTGCGCTATAATTATCGTGCCATCCTCGAGAAATCTCCAAGCCTACTGCAGTGGACATGTTGGGTGCCATGCTAAAATTATCTTATTGTACTTGAGAGGAGCCTCTTCACTACTGGCCGAGCTTCCCCTTTCATGAGTTGTCGAGTAGATCCAAGATTGCTGTGAACCGATGAAAATTGGTTTGCAACAAGCCCGAGCTCCTGTCACTTCATTCCATGACTGCAAATCCGAGCTAGGGGCCTGTTCCGAATTGTCTCATCAAGATACATAGTCGTCAGTACTCAACTCGCAACACCGTTCAGTTGAGAGTCATAGGGGATGCCGAGATGCTTGCAATGACCGAGACAAGGAGTACATTGAAAAGCTTAATGACCAAGTCAAGGAGTATAGTGAAAAAGCTTCTAAAAGGATGTTAAACCTTTGATATCAGTGAAGGCTCTCATCTGACCACGAGCACTTTGGATTTTTGACCAAAGAATCCACGCATCTGAGCACGTGCATTAAAGGACAGAAGACCAGCTATTGACTTTGAATTTTTCTTCTTTTAGTCAACACCCGAACTCTGAGCTACTCCGAGCTAAACAGGTAGAAATGATTAGAAAGCAACGGAGAATGGTACAAATGAAAAGAAATAAGCTCTTTGGCTACTGATATTGGAGATGGAAATCACTTGAAATGACGGAAAATCAGATGAATTCTTTCATTTTTTGAGCCATTATATTTTCTTCTCAGATTTGGGCAGAAACGAGGGGAAACAAAAAGGAAGTTATGTGAAGCTACAATAATAGCCTCAAAAAGGTGAAAATAAAAATAAAAAGAATTTCTGTGAAAAAACAATTTAGTCATATCATAACGTTATTTCTTCTCTTCTTACTTTTTTCATATTAACCAAACAATATAAATAAAAATATTTCATTACATTTCCTTCCATTTTCACTTATCATATCCAAACAACAGCAACATTCCCATTTCCTTTTATTTTTTTTCCTTTCAACACCTTTCCTTTAATTTCCTCTTCCCATCAGCGTTGCCAAACACAATGAAAATATGAATGATACTCTTTACCAATTGTGGCAACTGTAGTAGTGGAATCATGCCGAGATGTTAATTTGCCCTATCTGAGCTATCCATCCTCAAACGCGTGACGGCAACATCTAAGCCATCTACAGTATAGCTGTTCGTCGAAGTCCTATCTCCAAGCTCTTTCATAGCCAAGCAATAGAGCCTCATAGATCTTGCAGATTTTGGAAGATACAAATCCTAGCCATATTCGCCTGTTCATTTAACAGTGAAGACTGTTTAAAACTCATGGACTCCAATTGATTCCTCTTCGTGGCCGATCTAATCGGCAGTTAAAATCCATCGATTCTTCGACCAGATTTTTTGGGTCCAGTTCCTGTTCAGCTTGGTCAATGGAGCACCCGGCTCTTCTATTCAGCGGATAACAGCTCGATTATGCACTTCACCGGCTATTTATGTCCATTTCTCGCCAACAAGTGAGTTGGCTTGCTGTTGCTTGGTGGAAGTGGAACTCAAGCGCTGATTCGGCTCCACTTGTACGCAACATGCTCAGTCATGTGCGAGGAACGACTCGGTTGTCAAGGTTCAACCAGTCACGCTTGCCAAATGAATAGCAGAGTTCATTAAATTACCGCAGTTTCGACCTCAAGTATGCTTGCAAAGAGCAAGTTCTGGGGTTCGAGCGCGTGAAGGGGCTCAGACTCAATTTTCACAAGTATGGAACGATATGAGTTGAATGGCCAGAGAAATGATAAAGGAAGAAATGTGACACGGTCCATCACAGTGGACAAATGTTTGATTGAAGCCCTTGCAATACAAAACAATTAAAGCTCTACAATCCACAACTATTGAGCAACCATGCTGAGTACGTGATACCAAAGCTACCACACTTTAAGCCTCACTTACACGGTGACTTTCATTGGTGAAAGATGAGTACAAACTTCATCACTCTTATTTGTAATTTGTCCATTATTTACTTTCCAGCACATGTGCTTTATGTTATGCCTCATGCTGATCAATTGTTAATATTCGTACTTGATTCATGACATATCTATCTATATCTTGCTATATGACTTAAACATCAATGAGCTTTATGATGAAAATTATCGATTATTCAGCACTTGTAAGGATACATGAAAATCTTAATAAGTTTATTTCTATTTGCTTTGGAGATGGATACAACAACTCAAAGACAAATTGAGACTAGAGAAATAGCTTCTATCTCAAGCCTACACAAGTATAATTTGTTAATGGGCTATTCCTCCATAACTCTGAACCCTACACTTAATGAGTGATGAGCAAATCACAAAACACTAATCCTTAAGTCTTATATTTGATAGACAATGGAAGAAGGATATCCTTAGACCTCTAAGTCCTAAAAATGGACAATAAGACATAAAGTCTTAACTCTTTTAAGGGTATCAAGCACAAACGCTTTAAGACCTAAGAAAGGACAAAGAGCTTCCCAGAAACCTAAAGCCATTAATTAGCGATGAGGTAAACCCTTTAAGTCTTATGAAAGGATGACAAGTTATCATTGACACTTCGTCTTGGAAACCTAAAGCCATTAATTAGCAACGAGGTAAATACTCTAAGTCCTATGAAAGGATGACAAGTTATCACTAACCTAATTGCTCTAAGTCTACCTAATGGACATCAAGCTGTTCAGAAATCCTAAGCCATTAAATGGTGATGGATAAAATACTCTAATTCTATACCCCGTACAAAAATGAGTAAATAAGCCTACTATCCTATATCATTAAAGGACCTAGTGGCAATCGGCCTCTTTAAACCTTTACCTTTTCGAGCGCTTTAACCTCCTGCATATCAATATCTCCAAGTACTCTAACCACTCCCGACCTTCACCTCTTCAAGCCTTTGTTTCTTCAAGTATCTTGGCCTCTTTGAGCCTTGAATTACAAACTTTTATAGAGCTCCTACAAAATTGACCTCTCTTGAGACTTTGCTGAACTTATCATCAAAGATAGTTGGAGGCAAGTGTTGACAGGGCTTTTTGATAAATAAGCTACTAGCTTGTATTAGTCAGCTCAATACTTAAACTTAGTCTAATAATCTAGTTTGAGTACAACTTCTACTGACTCGCAATAAGTACAAGATAAGACCTCTAGCTAAAGGGATCCTCTTTTTCCATTCTCTTCCTCTCACATTTCTTTACAATTTCACTCTCATCACAAAAAAGTTGATTTAAGTATTAGAGTAGCTGCATTAGAGTACTTTCTAGCGCCTCCTGTAGCCATTTTTCTATTTTGCAAGTATCAATGTACTAAGACAAAAATCTACAATCGACACTAAATATTGCTAGTTTCATAGAACAATAGATCGTCCTAATAGGGATTGTTGGAGCTTAAGAAGGATATTCCATGAAAGAGTTCAAAATGGGGAGCTTATCATCAAATGATATTCATAACAACCCACTCTCAAGCCATGATTCCCATATGATACCCAAGTTACTTTTCACTCCGAGTGCTTCTCTCGTTGCACCTTTATGTAATGAATATTCTTGTTATAGACCTCTTTAGACTAAGCATTTAGAACTTTGATACAACACTCTTGATAGGTTAGATTAACCAAAGCTTTATGATATCCACATTTAGTAATCCATTAAGATATGGAATGTATATTGAAACATATTATGAACTCTAGATAATTGTGGTGCTAATGCAAGTCTATATGCCACTTTACTAACCCTTTCCAATACCTCATATGGTCTAACATATCTGGAGCTCAACTTGCCCTTAGTTTTAAGTCTATTACCTTTCATTGATATCACTTTTAAATACACATCTCATCAAGTAAGAAATATACTTCACATCTTTTCAAATTAACCTAAATTTTAATATATCTTAGGCCTCTTTCATCCGTATGTGGAAGTATTATCACTTTATCTATTGTTTCCTTTAAAATATCAGGTCTATAATACCCTTTTCCATTTCATCCCAATATAAAGGAGACCTACATCTTTATCCATGCAATGCTTTATACTATGGCATCTTAATTAAGGAATGATAACTATTTGTATATGCAAATTCAATCGGAGGCAAATGTCTACTCCAATATTCTTTAAAATCTAAAGCACATGACCTCAACATATCTTCTAATATATGAATTATATGCTCAGACTTTCCATTTGTTTGAGGGTAACATGCATATTATATTGCAACTTCATTCCAAAAGTTTGACGTAGACTTTTCAAAAGTTTTAATACAAAGCATAGATCTAAATATGATACTATACTGATTGGTACTCTAATGTGCTTATATCCATAAGACTAAATCCAAATAGAATCGGGATCTCACTAAAGATGCTTTTAAGACCAAAATCTCTAAGCCAATGTAAAATTAAGAGACGAAATCTGGATCTAAGGAGAATTTCAACCACTCTATTCAAAAGTTCAACAAGTGTTTATGTGTTTTTCCTAAAGATATGCAATGAAAGTAAATGAAAAGGGATATGAATGACTCATCCAATGGATATTACACACCAAAGAAAGATCGAACTGTACAATATCTACTTCATATTACATAGAAGTAGTTTATATAGTTTGCTTTTTAGAATATCTTAAGAACAAGAGGACTAATGAGAGAGTAAGAGTAAATATTATATGAGGAAAACTCAAACAATATGGAAGAAAGATAATATTATTTACTAACTTTTTACCTATGGGTTTAGATTATTTATTTATATTAGAATAATTACAAGAATATAAAATAACTATAATGGAAACAAAATCTTAACTAACTAAGAGAAGTAACAAAACAAGAAAAAAGTAAATAAATTAACTAAGAAAAGAAATATTTCATGATATTTTCTAGCATCTTCCTTAAAAGTATTCTCAAGTTCCTTAGTATACTAAAAATAACATTCATAGCTAACTTAAGGAAGTATTCTCTTTTAAATCTTCTTTTTAGCATGCCCATTAATCATATCAAAATCCTAACTTCCATTAGTGTTGTGAACCGTGACCAAGAATTAACAAGGCCGATTTTTGGATGGGTTTGAACTTGCAAAAAGCTCAAAAGAATTAATAGGGGAAATACACGAAAAGAATGAAAGACGAATGAAAAGTAAGCAAAACCCATGAATGGTTCTAGAGGATATGATGTACTAATAGAACTTTTGAAGACTTATGGTACAATTCAATATGACATACGAATCGATCCAGTAAGGTTACTTGCCACCTAACCTTGCTTAAGGAAAATGATAAGAATGATATTAGGCATAAAACAGTAGAGTATTTACACTGGGAAGGAAAAATACTTAAGTGTATTAATTGTAATCTATCTTGAGTGGCTTACAAATATAAAGGGTATTTATACTCATGAATTTAGGGCAACTTGCCTAAAAAGGAAAAAACAAAATGAGTATTACCTTAAAGTAGTAATGTACAGAATACACAAGGGGTGAAAATGGACATACAAGAAAAATAATCATTAGTATAATGGATTCTATATATGATGCTGCATACGTAGTGATGCTATATTGGCAAGGTTGTTAAAAGATGTGAACAAAAGTACAAACAACTAGTTTGTTTGAGTAGGGATGGCTTAGTTAGTCTAGAGTCTCTCTTTCTTGGCTTCTCAGTAAGGAAGATGCTAAGTAATTGATCAGTTTGAGCGCAAGTGAGTAATCTTCAATTCGACACATTATAAAAAGACGGGCAATCATATGACTCAACATGAAGAGTGACTTGGTAAGGAACTACTTGGCCTCAGTAGGGGTTGGTTGGAACAAAAGGATTCATTGTGTTAGTCTCTTTAATCCTCGAGCTTAGTTGTGGGTTAGAGGGCTAGTAGGCCGATTCTGATTAATTAGAACCTAGCATTGAGTTTGAATCAACAACTAACGAATCAGTATTATGCACTATCTTCCAATTAGAATCAACATCTATAGAACCTTTTGGGACTTTTAATTGAATTAAGCTTTTTACCTAAGCTAATGTTACAAACTAAGAATCCTTATGTGGAACTTCTGTTCTTCCTCTATGGTTGAGCCCTGCGAAATTGCTCCATTAAATGTTTCAATACTTTGGTTTTAGCTTGAGTCATTAGTTCACCTTGGTTTGTAATTTGGTTTAGAACCTAATTCCCATCATTTCTCTAGGGCTGATGAAGATTTACCCTTAAATCTGATGTATATCCTATAAAGGCTTCCTCTTCATCTTTGATCTAAAATATAAATTGATAAGTATGCTATATAACTCTTCTAAACTTGTCCAATAACTTTAATAGATAAGTATTGTCATTAATCTTCTTGAGGATTTAGAATGGATAATCAACTCTAGGTGCTAACTTCTGTTAACTCTTATTAGGTCTCCTTTCTCAAGTGTAACCGTACTAAGTCTCTAGGTTGGAACTCCTCTTGTTTCCTATCCTTGTCTCCATACTTCTTTTGTTTTGCCATTGTCTTCTTCAATAGTTCAGCTACCTTCTAGTGTAATTTATGATTTTCCCTTGCTCTCTCTACTCTACTCAAGCTGTCCTCCTTAGAAGATATTATAGAAACCATATCCAAAGGAATGGTAGGATTGTACCCATAAACAATGTCAAATGGTGATTTGTCAGTAAAATCATGAGTAGATCTATTTATATATAAGCTCCTACAATTGGCTAATATCCATCTAAATTGACAAGTTCTTTCTTACCATTACCCTTAACAAAGCTCTAAGAATATGATTAACAACTTTTGTTTGTCCATCTATCTAAGGGTGACAAACAATACTAAACATTGATTTAGTCCTTAATCTCTTCTAAGTCTTCTGGAAATAACTCAAGATCTTGATATCACAATTAGAAATAATACTCTATGGAACTCTATGTAATTTGACAAACTCCTATAGAAATAGATTAGAAATATATAGTATATTATCAACTTTATGATATAGAATATAGTGTGACATTTTGTTGAATCTATCAATAATCACCACTATTAACCTTTGAGAGAAGAGTACCATATCCTTTGAGAGAATGATTGGCATATATTAACCGTAGGAAATGATGATGTTATATAATGATATGTAGATTGTAGAGAGGGGAGAGAGGGATTTTATTTGGATTTAAGGAGAACATGTTTGATTTTAATTTGACTTTCAAAAGATATGTTCTATACAGCTACCATCCAAAAATTTAACTAGATTCATTGTAGCATGCATGTATAATTTATTACACGTAATGAAATAAATTTTTGCATTATTTTTCAATGAAATTTTACTGGTATATGCAAAATAAATTGTATACTATAGAAACATATTAGACTTATTCTTTTTATAGCATTACCTTATATTTTAGGATACTAACAATTATTTCAATGTTAGTTAGCCATTTAATATCAAACCCTCGTTATATTTGAGTTTTGACTTTTGTGTTAGACTTCTATCTTATTTGGACCCTAAATTTCATATTTTTGCAGTTTCTTAAATTATTTTTATTTTTAGCTATTCATTAAATCTTGTCTTGACCATATGTCTACTTAATATTGTTTCTTTTTGTATTTTTTCTCTTGCTAATATTATTAACACATAAAAAAAATTCCATTAAGACTTTGTATTCCCCGATTATTACTAATTTAACAGGATGGCTACTTTTTTATTTTCTCAAACCATCACGGTATTACATTTAGGCTTGAGGCATCACAATAATTACTTTCAAAATTGACGTAAGCACATTTAAGATTTCTAAAGATTTAAGGTTTAGAAAATAGGGATGACATGAGAATTAATTCTTTCAAAATCTACCCATACATTAATATCTTTTTTGCTTAATGCCTTAAATAAATGTTGATGTTTTAGTCTAGAGATAAATCTAGCAAATTGACA